>CM076599.1:181095000-181695000 GCA_038502835.1 Octonoba sinensis
GAATTTATATGGTTTGAAACAGGGTGCGAATGAATGGAATAAGAAACTTCATGACAGTTTCATGAAAATGAACTTCAAGCAGAGTAATACAGACCCTTGTTTATATTCTAAACATTCCAATGGAGCCTGGACCTACATTCTTGTCTATGTTGATGATGTTATTGCAGCCAGCAAAGAAAGTTTAAACCTAAGGGAATTTGAAGTGGACCTAATGAGCCAATTCAAAGTGAAGAACCTGGGACATTTAAATTTTTATTTGGGTTTGCAAATTGATCAAGATGCTGAAGGACTTTTCTATGTGCATCAAACAAACTACATCAATCGGAAAATAAAGGAGTTTGGTCTTGAGGATTCGAAACCATCAAGAATACCTTTGGAGCCAGGATACCAAAAGAGAAATGAAGTTGAAGATCCATTGAAACAAATACAGTCTATCGAGCAGCTATAGGATCACTTCTTTACATTTCTACTAATACAAGACCAGACATATCAGTTAGTACATCAATATTAGCTAGTAAAGTTAGCAGACCAACTCAAAGTGACTGGACAGAAGTGAAAAGAGTATTTCGATACTTGAAAACTACAGTGCACAAAAGACTAAAGTTAGGCTCAGATCTACAAAGTAAAACTAGCATTTTGGAAGGCTACGTGGATGCCAATTGGGCAGGATCTGAAGGAAGAAGATCACAGAGTGGATATTTGTTCCAACTATATGGAGGGACAATATGTTGGTCAAGCAAGATACAGCCATCAGTTTCTTTATCGAGTGCAGAAGCTGAATATGTAGCTCTTGCAGAATCAGCACAAGAAGCTATATGGTTAAGCAGACTATTAAGTGACTTTCATGAAGTAACTACATTACCTATAACCATATTCGAGGACAATCAAAGCTGCATCAAGATGCTTACGTGTGGAAGGTTTAGTCAGCGCACAAAACATATAGACATTAAGTATCACTTTGTTCTTGAACTTGTAACTAATAATTTTCTGTCAGTATTATATTGCCCAACTGATGTTATGAAAGCTGACTTATTAACAAAGCCTCTTGAGGCGGTTAAGACTGCAAAATTTTCTCAAGGAATGGGGTTGGTGGGATAGAAATATTGAGGGGGAGTGTTAGAATATTTAATTCAATATTTAATTTTCATGTTTATCTATTTTAAGCCACTACTTATTATTCTATCTTACAACAACTGTACAACTCAACTCTGTTCGATTTTTTATTCTTAAGCTTGTAAGAATGTAAACAGTACAGAATGTCTTAATCTAATACTACAATTCCATCTTATTTAATCTTCTAAATAAAGTACTTTTTCAACATAAAGGATTCTAGATTTATTCCATGTCTTATAACTACCAAAAGGTATCTATTCAGGGCAAAAAATGTAAAGGCGAGTCTTAGTTTCTTCCATTAAAAATTTTAACCTGAAAAACACAAGTTTTCGTTTTGAAAATGGCATTTTCAAACTTCATTTCCGTATTTTTAAAAAAATATATCAAAAAAGAAACAGAAAGCAAAATTTTTCTCATTTCTTACAGAATATAATGGTTTTTAAATCATTTTGAAATATTCAGAAATAAAAAAGTTACAAGGATTTATGTAAAGCAGTATTTTCATGAAAAACCACTAAAGATGTGACTTGGAAACGGCTGTAATAAAAAATTTCAAGAATTAAAAAACTTTTTAACACTTGTTTTGGGGTCTCAAGATAACAATAAATTGAGTGCCAAAATGTAAAAAAAATCCAAAATCATCGAGCAGCATGGCCTGGATGATTTAACATGGATTGACCCTCACACGAAAAGGGAGTTACAGTAGAATGTGCCAGTGATTTTCACCCGCATCTTCCCCGGTCGCCCACAGGATCCCCGGTCAGGTGTCCGACCGACGCACCATGCTGGGGGAGCTGAACTGGATCTTCACGGCCATCACGGACACCATCGCCTGGAACGTGCTGCCCAAGGACACCTTCCAGAAGCTGTTCCGCCAGGACCTGCTGGTGGCCTCCCTCTTCCGGAACTTCCTGCTGGCGGAGCGCGTCATGCGCTGCTACAACTGCACGCCCCTCTCCAACCCGCAGCTGCCTCCCACGCACCACCACCCCATGTGGTGAGTCCCCTCTTCTGTCTGTTTTAATTTAAATTTGTGCTGAGAATTCAGTGAGTCGCGCTCAATTACTTTTAGTTAATGTCTATATGGATATGGGAACAGCTTTTGTGTTATTCAGTTAATGGAGTCATTTAGAAGTTTTAGCAACAGCAAGTATGCTATGTTTTATGATTAACACTAAAAAAAAAGTCGGAATTTAAAATTCGCAGCCATTTTATAGTCTGTAATTGAAATCGGCGTGTCGAGGTCACACAACTCCACCTTTTTCCTTTCCGGTCGCCACGGGTTCCGAGCTAGAGACGTTTCTCCCACGTTGGTTTGGCGAACATGATAAGTAAGTTTGTTGTTTTAGTTTTATAATAATAGACGGATTCAAATCGGATTTATTTCTCGACGGCAAAAATAGATTGCGTCAGATAAAGTATTCTATTTAATATTTTGAACCCATCTAAATCTTTTTCTCATATTTTGATGTGCTTCAGAAAGAGATTGTATACCTAATGTATTGTATTTTATATTTTGTAAATGTTAAAATCTTATCTAAAGCTCCAGATTTAGTGTGTGAGACATTTAATTGCGTTTACTTAGTGTCAAAAATAAATAAATGGAAAATAAGTTATTTCTTATTTTTTTATTCACATTAATTCTAATATTTTGAATCAGAGTTGTAGATAGTCGCCGTGGTGACGAAGCCGGAAACGCGACCTCGATGCGTCTATTTTAATTGCAGAGACCATGGTCTGCTCCTTCGTATTTTTATCAATGAAATATGTCTTTTGCAATATAACTGCAATGTTACTTAAAAGCTGTAATATTTGTTTAAAATGTTAAATACAAGAGTTTTTGTAAATGTACAGATTTTGGGCCCCAGGAGATGCCCGTTCGTGATTGTCCTGCCCAGAGGGCATTTGCCCGAACGCTAAAGAGTGTTTTCTCTCCCCCAGGCATGCGTGGGACCTGGCTGTAGACTCCTGCCTGATGCAGCTCCCGGGGATCCTGAGCGACCCCCTGAACGCCGACTACTCCTACAGCCCCTTCTTCTCGGAGCAGCTCACGGCGTTCCAGGTCTGGCTCTCCCTCTCCCATGCTCCGGACGGGGTCCCGGAGCAGCTGCCCATCGTGTTGCAGGTGGGTGCTCCGAATCCATCGTTCGTGGAGGCGGGCAGTCTCGTCGGTCGAGTGACTGAGAGAGCTGCCGGGGGTTGGCGATGTTTACATTCCCGATGTAAATAAACATCGCCAAAAGTGGTCTTTTTTTTTTGTCCATACTTTATTTTTAAAACGAACGATTAAAAAAAACAACTTGGAGGTTTTTTCTTAGTTATTTTTCCGATAAACATCACAAAAAGTTGAACTCATTTTCCGAACTCCATTTTTTTTTTTTTGCATAATGACGCATTTTGTACGTCCTTTTAATGAAATCGTCACTCTACTCCGAATTATTTTCTCAACTTTTATTTAAAAAATTGCAGGTATTTGAGAAATAAATGAAAAAATAATAACTCTAGAAAAAGTATTTCACTGCAAAAGTTTGGAAAAAAAATATATAGTCATTTGAAATTCCTATTCATTATGTTTTACTATAAATGACAATTTATTTGCAAAAAATAAATGAATTAAATTTTTCTTATTAGTTAGAAGTAGGTAAGTAAAATGTAAATTTTAATTTCAAAAGTTATGTTAAACGTGCCATTGTAACTCTATGTATCATTTATGGTGCATAAAAAGTGATACCGACTTTTTGCATAAAAATTTTTCGGGGTTTTTACTTTGTGTCGGATTAGATACTCATCTAATCTTAAGGATTGAGGTATCGGTCAATTCGTTATTGTCGTCCAAGTGACATGGGCCGCATTTTTATAGTTTTTTTTTTTTTGGGGAGGGGGGGGATTTAGAATCAAACAGATGCACAAATAAGGGTAGATGGCAGCACCATGCAACTGTGAGTCGATGAAACAGCATAGCAGAATCTACTAAAGCGATTCAATACATTTTTTTTTGTCCTTTAAAATCGTAAAATTTAAATACCATTATTGTAAACTTGTGTCAAATTCATGTTGAATGATGTCTCATTCTCTGTTGGTGTGTTGCAGGTCCTGTTGAGTCAAGTGCACAGGCTGAGAGCCCTGGAACTGTTAGGACGCTTTTTGGACTTGGGTCCGTGGGCTGTCAATCTGGTAAGTCTGCTTGCTTCATTCGTCATTGACCGTCAGTCACATATGTGATTTTTCAGCTCATCAGCAGAAATCTGTTTGCCTCGACTACAGGGGGGTTTGCTTTTAGCAGACTGTATACATGTATGTATGTTTATATTTACGTGTATTTCACCATAGAGTCTGAACGACTCACCTGGGTTTGATGCTTGAGGTGTCAATCTATTCACCATTGTGGTCCTAGTGCTCATTTTATTATTTTTTGGGAAGAAAAGTCTTTAGAATAAAACTGACATGCGAGTAATGGTAGATGGCAGCACCATCCAGCCGTGAGTCGATGGTACAGTATTGCAGAACCTACTAAAGCTATTTTTATTTTTTTGTCAGGGGAAATCGTAAACTTCAAACAGTAAATAAAAAAGTTCTGAGCTTTTCGCTCATGATTAGTATGAGGGATTTTAATTATTTTCATCTTATCCTGTTCCAAAAGTGTTTTTTAAATTTGAACATTTCCAATTGTTTTCAAATCATGTGCCTAGCAAACCAGGAGTTAGGGGACTAAATTTGGTAGCAAGTCTTTTTATGTGTCTTTTGATGTGTTGTTTATTTTATGTGCTGTTAGTTTTTTAATGTGTTGTTTATTTTATGTGTTGTTAGTCCTTATATGTGTTGTCTATTTACTTCTATTAAAGTCTTCTTTAAAATCCACATTATTAACGTTAATTGTTTTTTTTCAAATGCCATGGTCATGCATTGAAATGCGTGAAATTTTTTTTATTTGATAGACACATAAGCTCAACTCATATGCCGTCAATCAAGAACAAAAAATGGGCAAATTGTTTCTATCAATTTTAATGTTTCTTATTTGTAGCTGACACCCCGTGCCTATAGCATTTGAAAATACAGTAGAGCGACGCTTATCCGGACGCTGCTTAACCGGATGTCCAATCCACCGGATCGGTTGGGGATCATGCGTTTTTTCCCAGAGCTCTGCAAAAAAAATTTAAACAGTCTTGACCTTCAGATTGGAGGTCGAAAACCACCTTCCTTTGCCTTTTGGCGTTCCAAGAAAGAGGGATCACCAGGGTTCATACTCCACCTGGAAATCATGGAAAACCTGGAAAAGTCATGGAAATTGATATCCTTTGCAAAAGTCATGGAAAAGTCGGGGAAAAACGTAAATTTTTGACGAAACCTGGAAAAGTCAGGTTTTTTTCCCCCTACCAGGGAGCCCTTGGAAGGAACGTATGCTCGTTGTAATGTCAGATCCTTAATTAGCTCGAATTCCTTTTCCTATATAGGTTTTTTCTTTGTATAATGGTTTTTATTATATTATTGTCATGGCATAAAAGTGCCTACATCAGCATTTCTTTAAATATTTGTTTTCATGCATTATTATAGATTTAAAAAGCTGATTTGTCCCCACTGGGATCATCCTAATTTTTATTTTATTTGTTCTTTATATTTTATGTTCTATACTTTTAAATAAGCTTTCTAAAATTTAAATAAAATAAATGGAAAAAGTTGGAGGCAAATATAAAAACTAATAACTTTTGGCAGTATTGTGTTATAAAATTTCGCTTTTGAAATCCTATAGACTTGAAATTCTATAGTATAAGTTTGTTATCTTAATGAGCATCTGTGGAATTTTTAAATACGAGGTTAATATAATTGTATGGTATGAAATGTTATGGCGGTCGTATTTAATGTACAAGTAGTGCATTTGCTAATAAATATTTTTACTTGGAATGTTAACCTAGAATTCTGCTTTGATCTACCTGGAAAAGTCATGAATTTTTTTTGGCTATTTGAGTATAAACCCTGGATCACCCTCCCCCCACCCCCTCCGCTCAGGTACGATCGATTCAGTTACAATTAGCATGGGGAGTAGAAGGAACTGAACAAAAGGATTAAGATCCTTTTTAAAGGCAGTAGAGCGGAATAAGCTCGTGATAACTTGTGATATAAAACTTGTGATTATTAGAAAAAACAACAGAGTACATGTTTAGAAATAAAAGTAAAGAGTAGTTTATTAAAAAGAAAGAATCATCGTCAAGCAACAACAAACGTGGAACGGCAAGCACAACATTGCTGTTGCCACTAGAAAAGTATACAAAAAAAAGGTTCAGTTAGCAGTTAAGCTTTTACTTTTAATACTCTCCCTAAAACTGAACGCTAACTGAAAAAAAAAACAACTGTTACTTACTTTAGTTGAACTTAAAACAAAAAAAATGGAATGCAGGTTATACTAAGTTATGTATAAAAAAAAACATAATGAATATAAACATATTATAAAACATAAGAAATATAATCATATTCAATAATAATAACTACAGTATAAAAAAAAATATTGTTAAAAATTGTGCATTCCAATCATTTTCTTCAAGACATTGAATCTAGCAGCAGGAAGTGCTTTGGTAAAAATATCCGCGGCTTGATCATGAGTCGAACAGCTTTTCACATTAAACAAATTTTGATTGTAAAGTTCCCTTACAAATTTATAACGCACATCAATGTGTTTCGTACGACCGCACATCAATGTGTTTCGTACGACAATGAAATTCTGGATTTTTTATCAATTTAATCGCACTTTGGTTGTCAATTTGTAGAATTGGAATATCCCTAGAAAAACTGATCGCTTTCAGCAAACTATTAAGCCATACAACTTCTTTTGCAGCTTGGCTTGCTGCTACAAACTCTGCTTCAGTAGTGGAGAGTGAAACGCATTTTTGCTTTTGGCTTTTCCATGTTACGGCTCCTCCACTGTACTTTAACACTATGCCACTGGTAGACCTCCTCGTCACAGGATCCCCTGCATAATCTGAGTCGCAAAATGCTTCTAAGGAGTTACATTTATCACTAGAGACATACATAATTCCACACTTAGCAGTACCTTTGAGATACTTGAGAGTTCTTTTGACTGTGTTCCAATGAACACTGGAAGGGTTATCCAAAACTTGAGACAAAAAGCTAACTGTGTAAGCAATATCTGGTCTACTAATCATAGCGAGAAACATCAAACTGCCTACTGCCTCTCTATATGGAACATTTTCTGATACATTACTACCTTCTAGCGATAGTGAACACTTTTCAATTGGGGTACTAACAGGATTGGCATCATTCATGTTGAACCTATTTATTATTCTTTTGCAGTAAGATTCTTGATGGATAAAAATTGATTGATCATCCAAATATTCTATTTGCATTCCAAGAAAATAAGTAGCATTACTCACAGTGATAGAAAATTCTGATTCCAGTTGTTTCAAAAAACAGTTAAGCATGTTATCATCTTTAGTAAACAGCAGAGCATCATCAACATATAAAATCAAGAAGAAAGATTTTTCAATATTGTAAAATAAACAAGGATCATAATTTGATTGCTTTAGCCCACAGTCCTCTAGAAACTTGCTAAACTTCTCGTTCCAGCATCTTGGGGCTTGTTTCAAGCCATAAATGCTTTTGGAGAGTTTACACACCTGTTTAGTATTGTTTTGAAATCCCTCGGGTTGAACCATGAAGATTTCTTCATCTAAATTCCCATTGAGGGAGGCAGTTTTTACATCAAACTGAGCTGTTTTTAACCTCTGCTCAGCTGCAAGGCTTAACAGAACTCTAACAGTGTCCCAACGGACAACAGGACTGAAGGTTTCAATAAAGTCCACTCCAAATTTTTGTGCATAGCCTTTCGCTACTAATCTTGCCTTGTAACTCTCTATCCTTCCCATCAGCATTTCTCTTCATTCGATAAACCCATTTGCTTCCAATTGCTTTTCGACCTGGTGGCAAGTCGACCAATTCCCATGTTTGGTTGTCTATTAAAGACTGCATCTCTTCTTCCATGGCAGCTTGCCAGTGTTCTGCTTCTGGGGATTGTAATGCTTCCGTAAACGTAATCGGTTCCACCGATTCTGCTACCATCACGTAATTCATATTTTGAAGGCTTTTTCAAATGAGACCTTTTTCGCAAATTATGCACTTCTTCTGTTTCAAGTGATATGTTATCATCCATGTTCTGTATTTGAGTTTCTTCCTCTGCATCAACAATGCTAGTATCGACTTCTTGATCGCAGACTTTTTCTGCCATCGTTTGAATAATATTTACTCATATTTTCTCGGATGTTACCTCATCTTTGAAAACAACATCTCTCGAGAGCACAACATCATTGTTTTCCGGTATCCAAATGCGAAAACCATCCTTTTCTCCACAATAGCCCACTAAGTAAATTTTGATGGCCTTCTTATCGAATTTCTTTTTTTTCTGTTTTGGAACGTGAATAAAGCATTCAGTTCCAAAGATTTTTAGATGGTCTACTGAAGGTTTTCTTTTGAACCAAATTTCATAGGGAGATTTTCTTGCTTCAGGAGTGGGCCCTGACCTATTCAAAACGTATGCTGCTGTGCTCACAGCTTCAGCCCATAATTTCTGTGGCAGCTCTTTGGCATGGAGCATAGACCAAGCTGCTTCCACTAGAATTTGGTTTTCTCTTTCGATAGCCCCATTTTGCTCTGGGGCATAGGGCATCGATTTGCGGTGATTTAAGCCTTTTTTTGAATTATATTGTGAACTTCCGAATTGTTGAATTCACCACCACCATCTGTTAAAAGTTCTTTTAATATATATCCAGCATTCTTCATCTCTGATAAAAATCTTGACAACATATTTTTAACTTCAGATTTTTCCTTAATTAAATACACAGTCCTGTATTTAGAATAACCATCTTTAAAAGCAACAAAATACCTGTTGCCTCCTAAAGATTTTTCCGGCATTGGGCCACAGACATCAGCGTGAACGAGCCGACCAGGAGAATTCGGCCTATGTTGCCGATTTCCAAAGCTAAGCCTATGCATCTTACCATACATACAGGCATCACAAAATTCACTGTCCAAGTTGACATCAATTCCTTTGGATTTCAAAAACTTTTGAACATGTCTTTTGTTTTGGTGGCCCATTCTCTCATGCCACAACTGAAGGATATCAATTTTCACTGCTGCACATGCTGCTTCAGGCACTATTACATGCATTAACAATTTATATACACCATTATATCTTATTCCAACAGCAACAGTATCACCTTCCTTTTTTTTAAAACCTCTTTGTTGACTGTCCGTATATTCACTCAGACCTTTATCTAATGCAGCACCAGAGGAAAAAAGATTTTGTCCACTTTCCGGTACATACCATACATTGGTGAGAGAGCTGGGAAGCCACCTTTTGTTTACGAGCATCTCAACCTGTATGTCTCCAATGCCTTCAGCATACATGCATCGACCATCACCTAAGCGTAAGGGTTGCGGAGCATCAAACATTTTGTAGGTGACAAACCAGTCAAATCTTGAAGAAACATGATGTGAAGCACCCGAATCAATAAGCCAATAATCTTGACTCATTTCAGCAACAGTCATAAAAGCTTGTCCTGGTTTGCTGACTCATCTTTCCCTTTCTCAGAACCTTCGTTTTTAAATTTGTAGCAGTTCTTTTTCATGTGACCAGCGCGGCCACAATAATAGCACTTAATCTTCTTGAACTTTTCTTTTAGAACTGAATCAGTGGGATTCTTTACAAAGTTCTTATTTGGCTTGGCCACAAATGCTACACTCTTGCTTTCATGAGGAAGCTTCATGACTTCCAGCCTTTGCTCATGCAAGCGCAGTCTTTCAGTAAGACTAATCACAGTCCTTTCACTGACAGGAACCGATTCCCACGCATTTTGAACTATAAATATTCAGTGGGTAAAGTATTCAGAATCCGATTTAGCAGCATTGATTTAGGAAGCTGAACATTTTCACTTTTAAGTTCATCATGAAGGTCTTGCCAAATTCGTTGCAATTTTGACACATGAGTAGCCATATCATCTACAATGTCCTTCTTATAATTGAACAGGTGAGAATACAGCAGATCTAATCTCTGCTCATTTCGTTGCTCGTAGACACTATGAAGAGCATCCCACATGTCTTTGCTTGTTTTGCAGGTTAAAATGTGATTCTTGGAATCTGGCCTCACACTGGAACCAATGACATACCTTGCAATGGCATCCAATTCTTCAAAGTGTTTTAATGCCGTATCTTAAGCTTTCTTTGTCGCTTCATCAGCGGTTGCCGCAGTTGGTTCTGGCTTTGTAACTGTTCCTAGCATGACTGGCATTGCCTTTTGTACAGTCTGTTGAAGTTCCACGTCGAATTTCCAACTTATTCAGCTCCTTTCTCCTTCCAATCTTTCGATAAAATGACCTTTATCCATCTTGGAAGCTGTCTATCTCTATTAAGATGACTCGGAACTAATTAGGCCTAACAGTGCAAATTCAAACTCCAGCAAAGCGCATCTTACGATTAAAACATCAACTTCAAACTACTCTAAAGCGCATGTAGAAGGTCGCTGGGAGCATAACCACTTGTGATTATTAGAAAAAACAACAGAGTACATGTTTAGAAATAAAAGTAAAGAGTAGTTTATTAAAAAGAAAGAATCATCGTCAAGCAGGGTTCGTTGATTTAAATCAGCTTGATTTAAATCGCGATTTAAATCAAGGGATTTTTTAAAAAAAATCATTGATTTAAATCAAGTGACTTTTTTTTAAAAAAAATCATTGATTTTACTATGTTTGGAAGTGTTGTAAAAATGAAATATGTTGCAATTACAACTACTGTTTCAAACAAAACTTCCTGGATGCATAACATATTTCATAAGGTTAGTCTGTGTGCATAACATATTTCATAAGGTTAGAATTAATTACTATTCTTTTAATTTGACAATATTTTTTTTAATTTTACAATATTCTTCAAGCACAGGGTTCCCACCAAGTCACTTTTTTCATCTAAAATCACTTTTTTTTTCATTGGTCACTTAAAGTCACTTTTTGTAGCAAATAGTCACCTAAAATCACCTTTTTGGGGGTATCTCATAAAGTGATAAATAACCACCAAACTTTTCCTATAAACACCAGGAAAAATGCAAATAAAATAGTTTCCTTCTACAAAGCTACTTTCTGAAGCAAATAAAAAGTTAAAACAGGGCTTTAGAAATCAAGATTTTACAGAAATACAGCTTGCTCGGGCAGTGATAGAGGGTACTAAATCTGTAAAAGCTGGCGAAATCGAGCACAGAGCTAAGGGGCACATGAAATTGAAAAAAAATTACAGAAGAGAAAATCTTCCGTCGTCACAACTTTTTTAAAAAAAGAAATCTAAGACTGATTAAATTGAAACTCTTACACAGTGCTGCCATTTATATACCAGGGGCAACAGTTCTCTAAATTTTTGAAGCATTCTTTTCTGAAATTTTTACATTAACATTTAAAATTTTTGAGCATTACTACTGTATTGATTTTCTTTTTTCTTTTCAAGGTGTATTCTATCTTATAATTTTCAGTTTTACTTTTGAACGATTTGCAAGTTAAAAACTTTTTGCTACAGGATAAGTAAGCACTTAAAGTATACTTTTCAAGTATTTTACTTTTGGTATCTGTACTTTCTAAGTTAGCTTTGGACAAAGGATTATAATCAAAATCATTTCTTGTACAGAATGCATTTAATTTAGCGATTTCCTTGCTTGATTTAACTGGGCATTTACCCTTTTCCTGTTTTTCATGCTTATAATTGATTTTATTTGTTTCTTTAGTTGTCAATCTAAAGATTTTTATTTTTTACTTGCTCTAAAATATGTAATTTGACATAAATATAAATAATATTCAAAATAACTTAATTTTTGTAGTAATCCCAATGAAAGCAAATTTTAAAATATTACTTTTTTTTCTCTTTTGAGCCTTGCGCTAGCATGCATTTGAAGTATTTATTTCTGGTGTTTAAATTTTGGCATCAAAGAATTAAATTTTTTAATAAAGGATTATAATATTCCTTGTATATACATTCCTTTAATTTATATCAAATATTTAGCACATGCTCCTCTGGTATTCTAAATGTTTTTATTAGCAATAATTAATTTTATTTTTGTGATCAAACATTATTAAAAATAAAGTTGATTCTGTAAATTGTTAGCATAATCAGTCACTACTGGCATATATATGTATGGCTGCTTTCTTTCTGTGTCTATGAAAAACCATTGGTTTTTTAAAGAAATTTTTTATTTGAGATGATAGTGATATTTATTTATGCAAGTTTAGTTAAGGATTGAACTTTCTGCTGTTTTTAGCCTACTTTCTAAAAAAAAAAGTGTGAAAGAAGGCTTAATGTATTGTAAAAATATCATTAAAAATAAAGAAAAGTCAAAGAAGTAATTAAATAAGGAATTTAAAATGAAAAACTTGAAAGTAGGGTTTTGAAATGGGGAAAATGTGTCTGTCGATCCCCCCCCCCCCCCCTCCCCCAATAACTCTTGAGGAAATTGGCCGATTCAAAAGATCTTGCCGAGGACATCTCATTTCCATATTTTACTTTTTCATTTGAAAAAAATTTAGTTTAATTTTGAATAGTTCAAAAAATCTTAACATTAGCGCCTATGGGCAAAAATAAAGCACATTACGTAAATACTGGGCATATGATCCAAGTTCGTATGGACAAGCTTATTGAAAAAAGCTCTTGGTGTGAAATATTTTTTTAGATTTGAACAGTTTTTGTTCATTTTTGAACAGTTCAAAAAAATTAACATTATCATTTACGTGGAAATTTCAATCCTATATAAATCCTGACCTAGCTGACGGATTCGCTTGGAACAAACTTTATCGGAAAGATGTTAGGACAAAGAACATGTACAGATACGAAGTTCGACCTGAACTAAACAAGCCAATTTTTTAATGAAATTTGTTGACCTGGATTTTTAAGGATATTTCTCAAAGAATGAATGAATCAATGAATAACTGAATGAGTGAAAGAATGAATGAGTAAATAAAGGAATGAGTGCAAAATAAATAAGTATACAAATTCATGAACGAGTAAATTAATTAATGAGTGGATGAATATGTATTGACCATTGAAAACGGTACATTTGAAGTATTCAAGAACTAAAGCTAAAAGAATTTAGAGAGAGAGAGATAGCAAGAGTATAGATCTGTATTTGGAATGTGCGAAAGTAGGCTCGTATAGTTCTAGATGGAACTTTTGCATGTGAAGAAAATAAATGTAATGGTATCTTTTTCTATGCTTAAACACCTATAAACCATTTTCTACATATGTTTTAGTGGTAATGCAAAGTTTATTTTCATTTGGTCACTTTTTTTTTAAATTGATCACTTTTTTGGTCACTTTTTTTTCTTAAATGGTCACTTTTTTCACTGTTTTTGCATCATATT
Organism: Octonoba sinensis; assembly: GCA_038502835.1. NCBI lineage: Eukaryota > Metazoa > Arthropoda > Arachnida > Araneae > Uloboridae > Octonoba > Octonoba sinensis. Next base: position 181,108,506 of record CM076599.1, read on the forward strand.
CTAGGTGGGAACCCTGCAAACATCTTAACAGCAAAAAGCATCATTCATTCAATCATTCAAATTACAATTCATAATACATAATCATGAACCATTCTGGGATTTTTATCTTAAAAATAGTATTTTAGATCAATAATTCAGAATGATAGTGTTTAAAACAACAATTGTTAGAATTTAGAATATATATCCTCACATCCGTGGAAGTTTCATCCACGTCCCCTAATAGGTTAAGGTTTTTTTTCTTCTAAAATATTTTTTTATCATAGAAGTTTTCTATAAAGATACTTGATTAAAACAAAACGTTTCAGTTTTTAGTAATAGTGTAAGCATATGATTTTTCGAAATGGGTAAAAATATTTGACGCTTTTTTATTTATAAAATTGACAAATGATTAAAGTACATTCAATGTAAAACTTAAATACACACAATTGGTACTTTTTTTCAGCTTTCCAACAGCAAAATAATTCAGATTAAATTTATTCATTTTCTCTGTACTAATGAGTGTACTATAATTCCTGGTAGGGTTAAGTTTCATTTGAGTCATGCATTTGTATTAAAAGTTGTTTATCATTATTACTATTAAAAAATATTTATTGCTGTAAAAATGGCTTAAAGTGTGTTTTTGCATATTGATTAAGATTGGATATTGTTTCTATGCATGTAACATAATAAATATCCAAAATATTTAGGGTCTTTTTAAAGAAATCAAAAAAATCCGATTTAAATCAAAAAAATCTGATTTAAATCAAAAAAATCCGATTTTTTTTTTTTAAATTTTTTTTTAAAAATCAAAAAAATCACGAACCCTGTCGTCAAGCAACCACAAACGTGGAACGGCAAGCACAACATTGCTGTTGCCACTAGAAAAGTATACAAAAAAAAAGGTTCAGTTAGCAGTTAAGCTTTTACTTTTAATAGTAACTGTAACAAAAGATCAATTAATTCTCTTTTGATACATTTAGTTATCAAAATAATATTTTCTCATTTATTCAAGGTTTACTTTATTCAAGCCTTGAAAATATTTATTTTTTTAAACGCTTAACTGTTGCTTGACTGTTACTCCGTGACGGAAACTTGTCACGCACTTGTAATGTAGGTTTGCGCAGCATGCCATTTTCTTTCACACATATTTAGAATTATAATTTCCATTAAATTCCGCGATTAATTTCTGCATGAAATATACTTTGATACACCTACAATTTTTATTTACACTTTTTTCTAAATCTTTTGGCCAGAGAAATTCAAATCAGAACCATTTTTACTTATGTACTATATCCTGTGGCGTAGGTTTCCTGTTCCGGTGCCTCGCCATGTGCATTTTTTTTCCGTCAGTTGGAAACTTGATAGCTTTCTTGAGTGACGCTTTTTTCGCTAGCTCCCCAGCAGAGGAATTCCTTTGTGTTTCCTTCTGACTGGGGATGCCTCATATAACTGCCTTTTTTGAAATTGCATTTTGAAGTGAAGATTATCCTTACAAAAATGCGTTGATCGAAGTAATCAAGATGCTGTAAATTTTTTGGATAGCTTAGTGAATGTATTCATCGACCGATCAAAGGAAACAAATCTCTTTTTATATTTAGAGATTAAACTGAATCACGATCCATGTGCTGAACTTAAAATGTCAAAATGAATTCATCTATATTGATGGACACTCATTAATTGATGACGGCTTTTCATGATGAAAGATGCTATACCAATAAACAACTGCATCACGGACATTATGTGTTTTGAAACGAATACAGAAGAGCATTATGCAGCAAAGGCGCGCTTTCTGGTGATCAAGTTTTTCGCCTGCATCAATCAGCGATAATATCAAATAGAGTGCTAATTCAAGCCGTGGATCCGCAGGTCATTAACATTTTCTTTTGATTGATCAATCATTATTTTATATTTTTTTTTGTTGGCCAATTCAGTTTTTTTTTTATTAATGCCTAAGATGTAATTTTTTTGGATTTTTAAAGGTGTTTAAATTTAACCAAGAAATTTTTATGAAATTAATGAAATAATTATTATGAATAAATAATTGATTTTTTTAATTATGAATATGATTTATTCACAATAACAACTGATTTTATATTTCAGCATATGAATAGTTATATATTTAATTCATTTTTTTATAACACAACGCAATATACTTTGAATTAAGTATTTTAATCTAAAATATTTATTAATCAAGGTTTTACATGGTATTTAATATTAATAATTAAAACACACATCTTAACAGTAACTAACAGAAGAAAAATAGTGGAAGTACTGCATTCACTGTCAAGGGCAATTATTTATGCTTAACTAAATTTCCAGGAAAACTGTTGTTGAGAAAGTCACTTGAATAAAAGATAGACGGTGCACCTCGCGAAATTATCACGTGGTTGTGCGCTTTCATACTGGACGCTCGTTACACACTGCTAAAGGAATCCACATTTTTCCGATTGCGATCTGCAAGTGTAGAAGGTGTTTTTGAAACATGGTTGGGAAGCACAAAAGAGTAGTGTTATCTTGGGATAAAAAAAAATAGAAATTGTGGAAAGATTGAAAAAAGGAGGAAAACGGAAACATAGCCGTTGAATATGGCATCGGTACTTCAACTGTGTTAGACATTTAAAAAAACAACGATGCAATGGCAAACACGCCATTTGTAATGTGATAAAATATGCACTACTACAAATGCCAGTCCTAAGCCTGGAAAAAGTGTGAAGGGAAGCTGCCTAAGAAACCTAGCCCGATGTGCTTTAAAGTTGGCAATGCAATTATCCGGATTTTTCTTTAACCGGATCTACCTCGGTCCCAACCAGTCTGGTTAATCGGCACTCTACTGTAATTATGAAATTCTTAATGACTTCCAGAAGACTTCAATAGATGTAAATAAACAGAAATAACTAACATATCAAAAGACTTGTGTTACTCAAAAAAGACAATGAAAGCAATCAGTAGCTGACTTCGTTTTTTTCTTTTTAATTTGTTTTTTTTAGTAGGGATTGCAGTCTTTTAATGGATTGTTTTTTGTTAAAATAAGAAGGAACCAATGCATTCTGTTTGTTTTGCAATCTTTCTGCACCCTTCACAAGAATAAAATGTTTGGCATTAAAACTATTTATTAAGTTTCATTTGAAAGTAAATAAACAAAATTTCTTTTTATATTCATGAAAATGTTATTTTGAAAGTATGTAGGCAAGCATCAAGTTAGCAAATCATCTAAACAATTAGTAAGCAGTTATAAAACAAAAAGTAGAAGCATTTGGATATAAGTACTGAAACTGAAAAAAAATCTTTCATCTTTTTAAACAAGTTTCTTTATACTTTAAAAATAATAAAAAGGAAATCTTACAATACACTATGTGCAAAAGTGACACAAGGAATTCTTTTTCTTTTAATGTTTTTACACTCAACTAATTGGTGTATGACATGGTGTGCAATGCAGACCATGCTAAAACAAAGATATGTAAGTAACTAAACACGTGGGCAAGGGGTGTGGTTAATCCTTCAGTTTTCTTTGCATTTGATCAGTGATGTCTGTATTGTATGATCAGTGATTCCTTCAGGCCATTAAGGCATGAGCCGACTAATCAGGTTGCTAGTGTTCGGCAGTAGTTAACTAGAAGTAATTAACTAGTAGTTAACTACTACTTTTAACTGCTTTTGTTTTGAACTAGTTAACTATTAGTTAAACTACTTTTTTCCCAACTACTAGTTACAACTACTTTCGAAAAAATTCCTTTTTTAATCTATTTTTTGGAAAAGAAACTATTTTTTTTTAAGCATTGAATTATTTAAATTTTTAAATTTTTTAGCTTATGAATATTAGTTAGACAAAGATATTTTTTATATCTATACTGATATTATAAAGCTGTAGAGTTTGTTTGCTTGAACGCGCTAATCTTAGGAACTACTGGTCCAATTTGAAAAATTCTTTCATTGCTAGGTGGCTCATTTACGGAGGAAGGCTATAGGCTATATATCATCACGTTAAGACCAATTGCAGCGGAGTTCCGAAAATGGCATAAAATAGTCCTTTCTATCGGAAGAAATTATCGCATCCTTTCGAGCTTGATACCATAGAAAAGCGCATAAAAAACTACTTCAGGGAGAGTTTTTTCCTTTGTGCTAAAATTGGAAGCCTCTAAATGAACTAGAAAAGAAGTTATAAGCGATTTTCTCTGTAGTTTAAAATTATTTTTTCACAGTAGTTAACTTTAATTTTATTTGACCCAGATGAGGACCGTTTTATTTTATTTGCATTGTTGCATCCTTTCAACAATTGTTACAGTTGCCGTGTGAACAAACAAATCAATGCTATTGCCGTTCTTAAACAAATAAAAAAAAATAACAATCAACATTTCTAACATTTTGATGAGGCATCGCTGTATTTGCAAAGTATAATTTTAGATAGGCCGTGCAACTCCGGGCGACGCAGCTGGTTATGTTATATAATGTAAAAGTACTCATGCAAAAATCATAATATTTATTGCAGCATTTACTCAAATTAGAAAAGCTTCCCAATATAATCAATAAATGGCGCCTGCACCAGCCCATGCACGATGAAGTTTCATTTAAGGACCAAATCTTCATTATAGGGAAGCTTTACCTCTGCTCCAATACCATGCATGCGTTTGGGATAGCATAAAACACAAGCCATTCAACACAATTTGAAAGAATATAATCTGAGGCATGCGTGTTACAGATATATTTTGTTAATGAATGGGGGGTTGGGCAGAGGAAGAATTTTAAATTGATATTAATTGTAACCCCTTTTTTAAAATTGTTGTAATGCTTAAAAATAATATCGAGTTGAATTATTATGCTTAAATATTAAAGAACAAGCTTAAAATGGAAATTCAAATGACTTATACTTGAAAGTAGTTGACTACTTTTGGAGAACAGTTAACTAGTAACTACTAGTCTCAGAAAAAAGTAGTTAACTACTAGTTGCAACTAGTTTTCTTTAGACTAGTTGGTCTGTAACTACTTTTTGACAAGTAGTTGCCAAACACTACAGGTCGCCATGAAGCTGGATTGGTGTCAACCCGATTAAATGTGACTGGGACTGAATAATTGAATGAACGAGTGAGTGAATGTTTGAGTCGATAACAATATTCAACTGTTTTTTTCACCCCAGGCTCTTTCCGTGGGCATCTTCCCCTACGTCCTGAAACTTCTCCAGAGTTCTGCGCGAGAGCTGAGGCCACTTCTGGTCTTCATCTGGGCCAAGGTCCTGGCAGTGGACTGCGTGAGTATTTAAATTCGATCGAAAAATAGCCGGGACCGAAAGTGTCCCGATGAGTGTTTATTTACTTATCTCTCATGTATGAGTCTAATGCTCGGATGTTTCCTCAGACCTGCCAGAATGATCTCGTGAGGGATGGAGGCTTCAAGTACTTTCTCACCGTTTTAGGTGAACCCTACATGCCCGTAAGTATCTTGTTTTTTGTGTCGTTCTCGTCTGTCGCTGTAGTCCGGTGAATGGTCTTTTAACATGATGTGTGCGATGCATTTCACGGCGGAATCGTGCCTTGCGATTGTGCAAATCAAGTTATTCAGTTAAATCTCAAAAAATCGAAAAGTACTTAATTTTTTAACCTATGGGTCATTCTACAGTAACGGACATTACATTTACACAGCATTTTTCAATTTCAGCGGGCTTTCTAACAGACTCATTGGTTATTTTTTAGGTTTTTTAATTTTGGCTAGTAAAAGTACATGTGTTCTAAGTATGCAAAAATTAATTTGAAGATATATATGTATTTGCTGTCTGTTAAAATTTTTTTTGAAATTTCGTTATGTGTGTTACTTTGAAGAGTAACACACGTAACGAAATTTCAGAATTTTTTTTAACAGACAGCAAATACATATATATCTTCAAAAAAATTTCTGCATACTTAGAACACATGTACTTTTACTAGCCAAAATTAAAAAAACCTAAAAAAATACCCACGAAGTTTGTTAGAAAGCTCCATGAAGTTGAAAAATGCTGTGTAAATGTAACGTCCGTTACTGTGGAATGACCCCTGTGGAACCCCCTGCAGTAAAACCTGCTTACGAAATTTTCCAGGGTACCAAGAGCAAAAATCTTCTTATGCATTAAAAAGTCTTAAACGGGTAGGCTCTATGTTTGAAAATGAGTGTACTTTATGATATTTAGGGGGGATATTATTTTTATTTTACAATATTTAAATTAAACATAAAATAGACACCCCTTATAGTAAACTCTACATCCCTTCTCCATTTATCAGTCATCGTTCTCGTAAGAGCTCGCTCATCCTCGCTGCCACCTGTTTTCCTGGAACTTTTGGTGTAGAGAAAAGGCTGTCCAAAACAGCTTTTCTAATTCTTTTCCTAATATTTTTTTTCCATAAGAAAGAATAAAAACTACGTAGATTGAAAGAAATGTGAAAAAAATATAAAATTTAGAAGTTTAAAGCGTCAATTGGAAGGAAAAATTGCTCAATATTAAAACTTGTTAAGCAGGAAAAAATAAAATCAGAACTTTTAAAAGGGATTATTTTAACATTAAGGAGATGTTAATGAAACTGGTATTGAAATTAAAAACTTCTTAAGCGGGAACTTCGTAATCAGGTTTTACTGTTTTAATATGATTGTTGTAAACAAAAAATTAAATTTTTAGTAGATAAATTTATAATAGTATCGTAGATATGAAAAATCAAATAAAAATATATAGTTTTAATTTTTTCGAATTATTTGATTTACAATTATTCTTACATTATAAAAAAGTGAAAATTGCAATCATAGAACCGGTTAGCGCTATGGGCCGGCTGCTGTGATTTTGTATAGCACGGCAAAGGTGTTTTGACTGCCCTGCTAAATAGCTTTCTCACATTTTAATAAACTGGTTAGTGACTTATTTCTTTTGCTAAGATCTACTAAACTGCATTTTTTTTTGGGGGGGGGGGGGATTTCATTTTAGATTGTGAGGGAGGTCACAAGAGATAGATAGCCAAGGAGAGAAGATGAGGAAAACCATGTTCAAACTGAAAAATGAAATTTGTAATCACAAACAAACATGGTGTGATGCTTTTTTGGCACAAAAACAAATTATGAAAAAGAAATTGTTTTAAGTCACAACAAATTTAGAAGCTCTTTCAGCCACTTGAGTAGTAGTAAGATTCTTCCTGCTACTCCACCCACCTCCTTAGTTTCTTGACTTGGCCTTATATTTTACTGTTTATTACATATATATATATGTGTGTGTTCTTTTTTTAAATATTGTTACTTTATGATGATTTGTGTCTGCAGGCAGAACACAGGACCATGGCTGCATTTTGCATTTCGTGCATCGTTCATAATTATAGAATCGGACAGGTGAGTGGCTCCACACTTGTTTGCGGTAGAACTTTGTGTCCAGTTTACTTTTTCTGTCCTTCCTCGTTCATCGAATCTCTCCTATTATTGTTTTCAAGAGATTTTTCTCCTCTCATTAATTATTGCATTTGTTATTGTTACAACCATTCATTTTTAGTTATTGAAAACTGGGGTGGAAAATTAGCACCAGTTTTCAGTTCTGTAATGGGGAAGCTTATTAAGTAAAACATTTTCTGTTTAACATTCATTTTATTTGGAACACCACAAGCACATATACAACACTGACTACATAATGGAGAAGAATAAGAGAAAAGTTGGGTTGAGTTGCAATTTGGAACTTCTTCAGTGAAAAATCAACTCAAACCTAAGCTAAACTTAATCCACTAATTTTACACCAAAGGCTATATTTAAAAGTTAATTGCAAAAATACAGCCTAATAAAATATGACAAAAATAAAAAATGAAAGAAATATCAAAGGATATAATGAGATTATTCTTACAAGTTCCTGATACTTCTGATACAAAAAGGCTTAACATTGCTGTTTTTGTGCCAAACTGCTCCAAACAGGCAAATTTAATGTTCTTTAAATGGTACTTTCTATCATTGCACGTGTAAAACACTGGGACCCTATTCTTAAGACAGAGCTGTAGGTCACCCACCCCAATGGTGAAGACTCTTCTTTTCTGAAGAACTTTCCTTCCCATTAAAAGAGGAAAAAGTAACACCTAATATTAATTTACATGTAATAAATGTTAAGAATAACGAATGTAGTGAAACTAAGTCTAGTAGTGTTAACTACTAGTACTTTGTTCAACAACTTTTGATACTTAAATAAGTCAAATGGTTTCAAAGAAATTAGTGTTTCACAAGCAAAAAGAAAAACATTTTCACATCACATGGCATAATTTTTTATGTACAATAAGAAGAAACAAAATTCTGCTACTTTTGAAAATAAGTGCTTTTTTTTTTTTTTTTTTTTTTGACTTTTCAATTGCAGAAATTATTGTATAAAAGTCTCTTCGGTCATTTAATGTTCGTTTTATTTAAATGTTAATGCCTGAGAAGGGAAGATTTTTTTTTCTCAGTTAAATCAATAGTAGTAGTTTGTAGAACATTGTGAATAATTGTACACCACTAGAAATGTCTTTCTTACGAACGACTTCCTTCGAGTGGCATTACTGCTAAAATAATGAATGACCCAGATACAAAACTGATAATTCTGATACGAAATCGTCACCGACCCGATACAAAACCAATAATTTTGATACAAATTTGACAATTTTACTGATACAAAACTGAATTTTTAATTTTCCACGCCTGTGAAAAACATACTTTGATTTTATATTAAGCCTTTTTGAATATTGTACACATCCCCTTAAATGTTTCCATTCTTGAAGGTTAACGGGCTTTTTTCAATTGTTTGAATGTCTTATTTTTGCTTCTAGAAATGTCTTAAACACTTTTAAAATAACAATAATACACTTGATTTATTGCTGGTTTTGTAAATGTATTAAGCACGTTTACTTTGAAGTGACTGATTTGCACTAAAATGCGTAATGTGGGGATATCGGTGTAAGCAAATTTTGTGAGAATATTCTCCCCGAGGCTATTGCGAGGGGCGATTCGGATCCAAAAAATTTTAAGATCCTGATCCGAAAATTGAAATTTAATTCGGTTTTCCGTATTAATTTTCCATTCCGAATTGTTTTTTCAATGAATTAATCTTAAGATTTTTTATATATGTGGGCTAGGGTTTACTCTTTACTAATGGGCGTCATTAATCCAGGCTGTAGATACCGTTAAAGAACATTTATTACAACTACTGAGGACACTTACATGAAAACGACTACTATTTACATTGAGAACGAGAAGACCGAGAAAAATAACACTTATGCTGTTGCCATACAAAAACTCAATAAAACACAATACGATAACGATTAATACATTACAAGATTTATTTGAAGATACAAAGTTTCCAATTATTAAAGGAGACTCACTTTTCACCCAATCTCCCGAGCTTCCGTTTTTTATTTTACTTCTCCCGATTTCTGAAATTGTTCGTTATAATTTCCCAGTAATTTAAAATTTAGCTGAACATTTTGAATTATGAGCAAAATGCTTCGTAACCAATATTATTGCCTCGCAACCGTTCATTGCATATTTTACTGTGCGAGAAAATGAGATTTTTAGTGGCTCCCCTCCCGCCACGAATCACGCATTAATCAAAATGCATTAACGAGAGGTTTTCATTCAATCGAACCGTGAAATAAAGATTTCTTATTTTAATTGTATTCTTTTAATCTCTGAAAGGTATAAGTAAAAACTTATCTTTTGGAAGCATGCCAACATCGAACACTTGCTTCGCCGAAAATGAGCGTGACTCGCATTACAACCACAATCCTTTTGCATCCTCAAAATATTTTATTTGTTTTGAAAGTTAGGTGTTTTAACATATGCTTCTTTAAATAGTCACCTAATAACATAATTTTGTTTTTTTAATCGCAATACTTACTTTTTCCAAAAACTTCATGTTAAGTTCAGATTGCGAGTCGAAAACCTAAAATGCTGTTTTCTCCACTGACCTCGAATATAACTGGACCGCGCATAGTCTGGCGGGAAGTGACACAAATTGGGCGCCATCCTATCACCCCAGTGCAGCCATAGTAATGTGCTTTACGTGCTGTATCAGCCGTTGATATTTCGATTAAAAGTTTGTTTCATCTTATCTGCCATTAAGTATGCCGACGTGCAGCGCTGTAAAGTGTTCGTACAAGCATTGCAGACAGAAAACACCCGGAAAATTCTGTTACAGGAATTTTGTTTTTTGTAAAACTTGACTGAACAGGCACTTATTTGCATTTACTTTAGGTTGCCACTCGACTGTCGTCGTTGTAGTCATATTTTTTAGATTACAAGCAATGGACCAGAATTGCTTTTTAATGGTCAGGCAAATGAGTATAGTGTTGTACAGATGTAGGATGTTTAAAAATATTTCATTGTAGGGTATCCATTCCTCCTAGCTCTCCTTTTAGATATGAATGGCACATATCGTCTATTTGTTATGGTAGATATTAGAATTGAAGAGGGGGGAGGGATTCAAAGAAAATATATTTCATCCACACTCCAATGCTTTTGATCAAGAAAGGGGACATGTAATTAAACAATTTTGATTGTTTTCAAACAGTTCTTTTTTGGTAAACTGAAATAAGAACTTATAAATTTAATTAATTTTGCTAAATTTGTATTGTAGTTTTAATGAAATTAATTTAAATCTCTCATGGTCAATGAATAAAGTTTATTAAATTTTCAATGGCTTTCTTTTATTGCTTTTACGCTCTTCTATTGGAACTGTTTCCTTAACCATGAACGTATTACAAAAATTAGAACTTGCTGTTGACTGCTACATTCCTTTTTATTCTTTTTTTCTCTCGTAATTTTAAAAATGTTGAAACCACAATTACACTTTTGACTGCTTTTAATGTATCAGTGGTTTTACTGTTAATTTTTACTGTTATTAATCTTGATGATAAATAAAATATTTAAATAGGAATATGTTTTGGAATGTGTTTATTTTTTAGAGATGTTTCGTATGGTTTTCAAAGATTACTGAAATAATAATACTTCAGAACAATAAAGAAAAGTCAAGATTTTTTAAATTTTAAGTTAATGTCTATACTGCTGGACCTTATTATTGAAATAATGATTCTAAGTAAGATCATTTTTTCTTCCTGCCTCTGATATAATACTTTAAAGTTTTAGAATGCACAAAAAGGGGTAGCCTGAATGTATCTTTGTTGAACACTAACTTAAAACGTCAGGCTGAATGGCATAGCAAAAGCATCCTCGTCGAGACATAATTCACACAATCAATCAGACTTAAATGAGACTGGGTGCAACGATAAAATAAAAAGATTATTGAAATAAGTTTAAACTTCAACTTGAACAAGGGCTAATAATGAGTATCATTACTGTAAGGCTTTTTCTGAATGGGCATTCTATTTAAAAACAAAACATACAAAAGAAGAAAACAAGAACGAATTTCTTGCAAAACCAAAAGTCAGTGTTTATTCCTTAGTGATAAGAACTTAAGAAACGAAGTACTTCCTCCGGGATAAAAAAAAAAAAACATTTTCAATACTACTGACTCCATAAGGTTTTATATGTGTATTCCTTAACAGCCGTTAAATATATATATATATATATATATATGTACATACACACACACACATATATAAGAGTATATAAGAGAAAGTGTTAGCTACATAGATATTTTGCGTAATTTTCTAGCGCATTTATTTTAATGAATTATTATTTTTATTTATTTTTATCATATTTAACCTGAAAATTAGTTCTCAAAAACTCGAAAGGTAATAAACAAATGGGTTTAATTTAGATGAATAGCTGTCATATTCGATAAAGACATATTTTATGATCTAAACATGGTTTCAATTTCAGAATTATTAAATTATTCAAGACTTAAACTGTTTTCGTTACGATCCCAAATAGTCGAGTTTTAAATAATATATTCTTCATACAAAGAGTTTTTTATTCAAAAATGAATGGATAGAAATATGTATAAGTGTATACTTTTCATTTGCTGAGAATATTTAAAATCAAATCGGCGTTATAAGCTTAATAGGAAAATCCAAAATCGTATTCAACCTATGATAAGAAGCGCGCATGTTCAGCCATTAGGGGGTGAAGGAGGCGGAATTCCTACTCTTCTATGTGCGTCAACTTTTTCTCCGCGAGAAGGCAGAGGTGGTTTGTCCAGTTCGTATAGAGGTCAGTGGTTTTCTCTCACTTAGCTTTTTGCGAATTTCATCTCAATCAAAATGCAAAGGCTTTTTAAAATTTGTATCTATAATGTTAATATATTTCCCACATGCTCCTGAAACTATATATAACAAATTTATGCTCTACTTTTATGATAACTTAAGTACTTTTTTTTAAAATCTTTTTGAAGATTTTTTGAATTTTTCTTTTTTTTTTTTTTTTTTGCCTTACTTCAGTTTTTATTTTTTTTCTCAAAATGTATCTGACTCATAAAAAATCAAATCATAAAAGTTTTGCTTTTTGATCAATAAAAAACATTTTGAGACTTTACTCCAACTTTTAAAAAAGAAGATGCATTTTTAAAAATTGCTAATTTTCTTAAAACAAATTAAATTATTCGAATTAAATTTTAAAAATCTAGTTTTTTTTTTTAATATTAAATTTCTTATGAAGTGATGTAACATGACCTGAGACAAAAATTGTAAATTTATACACCATAGAGAGAAAAAAATGGTCTGATGGTACCTGGGTTCATCACCCATGGTTATCACATTTCTATTCATGCCTATGTTCTACGACGCAGAAAAGGGAGAGCGCTAACCCCTTTCCGTTTGCTTGCAGAAGGCCGCCAAGGAGGGCAATGTGGTGTGCATCTGCCTGGAGCAGCTGGGGGACCCCAACCCCCGCCTGAGGCAGTGGGTGGCCCTGTGCCTGGGCCGCATATGGGCCGACCACGAGCCGGCACGCTGGTGTGGCGTACGGGACAGCGCCCACGAGAAGCTCGAGGACCTGCTCACGGACCCCGAACCGGAGGTAGGCCCCCACCCCCTCTCGTTCATGCCGATCCACAGGGGTGATTCTATTCCGGGTGTACCCCGGAAGTCCGGGTTTTTCATATCCCCCTTAAAAATCGGAGTTTTTTGTCTTCAAATTTGAAATTTTAACGGATGGGAACAAAAAATACGCCAAAAAGCGATAAACATTCCCTTTGTGGCGACCCTTTATGCAGCAAGGGTCGTAACGGCGCCAACCTTCTTTGTTCCGAACAGGAACAATACCACGTCCCACGTGGTTTCGTTGTTACTGATAACTGGGCGTTGGTGCCATTCTGGAATTTTTTCCCGGCACCAAACCCCGGGGTTGTCGATGTTTACATACCCGATGCAAACATTGCCAAAAGTGTTTTTTTTTTTTCCGTACTTTATTTTTATTTTTAAAACAACAATAGAAAAAACTTAGAGTTTTTTTTTTTTGGATTTAGTTATTTTTTCGAACATTGCAAAAGGTAGAACTCATTGTAAAAACTTCATTTTTTTGCATAATCACGCATTTTTACGTCCTTTTCCTAAAATTGACGCTGGACTTTCGGTTATTTTCTCAACTTTTATTTTAAAAGTTTTGGGTATTTGACATATAAATGAAAATATAATAACTCTAAATAGAAATGTAATAACTCTAAATAAAAATATTTCACTGCAAAAATTTGGCAAAAAATATACAGTCATGCAAAATTCCTATTCATTATGTTTTACAATAAATTATTTCTTTGCAAAAAATAACTAAGTTAAATTTTTACTATTAGTTAGCAGTAAGTAAGTAAAATATAAATTTTAATTTCAATAGTTATTTTAAACATGGTGTTGTAACTATCTACTCTATGAATATGTGTATAAAACGTGTCGTATAATTTATGGTGCATAAAAAGTGATACTGACTTGTTGCATAAAAAATTTTCAGGGTTTTTTACGTCGTGTCGCAATCACCCCTGATTATGGACTGAAATGATGAAATAAATTTTATTGTTTAGAAAACAAAAAATAAATAACTCTCGCCATGTTGTTTGGTCATTAAGAGAGTGTGTACCTTGTGTTCAATGTCATGAGAGTGTGTACATTGTGTTCAGTCGTCAAGAGTGTGTTTGTGTCGCCACAGGTCCGTGCGTCGGCCGTCTACGCGCTGGGGACGTTCCTGAACAGCACCACGGAGCGGACGGACCATGCGGACGCCATCGACCGCAGCATCGGGATGATGCTCATCAACAAGGTCGCCAACGACGGCAGCCCCCTCGTCAGAGCCGTGAGTACCCCCTCCCCCCTCGGTCGCCGACGGCGGACGCTGGACGTGCCGTCGAGGCCGCCGTCGGTTCACCGGTCGCCTATTTTACATGTTTGGTTGAATGAATTCCTTTAGTTAACTGCTGTCAAGTAAAATTTATTTAAGTTCTACATGACGGTAAGTGACCCAGTGGTGGACACATGTAAGAGAATGTTCGTACTCTTTTATGTGGCAACATTTTTCTAACAAACTTACATCCATATTTGAATATTCAGCTCCATCGCCAACTATTTCTCTAAAAATTGATGACCTATAAAATGTCATTTGATGAAAGATGAGGATTTATACGTCCCATTTACTAAACGCTTCATTTGTATCTATAGTGGACGTTCATGAGACACGCATTTGCGTGAGTAGCGGACCCAAATGGATATCGTCTATTTTATGCTGTTCACTTGGAGAAATCGTTTTAAAAATGACTGAGGGACCCTTCATAAATGATGTCACGCTTTTTTCCCCATACATTTCCCCCGAATCCCTCACCTTCTCATGGATCGACTTCAGTGAAGCAAATGTGACCGTTGTGGAGGCAGCTGTTAAATATCATGACCCATGTACTTGCATAGATGCTCCACGGCAACGTCAGCTCTATTCACCGGCACTAGGAATCGTTCGCTACAGGCTCTGACCATGTCAGTCAAGTTCAATGTTACATTCGCTTATTTTAGGAGCTTAAAGATCTAAGTGTCCACTACTAGAGCAGTGTCCACTACCTAGGGCCGTGGTAACCCAGTGGTTAGCACGTCGGACTTCCACCTGGAAGGTCACGCGTCCGATACCCACTGAAGACCACCATGTATACTTGGGGAAATGTGCATGTAAAATCCGTAGACCCCACTACCTCTCCCCGTGCGTAAGCAATCCTAAGGCCTCGGCTAACGGGTAGGGGTCTGGTTGAGAAAAGTGTCCACTACCGGGTCAACTTAATTACTATTCTTTAACTTGCTGACGGACACTTTTGTCTATAGCCGTTAAAGCGAAGTTCCCTGTGCGGCATGGTGGCTTTTAAGTATCTTGCAAAAAATGGCTTATTAGAGTTATTGAAATTGTCATTTTACGTTTCAAAATTTTTGCTGTTATAGTAACCAGCGTCCCCTTACTCAGTGTCTAGAGTCCGCTGGCGCCATGACGGTGATAGCCGCAACCTAATTAAAGGTGCTGAATGAATCAAAATTAAGTTTATCTGAGCAGGAAGAGTAGAACTATACTTCTAATATTCACAAAAACATATAGTGTCCATTTTCAAACTTCACTTGTTCCTACTGTCCGTCAATGTGTTAAATAAATTTTGTAAAAGTAAAAGAAAAAGACATTGCCATTGAATTTTCAAATAAATTCATGAATACCCAGGCATTTTTGAATGGTTGCGCTGATCTTTTCCCAGGAAGTGGTGGTGGCTCTGCAGTGGTTCCTGATCATCTTCGAGAATCAGTTTGTGGCCGTGAGTTACCAGTACATGGAGGAAGAGAGGACCAAGGAGTCATCAGCCAACCACCTGCTGGTACCGGGTAAGGTAGATTTTTTTTCTTTTTGGTGAGATATATATGTAAAAATCTCAACAGAACATGAAAGTAATGAAACGGAATTTTGGCGCCAAAAATGAGAAGCCAAATCCAGTGTCGGGTTGCCTGTGTTTGGCGACTCGTGAAAGCTGGGCAAAGATGGGAAGCCGGATCCACAGTTTTGTATTCCTTTATTTGCCAAGCTTCCCATAAAAGTTCGTGTCAGACTGTTTAACGTATTTTTACCGACTTTCTCCGTAAGACTCTATTGTGCATCTTCTCACAACAAACTGGGGTGTGCGGGTGCTTAAATTATTGTGGTTGGTTTAAATTTCGAGTCATGGATTCGTTTAAACAATTTGTAATGTTGCACTGCAAAATGATCATCGCCATTGTCAATGTTAATAATCTAACAAAGAAAAAGATGTAGAACTAGATATAGAACCAGTAAGTATAGAATTATTCTAGAAATTGTTCTAGAAAACAGAACTTTTTATGCAATTTTAAATCTAGCTTTTGGTGTGCTTCTATAAAAAATACGTAAAATTAGAGTTTTTGTTTGAGGTATCGGAGCATAGTCAAATCGCCGCGACTCGAAGAGTGCTTTCTCCGTGTAATTCATCGATGTCGGTATTTTTGAAATGCATGACGAACGCCCGACGCCGCCCGGTACGTGACGGAAACGTCCGTCACGTCACGAGGCGGACGGCCGGTCGAATGGATGGCACCATTCCACCGGCATCGGATGAATGACGTGGATGCCGTCTCTTTTCAGCTGCTGACGTTCCCCCGACGGGCGGCGGCATGCGGAAAGTGGCGTCGAGGGACCGCCTCGGGCCCTTCCTCCTCTCCGGATCGCCGGCCTCCCGTGAGTCCGTTTATGACCTCCATTCGACCTCTTTTTGGCAGCCGAGTACGGGTGCACTCACACCGAGCGTTACGAAATATTTTGGGGTCAAAAACCATGTCTCATTGAAGCGTGGGTGTTTTTCGTTCTGTCGTCGGGGGTCGAGCCGGTAGATATTTCAGCCGTTTTTTTGGGCCCTTTACGAAATTCCGATAAATCACGAAGGACCCTTCACATCATTGCAGTAAATAAAAAGGGCCATTCACAAAACTACGAGCAACCAAATTGATCTTTTTTCAGGATTATTCATTAAATAAATGGTAAAAAAAAATTTGAAATTTTTTATCACTGCATGTTTAAATTTTCAAATGTCACAAAATTGTTTGCTTTTTAACAAGAATCTTTTTAAAATTCACCGAAACCGGACCCTGTTAAAAATGCCGGATCGACCCCCGGTCGTGTGACGTCGAAAGTGACTTTCTCTCGTTCGAGCACGATGAGTCCTCGCCGTTAGTTTCGTAATCACGGCAACGGGCTGCCATGACGACGCCAATGGGTCGTCAGCGGCGTGAATGCACCCTACTGCGACTCGGCTTTTTTTTTGATGATGTAATCACACTTTTTAAAATGCTTCTGCTTTAACGAGTACATTTTAACGATTTCCGCTTGTTTGCGGTGTATTGCTATTTGTATCTTGAAGATCGGGTGACATATTAAAACTTATTTATTGGACATTTGAACAAACTATATACATCATATTTACATTGCATACTTTATGCGTAAGTATGTTATAACTTCATTGGTCATCGTAAGTCGTAGCCATGCATCTTTTCACAACAACAGAACATTTCGGACAGTTAAGGTTAACGCCACAGTTATAAGCAATAGAAGAAGTTAAAATATTTTACAGTAAATTATTAAAAATATCTTTCATTGACTGCCTAATGCTTGCATTCGTTATATAATTAGTGGATTATGGTGCTTATTTTGAATTCACTCACAACTAAAATTCTGTGACCAAAATTAAAAGATCCTTTCTTTCATTTTTAATCATGGAGTCAGTAAATGACGTAGTAAACGTTCAAAATGAAAATGGATTCAACCAAAATATCACGGAAGGTCCACTCCAACGTTCAGGGTGGATATAATATTGGAGAAACATCTCTACCTTAATGGAAAGTGAGGTAGATCCCATTTTACGAAGAAAATCTATTCACTGAAATAGAAGCACGAGCATTTCAATTCTCGCTCTCTGAAACTTAAACGGATTGTTTAAAACTTCTTAAAACTTCTTGCCAGAGATTGGCACACAACACGTGCGGCTAGGTTTAAGCTTTAGAGTTAATCACTCGAGGGAAGCGGGCACCATGAGACCGTTTTGTTTCTCTATGGTGTTTTTATTTACAATTTTTGTCTCCTGTCGTGTTATATCACTTCATAAGAAATTTAATATTAAAAAAAAAGTGGATTTCTTAAATATAATTTTAAAATTTTAATTTTTAAAACAAAATTTAGCATATTTTACAAATAGCATCTTTTTAAAAATTGGCGTAAAGTCGCAATTTTTTTTTCATTGATTCATTAATCACAAAGCAAAACATTTTTTTTTTTGCATTGAATTTTTTATGTCAAATCGTTTTTGAAAAAAAAAAATAATATAAAAACTGAAGTAACGCAGAAAACGCAACAAAAAATTCAAAAAAACGTCCGAAAAGAATAAAAGAAAAGTCCTGAGTTATCGTAAAAGTAGAGCATACATTTGTTATATATAGTTTCAGGAACATGTGGGAAAAAATCAACATTATAGGTACAAATTTAAAAAAGTCTTTGCATTTCAGTGGAGATGAATGCACTAAAAACAAAGTGAGAGAAAACCGCATTTAAAGTTTTCGGCTTGCAAAAACTTAAATCCTTTCTTTATCAAAATGTCAAGTAAGGAACATTTTTTTCAGTTACAGTCACGATGAAAGTGCTTCTTCTTGCTTATTTTATTTTAAAAAAATTAATATGTGGCTTATATTCAGCACACTTACTGTTTCGTAACGAAAATAATCAAGGATAAATCAATAGATATTGTTCTATTTTTCTGAAATGTTCAGGGAACATTTTTAAAGATTTATTTTACTACTTAAGCCAACAAAAAAAGTTTTGGCGGTTTTCAACATCTTTGAGTACTTACTGGCTCCCAAGTGAGTCGAGACCTTAAGTAGGTTTTAACAGGGTTTGTACTCCACCTGGAAAAGTCATGGAAATTGATATCCTGTGCAGAAGTAATAGACTAGTCAGAGAAAAACGTAAATTTTTGACAAAACCTGGAAAAGTCGGGTTTTTTCCCCTACCAGGGACCCCTTGGAGGGAACCTACGCTCGTCGTGACGTCGGATCCTCGCCTTCCTTTTCCTATATAGGTTTTTTCTTTATATAATGGTATTTATTATATTGCCATGGCGTAAAAGTGCCTACCTCAGTATTTCTTTAAATATTTGTTTTCATGTGTTATTTAAGAGTTAAAAAAGTGATTCTTCTCATTGTTTTTATTTTATTGTATTTATTCTCCATATTTTATGTTTTATAGTTTTAAATTAGCATTCCAAAGTTTAAATTAAAAAAAGAATAAAAAATGATGGATGCAAATATAAAAGCTAATATCTTTTGTAGTATTGTGTCATAAAATTTTGCTATTCTGATTTGAATCTACCTGGAAAAGTCATGGACTTTTTTTTTTTCTCTATTTGAGTATGAACCCTGTTTTAAGTGACAAGATTTAATAACTTATTTTTGGGTTTGATTTGTAAAACAGCTACTGTTCCGTCTTTCACTATGTCTGGTTTCGGGATGCCCGTGCTCACGATGATTCTCTTCCCCGCAGATGCCTCGGAGGCCCACTTCCCGGGAGAGGGGATCCCCGCCCTGGAGCGCCTGCGCCGCGTCAGCTCCAGCACGTCCATCAGCAGCCTGTCCTCTGGGCCCCATAGCTCCCCGGGCCCCGCGACCCTGGGGTACGCCTCCGTGTTCGGGAACATCTGGCGCGCTCTCCTCGCCCTCTCCGAGGACCCCTGCCCCCACATCGCCTCCCTCGCCAGGCACCTCCTCGACTACATCAGGCAGAAGGTGAGTTGCGTCATCTTTCCGGCCCTTACCGTTTCTGCCACTGACGAACACGCACATGCACACAAACTCTTTCTTTCATTATATGTATGTATGTTGACTAACCCATGTATAAGCTGATTTACTCTGTTCTCCTGGAAAACTCTAATCCAAATGTTTGCAATCAGGATTCATTGATTTAAATCAAGTGATTTTTTTTTTCAAAAAAATCAGTGATTTTAAAATGTTAGAAAGTGTTGCAAAAATAAAATACATTGCAATGACAACCACAGTTTCAAACAAAACTTCTTAGGTCCATCTGTCTGTGTGCATAACATATTTCATAAGGTTAGAACTATTTTTTTATATTACTATTTTTTTTAATTTTACAATACTTTTTAAGTTTACAATATTTTTCAAGCATCTTAATGGCAAAGCATCATTCATTCAATCATGCAAATTACAATTCATAATTATGAATTGTGTGTTTCATTCATTCTGTTTTTTATCTTAAAAATAGTATTTTAGATCCCTTTAATAAATGCCACACCATAAATAATTCAGAATAATAGTGTATAAAACAACAATTTTTAGAATTTAGAATATGTATCTTTAAAGTTTCAGCCATGTCTCTTGATAGCTTAAGATTTTTTCCCCTCCAAAATATTTTTTTATCATCGAAGTTTTCAATAAAGATATTTGATTAAAACAAAAAGTTTCCATTTTTAGTAATGGTGTGAGTATATGATTTTACTAAACGGGTAAATAAATTTCAGGCTTTTTCATTTATGAAACAGAAAAATGATTAAAGTATACATTCAGTGTAAAAATGAGTACACACAATTGTTACTTTTTGCAGCTTTCAACAGCAAAATCATTCAGATTAAATGTGTTTATTTTCTCTGTACTTATGAGTGTAAAATTATTCCTGGTAGAGTTAAGTTTCATTTGAGGCATGCATTTTTATTAAAATTTGTTCATCATTATTATTATTTTAAAATATTTATTGCAGTGAAAATAGCTTCAAAGGTGGTTTTGCATATTGATTAGCATGCCATATTGTTTCTATGAATGTAACATAATCAATGTCCAAAATATTTAAGGTCTTTTTTTTAAAAAAATCACGAGCCCTGTTTGCAATTCTTGTAGTGTTTTCAGGGACATGATTACGAATGTCCGTTTCAGGTCCAGGACATCCATCGTGGGGACGTGAGCAGGAACGGAAAGGTGCCCTCCGTCTCCGAGCCCTCCTCTCCCTCCGGCAGACCCACTTTCCTCACGTGAGTCCACTCCTCCTTTTTACATCTCCGTACTCGCTCCATCGACCGTACAATGTGCGGATTTTAGCTGCTTGTTTTACACACGAGTCGCGTATTTAAAAATCCGTTTGCATCCCCTATCGTAAAACTCTCTTTGTTTCATTTTCCATGTGGTTCTGCCACTTGGACATCCATCATTTAGTGTTAAACATTATTTTCATCCCATCTGATATTTCATCTCGTGTCAGAGAGGACTTTCACGCTCGACATTTTACCAAAACTTTCAGTACGGTTGCAGCCGAGAGTAATACAAAACAATTTATATGCTCTTAAAAATGAGAATATACATTGTACGTACCAAAGCAGAGTCATTAATAGGTTAGTAAATGTCATGATATTTTCGAAAATGTCAAAAATATCCGATATTTTGATATGTATCCAATATTTTTGATATATATCCGATATTTTCAAAACTGTCAACTTATTGCTGATAATAAATATTTTCACATTTTTTTTAATACAACTTACACACCAACACATATTACGCATTGTAGAAAGGTTATTCTGATATACAATTGTTCTTAATTTTACAAATACAATTATCATAATAAAAATTTTATTATTTTCTTTTTTTAAGCAATGATGACATAATACTATTTTCAGAATGCTTCACATAAATGAAAATATCAAAAATCCCGATATTTTAAAAATAAATATTGGATATATATCGGCGAACCTGGGTAAATAGTTATTTTTAAGCTGTTGTTTTAGGGGGGGAGTGAAAATGTACTTCTTAAAAAAAATTTTGTTCTTGTACTCCAAAGAAAGTTGCTTTACTCAGTATAAAAAGCACAGGCCGTGATAGCCTAGTAGTCAGAGCGTCGGACTTCCACTGGGAAGGTCGCACATTCGATACCCGCTGAAGACCCACCATGTGCACTTGGGGATACGTGCATGTAAAATCCGTGGACCCCACTACCTCGCCCCGTGCACCAGCAATCCTAAGGCCTCGGCTAACAGGTAGGGGTCTTGTAGAGAAAAGTATAAAAAGCAGAAAATAATTCAATGGACATCATGAATGAGGCCCATCTATTGACACTGAAAGTGAAGTTTTGGAAGGACACTTATTAAAATCACGAGTGATGTTAAATAATAAGTGAAAATAGTTTAGTTAATGCAGTATATGCCGATATGTTTTAAATCACGAGTGTTAAAATTGCTTTGATGAGGTCATGGCATTCACATAAAGGTTTTACTGTAAATTTACATACTGCAAAAGGTACATTTTTAAACAAATGAAAGAAACCTTTACCCTTTATAATATGAACATGTTGTAGGGATTGAATGAAAAAATATATTGAATGTCAGAATGTTTTGAGCAAAGTTTGAGCTTCCACATATATCATGACTTGGCCCAGGAAGTGGAAGACCTAAAGGTGCTCAAACAATGTGCTTAACATTTTATAAAGGTCAAAATTCCATTCAATTAAATATTTTTGTATTTTACAAAATTATAATAACATCATCATCAAATGACTTCCTACAAATAAAATTAAAAACAATGAACAACCAATTATGATTGGTAAACATGCATATTGAAAACTTTAATGCCTTAAATGCAAGATTCTGAACAAATAATTAATATAGTATGGTTTTGAACCATGAAAAGTTCTTTCAATACAGAACCAGTTGACGGAAATTTGAAATAAATAGAATCCCAATCACTCATGAATATTTTTTTTTTCCTATTCACACTCACAAAAATGAATTACCTTTTGTTTTAAAGTTGAAAGTAGCTATAAACAAGGATGAATTAAAATTTCAAAAAATACATCCTTAAGAAGAAAAATCAACAATTTTTTTTTCCCATATTTTTTGGCACGACTTGATTGTGTATTTTCTTTTTTTTAAGTTTTTTTTTAAATTTCAAGTATTGATTTTATATTGACCTTGACCAACCCTTTTGAGGGTTAAATGAAACTTAATGAATAAGGATAAGTACATTTTAATTGCATTATTGCATTTTAGTTACATTAAGGAAAACAAAAAAATCCAAAACTACGAAATTTGCTTGATTTGTATTGCTTGATCAGAAGCAAGTGGATATTGATCATTTACTTGATAAGCTTAATTCCATTGATCCTTGCATTCAATTCACTATTGAAATGGAAGTTGATAGTTCTCTTTCATTCTTGGACGTTTTAATTACTAAAAGTAATGACGATTTTATGACTTCAGTGTTTCGTAAGCCCTTTGCTGTTACACTACCTCCTCACAAATGTTCTTCTCACCCACCAAACCAAAAGTTGGCCTCTTTCAAGGCTCTTGTTTTCCGTGCTTTGAATATATGTTCCTCTTCTAACCCTTTGGATGCTGAGCTTTCGTACATTAAGGCTGTGGCTTTGGATCGAAAATTTACAAAATTTACAAATTTGAAGTATCCCATTGATTTGCACAGCAACTGGGGTATTTATAGTATTTCTTGCAAATGTGGTCTGTTTTACATAGGTCAGACTAAACGTGCCTTAAAGCACCGTCTGAAAGAACATGAAAATTATGTTAAGCGTGTAAAGAACTTGCATGTTCTTCCATTGCCCAGCATTGTTGGACTTTAGATCATTGTTTTGAATTTTCTTCTGCTAGAATTATCAGCAAATGCTCTTCTGTCTATGAACTTGATTTTTGGGAAGCTTATCACATTTGGAAAAATTCTCATTCTGTAGTAAATGATTTTTCCAGCACTCCATATTTTCCTGACATTTGGAAACAATTTTTATAATTTTTCTCTCCTTTTTGGTTTTCTCCTGCAATTTACATATTCGTTTCCCGCCTTTTCCTTCGGGCTCTGTTCCCGCCTTGTTCCTGGCCTCTGATTGGTCAATCGCTAATCCAACACATTTGGTATAAATACCGGTGTCTCTCTGGTTATTGCCTTGTTCACTCACAGCTTTCTTGCTTGTGTGTTGAGCGTTTCTTCTTCTTTTATGCACTGATGAAGAGGCTCCATTTGTAGCTTCGAAATAGCTATTTGCGTTAATTTTAATCTGAATTTGCTTTTTCACGTTGTTTTATCTTTGTACTTACATGAAAGAAATGTTGTGAAAAATGAGAAAGCAGCCACCAAATGTGTGTTTCCATTGCAGGGGCGAGTCTCCTCCCACTGGGGGCATCCCACCCCCCGAGTCCACTCCTCGCAGGCCCGGAGCCAGGTGGTCGGAGAGCAACGCCCCCTACCAGCACTACCAGTACTTCGCCCAGTTCAACCGGATACGAAGGACCTTCGACAGGGGCCCAGAGGTGAGAACCTTTACACTTGTTGTTGAAGGTCAACTGCAGGTGACATTTTTGAAAAGGAGAGCGCACTGTTGTAGGCTCGGATACAGCTCGACCACTCAAATTTTGACCCTCGGACGCTTCTGCTCGTGGCAGAAAAGAGCGAATCCGTTCAAGTTTTAGAGACGTTCTTTTTATTTAGTATGCGAATCAGAATGTTTGCTTCTCTGTTTGGTGAAAGCCACTGCATTTATTTATAAACTAGCACTAATGCTCTGAAAAAAATCGGAGAAAAATAGGGGACATTTGAAAAAAATTCCTGAAATCAGTGAATTTTTTCTTTTTTTATGTATCTTGAGGTTCTAACGATTTTATCTGTAATCATTAATATTAATCAACGTTTCCTTCTAAAATCCAACTCTAAAATTGTTTTACTCAAGACAGTTACTTGCTATTCTATCACACATTTGCTGCTCACATATCAAGAAACGCGATCTTTTTGCATCGGCGATGCGAACTAGAATTTTTGAGCTTTGGATGTTTCTTATGCTTTGATAAAGGTAAACAAATAAAACTCCTTCTTTATTTTCATCAAAACTTTAATTTGAAATTTTTAATCCAAATATCGTGATCGTGAGGGCGAACGTCAAGTGTCGAAGATAGCAACGCTAGTTTCGTTTTTTGTGGGAAAAGTCAAACCATAAAGCATTGTTACTTATATTTAAACAAAGTAGGGATGTAAAAAACAAGCAGTTACGGCGAACATTTAGAAAGAGAAATTTATTTGCAACTATTTCAGGCTTAAAGTCAGTCGGTTCCTTTTTTTTTTTCAGATTCCAGAGATTGGCGAGGAGGCAGAGGACACTCCAGAGCCCAGGACCCCCCTCGTCGAGACGCAGTTCGTGTCCTGGAGTTCCAAGTACTTCAGTGAGCCTTTGCTCAAGGTCATCTTTTATACATTTCATCTTTGACTGTATTGGAGCACTGTTATGTAAAATGTCTGAGCATATGTGTATTAAGTATATATTGTTACGGGTTCGTTGTGCTTTAAACCGATGACGACCAACTCCTCGTAGAAGGCGGGAAATTTATTTACAAGATATTTACACTATGTACAAATTTTCAAGCACACAAGAATTCAGTTTGTTTGGTTTGTTACTCTGAATTCGGAACCCTGAAATCCGAAAGACCCAAAATCCGGAACTTTTTCAAAAAAAAAATCGGGAAATAATATGCAGTTTTTTTTCCAAACGCATTTTAAAAAGAAGCAAAATAAAATGTAATGAATGTGTTTAATATCAAAAATATGCCGTTTTCAAAAATGTTATTTTGCGATTTTCTGAAAAAGGTTCATTTTTGTGACAAGAGTTTTTATTAATTGTTGCTTTAATTCCAAGTTAATATTATTAAATTTTGCTTTGTTTAATTTCTTGTAGTTACATTATATTTATTTTTGAAAGTGAGCTCTAATTTTCGCGCAATACAGAAGATTCGCAAAGTCGAAAACGGGCGTTTCATGCATTTTCCCGATAGTTTGATCTTTTACTGCAATTTAGTGGCTAGAGATTGTAAAATCATATCAGAATTTGACAGAATTCTTTTTTTCTTATTGTGTTAATAAAAGAGGTTAAAATAATATCGGGAAAAGTCGCGATGTTTCGATGTTTTGCCTCGAATGTAAGCCGACTAGTTTTTTGTGCTAAATTTTGCGACTTATAGGCGAGTATATGCAATAATAAAAAGTGCTGTAAATGAGAAAAATGCTAATAAAAACCTCCAGAGCAAATTATAGGGCCTCTGATGCTACTTACAGAAACTTTTGAATGAGGACCCAAAAATCCGGAAAATTCAGAAATCCAGAAAGATCGCGACCCCAAGCTTTCTGGATTTGCGGTCCAATACTGTATATCAAAGTTCACAGTCATCTCCTACTTTTTTACGTCCAGAATATGAATCGAATCCAGCACCATACTTACTGCACAAGTGCTCAGATCGACAGGCACTCGGCAAAAGACTAACACTGAACTGAACTTCTCGCCAGAGCTCGTTATATAACATCCCGGATCACGTGACATGAAAATTCCAGAAAATTCTAGCAAAAACTAGAATTATCTGGGAAGATCCGAAAGGTCGTCGAGCTTGGCGAGAAACAACATGGGGATTTCGTAACATATATATTATTTTTCTTTCCAAAAAGTGACTCTTTAATATTTTAGTATCATCAGGGTCAAGTATGGCCTCAGTGCTGGTCTGTCATGTTACTCTGCCTTGAGTTTATCATGTAAATTCTGGAAAAATTCGATTTTTGTGCAAATGGTCTCAATATTTAATGCAACCTATTGAGACCATGTACTGTAACATATATATACTTAAATATTTCATGCCTTTTATAATTGTAGCACTGAAAAGTAATGGGGGTCAAAAGTAACCAGAGATATTTTTTCAGATTAATTACATAAATATGTCAATGAATGTTTCCTGTTTATTTTCATCTTTCACATTGAGACAGTCAACTAAAGAATTTTAACAAATTTTAAAATTAAAACATAATAAAATTGTATAATGTCATCGTTGCCTGGCGGCAAATATCAGCATTCTTTCTTTTATAATTTTCTGAAGCGAGGTACAAGCAAAAAATACTTAAGAACAGTATTAAAATTTGTTATTCAATTTTTGTATTAAAATTGTTATAGATTTACAGACATATGTTAAAAGAGAACAAAATTAGTATAGGAGACTTATTTGACTAGTCGGTGTATGGAGAAAAGAAAAAGTCAGTAAGTGGTGTTGTTTGTTCAAAAATGATTTTGATGGATCTCCTCCATCCTGATGATCATCTCCAGTACTGTATATTACTCATCTGCACTGTGTAATACTGTGTACAATTTCCCCCGCAGACAGCGGAGAGTGACATGGATGGCTCGGAACACCTAGAAAAGGAGTGGCTCTACCTCAGGAACGAACGGATACGAAGGGGCGTGGCCGAAGAGAGGAAGAAACTGGGTATGACTCCGCCCCCACATTCTATGTCCAATCAGAACAACGATATTTCTCTGTGTTGTGTTTTGGTTGTGGTGGGGATGATTAGGGTTCCTGCCAAACCTTACATAAATGATTGTTGATCCCTAGACCTAATTACCAAATTAAATATGCATTGAATTTTACCGATTCTATTGTTATTTTATTTATTTACTGGCGGTTCCCGCACGGCGCTGCTCGTGCTGAATTTTAACTGTACCATAAAAACATAAGCACAATTTCATTAGTGTGTTCTGATTTATCGTCAATGACTAATAAAAAAAGTCAAATTGTAGCGTGTCCTATTCGCCACGTTATTTGAAATCTAGCATAAACCATATGTATTCTTTTTCTGGTGATATTTATTTAAATGCTTAAATCGGGGAGACAATACTTTTATCAAGTTCAATCTCGAACTTGAAACCTATTGCTAATTTGAGAAAAACGTTAAATCGAAGGGATGCTTTATCATTGTTGATAACTAAACTGATGTCTCTCTATTTTGAAAAATAAGTTTTATATTGAAATTAAGCTAACGTTATTCGCCCGGTGTCGAGGAAACTGCTCATTATTTTTTTTGGATCAAGGTAAGCCTTAAGAAATCGCCCTAAAAAGCCTATAACTGGCGTCCTATTGACTTATAAACTTAGAACAAATATCTTGTGCAAAAAAATGACAGGGTTGCCACAGGCGACTAAAAAGCAACTATTTGCAACTATTTTCAGCATCAGGCGACTATGGCAACTATTTTCTTCGAAATCGGGCGAAAAAGCAACTAATTTTCCAAGAGGCAACTATTAGGCGACTTTTTTTTTTTTGCCTCTTTTGAAATTCTTTTATTCAAATGCACCAAAAAATATTTTTGAGAAAAAAATTTTCTTTTATTTCACGAAAAATTGTTCCATACTTCCATGTTGGCCCAAGCGACTGCCTACACTTCATATTGACCTCGAAGCAATTGCCAATGAAGCTGACACTGCTGCCAATGAAAGGGGTTAGTTTGCTTTTTTCATGGGTGATTTGGTAGTCAACACAGAAGCTGTGCCGTGTGCATGCGATATGCATTTCAATATCGCAATATGCGCCTTTTCTCTTTATTTTTCTGTAACCCTTACCTTTTCTCTCGAACACTGGCAACCAATGGCAGTGGTGCTCGACCACAATATCCAGTGTTGCACGGCGAAGGATTGCAACGATATGTCCAAAACACCCAATCATCACATAGACAGACATGTGTTTTTCCTGTATTTTTGGAAAGTAAGAATTTCATTTCCACTACAATCCCTTCTTTCTTTTCAATGAAAAGTTTTGAAAGTAGCCTAGCCTGCCAACTTTTACAAACTTCGAGTAAAATTTACGCATTTTTTCTGTTTTTCGCTCTTTAAAGGCTCGGTCTTGATTTTTTACGCATTTCGAATTACGATTGCATTGGCTTCGGAAAAACTTTCTAGTGCTCATTTACTATCAGATTCTGCATCTTGGAGCTCAATAACTTTGAACTTACCATAATTTTTAATCTTTGTTACATTTCAACTTCTGTAGTACTAACTTGCACGGGTGTCATTTTGTCACGCCCACTTGAAAAATTCGCCTGAGAATAATATAATTTGTGTCAAAATTCTTGTAAGTTTTAGTGATCATACAAGTTAATTACAAGAATTAAATGTTTCAGCCTAGTTAATAATCTAGTTTTAAAAAATATTTTTTCCAAAAAATATTTTATATATATATATATATATATATATATTTTTGCCATGTAATTTCAAATTGATTTTTTAAAATTTTTGATTATCTCTAGCAAATGTCTATTGGGAGATTTTTCCAATATTATGAAATAATTGTTAAATTTGAAAAAAAGTAAACTTGATGTTTTTGATATTGTCTCCTCTTAGTCTTAGAATTTCTTTAATAAAGTAGCTCAATATTATACACGTATCTAATTAAGAGATCAGCTATTGTGTGTTTAAATCTCAAGTATGTTTATTTTCTATTAATAACCTTGCTCTTCTCTCTCATATTGCAATCTTTTTTTTTACTTCACTCCTTATTCATTGATATTTTTAATCTTTGGTAGATATGAAATACTTATTTCAGTTTAAAAAGTTAATGCTCGGAAACGTGTTTATTTCATATAAAAATACAATTGCTGTTTTATAAATTACACTGTATTCATAGCAACTCTTTATGTAGAAATATAAGATCCGAATGTAATAAGTAAGTACCCATCACTGAACAAGTTAATTAAGACTTGTTTGTCATTGAGCCGTGGCTACTATTTAGGCTACTATTTTCGTGCTTTTATGCTACTAAAGCAACTATTTTTATTCCATTTCTTCTGTCCTGAAATGAGCGCTTTCGATCGATATATTACATTAGTATGTGCAAGGTTTTTTTTACTCCCATATTGGGAAATTTATGTGGAGAATTGCGTAAAATTGGAATGGAAAAACAACTACCTGTAGGATTTTTTTCACAAACCTTCGCAGGGGTGTACTCGACAACTACCCAAAGTTTCATGGCTTTCGCATAAATGATGTAGTAGTGCATGGAAGGACAGTCAGTCAGACAGACATACATACATTCATTTTTAAGTATATAGATAGATTTTATAACAGTGAGTTAGAAAAATTATGCCATTGCTAAGAATGAAGTTGGAAATGCAGGCAACAAAGTTCTTGTTCTGTACTCCATTTACTCTTTATTGATCTGTAATGAAATGCATTGATTCTTCTAAAGGAAATAAAATATTCAATATTTCTCTTTTCTTGCTGAAGACGGATGAGAATAAAGGTCTTAAGGGGCCAACAACTGAAAAATGTTTAATTGAAATTAATTTTCAGTCATTCTTCTCTTGCTTATCAATAATTTTGTCAGTAAGGCTGTGATAATTTGAAATGCAAGCAGAAATATATTTATATTCTTCATGCAAGAAAAATAAAAATTGTTTTTTTTACAATTGCTTAATTATAATAACAGTTAGTATTTGGCTGCACTTCTTAATTTCAAGTATGTTAAACTGACACTTGAGCAGAATGTTTTGTGTACTGACGCAAAAACAAAAAAAAATGCTGCC
Source organism: Octonoba sinensis (assembly GCA_038502835.1). Classification (NCBI taxonomy): domain Eukaryota; kingdom Metazoa; phylum Arthropoda; class Arachnida; order Araneae; family Uloboridae; genus Octonoba; species Octonoba sinensis. Next base: position 181,138,766 of record CM076599.1, read on the forward strand.
AATGATGACTAACTTTTACAATTTACATCCTAATTTTCAACCCTCCGACCTTGACAAAACTTACGTTTTTTTTTCGCCTCATATAGACTAAGAAGTGTTTGTCTAAAAAAATATAGACTGCAGCATGTTTTTTTATTTTTTTTATGTGATGTTCATTCAACCTTTTACACATCAAACATTCATAACGATGGTCATGTCGATACGTCACGCAATAAACATGCTTCCTGTGCGACGTTACACAGTCTATATTTTTTTAGACAAATACATTAAAAAAATTTAAATATATCAAAAATTAATAATTTTCAACTTTACACCAAAAAATTGGGCTCAGTAACACCAAAACTGGCGACAACTAAACTCGAAATTTTTAGTGTACGTCCAAAATTTTATTTTATGCCAATTCAAATCATTCACTTCAATCGTAAATCACTTTGCATAAATGTTCAAAATAGCTATCGTATCAAAATATGCATCATCGGGCGATCCCTTCCAATAGTGTGCCAAAGGAGCTTAGTGCTTATTCATTAATGATGTCACGCTTTGAGGGGGCCTCCTGAAATTTTGACAAGAGGAGGGGAGGGGGTAACAAGAAGTGTGACATCATGCTTATGCAGCATAGCATAGGCATGGGACAAAGGGGGGAGGGTATGTTGAAGTGTGACAAAGGAGGGGAGGAGGTCAATATATGGGAAAAAAGCATGACATCATTTATGGTCGGTCCCTCATGTAAAATGAAATTATTCCTTGTTTGTCCAATTAATTGTTGAAAGTGACTTCTTTTTTGTAGAAATCGGGCGATTCGACGAGCAGATCTTCATCAACAAGAACCCCGACAGACCCGCAGCTGTCAAATTTCATCCCTACGAATCTCATATGGTGGTGACAGACAAGGAATTCTACAGGTGGGCCGACTCTTTGCTTCGACAAACTTGCATTTATTTTTCCCTCATTTACGGCTGTCAACACTTGACAGACGGAAAATTCCCGTATTCCTAGGAAGGCTGAAGGGGCCCGTGTGGCCCTTCCGTGAATTTTGCGCAGAATTCTCTCTAAATTTCTTCTTGAGCGAGTCAATGTGCCCCATGCATGTTCTCTAATCCCTATACTGATTGTGTGATAGTGTACCATGGCGTTTTCTTTTCCACGTCAAAATGTAGAGCTTATTTCTCTTTCGAAGAGCAACTGCCGTTGTCCAACTAGTCAGCTGTTGCATTTGTTTAGTAATTTGAATGGAAACAGGTTGTAAAAAAAAAGGTAAAGGTCAAATCAGACTGAATGACACTTTTTCCCATTACAGCCATCCAAAGAAACGAAGAATTTAGCCAATTTCATTGAGAAATACCTTAGGGGCTCCTCCAAGGTGGCTCCGGGACACCTAAATAGGGTCAGATTAAGATAGGTCAGAGAGTTACGATGCATTTAGTCGATTATTATTTTAATTACTGAACAACAAATATCGAGAGGGGACACTTCGTCTTTCTAGTGTTAAGTGGGACATTGTTTCCCTGTCTTTGTAGTGTTGCGACCAAAGCCATTTTGCAATACAATATTATGCATTACTGGATTTTGTAACATGTGATTGAAAATGTTCCTTGTTCTGGTCCTGGTCCTGCTTTTTTAGAGAAATCTCGATCTCCCGACCAAGAAAGGAGGAGACGGAATACACGTTTTTTTTTTTTTTGAGCTTCTGACCAAAGAGAAAGATCTTTTTTTTAATATAATTATTTTTTAAATTGTTGAAATTGATGTATGTTTTATCCTGAATTGGAACATGCAAAATATTTTTTGACACAAAACAGTTTTCGCAGGTCCTTTGGGCAGTGAACTGTGTGCTATCCACTGATTACCAGATTTCCCTGCAATATGCCCAAGTTTTAAATTTTAAAAAGTAACAATCTTTTGCTATATTTATAAGCGTTATTGTTTTGGGGTGTGTGAGATACTTACGATAAAATTCTGCATAAAATTAATTAATAAAGTGCAAATTGGTTTGGAAGTTGATTTTCCAACTTTACTGTGAAAATAACGTTTATCACAGAATCGAACTCATTTATTATAAGTAATAATATTTTTTTTTTGCTTACCTTGCTATTGTCCAAAGGCTCATTCTCTGAATCCATCCTAAAAGTTGTTTGGACATGCAAAATTATGCAAAGTACAAAATGATTCGATTTGAATCCGAGGCAATTGAAAAAGAGCCAAAATTGATAAGAAGATAGGATCCAGCATCTCTTAGCAAAATTCAGAAATTTAAAGATAATTTTGGAAATGTGTTGGTTGTGATGAATTCAATTTCAGTGATGTAATTTTCCTCTTTGAAAACTAAAAAGAATTAAACATACCTTCCAACTGTTATGTCCTTCGTTGTAATTCGTATGAAAAGCAGCCGTTTTTTACAATTTCAACCCCATAATTCCTTCTTTTACAAGTTTTCCCTTCTTTACAATCCATTTCAAATGTTGTCGATTTTTATAGAAATTATGGCGGCTTTGAAAAAAGGCTTGTTTTATTACTAAATTTCATTGTTTTAATGATTGAAATGAGTTTAATGATAATGATTGGCTCATTTTCTTTAATGAGCATGAGTATATTATTTAAATTTCAATATTGGAGCTAGTGCATATTTTTTAGGTAATTTTTTCTCTTTTTCTGACCATAGAATAACATTCGTCATTTTCCACTGTTTTCTAAATCTTTGAAAAAAAAAAATCTTCTTAAGTCCTACTTCAGTAAGTTGGCAGTTATGGGTTCAATATCATGAAGCGCATTTATTTTAATGTTGATATTTGCAGTATTGAAAAGTCATGTATTTCGAACAAATTTAGGCACCTGTTCTTACAAACTATACGTATGTCCTAGTTCAGGGATGGTGCACCTTGAGACGTGGGTCAAGTTTTGTTTATATTTTTTTGTAGTACTAGCTCACGGGGTGCTTATTTGAGTTGAAGTTAAGTCTAAAAAATTTTAAATAAGTATTTTTAAAACTAAATATCTTTAAAATTCAATTGGCTCAACTACTAAAATGTGCTTAGTTTGACGATTTGAAAACTTTTAGTGGGGTTAAAAACTCTAAAGTGTTTGGTGCAAATGGCAATAAATGTTAAATAAACAAGGAGTACCGAAAATGACGTACATTTTATTTTAAAAAAGTGCTTTAAAGATAGTTATTTGCTTCAGTTTGTCGATTTTTTTTTTTTCAGGAAACATAAATATTAAATTATATCAGAATAAAATTATACTCTTTACTTGATATTTTGTTAACACTTTTGCTTTATTTCAAATACTACAAACGTATTTGTGGTCATTTGCGTAACTTTAGAACTGCGATGATCAAACTGATGGTTATAGACGGCATTTAAATTTCTTTTGTGCCAATGCAGTGGATTGAGAAAAGACAAATGGAATGTAAAGTATCAACACAAATTAGAAAATCTTAATAAACCTGTATAAACTAACAAATGGCTGCCTAGTTATCGTGGGTCAGTTAAAAATCTTGCTTGAGGTCAGTGGGATGACCCATGGGTCGTAGGTTCACCATCCCTGTCCTAGTTTGTACAATGTGTTCCTGATGTAGTACATGGTTCTCATTCTCACTGAAACCCTTTGTTGATTGTGTTTGTATGTAGCGTGTGGGACTGGGAGAAAGGACTCCTCCTGCAATCCATCTCCACTCACAACCACCAGAACGTGCGGATCACTGCCCTGGACTTCGTGAATGCCCACCAGGACACCCTGCTCATGATCGGGACAGGTGAGTCTGCCCTCGTTCGTGATCTCTCGCCGTGATTAGTGCCCGTGACTCGAAGCACAACGCGAAGTTACGTCTAGAACTACACGAACCTACTTTCCCGTTTACGCCAACTTCAAATTTCTAATTAGCTTCAGATCCTTAATTACTTCAAATATACCTACTTTCTCAAAAGTTAATACGTATTCATTCATTCGCTCATTCATTCTTTCATTTCTTCATTCATTCCTTCATTCTTGTATTCATTCACTCATTTTTTTATTTTATCAGTTATTCACTCATTTATTACTATTTGTTACTCACACCTTCAAAAGTTATTGGGGGTGGGGGACAGACCAGATCGACACACACATTTTCCCCAACTCAAAATCTTACTTTCATTTCTTTTTACTTTTCAATCTTTATTTAATTTCCTCAGTTTTTGTTTACTTCTCTCCATTTTTAACAATATTTTACGATACATTAAGCTTTTTTGCATGCTTTATTTATTTTATTTTATTTTTTAACTTTTACGGGAAAGCAGGGTCCGTTGATTTAAATCAGCTTTATTTAAATCGCGATTTAAATCGAGTGATTTTTTTTTTTTGAAAAATCATTGATTTAAATCAGGTGATTTTTTTTCAAAGAATCATTGATTTTACAATGTTAGAAAGTGTTGTAAAAATGAAATATATTGCAATGACAACCACTGTTTCAAGCAAAACTTCCTAGGGAAAATCTGTCTCTGTCTGTGTGCGTAACATATTTAATAAGTTTAGAGCTAATTACTATTTTTTAATTCTAGAATATTACTCTTATTCTTCAAACATCTTAACAGCAAAGCATCAATCACTCAAATTGGAATTCATAATAATCATGAACCATTCTGCGTTTTTTTACCTTAAAAATAGGATTTTAGATCAATTGAATAAATGCCACACAGTAAATAATTCAGAATGATAGTGCTTAAAAAAATTGTTAGAATTTAGAATATGTATCCTTAAAGTTTTATCCATGTCCCCTAATATCTTAACGTTTTTTTTCCTTCAAAAATATTTTTTATCATAGAAGTTTTCAACGAAAATATTTGATTAAAACAAAAAGTTTCAGATTTTAGTAATGGTGTGAGCGTATGATTTTACTAAATGGATAAAAATATTTCAGGCTTTTTCATTTATAAAATAGAAAAACGATTAAAGTACACTCAATGTAAAAATTAAGTACACACAATTGTTACTTTTTTTTTTTCAGCTTTCAACAGCAAAATAACTCGGATTAAATGTGTTCATTTTCTCTGTACTTATGAGTGTACAGAGTATTCCTGGTAGCGTTAAGTTTCATTAGAGTCATGCATTTTTATTTATTGCTGTGAAAATCGCTTAAAGTGTGTTTTTGCATATTTATTAACATGACATATTGCTGCTATGAATGTAACATAACCAAGATCCAAAGTATTTAAGGTCTTTTTTAAAAAAAATCTAAAAATCTGATTTAAATTTTTAAAAAATCCGATTTTTTTTTTAATTCAAAAAAATCCCTGCGGAAAGGTAGTACAAAAAAAAGAAACAATAATTAAGTCTCATAACTGAATGCTCTAGAGCAGTGGCTCTCAACCTCTTTCATTCTCTGCGTACTCTTTCTAAACTCTGAAAGAAAAGGGCAAACTCCTTTCTGTAGTCATTAGTAATGGGTGAAAAAGCGTTGCTAGCACAGTTATTTTCCATGTTTCACAATTTTCATAACAAGAAATTAAACTAATGTTGTGAAGCATCCAACTATAAATAAAAACTAAAATACTGCTGGGCACAAGAAAATTAATAGATTTTTTTTACATATTTGTTCTTTTTAAATTATTAATTGGCAGGTAAGAATATGTATTCAAAAAAAATATGTTTAAGAATTATTTTCCTGATCCTGTGAAAAAGTTGTGGGATGGCATGAGAATTAATTATATACACAAAATTTTCAATCAATCAATAAATATCTTTCAGTTCCACTTTCGGGCTGAAATATACGAGATTCACAAAAGTAGTGGACAGTTAGAAATATTAAAATTCATATATTTTCAAGTGTATCATTGCGATAATGTAGAGAAGTTGGAATAAATATGAGTACAAAATTTAAAATTAATGAAAGAAACTTTTCTGGTTCCACTTTAAGGTTTGTACATGAGAAGTTAGCCGAAAAGAATGCAAAATTTCATATTTTAGCAAATTTTCATATTTTTGACTAAAAGTGGGGGAAAGTTGAAAATGGTTGGAGATACATACCTTCAGCATTGAAAATAAGACAATGAATATCTTTCAATACCACTTTGAGATTCAAATTTTTGAAATCAGGTGACTGTAGACATAAGTTCAGTTTAAATTTTGTACATATGCCAGTCCACAGTTTTCATGCATTGTCGGGAAAATAGCTTAGTTAAAAAAAATCATTTTTGAACTTTTTCGTAATATGTTTGTATCTTTTATGTTAGTAATTGAAAATTCCACCATTACAATATTATTTTTGCCCCATTTCTGCACCCCTGCGTGTTCGCAAACTACCGGTCTGGAAACGCTGATACATTTGTGATTCTGACCCAAAAAATTTAGAGAACCTGTTCCGAAATTTTTTTTTAAAAATCCGTTTTCTGAAAGTTTTCAATTTATAATAATCTTAAGAGTTCTATGATGAATATTATCTGTGTTTTTCTTTATACCTTGAGACAAGCAAAATATTTAGTACTTGAAAAACACTTAACACCAATGTTTCTGGGGCAAAATTTACTTCTTGCATAAAAATTACAGAATTTTCATTCGTGCGCTTGATATTCCTGATTAGATCTTGATATATATATATATATATATAGAGAGAGAGAGAGAGGAGTTCTCCACCAGGGGGTTGGGTCATGGCTCACACTGTGTCCTTAAAACTTTTAAGGGGTTTTGGTTGATTTTTTTGGATGGGTGTGAGTAAGGGCCATCAATTTGACAAGACTCCAAAGTTTTTTAGCTCTTGCACCAGCGCCCTGAAAGAGGCGGGCAGCCCTGTATTATATATATATGAATGTATTGTGGGTGGGTAAAAGAAAAATATTCGCCTTTTTTTAAAATTTATGGCGCATATGTTTCCGAAATTTTTTTGTGGTGTTCCCAGATCTTCTTAGTGAGAATCACGCCTGCACTGGTCCAGGACAAGTGCATCCTGCGTGTGTGTTTTATCAATCACGTTAGATGCAATTTCCTGAGAACTTGGAGCTCCTTAGATAAACAAAATTCTTTACCAAAAGCATCACATAAAAAGTGTTACTGTTTAGGTAATAAATACTTGGTTCAGTTAAATCACCAGCGACAAAATATACTGTTAAAAAAAGGGATGTACACATCCTCCCAGAAAATATGTACACTGTGATTTACTTTCGTTATGGAGAGGTTTATCGTTGTACGAGTCACTGAGGTTTTTCTGTACGTCTGCTCATTTTGCTGTTCATTTCTCTTTTCACAGATGATGGAGCAGTGAAGGTCTGGAGGAACTACACGAGTGCATCTGCCGTACGATTGGTCACGGCTTTTCGAGTCATCCAGGACCTGTTGCCTTCTACCAGAGGTAATTTTCAACATTTGTTGAGAGCACTGTGCCTCCCTTTTCACAGTACATTGATAAATGCTTCTAACCCAAGGACTGTTAAACATTTACTATAACCAACAGGGTTCGTTGATTTAAATCAGCTTGATTTAAATTTAAATGACCATTTAAATAAACTGATTTTCTTTAATCATTGGTTTAAATCAAGTGATTTTTTTTTTCAAAAAAATCATCGATCTTACAATGTTAGAAAGTGTTGTAAAAATGAACTATGTTGCAAGTGCAGCCACTGTTTCAACCAAAACTTCCTTGGTCTGTCTGTGCGCATAACATATTTCATAAGTTTAGAACTAATTACTATTTTTTAAATTTTACGATATAATTCTTATTCCTCTGGAAACTTAGCAGCAAAGCATCATTCATTCAATCATTCAAATTGCAATTTATAATAATCCTGAACCATTCTGTGTTTTATATCTTAAAAATTGTATTTTAGATCCATTTAATAAATGTCACACAGCAAAATAATTCAGAATATGTATCCTCAAAGCATCTTCCATGTCCCATAATAGCCTAAAGGGTTTTTTCCTTCTTAAAGTATATTTTTACCATAGAAATTTTCCATAAATATATTTGATTAAAACAAAAAGTTTCAGTTGTTTGGAATGGTTTGAGCTACTAGCTTTACTAAATGGGTAAAAATATTTCAGGCTTTTTCACTTATAAAATAGAATAAGGAAAAAAATAAAGTACACACAATTGTCGATTTTTTTTTCAGCTTTCAACAGCAACAGAATTCAGATTAAATGTGTTCATTTTCTCTGTACTTATGGGTACTATTACTCCTGGTAGTGTTAAGTTTCATTTGAGTCGTGCATTTGTATTAAAATTTGTTTATCATTATTATTATTTAAAAATATTTATTGCTGTGAAAATAGCTTAAAGTGTGTTTGTGCATATTGTTAAACATGCCATATTGTTTCTATGAATGTAAAATTATTGAAGGTCTATTTTTATAAATAAAAAAAAATCTGATTTAAATCAAAATATCGGGGGGGGGGGGGGTTCTAAATTAAAAAATCATTAACCCTGATAACCAGGGGTCGCACCAGAGGAAATTCAGGTCTGTTTTCGAACCCTTTCTAAAATTCCAATCGATCAAAACTTATTTTTTTGCAAAATTATTTATTAAATAAGTGGCAAAAAATAACAATATTTTTATATCACTCACTCTATGCTTAAATTTTGAATTTTCACAAAAATAATTGATTTTTTCCCAAAAGTGCTTTAAAATTTGCAAAAAACAGACCTGTCACATTTCAAGTGAATGCTTCAAATTGAGCATTTTTAAATAACTTTTATTACGTTAAGAACATCGTACAAGTTACGAAAACACTGAGCACAACAACATACAGCTTAGAACGAAAACAAAAGATCTAGGAACCCAGTTTCAGTTACAATCGGTTACAGTTAGACTTCCGCACTTAAAACAATTTATGTCACATCTCCCCTTTTTAACAAGTTTCATATATACACTATTTACAAGTCAAGTCTTTTTATGGGTTTAACAACTCTCCCGGATCGTGTGGTCATAATGGGCTTGTTGACAGCATCCGGATCAGGATCAGGATTCGGCAACTTGACACTAGAAGGCTGAATAGGAACTTCAGTTGTTGACTGGTTAATTGAAGGATTACCTTGATCTGGCCTCAAGTGAATTCTATTCCTCCTAAGTTCACTTCCAGCAGCAGTTTTCACTAAGTATGAACGTGGAGCATCTAGCTTTTCCAGAATAGTTCCTGGTGTCCAGTCTCTGCGATTTAGTTGAACGTACACTGGTTGATTAGATTTTAAATTTTCTAGATTTACATGTGATCGGTCGTGGTATTTCTTTTGCATCTCCTGATTACTCAGTAAGTTCTTATAAGTCTCTGCTGTTGTAAATTTCGGTTTTAATATATTCTTTTTAGTAGGCAGTAGAGACCTCAATGATCTTCCCATAAGCATTTGTGCCGGCGATGGTAAATGATATTTTGGGGTATTATTGTATTCAATCAGTGCCAAATTTGGATCTCCATTGTCTTCCAATACCTTCAGCATCAGATTCTTGATTGTGCCTATTGCACGTTCTACCATCCCGTTGGATTTAGGGTATCTTGGTGAAGAGGTGACAAGTTTCACATCATATTCCTTAAGAAATGCTTGAAATTTATAACTGTCAAATGGCGGTCCATTATCTGAATGCAGGCATTTCGCTATTCCATGTGTTCTAAAAATTTGTTTCAATGCACTTATGACAGCTTCTGCGGTTTTCTGTTCGACTTTTCTCACTTCAATAAATTTTGAATGATAGTCTATGGCTACTAAGTAATCTTTTCCTTTTAAATACATAAAATCTATTCCCACATCAATCCAAGGATGCTTGGGTATGTTGTATGGTATCATCACTTGTTTTGGATTTGATTTTTGAAATTTCTGACAAATTCTGCAATTGTTTATAAAGTTCTTGATTTCTGTTGCCATATTTGGCCAATAAATAGAGTTTCTTGCTTTATTTTGACAAGATGTTATGCCCTGATGTGCAACATGTAATTTCTGTAGAATTTCACCACGCATTTTCTTAGGGATGACCAACTTATTTCCAATAAATACCAAATCATCATGGTAATGCAATTCCGACTTCTTATCCCAATACGACTTTAGATTTTCGGAAAGTTTCTTGTATTCATTAGGCCATCCGTCTTGTATGTAAAATTTCAGCTGTTGCAATTCTTCATCTAGCTTGGTAGCTTCTTGAAGTTCTTCAGTTTTCTCATCACTAGCGCTTAAAATAGTGTGAACAGTTGCGGCTCCTGCTTCTAAGAAACTTGTATCCACATTGGCATCAGTTGGAGACCGTGATAGTGTATCCGCTATGTACAAATATTTTCCTGGAACATGCACAATTTTAAAATTGTATTTGAATAGTTCCAAAGCCATTCGTTGTAATCTCGGAGAAAGTTTCTCTATAGGTTTTTGTAATAGTCCAATTAGCGGCTTGTGGTCAGTTTCAATTGTAAACTCAGTTCCATAAATAAAGTAATGGAATTTTTTACAGCCATTTAAAACAGCTAACAGTTCCTTTTCAATTTGGCTGTACCGTTGCTGTGTTTCTGTGAGAGAACTGGAAGCATACGCTATGGGGTGATCATCTTGTATCAAAACACCTCCTAAACCACATTGGCTGGCATCAACTGACACAATTGAAGGTTTTCTTATATCAAAGTAAGCCAAGACTGGAGCATTAGTAACGCACAATTTGAGCTCTTCAAACGCCTTCTGTTCATTGCTGGTCCAAAGAAATTCAGCATCTTTACTTAATAATCTACGAAGACATCCAGTTTTGTTTGAGAGGTTGGCAATAAACTTTCCCAAGTAGGTTATCATTCCTATAAATCTTTGTAATTCGGCTTTGCTGGTTGGAGCCTTAAAATCTAGAATTGCTTCAATTTTTTCATTATTTACCGAGATTCCTTCATCTGTTAATTTATAACCAAGATATCTCACAGATTTCTTCTTAATTTGGCTTTTTCCTAGTGAGAGTTTTAAACCACATTCTTGAGCTCTCTTCAAGACAGATAGAAGTCGTCTATCATGTAAGGCTTCAGTCTTTCCAAAAATTAATACATCATCAATGTAAACAACTATGCCATCTAAGTTGGAGAAAATGTTGTCAATAGTCTTTTGGTACACTTCCGGTGAGCTGCATAATCCATATGGAAGGCGACAAAATTTATATCTGCCAAAAGGTGTAGCAATGGTACATAATTTAGAACTTTCAGGAGAAAGTGGAATTTGCAAAAATGCAGAAGAAGCATCTAAAACTGAAAAATATTTTGCTTGATCTATTTTTGAAAATATAGCTTGTTGGGTTGGAATTGGATAATGTTCTCTTTTTATGTACTTATTTAAAGGCCTTGGATCCATACATATTCTAACTTCTTTATTGGGTTTTTGAACAATGACAATCGGATGTACCCAATCTGTAGGTTCATTTACTTCTTCAAGAACTCCTGCTTTAACCATTCTGTCAAGTTCAGTTTTGACCTTATCCCTTAAAGATGCCGGTATAACTCTAGGAGAAGCAATCTTAGGCTGAGCATTTTCTTTTAATTTAATATCATATACATATGACAGTTTGCCAAGTTTACCAGAGAAAACATTTTCATACTCTTGAACAATAACGAGATTATTAATTGTATCTACATTTTTAGCAATATTTCTATCAATTAAACCTAACTGTTCACATGCTTTCAGCCCTAAAATAGCATTTGATTCTTGATTTACAACATAAAAATCAAATACATGTAATTTATTTTTGAATTCACAGCACAAATTACAAGTTCCTAACACTTTCAGATTGTGCCCTGTATATGATTTCAAACTTTTGTTTGTTTTGTTTACTTTTGATCTTTCATCTATTTTCTTTAACAAATTAACAGGAATTATATTAACTTCAGCTCCGGTATCAATTTTGAATGGTATTTCACAATTTTTTATAACAATATTTTCTCTCCATTCAAACTTTGAAGTATTTACTTCACTCACAGATTCCAACACAAAAGAATCAGTATTATTAGTCGACAAAACAGAGGAATTATGTTCTATTTCATTAACTTTTTTATTTTTGCATGCAATCGCAAAATGATTTAATTTTTTGCACTTATTACACCTTTTCCCCCATGCTGGACACTTCCCAAAAGCATGTTTTGTTTTGCACCTTGAGCAACAGTTATTTTTGAAATAATCCTGTTTCTTTAATTTACTTTCGTTTTTGTAATTTCTATTATGCCCTACTTCAGTATTATTTCTTGTAGTTTTGATACCTTCCACTACTTCTGATTTCCTATCAGACCCTTCCTTCATGTATTTTACTTGAATTTCACTTGATTCCTTTGCCCTACAGTATTCCACTGCTTTTTCTAATTTCAAATCTGAATCCATAAGTAGTTTCTCTTTCACGGAACAATCCCTTATTCCAATTATCAATAAATCTCTTATCAAACTATCTTCCTGATTTTCAAAAGAACAATCCTTAGCGAGATTTTTTAAGTTGGTTACAAAAGAATCAACAGTTTCAGTTAGTTGTTGTACACAGTTAAAAAATTTGTAGCGTGCAATTACAGTATTTTTCTGTGGTTCGAAATAATTATCAAAACGTTGGATAACTGTATCGTATTTCTCAGCATCTGCAGCAGCTAATTTAAAGCTATTAAATATATCGATACAATCATCTCCCATACAATTCAATAACAAAGCAACTTTTAACTTATCGGATTTACCTGTCTTTTCCGATGCTTCCAAATACAAAGTAAAACGCTGCTTAAATTTTGACCAATTTTCGGCCAAATTTCCTTGTAATTTCATACAACTGGGAGTTTTCAGATCCATTTTGACTGCACCGCTTGCCACCATGTCACATTTCAAGTGAATGCTTCAAATTGAGCATTTTTAAATAACTTTTATTACGTTAAGAACATCGTACAAGTTACGAAAACACTGAGCACAACAACATACAGCTTAGAACGAAAACACAAGATCTCGGAACCCAGTTACAGTTACAATCGGTTACAGTTAGACTTCCGCACTTAAAACAATTTATGTCACAAGACCCTGTTAAAAAAGGTTGGATTGATCCCTGAAAACCTGTCCTGTCTACAGGTTGATTAAACTTAGCATGTGATGTTCCGCCAGGGCTGCCACTCTTCCGTCCTGGGGACGGAATTCCGTCTTTTAACGATGATACCGAAATTATATAACATATATATATATATATATATATATATATTACAGATAAATAAATAATACACAATTTTCCAATTATATTTAGAGTATTTTAATTGGACTTCCGTGATTTCTATGTAGCAAGAAACTTATTTTTTGGTAACATGCTAACGCTTCTTGTGACTGGATTTCAATCTTTTTACATCATGCAAATATTTTAATTATTCTGAAAGTTGGAAGTTATTTTAGCATCAAATAGTTCAGAATGACTTGTTTCATTTCTTATTTTAATAAATAACTTACTTTTTTTCCTTTATTCATTACAACATGAACATGAATTTAATTATTAGTTAAATTATTAGTAGTTACCGTTTTCTTGGGGGGGGGGGAGAAAAATTTAGCATTGTCTTTTATTTTGAAAAAAAAATATTTTAAACCTATAATGTTTTTAATATGTATATTTTTTAGTTATCAATAAAATAAAGCAAATAAACAAAAATGTATGTGTACCACAGGTGTTTTAGAGATAAAAATCAATTCTTACACATAAATTCTTAAATTTGAAGATGTGTATGATATATCTAAAAAAAGATCTATCTTTTTATGTGAATATATCATTTTTTTTTTTCACTTTTGATGATAAACTATTACTCAACGTCAACTTCATTAAAAATGTTCAGTCTTAAGATTTCTAAAGAGTGGCATCCCTGTGGATTTTTGGTAAAATGAAAAGGAACCCATGTGTTTTTTTCAGTTTGCCATCCTTCATAAAAATCAATTTTCTTTTTCAGTTTTGTTACAAAGGAATATTGCATTTGTTTTCCTGGAAACTTTTCCCCCCTTTAAATTTTAAATTTAAACTTAGTTTGAATGAACGTAATTACTAAATCATCTAAACACTAAATAATAAAACTCAAAAATTACCCGATGAATGTTTCTATTTATGATATTCTTACTCAACTAATGGGATATGCTTTGTTGAAGAATATCACTAACTTCTTACTGAAGAAAACAGATCTGAATTAAGGATTAATTTTACAAAAACAGGACCCTGTCTGAAAAGTCTGGTTGCAGAAAGTTTGTTGATATGTATTTTTAAAATATTGGGATTTTTGATATTTTCATTTATTTTAAGTGTATTTGACAAATAGCATTATGCATCATATTTTTAGTCTAGAAATGAGAATTTTAAATTTTCAATTGTTGTTGAAAAATTAAACTATAATTTGTTAAATAAAATGCTTAAAGGAGCTAACAAAAATAACTTCTAGATATCTGAAATGTCTCTATAGTAATGACTTTTTTAGTAAAAAAATCCCCCTTTCAGAATTTAATGTTTGAGGACTAGTTCTTAGCTGTAGCACCATTGATTTGTATGGCAATATTAAAATTAAACAGTCGCTAAAAGAATGTGCAACTTAGTTGATCTCAACTGTTGACTGCTTCACCAACTACAGCCTCTTCAGAGAAAATTTTCTCTACTTTTGATATGGCTCAGTCTAAGTTGTGCAACAGGCTAGGAACCCAGAAAGCAGACAAACTTATAGTTTTGTTTAAATTCTAGAATAGATAAATATCATTTTGTATTCAAAGCTTTGTTAAACAAACGAAACATTCTTGAAATTTGAGATAGTTTTATAATTCGTGTTTTGAAAGAGAAAAATGTTTAACTTAAAATTTTAAATGCTTAAAAAAGAGAGAGAAATAATGTTTTGTTAATCATTACATTGCATTATAATAATGTTTAATATTAGTTTTATATAGTGTGTAATATGTATTTTTGTGTAAGTTGTATCAAGTAAATCTGAAAATATTCATCATTGGCGATAAGAGGACAATTTTGAAAATATCGGATATGTATAAAAAATATTGGATATATATCAGAATATCGGATATTTTTGAAAATATCATGATAATTACTGGGGTCGCGCCAAAGGAAATTCGGGTCCATTTTCAGACCCTTCACAAAATTCCAATTAATCAAAAGCGACCCTTCACAAAATTCCAATTAATCAAAAGCGACCCTTCACAAAATTCAAACCCATCAAAAGGGACCCTTCACAACATTTAAACCCATCAATAGAAGTCCTTCACAATATTCAAACCCATCAAAAGAGGTCCTTCACAACATTCAAACCCATCAAGGCCCTTCACAACATTCAAACCCATCAAAAGAGGTTCTTCACAACATTCAAACCCATTAAAAGAGGTCCTTCACAAAATTCAAAACAATCAAAACCACAAAATTCTAAGCTTCCAAATCATTCTTTTACACCATTATTTGTTATAAATTGGCAGTTAATAATGAAATTTTTCATCACTATATACTTAAATTTTTAATTTTTACAAAACTATTTGCTTTTTCAAAAAATCTCTTTAAAATTCTAAAAGACCCCGTTAAAAGATGCCGTTGTTTACAAACCCCCGGGGTGAAGTGTAAGCCCATTCTAATGAATTGCAAGTAGATATGGATATGACTACGATCATCCATTGCACTGTTTTCAATTTCCGATCTCAGTCTGTGTTATGTATTTATATTTTATTGCACTCTTAATATCTGGCAACTAATGATTTCAAAAGTATTCCTGTAACTTATACTTCTACATCTGGCAACAATCAGCTACGACGTGCAGCTGGTGTATTTTATCCTTTGTAAATAAATAGTTTATAACGAATCCTTATCTACTTCAGTTCAGTCTTCAAACATAATAGTCTGCATGTTAAACATGTTTTGTGTTTCAAGTGAAATATTTACTCGTGTCATCCACCCGATGCGTCTTGATGCATTTCAGGTTCTGGTCTGGTGCTTCAGTGGGAGCAGCATTCCTCTCAGCTCCTGGCCTCCGGAGACGTGCGCCACATTCGGGTCTGGGACGCCGAGAGAGAAGCCAAAGTGCAGGTACGGGACAGTCCGCCGGCTCGTATGCGAGCCGCGCCGCGAGGGCCTTCGATTTCGTTGCCGCCCGTGCGGTCGTTTTGAGTGACGGGGTCATTCGTGAATGACGTCGCACTTCGAGACATTGTGACAGTTTATGACGAGGGGAGGGGGTGACATGGCACATTTTGGTTGCTGTAAAAACATTTAAAATCGGCAAATTAAATTTATTTTCAAAGTTTTTTCCATTTACATAATTTAATTTTAAAGTTTCATCGTTCATTTTGTAATCGTAACCACCGATGCTGATGGAGGTTTACATTTACTGCTGTTTAAAAGGAAATTCTTTAGACGTAGACATTTTTAAGAAGAAATGGCAAGGGTCTTTTTTTTTTTTTTAATTTGGACAATGAATATATTTTACTTCTGTACTCATTATCTTTTGTGTTTAAACCTTTACCTCATTTTATACAAATGAAGTACACATGTTATTATTATTATTATGCTCACAAATGTCATGAAATGTTTAAAAAGAATTATGTAAAAACAAAAATAATTTTTCAGGATATTTTGTTTGCTATAATTCTATACCAGTATGCGTGAAACAGTCATTACAAAGCTCGTCTAAACCTCTTTCTAACTTAAGCAATAAGAAAACAGCTATGAGCATTCTGTAGTTTTTTAAAAAAAATTTTCTTCTGTTTTGCTCTATCTGTGATAGACATTTTGACCAATGATGTACTTACACAGTTAATAAGGATATTTATCTTTACTTTAGCCGAGTACTTTCATTTTAAAAGAGTTGTATGTTACACTGCAAGCCATTCGGGTTTCATTTCCTTAGTGATAATTTTTGGGAAATAAAATAGTTCTATTAGTACTATTTCAAAGAAAAGTTAATACGTTACTGAAAGACTTAAAATAAATCTGGAATCCTTGATGTTGAAAAATAGGACCTTATTTTGAAGATTAGGTAAGATGGAATGGTATTATTAGATTAAGACATTCTGTAGTGTTTACATTCTTTACAAGCTTCAGAATCAAAACTGAACAGAGTTGAGTTGTACAGTTGCTGTGAGATAGAATAATAAGTAGTGGCTTAAAATAGATAAACATGAAAATTAAATATTGTAACAGTTACATCGTATTACTATAAGACTTGGAATAAATCTGGAATCCTTGATGTTGAAAAAGTACTTTGTTTAGAAGATTACATAAGATGGAATTGCAGTATTAGATTAAGACATTCTGTACTGTTTACATTCTTAGAAGCTTAAGAACAAAACATCGAACAGAGTTGAGTTGTACAGTTGCTGTAAGATGGAATAATAAGTAGTGGCTTAAAATAGATAAACATGAAAATTAAATATTGAATTAAATATTCTAACAATTACTTTGTGCTTTTGATCCAAGAGATTGTTCGTTCCATTTGCAGGATCTGCCCACGGGTGCGGACAGCTGCGTCACCTGTCTCTCGTCCTGTCCCGAATCTCCGGGCCTGGTCTGCGCGGGCTGTGGAGATGGTACTGTGCGCCTGTATGACCGCAGGATGCCACACAACGAATGGTACGTACTCGACCAGACGAGCCCCCTTTCCGCATATTTCGAAATCCGATCCCATCCGCTTCTTTAAACAGGGTTGCTACTCTACCTGGAAATCAGGGAAAACCTGAAAAAGTCAGGAACTTTAAAATTGAGTGAAAAAGTCAGGGAAAGGTCGGGAAATTTCATATTTTATCGAAAGTCTGGAAAAGTCGGGGAATTTTAGCCAATGTTTGACGCACGGATGCGGAAAGTCCAATATAAATAATGGCGTCGACTCTTTTGCTTCACTCAAAGTACAACATTCACAGGGCAACCTGCAGAGATGGATGCAACCTGATTCAACCATGGATTTGATCAGAAACTTTTTTTTTTCAACTCTCAAGTTTAATTTTTAAACAGCTAAAAGTAACTCACATTTTATTATTGTTATTCAAATTTTTACACTGGGTAATTAATATAGTTTTTTCTCTTTTTTTTTCTTTCTCTCAAAGTTTTGTTAGCAATCTATTTTCTCATCGAGAAACCGAGTTATTAGGCCTTTAAAAAAAAAAAAAACATTTTACAAAGTACCTCGTTTTACTTAATGAAAATGTGTGTTCCCTTATGTCACTTGACTGAATACTGTTTCAAAGTTTTTCAGAAATTATTTTAAGATTAGCCATTCCTGCTATTGTTTTAAACAGAATATTTTGGGGCAAATGTATGTTTTTTATTGGTTTGATGCCATGGATTTCAGACTGAAATTTTTTAAAAATATGTCTGGAAACACCTGGAAAAGTCGGGGAATTTCATTCTGCTGTTTGAGTAGCAACTCTGTTTAAAATGCGTTCATGTTTGTTTAGTGTTATTCGACTGCTCTCACATCGATCATTTTGCGGTTTTTATTATTTTCAAACCTTATTGGTTAATTCCATCTGTGACAGACCCCTTTTTTGTTACGTTTCAGGTACTAAAGATCTATATATAAATACGCAAAGACAAAGCGGTTAAGAAACATTTTTCTCCTCTGTCTCTCCACCGATTTTTTTTACTTTTTTTTTTGGTTCAGAATGTATTGATGCGTTTTAGTGATGTGAATTAAAATACTTTGGAGACAGTTTATTATTTGTTCATTATTTCTCCTTTTCTTTTGTCAGGCATGCCTCATTTATCATTGGAATGTTATATTGTTATAGACAGCAGACATGTCTTCGTTGAGTCAATGATTAGATAATAGATATAAAAATAATTGTCTAAAAAGAGTGTGTTGCCCACTAAGCTGTAAGATTGAAAAGCAACGATAATAAGAGTTTGAGCGAAGGTTTCTCTGAAGCAATGGAATGAAAAATGAGAACAGTGTATACGGAAGCAAACATTTCAGTTTTATTCCACTACCACGCAATGTAGTATGAAATCGGCAGAAGTAAAAGTGGTTTCATTGTTGCTTTAAGTGAGGAGGATCAAAATCAACTTCACCTTATGATCGCCAAATTTGTTAAGTAATACTTATGTAATAATAAAAATGGAATAATGTTCCAATGCTATATTTTATAATTCCGGTCCAATTTTGACTGTTGGTCAAACTCTAATTAATTTAATATCATAAATATGGAAGTGCCTGCAAATCCTCATTTAAAAAAAAAAAAATTTTAATGGTGGAGCAATTTTTATTGTCTGTACTAATAATAAAGCAGCAAGTATGTCTGTCTGTCTGGCATAGGGCCAAGGCCGCTATTATTTCATAATATACACATAAAAAAGTTATCTATACACACAGCCCTAAATAATAGTGCTTTATTACATACTCGAATTTCTTTTAGTAGTTTCAGAACATTATGAAAAAATTCCTTGAAAAAACCCTTGAAAAAATTCTGCGTACGCCACTGCTTGTGCTTATGCACAAACTTGTACAGTACATGTTCATTTGTGTGATCATGCATGCCACTTTCACTGTTTTCACTGCTCGGCATATTTTCCTGAAACTTTGCACCAAATTAGTTTGGAACTTGGGGGTGTAGTTTTTCTAAAATTCGAATTTGTTCTTTCTTCATTCCAATTTATAGTTGAAAATTGTATGAAATAGTCCTTTTCTATCGGAAGAAATTATTATACCCTTTCGAACTTGATATCATTGAAAAGCCCGTAAAACAACTACCCCGGGAAGAGTTTCGCTACGTGCTAAAGTTCAAAGCCTCTAAATTAACTGGAAAAAAAGTCATAAGCGTGTTTCTCTGCAGTTCGAAATTATTTTTTTACGGAAATTAACTTTAACTTTATTTCCTCCAGACAATTAATATAACGCTTGCTTTTTATTTTATTTGAATTGTTACCATGCTGACATGTTTACAATCCTTTTTTTAACAAATTAAGATTTATTTCTTGAGGTTTTTAGCATTTTGAGGATCAGCCGATTTTTAATTCATTTATTTCTTTTTTTGAATTTTGATTGTTCCTTTTTTTTAAACGTCATAAGCAATCGATAGCTTTATTTCGATTTCCTTATTTGAACATGTATTTTACGGGACCGTTTTCCATACTGCACAGGGGTTTTTTAAAGAAATGTTATCCTTTATAGGGATTTTTGTTATTCTAACTAATTATTACTATTTTAATTTTTTTTCTCTCCACTGAATTAGCACATATGGGTTTTTTTCCTATTTGAGCTCGGATGAAAGGTTTTCCCACTTTCAAAGCTTTGCTTGCTACTGTTTGCTTCTGTAAGCTACAAAATTTCCTCTTTCTCTTTTACTGTAAATGAATTAAATAAAAATTAATTATACTAAAACTGTATTAATTAAAGCTATTCTAATGGATTATAATTGTCCTGTTTGTGTGGGTACTTGAACTAAACATACAAAATGCGTTTTCTTTTACATTTTGTTTCGTTTCTTTCTTTTTTCCTTTTTTATTGTGTGTGTTTTGTAAAAAAAATAAAAATGCTTAAAAGCGTAGGATCGCTGGTTGATTGCCATGGGCGGGTAATTTTTAATTATGTGGAATGCTATACATTTTAATAAAATAACATAATATACACATAAAAAAGTTATCTATACACACAATGGCGAACCAGCAGGTCTTTTCATTTTTCAGTACGGGCATAGCCGTGAGGGTACCGCTAGTGCAGAATAAAATGACAGACATCATAAAAGACAAATGGAATTAACCAAATTGTTAACTACACATGAAAGTTAGCAAGCAGACGCCAGTGACCCATTGGTGTTAGGTTGACGTATCCCATTGATCGCCAGTCCTATAATTTGTATAGGTCTTTATATATTTTTATTTGGTGTTTAAGTGTATTCCATCAAGAAATGCTGATGAAATTATTGTTTCAGCTGCCTGCACGTCTTTCAAGAACATTCCGGCTGGGTGGTCAACGTGCTCCTGCAGAAGAAACAGAATTTAGGGCAGATCATCAGTGGCAGGTGAGTCCTTCCAGAGCTATGAAGAAGATGTCATATCATTTACCCTGTTGCTAATAACAGTGGTATCTAGAAACCTAATTTTGAAAGAAAAAATTATTTTCAGGTTATAGTATAAAACTTATGTAACTTAATACAAGACATTTGGCTCTTGTATTAAGCTATTACAAAGACATTTACTATTTAATACATAGACGTTTGGTTTGGTAAAAGTTAACTAACTTCCATTACAGGCTATTCTGTGTTAAAAAAAGGCCTTTTTGATCAAAAATCAGAATTCAAGTCACTACAAAAAAGGAATATTCGTGAGAACATTTTTCTTTTGCACCTTACTGTTAGCAAAATACTGAAAAAAAGGATTTTCCTTAACCAATTTTCCTTTTTTTTTTAAAAAAAAAATTTGCATGTTTTTATATGTATGATGGATCATATTTCTGTGTCATTCCGTTGTGAATCTATTTTTTTTTCTTCCAAATTTTTAAAAAATAATACTAATTAATTCTAAATAAAATCACTTGTTTAGAACATTTTAATGCAAAAAAAAATAATGTGCATTTTTATGCACATAGCACTGCAGGCACTTGCATTTCGATTTTTGTTTAAATTATTCCCTTTGCTTTCCTGTGAACTGAATCCTCTCCCAGTTCACGCTTTATTTCATTCTTGCCGACTTTTACGGATTTTAGCCGCTTTTATGCACGCGTCGCGATTTTTTTACGGCTTTCGAAATCCGATCGCATCCGCCGTTGTAAAGCACTCTTGGTTCAATTTTCTGTGTGATTCTGCCATTTGGAAATCAATCATTCAGTGTTTAACATCATTTAATCCCATCTTATATTTCACCTTGTGTCAAAAAGGACTTTGACGCTCGCCATTTTGCCGAAACTTGCAATCCAGTTGCAGCCGAGAGTACGATACAAAACAATATATATGCTCTTAAAAATGAGAATCTAAATTGTACTTCGCGAACCAGAGTCATTCGTGCCTAGTAAATAATTGGTTATAAATAGCTGTTTTAGGGGTGGGGGTAAGTAAAAATAATTAAAAGGAATCAAAATGTATAAACGCATTTTATTGCCTTAAATATTATGCTTATTTCTTTAAATTTATGTTGTGTGTGGATGATCACATTTTTTCTAGCGTATTTAATTCAGTTAAGGATGAATTGTCAATGAAGAACTCGGTAAAACATGTTGAATTATCTGCTGTATACTCTTGCTTTGTCGCCCTAATGCTTCCATATTTTATTATTCGGTTTGTTTTTAGATTTATTATTTGATTTGTTTTTAGATTTATTATTTGTTTTTTTAGATTTATTATTTGGTTTGTTTTTAGATTTATTATTTGTTTTTTTTTTAGATTTATTATTTGGTTTTTTAGCTTTATTATTTGGTTTGTCTTAAACAATGAGCATGTTTGTGCTATTTTTGCATAAAAAATGAACGTGCCCATAATTCAAAATGTGTAAAAATGTTGTATTTATGTATGTTACTATTATTATTTTATACTTTGTCTACTTTTATCTATCTTGACTACTAAATCACATCCCCCTTTTTTTTATTTATTTATATATATATTTTTTTGACCACTCAGTTGTTATTGTTGAAAAACAATAAAATATATCTTTAATATAAGCATTCAAGTAATAAATCGTAAATGGTAACCGTTTAATGTAAAAAATTTATAGTTGATTATGAATTATTCTTCAATATTTGCTTCACATCTTGGAAGAGCAATTTTCTAAAAAAAAATCTTGTACATGATTTGAAAGTTCATGATAATTCATACATTCATTGCAAATGCTTTGTTTTAAGCAATATTTCTATTGAAATTACTTTTCATTAAAATGTTTGGAGTTGTTGTTTTCATCGGATCATAGTGTAACAGTTAATGTGTAACATAAACTGTCATTTATTAATGTGGTCATTTTAACATGCGTTAAAAGAATGCATAATAGCCTACTTTCCTGCAAAAGTTTTTAAAAAGTTAATAAATAAAATATGAAAGAATGCTTTATGTATCGTAAAAAAAAATCATTAAAAATAAAGAAAAGTCAAGACTAAGGAAGTAATTAAATAAAGGTTGAAAAATTAAAAATTTGAAAGTAGGGTTTTGAGATTAGGAAAATATGTGTCTGTCTGTCCCCCCAATAACTTTCGAAAGAAATTGTTCGATTCAAAAGATTTTTTTTTTTTTTTGCATTCGAAACATCTTGGTGAGATCTTGGCATTTCCATGTAATACTCTTTGCTTTGAACAATTTTTCGTTCAATTTTTAACAGTTCAAAAAAATCTTAGCATTAGTGCCTATGTAAACTCTGGTTGTAAGATCTAAGTTCCCCTGAACAAAATCGCAGCGTGAAATATTTTTGGATTTGGAAGTTTTTTGTTCATTTTTGAACAGTTCGAAAATAATTAACATTAGCGCCTACAGGGAAATTGCGATCCTATATAGACCTTGATCTAGCAGACGGATTTGCTTGGAACAAACTTTATCGGAAAGCTGTCAGGCTGTGGAACATGCACAGATACGAAGGTATTTAAACCTTTTTAAGGATATTTCTGGATGATGAATGTATGAATAATGAGTGGATAAACGAATAAAATAAAGAAGTGGAGCAAATAAGTGAAAACAATAATCACTGAGTGAATAAGAGCGTGAATGAGTAAATGAATGAATGAAGTAAATGAATGAATGAATGAGTGATCGAATATGTATTAACCATTGAAAAAAGGTATATTTAAAGTAATTAAGCACTAAGTCTAAGTGAGAAAGAGAGAGATTATAAATTTGAAGTTGGGTGTATATGAGAAAGTAGGCTGGTGTAGTTCTAGATGGAACTTTTTGTTCATGTATCGATCCATAAAACTTCCTTATGAGATGTTTCCTACAATTGGCGGAAAGTTCACAAACTCTCGGGTGCCATTAAAAACTTTTTTTTTTTTTGAAATGTTTCATTATATTTTACTGTTGATTAAAAAAATGTGCTGTGAAATGTTACATACAGGACAATGGGGGGAATACTGTGGAATGGCCCTAATAGTTTTAAATAATAGTTGGTGCTGAATATTATTTACATTTTGTGAAAATAATTTGGTCGTATGCAACATTCGATCTCCTAAAATGCGAAAGTACCGGTATGATGTACGTTTTTTTCCTTTGCAGCGTTGCGGGGGACGTTCGGTTCTGGGATCTGAGACGTGCAGCGAGCATCCGTTCCATCCCCCCCTCCCCCCATGGAATGACCGCAATGGCCATACACTCATCCCTGGACCTGGTCGCCTGGTGAGCTCTCCCCCCTGCATAAATTTTCGATGTTCAGTCGGTGTAAAGTTGAAAATGATTCATTTTTTGATGTATTCTAAATTCTTTAAAGTGTCTGTCTAAAAAAATACAGACATTGGAAATTTTTTTAGCATAGGGTGTCTGTTCACTCGTCTACGCATCAAACTTCGTGACCAGGGTTCGAAATTAGGATGTAAAAGTTAGGCTTCATTGGCACTCGGCTTTTTTGTTTTAGTTGCCAAAAATGATCCGCTGGGCGTCATTTTTAAATGATTCAAATTGTTTGGGGAGAGATAACAACTGGTAACTGAAGGAAGTTGTGCAATTGTTAGGCGATATCGCAAAGCATCACAACCTTGTTGCGAAAATTATTGATGAGTAAGAGAAAAGTGTTCAATATTAGTAACTTTCAAGAAAGTTGTTAATTTTACTTAAATGTGTGAATCAATATAAACGTTGATTTTAATCAGTGCCTAATAAAAAGTATGAGTTAATTTTCTTAACTATTTTTTCAAGTGTTGCTCACAGTCTCGTGTTGCTTCATTTGTAAGTAAAAATTCATGTTTCAAAATTTGAAGGTCAAAAAGTTACAAAATACAGAAAATCAGATGAAATATGTACGTAAAATATAACTGTATATAGTTATGCTAGATTAAAATAAATAAACAAAAATGACGAGTTGGTACGAATGGTGGTTGTAAAACTAAAAGTCTTATGAAAGGTCAGGCGTCAAAAGTGACGACTGAATGTGAAATCATGGTCGTCAAACGGGAATTTTTAGTTGCAAAATACGACTAACGACCGCTAATTTCGAACCCTTTGTGTGACATTTCGATATGTAACACATTTCATGTGCTAAGAAGCATTTATGCTCTCCATATTTTTCTAGACGGACACATTAAAAATTATTAAATATATTAAAGATAAATCATTTTCAACTTTACACCCAAAAGCATATTCAGTAACACCAAAAAGGGTAAATTTTCAGTGTAGATATGATAAAAAAAGTTTTTTGAAAATGTACTTTTTTCATTCTTTTAGGAATAATTGAGATTGTTTCTTTTAGAAATAATCGAGATTATTTTCTGGGGGTGCATACTGTGCCAAATTTTATTACATCTCGCCCCCTTCACCTCATATTTTACGCTCTCTCCCTGAGCGATTGCGTCATCTAATCTCCCTCTCTCTGTCTCTCCCCAGTGGTGCAGCCACCCAGTTCATCAGCGTCTTCAACCGTGGTGGGGATTGCGTGAGCACCATCAAATACCACGACGGATTCATGGGCCACAGGATCGGGCCCATCAGCTGCCTCTCCTTCCACCCCTACAAGGTGAGTGTGGGTGTGGTCATGCCTGAGACATTTCACAGATCTATCTATATACAGCAAAACCCGTTTAAGAACTTTCTAATTTCAACACCAGTTTCATCCCCATCTCCCTAATGTTAAAAAAATCCTTTTAAAAAGTTTTGATTTAATTTTTTCCCCTGCTTAATAAGTGTTTCATATCAGTCATTTTTTTCTTTCAAATGACACAGTTTAGACTTCTTAAGTTTAACTTTTTTCTTTTAATTTATGTAGTTATTTTTCTTTCTAATGGATAGAAGATCAGAAGAAGGTTTAGAAAAGCTTTTTCTCAAGGGTACCCTTTTCTCAACACCAAAAGTTCTAGGAAAACAGGTGGCAGAGAGGATGAGTCAGTTGTCACGAGAACAATGATGACTGATAAGGGGAGAAATAAATATTTGTAGAGTCTCCTATGAGGGTGTCTATTTTCTGTCTAATTTAAATATTGTCAAATGATAAAATAATATCATCCCTAAATATCATAATTATATTCATTTTCAATCATAGAGCCTGCCCATTTAAGGAGTTTTTTTTTTTTTTTTTGTCTTGTCTTGGTCCCCTGGAAAACTTCTTAAGCGGGTTTTACTGTATTTGCACGTTGTTTAAAATACAGTGAATGTTAAAGCGCAAAATGGTGCAAGTTCATTATCGTGCACACATAAATAAGTTTCACCATCCAAAGTAAGTTCATTTTTCCACTTTTGCTTGCTGCGTGGCTTGTGTGGCATAATTGCTTTAGCAAAGAAAATGTGTTACTACTGTTTGGTGTCCTAAATTAGAATGTTCCAAACCAATGTTTTTTTTTTTAATTTTTTATTTTGTGTGTGCGTGCACGAATGTTTTTATAATTGAGGGGAGAGAGAGAAATGAAGTTATTGAGTTTTGAGGTATGGTTTCCTATATGTTTAGAAAATATATATAAAAAATGGATTATGAAAATACGTATCTATAACAGATGAGATTTCTAAGACTGTTTCATGTGTGCCTTGATCCAAATTGGTGGACGGGATAGCTAACTTATTTAACTGAACCAAGGTTTTCTTTTCTTTAGTGTTAAATTCTCTTCTAAATAAACAAAAAAAGTTCATAAAATAAACTTGAGTTAAGTGTTACAAAACAGAAAGCTTAATTATTTATTGTGAAAAACACTTTAAAAAAAAAAAGAAAATGCCTGGACAACATTTTAATCTCCTTTTTTTTTCTGTCCCTATTTTAGTTTATTTAAAAAAACTCTGGTTCACTTGAATAAGTTATTTAGCTTTTCAGCTGTCACACCCACCAATCAGTGACAACACACCCATAAAATAGGCCTAAAAAATCCAATCTGTATTTTGTTTGTAGTTGTTAAATATGTATAGAACTATACCTCAAAAATCAATAGCTTCACTTCTTTCCCTTCTTAAAAGAATCACGCACACACAAAAATGTTTTGAAACATTCTAATCCAAGTCATCCCCTTAGTGTGAATGTATATTTATCTATTTTTTTTAAGAGCTTCAAATTGATGAAAGCTTTTAAAATTGAATTTGCGAGCTTTCGCCGTGATTTTCTAATTGCACAACCGACTGTTGGCTTTCGAAAAGTCTTTCGGTTCGGAAAGCACTGTAGATCGGTGGTTCATAGGTGCATTCAATGTTTCGCGAGTTTCCGAGGAAACGGAGACGGGGTCGATCGAGAGTTCCTCGTCTCGACGAAAAGCTTTTACCTGTCTGTTTCTCTAACTGTGACTGTATTTGCAGGCTTGCCTGGCCGCCGGAAGCACGGACTCTCTCATCTCCATCTATTCAGTGAACAGGAAGCACTGAGTGCCTCATCCACCCCAGAGCTAGTCACGGACATTTGTACAGACACGTGCCATCAGCTTAAATTATTATTATTGTTATTGCTACGATTAAAACACATATTTTTCCATTGCCTGCCTCTCTCTCCCAGTATCTGTTGTCCTCACCCTGTCTATGGACTGCCACAGATATGTACATGTGTGATTTCGTAAGCCGAAAAGTATTTGCGCATAGCCTGTTTCTATTACCCCAGTCAATGGGACCACATAGGGACATTCTGGCCTTATTGACCCGCTCATCCGATCAGGCGAATAAGGAGCAAAACCGGACGTTATATGTGAAGTTTTAAAGAGCACACAGCAGCTATTAAAATTTCCACTAAATATACGCTACTTATTTTACAATCAACGAATTTTATTCAAATTATAATTTAGTTTTATCGTACGTGCGGTCTGCCGAGTCCGTTCGAAGATTCACTCTACCTTTGCTTTCCTAGTACCGACACCTAGTGGGAATATTGTTGAACAGCTCTCTTGTAAATATTCTTGTATTTTTTTTTTTTTAAAGTTTATTAGTGCTTCTTAATTAATTTTTGTGTTCGTCGACCCACTTCAAATGCGTGGGCAACGTATGGCTCCTGTTTCACTTCTCTGGTCCGATGAAACGGATTCATGGTCCCGATGAATGAATGATATTAGGCTTATGTACTAGGGGATGACCTGGTCTGTCTTGTAGGATCCCGTGGTTCAATTAAGTGGATTCCATCTTTTTTCAAAAATATAGCTGTCATCTGAGGCAGGATATCCCACATGTGTCAGTTATATTTCATTTGCAGCAATTAAAAAAAACGTTTTGTATAAAGATGTGTGATATCTAAAGCAGGAAAACTCTTTTTCAATGAAATATAGCTGTCACAGGTGGGACAAAAACGTCTCCTTTTGCCGGAAAAGACCCGTATACGAATTGGATTTATAGATTCATGACGGAGTGGTTGTTTGAACACGGTACGAAAGCAACACTGGAATCCGGCTGGGCTTAACACAACATTGGATCACCTGAAGAAGGATCCAGGGGTGATTCTGATCTGAAAATTGAGAATTATTTAGGTTTATCAAATTTATTATTAATTTTGAATACATTTTTCAATAAATTAATCTTAAGATTAGTTTGAACAACGCAGAGTTGCCAACACTCCCGATGATTGAAGGAGACTACCACTTTTCAGCCAGTCTCCCGATCGTCCGTATTTTTGGTTAATTCTCCTGATTTTAAAAATTGCTCTTGATAATTTCCCATTGCTTTAAAACGAAATTTACTTTTTTTATTTATGAGGAAAATTCCTAGCAACCCATATTATCGCTTCGCAACCATTCATTGCATATTTTTATGTGTGAGAAAAGGAAATTTTTAGCTGCCTCCACCTTTCACCATCGATCACGCATCAATCGTAACTCGTTATTGCGAGACTTTCTTTCAATTACGTCGTGAAATTGGAAACAAAGTTGCATGAACTTTTAGGGATCTCTAATGTTTCGAATAAATTTTCCTAATTTCTACAAGGTATAAAGTTAGAGTTCATAGTTTGGAAGCATGCCAACATGGGGAACATGCGGAATGAACATGCCGCGTGTTACAATCCTTTTGCATCCATATGCTGCCTCAAAAAGTCACCTAATAACGTAATTTTTATTTCAAATTCATAATGCATACTTTTTTCAAAAATGTCATGTTAAGCTCAGAAGGTTGTTTTTTTTGCTCAGAATCACCCATGGAATGATTCTGCTTTTCTGTTGCGAAATGTTGTGGGACAGATGCTCCCCCATGTAGCGCTTACCTGTATTCCCAAAATACACACGGGGAGATTAAAGAGGTATTGATGGGATGCTTCAGCACATCCAAATTGTGAAGAACATTAGGTGTATATTTTGTCCTTCTTTTCCTCTCTCCTCCTTTCATGCATCTGTCTATCCCCATGAAATCGCAGCAACTGAAATCGGACTATTTTCGGCGTTTGTATGAATTAGTTCTTCCTTGCAGGTCTCTTCATTTAAAGCCATCCTTCGTTTGAATATGTCAGCTGTTCAAAAGAAACCCACGTATTTATTTTTTGTATTCTATAACTTTCTAAACCTGAGCTATGTGAAATGACTGTGGTGGCATTCAGAATCATGACCAATGTTACCATACCAGTGGCAGATCCCCAGGGAGGGGGGTTGCTCCCTGGGGATCAACAAATAAGATCCAAAAAAAGGGGCAATAGGAACATAATAGAACTGTTCTAAACAAATAGAATGAAGAACTTATGCAAAATAAAGCAAGTTATGTTCAAAAACAATTGTAAAATAAATCCTTGCTTAAGATCTACCAACAAACCAAATTTTATTGTTCCACAAAGGGGTTGGGGATTGCTGGAAGGCAAAGAAGGGGTGGGGGGATTTATTCATCTCTACTTATCTAGAATTTGTATTTGACCAGGCAGGCCACTTAGGTATCTAGATTCCCATTTTGCAGAGGGACCGTGAATGAAGGAGTGCCTTCCGTTCATAGATAAGCACCACGATGGTGGAAGTATGACTTGGCTCATTATGTATATGGATGACACCAGATAGCACCATCTTCCCCTTCTCACCGAAAAGGGAAGGGGAGGGAAATTCTTCAGCAAGTCAGGTATCGAACACCAACTTGCTGAGTTTTTTTTCCACCTAAAGGCATTGCCACAAAAATATATCACAGAAGCAGAAGGTGATGACTTTTTGGAATTATTTTGTGCTTTTAGTTTATTTGTTTTCCTCTCTTTTTCATGGCAAGTAGGGGCCTTTTGTTCACATGGTAGTATTAGTTTAACTTTCCCAAATATTTTCACTTGGTCCAAAAAAGACAGTACCGGATCTTGAAGTTTTCCGAGGCGGGGCAAAACTTTAAAATGCCGTCCCCCTCCATCCAATTATTGCTGATATTTCATATAACTTTTAGGCGCTAGCCTTTGGTTTAGTTTATTTATTTATTATTATTTATTTATTTATTTATTTATTTTTGAGGATTTTTCACTTTTGGGTCACTGATAAAACAGTGAAATTTTCGTTAATGCTCCCACAGCATGGCCCCTTCAGCTCAATATTAGAACTGTAGAACCATATGAAGCAGGGTTCGTACGGTGCTTAAAGGTCCTTAGAAAGTCCTTAATGTTCATTTTCATTTTTAAGGCCTTAAAAAGTCCTTATTTTTTATTTCAGGTGCTTGTTTATTTTTTTTTTTTGTTAAACTAAGAAGGTACCCATGCGCTCTATTTGTTTTGCTATGTTTTGTATTCTTCACAAGAGTCAAACTTATTTCATTTGAACTACTTAATCGAACCTCAAATTTGGTTTGCTCGGGTCCGGTACTATCGCGGCTTTTGGACAGACCCTAAACGGCGGATTGACAGGACCAAAAATGGCGGATTTACATAAACATCAACGCATTATTACTACGAATTTCAGTGCTTACTCAACTGGTAGATTAATAAGTAACTCTTGTTTTTTTGTTTTTTATTGAAAAGGTATAAGTAAATTGATGTATTATATATTTTTACAAAAAAAAAAAAATGTTCATAGATTTTGATAAAATGCTTCAAACTAGAACACCCAATTCAGTTAAAATTAACTTGTACCCACCCACCCACATGGCAGCTACCAATTTGCTATTTCCTGCAATTGTATGAAAAAGAAAATCGAGCTACATCTAAAAAAAATTTAAATATTAGTAAGAGAAGTCGAATCAAAACACAAGGATTTGTACAAAATGCAATGGTGCCCAGTAACTGGGCACCATTTAAGACCACAGAAAAATAAATCACACAAGTTCCCTCATTTTGCTTTTAAAAGAGAAAAGAAAAAGGAATAAAATTTGAAAAACGGACTTTTAAGGACTCGAGGGGAAAATTTTTTATGAATAAACAAAAATCGGGAATTTTCGAAAAAGAGCCGAATTTCGGGATTTCAAATTTGGGATTCGATACTATTTATTAAATTTAGTTTCAAAGTAAATAAATATTTCTTTGCATGAAAATTGTTACTAAATTATCTACATTCTAAAGAATTATCAATAAAGCAAGTGGGAGCAGTTCTTAACAAGTAATATCAGTAAATAAATATTGCTTTTGAAACTTTTTTTTTAATTTAAGGGGCGGGGGGGGGGGGGTTATACTTCAAAGAAGCATATTGTTGACATCTAGCTCAATAAAAGAGATACATTTAACTAATATGTAGGCAAAAAAAAAAACTTTCAGCTTTTTTTGCGTTTGACCAATCGCATGTATGATTATCGCTTCTTCATACTGTTACTGGTAAAAGAATGATTTATTTTTTTTTTTTTTTAACATTTTTCTTACAACTTACACTATAATGAGCGGCGAGTTGCTAACTCTCCCGATTGCTTTTTGGCTGATCTTTCGCTAAACTGTTTGTTCTCCCATTGTTTTTTTTTTTAAATCAAATAAAATATATATATCTAAAAAAATAATTTGTTTTAAAGTAATGTTTTGATATTTAGTAAATTTTTATCAAGCAATTTGGCTTCGCGATCGTTCGCTGTGGGGTTTTGTTGTGAGATGATGGATATTTGCTGTGTTAATCAAAATTTGAATCTCGTGAAATTTCTTAATTTGCAGCAAATTGAAGGAATCGACCTGTTCTTAAACCTATACACCACAGTTGCCAAATGCTCCGTTTTCCCCTGGTTTTTCTGTGTTTTTTTTTTTTTTTTTTTGTAAACTTCGATTTTTTGCAAAAAGATTCGATTTTTCGAGCTGATGTACAAGTATTTTTTATCTAAAGGGATTGTACTACAAAACAAGAAAATGTTTGAAGAAACTTTTTAAAAAGACATGTACTAATTTACATGAATTTTCATAACTTATAGCGCGAAAATGTAAAAGCCTATTTTTCGGAAACGTGCTAACATCTAGCACATGCTTTGGCGAAAATTGCACGCAGCTTTTTAGACTTCATCTTTTCATTCTGTAAATATATCAATTATTTAAAAAGTTGACAGTTGTTTTAGTATTTGCAGCCTGTAGTCTGCTTGTTTTATTTTTTATTTAAAAATATTGTTAAATTTTTTGAAACTTTATTTTAGTTAAATTTTGGTAGTTACTATTTGAGGGTAATGTACAAAGTTTTAAGCGAATAAGCTCCATTTTTTATTTGTATGTTGTTTCCAAATGATTTTCTCAAGTTTAAAAAGTTTTTTCAGAATTTTTGTAAGCTCTTCTAAATAATTTTAAAAAATTATTTATGTCAGAAATAAAAATTTAAGCCTAAATTGAGATGTTGGCAACATAAGTTAAGTAAAAGGAAAAAAAAGCTAAATAAAACACAAATTCTCAAGACAAAGTGCAGCGTTTTCTTTAACATTTTTTTAAATTTAAATTGTTTTTCATTTAACTTGTATTTTATAGCATTAACCATTTTTGATAATTTTTCTCTTGCTTATATATGATTACACAGGGTTCCCACAGCCTTAAAAAGGCCTTAAATATGGAAATTGATTTAGGGGCCCCTAAAAGGTCTTATTTTCTTCTAAAAACTCTCAAAAGGCCCTAATTTTTATTTTTGAGGCCTTAAATTTATTTCCCCTCTTCCTTTTCGAACTCAGAAGTCACATTGATTCATGACATGGATTTTTCAAAACTGGCAAATGGGATGAAAATCTACATGTATTGATATATATATATATATATATATTTACATCTGCACAGTGGCAATTTTGTATTGATTTTCTATTCTAAGTGAATTTTCATTTGATGTTACAATCGTTCTGGAATTTTACAAATTATCTCAGAAGCTAAGTGGTCACAGAGAACTCAAGGATACCATGAAATTGCTTGAGAAATCTTATGGAGAAAAAAAAAAGAATGAAGAAACATACCTACAGTCAGCATTTTTTCCCTTATCTTTAACTTAACCCAAACTTTTGACGATCATGTTGGTCATTATTAGTATTCATATTCTGGCCTTATTAAAATGCAATGCTTAAATTATTTTTTAAATAATCTGCCTTCAGAAAGAACATTGATTCAAGACATTGCTATTGCTTGCTTTATAATGGTTTCAAAGCTCATTTTTTGAGGAGAAAGACACATTTATTTTTAGTCATACTTCTGAGCAGATAAAGTGTGATTTAAGGCAATAAACGGATACATCTTCAGTGGGATGCTTTTACCTAGAAGTGTAGTACTTCTGTATTGAAAAAGGGGTTCGTTGCAGCCTCAAAATCTTTTGCAAAATTTGCGTAATATATATGTTGTTTTTTACTCTTTTAAAATTTTTAGTTGCATAGATTTACATGTACTGAGAAATGTTGTTGGAGGCAAAATAAAGTCTGGTTGTGGTTTATAGATTGAAAAGTTAGCTAAGCATAATATTTATAACTCTGAAGGAAATATAGCTATTAAAAGAATAAATTTTTAAATTTAAGTTAAAATTTGAAAAAGTTGACTTATGTAAAAGATTTAATTCAGTGAGATGTTCATGTTGCTGCTTCATCATCATCCTGAGGAAAGCATTTATATTTATTCATAACAATGAATTGATCGTGTATAAAGATGCATTAAATGCACATTAAAATCCATTGGAGGAGAAAAAACGAGTTCCTTAGTTGCAATAGCAAAGTTTTAATGTCATTTCCAGAATTCTTATTATTTTTTTTAAAAGTTAATTTCAGTGTTGAACGTTTGACTATATTCACCCGACATACGATATCATTCTTATTTCTTCAAAGAAAAGTCATTCTAAATGTTATATGTAATGTGGCCCTAAAAAAGTTACACTTGGCCCTAAAAAGGCCTTAAATTTGACTTGGAGATGAGATTGGGAACCCTGGATTAAACTTGTGATGTGTGCTTCTTATTACTAGCTCCAATACTTATTCAACTCCCTGACTGTATTGGACATTAGAAAAGCAACAACACAAAGAGAGCTCCATAAAAGTGTTTGTGTTGTTTTCCTAATAAAAATGCGATGTTGAATCAATTTCCTCTTTCAATAATACTTCCTTTTGAAATAAACATAACAGTTTGTATATTGCGAAAAATTTGTGAGGTCCTTAAATTTTTTTGTAGGTCCTTAAAAAGTCCTTATTTTTGGTTTTGCCAAAAGCGTACGAACCCTGTGAAGGGCCCTCTTTAACAGGAGACATGAAATTCCGACAGTTGAAGATGATCCAGGGGACTTTCCTTTGTGACACTTTTGAAAACTATATGCAAACTGGTGCATTTTGAGGCCTTAGAAGATGAACTTGGGACTTAAAAAATTTTAGAAAAAGAATGTAAATGAAGACTTTTTAAAGTTTAAACGCTTTTACTCATAAAAATTTAGAAAAAAATGGCATTTTTTTTTAAATCTAGAGGGCAGGGTCTATCTAGAGGTCTTCTTCTCCCACTTTTTCCCAAAAAAATGCTTTGATTGTTTGTAAAAGAAAACTATTCATGCCTGCCAACTCTACTAGTTTTTCCAGAAGACTCCTGGATTTTCACCCATTCTACTGTTCTCCCGGTTTGTATTTAAAATCTCCTGGTTTCCATTAATTTTTTGTGTAATCCCCTACAAATAGGGAATTTAATGGAAAAAATCACATCAGCAACGTTATTATCCTATTAATGTCTTTGACAAATAGATTCACACAAGAAACTAACAGTTTTAGACATTATAAAATCAATTATAACTTTAGAGGACCAATTAACTTGACTGTGGTTGTCATTTAAGTGATCGTTAAAACTCCTCATTTCCCCCCAAAAAACCATGAAAAATATGTACCAAAGCGTGGTGTATCGCAATCTACTGGATTTTTTCCTCAAAATGTTGGCAGGTATGGGTATTGTTTGAGCATAGCATAATTTATGCGTATTTTTACTATTACAAGGGGGAAAACCTTGACTTTTAAAAATTTAAATCTTTACATTTTGACATTGCGAAATTTGCAGCCTCCTAACCTGAATTTTGGAGCTTCCAACAGTTTATACAAATGAATAATTCTATTAATCGGTTTTAATCGTTAGCAAAATAGCTGATCAATGATAAAATCGGAGCGCCGAATTAGGATTTTAATTTTTTATTTAAAAATTGAATTTTCGTAATTATTTTTTTTCTTTATTTCTTCTTTTCCTTTTTTTTTTTTTAATTTGTGCATCACGGTTGATTTTGCCGCCCGGGGCTTGGGCCCCGGCTTGCCCTACCCT
This sequence comes from Octonoba sinensis, assembly GCA_038502835.1. NCBI lineage: Eukaryota > Metazoa > Arthropoda > Arachnida > Araneae > Uloboridae > Octonoba > Octonoba sinensis. The sequence continues at coordinate 181,174,270 of CM076599.1, forward strand.
AGATTCGGCACTTCAAAAAGAAAAAAAACTTCGACATCATTTTTGTTAAGTAATAATGAAATTGCTTGTATTATGATAGCAAAGGGATTTTGTGTACTCAAACCCTAATTTTTGTAATTTAAAATGAAAGTGTATGTCACCAAATATCCTTTTTTTCCCCCGTAACTTGAGAATGTTATTTTTTTTTCTTTTTACTCTGATTAGTTGGTAACAAATAAAGGGCAATGGTTTCTTTTAATGTACGTAACTGTCAAAGTACCTTTCCTGTGCAAGTATTTCAATGAATACCGAGTTGTTGCCTTGGCTCCGGAGCAGGGGGGGAGCATGTTAAGAAGTAGGAAGGGCAGTGTATGCTTCAAAATCATACCCTTTATATATACATATATATAGATATATATGACTAGAAATGATGTTAATGTGAATTTTTTTACATATATGGTAGCTTTTTGATGTATATATAGTAGATGTATGTTTAGATATTTGGTGAAGTTAGAGGAGTGGGTATTTGGGGCTTCTGCAACTTAAATTTTTGTTACTGGTCTTACATCTATAATGCTTAGGCTAACTCTGGAGGCAAGGGTTCGAGGGCTCTCCCCAGGAAACTTTTTGAAATGTTCCTAGCAATTCAATTTCGGGATACTTTGGTGATGTTAGAGGAAACAGAAAGGAGTTTGGTTACTCTCCCTGCTATTTTTTTCAAAATAAAGTCTTATATCTTTTAAGTTACTTTTGGTGTAGCTCGTGATAGTGTTCAATGTCCTTTCCCTGAAAGTAGTGTCTTAAAAGCGTAATTTCTCTTTTCTTTCTTTTTTTAAAACTTGTGATCTGAATTTTTTGCCGGGGGGGGGGGGCGTTGACTTGCTCCGAGGGGGTAGCTCCCCCCCCCCCCCGGGAGATGCCTGAAATAAACACAGGGTATATCTTTAGAGACAAGTATTTATGACTAGTAAATTTTCAACTCTTTTACACTTCTTATTGGTGTTTAGTCTGTACATTTTTAGGGTGACCCCCCCCCCTTTTACCAACCCTAGTTACGCCTATGCTCCCCTCCCCTTGTCACGATTTCACGAAACCCCCCCCCCCCCCTCCGAAGCGTGACAGCGACATCATTTACGAATGATCTCTATATAACAAATCAAAAAAGTAGAACGGAGAACAACCAATATCTTTGCTCCTTTTTCGAACAAAATCTCGCTGCTCCTGCTCCCCTCCAAATCCCTGGATAAAATGACATGGCATCTATGAAGTAGTAAATAGGATTTCTTTATGGCATCTGTCGTTTTCCGAGCGTTGAGTTGACGCGCGCAACGTATGGATGATTTCCAAATGGGAAGGGCGCTCCGAGCTTCCCGAGAGTGGAGAGCAGAAGATATTTTGGTTGTGGAGTCAGTCCTCCCTTCGGAGCGAGAGATGGCAGACGACATCCAGGTGAGTGCTTCCTTCCTCTCTCTCTCTTATCCTCTCTCTGCCCGCACATGGTACTGACTCTGCGCTCCCTGAAACACGAGTCTTGATTGGACTCATATTTTCGCTTTCTTTTTGTAACTTATTAAAATATTGATAACTCATAGGGGATAACAGCATGCCGTCTTATCTTTTAACCGACTTCACAGAGGATGTTATACTGTACTCATGCTGTATGTATTTCGTTTTTTTTTTTTGTGCACCTGTAACTTCTTACCGGACGAACCGATTTTCGTAATTTTTTTTTAATCGATCGAGGCTGGTCCAATACCATATTCGATAAGGGACCGTTCATAAATGATGTCACACTTTTTTCGATGTATTTGACACCCCAACCCCTTTTTCACATGTCACGCTATATTACATTAGCATAAAATAAGTTTAATTTGTTGATTTTAAATGTTTTTATAGAAATCAAAATGTGCTATGTCACACTTCTTGTTCCCCCTCCCCTTGTCACCAACAGTCACACTTTCTGAACCCCCCCCCCCCCTCGAAGCATGGCATCATTTATGAATGACCCCTAATTAGAAACAAAGTTATGGGCTGAAATGTAGTCATTTTTTTCTTTTTTTGCTTTGTCATCCACAACTTTCGACTAAATGAACCGGTTTTGTTGATTTCTACTTTAATCGATAGAGGGTCGTCTTGTTCAAATATCGCACATCCATTTGACTGCATTTGTTTTTTAGAAACAATGTTATGGTTCAAAAATAAGTATTTTTTCTTTTAATTGGAAAGGCTTGGCTTGATTTTTCTTTGTTCGTAAAATTATAAGTAAATATAAAAAAAACTCATAGTTAAAAAAGAGCGTGTTGCCATTAAGCTGTAATATTAATAGCAAGAGTTTGGCTGAAAGCTTCTCTGAAGCAAAAATTAAATACAATGCTTTAGTGACCTTTTAAAATCCACTTCTTGAGCTTTGTGCTCTATGATTTGATAAGGTTTGCGAGCTGAGTACCTTGCCTAAAATCCACTTCAAAACATAATTTATATTACAAATGATTAATTTTGAGTGCCATTCAGTCAAAGATGGTTTGCCCTTTGATATGGATTTTTTAAAAATAGTATATTTTATAAAAAATGCATTTACACTAAAAAGAATAAAATAAAATAATTTTTGGAAAAAAAAAGAGAACCGACTTCAAATTATAGTATGTTTAACTTTGATTTAACGATTTCCCTCGATAGATTGTAAAAGTCTATTCTTGGATTTGATAACTGATACTTCTCCGTTTTAACAACATCCTTGATTAAGGATAGCCGTCCGTAGACCCTCTTTAAATGGTGATTAGACTGTGCATGCAATTTATATCGCGTACTTACGGCAGGTCATTAACGGAATTCTTTCAAACGATTTTTTCTGGAGTGATTCAGCCTTCCCCCAAAATCCTACAAACTGTTGAATCGGGCAGAGGGACTTAAAGGCTAAACGAAAATCAAAATTGAATATGCTAATAAATTGAAATGTCCGTTAACCGACGGATTTTAAATATCCGGTAATCCGACATGTAAAGCTTTTTTTTTTTAAATTTAGTCAATTAGAATATAATAATTTTGATCTTTTAGTCCCTCGGCTCGATTTTGTAGTTGTAGGATTTTAGAATTAATCCACATACCTTAAAACTAACCGTCATAAAAAGACGGTAATACAAAAATGATGCAGTACCTACACAGGTGGTTCAGAAGTGGGAAGGGTAGAATCAAACTCACACAGAGAGTACTGAACAAGATATTCCCAACTTCGCATTTATAAGCTAGCTATCTCCCTCTCTCTCACTTAGCTTTAGTTCTTAATTACTTCAAATATACCCTTTTCAACGGTTAATACATATTCATTCATTCATTTACTCATTCATGTATTCATACACTCCTTTAATTATTTTTTTCATTTATGCACTCATTCATTTATTCATTGACTAGCTGCGACGCCCGGCGTTGCACGGTCTATCTTAAATTAGATTTTGCGAATACAGCGATGCCTCATCAAAATGCTAGAAACGTTGATTATTATTTTTTTTATTTGTTTAACAATGGCAACTGCACTGATTTTTTTGTTCACACGGCAACTGTAACAATTATTGAAACGATGCAAATAAAATAAAACGGTCATCATCTGGGTCAAATAAAATTAAAGTTAATTACTGTGAAAAAATAATTTCGAACTACAGAGAAAAACGCTTATAACTTCTTTTCTAGTTTAATTTAGAGGCTTCCAATTTTAGCACGTAGCAAAAACTCTTCCTCAAGTAGTTTTTTACGCGCTTTTCAGTGGTATCAAGCTCGATAGGATGTGAAAATTTCTTCCGATAGAAAAGGGCTATTTTATGCAATTTTCGGAACTTCGCCCCAATGGGTCTTAGAGTGATGATATATAGCCTATAGCCTTCTTCAATCAATGGGCTATCTAACACTGAAAGAATTTTTCAAATCGGACCAGTAGCTCCTGAGATTAGCGCGTTCAAGCAAACAAACTCTACAGCTTTATAATATTAGTAAAGATTTATTCATTCATTTATGCACTCACTCATTTATTCGGAAATATCCTTAAAAATCCCCATGAAAACTTACATAGGAAGATAGGCTCGTTTAGTTCTGATTGAGCTTCGTATCTGTACTTGTTCTACGGCGTGACAGCTTTCCGAAAAAATTTGTTCCAAGCAAATCCGTCTACTAGATCAGGATTTATATAGGATTGAAATTTCGCTGTAGGCGCTAATGTTAATTATTTTTCAACTGTTCAAAAATGAACAAAAATTTTCCAAATCCAAAAATATTTCACTCCGCGATTTTTCCAATAATCTTGCTCATGGGAACTTATATCTTACGCCCAGAGTTTACATAGTTTGCCCACGGGCGCTAATGTTAAAGATTTTTAACTGTTCATATCAAAATGGGACAAACAATTGTTCAAAGCAAAAAATAGAATATGGAAATGAGATGTCCTCGCCGAGATCTTTGGAATGCAAAAGAAAAATCTTTCGAATCGGACCATTCCCTCAAAAGTTATTGGTTGGGACAGAGAGAAATACCTAGCGCTAAAAAGCGCGCCAAGCAGAGAATCATAAAGCGTGGTTCTGTGCAGGTTCATTCCACATGGGTTTTTGTTGTGTCTTTTTCGTTTCATTTCAGGTACTAGATGTTAAAATAACTCTATAAATGTCGGTGTGATTGCACTACTGCATGCCAGCTTTACAAAGGGTGAAAAAATGTATATCTATTGCAGTTTTACGAAATTTGAATTCATTATTACTTATTCATTTAGATCTTGTGAAACTGCAGTAATTATGAACAACACTAATACCCCATATAAAAAAATCCAACGACTTCAAACTTAAAATTGCTCTAAAAAGAAAAATAAATTCATTCTTTAAATAACATCGACAATACTTTTAAACATAACTTTTGAAGCCGGCTCAAAATTATGAGTCACTACACCATTGTTTAAAGAATTAATTATTTTTTTTACTTTCTAGCGCAATTTTAAGTTTGATGTCGGATTGATTTTTTTCAATTTTGTTTTATTTTATTCTTTTTAGTGTAAATACATTTTTCATATGAATACTCTATTTTTAAAAAGAAAAAAAAAACCTATCAAACCGCATGATACCTCTTGCCGCACTATTTTGAGTATCTTTTCTCAGGCATGACGAGCAATCAGCTATTGAAATATAAAATAAATATGTACTTGAAAAAAAAATAGATAAATAAATATGTAACTCGATATTTGAATGGTATAGATGTCAAATTTGCTTAAATTATACTTAAAAAGAATTTCAGAAAACAGTTTTTAATTTACTCATATTGTTAGATGCACTGAAGACTTTTCTGCTGGAAACTACCGGTGACGTTAACCAGTACAATGTAAAAACTAGACACTGCTCATTTTTACCTAAAACCTAAAACTAGGGGGCTACCGCCCCCTAATGGCTGTCATTCGCCAAGCCCCGGAACTGCTTACGCAAATCTTTCGAATCGCATTGCGAGTTTGAACTCGCTTATTACAATCTAAACTTTGTTAGAGTAGCTTCATGACAAAAAAAAAAAAAATATGTTCTCTGTCAGAAATAACGTTCTGTACGGCACACGCCTCTTTGGAATCAACAATTAATATACGTAAAACCTGTAAAGTTGACCACCTGTCTAAGTTGACCGCTTCCTTTTGCCATGAGCGGAATAATATTCCCACCAAATTTGGGTGGGAGTATTATAAAAACCATTTGGAAGTTGACCACTTAATTATTACCATGACATTTATTTATTTTATAACAAAAAAAAAAAAAAAAAAACCTTTTCGAGTAAATTTTTTATGCTATAATGTTATATCAGGCACTGCATGGATGAAACAGTGATTATGAAGCTTGCACAGTTAATAAGTTATTTATTTTAGATAAGTACTTTCATTTTAAAGTTGTATGATCCATTGTAAGCAATTCAGGTTTGATTTCTCTAATGATATTTCCGATAATTTTGAAATAAAATTGCTAATTACTATTTTAGAGTAAGGTTAATACATGAAGCTAAATTCAAAACTTTTAATTGGTTAAAAAGAAAGGAATGCCTAGTGTAAAGTTTTAAAAAAATCATCCTCGCCCTTTATAAATTGACCATCTGTCAAAGTTAACCACTAAAGTGCTGCACCGTAAGTGGTGTACTTACACATGTTTTACTGTATATCTTCTAACCATGTGACCCGGTAATGGACGCAGTTAAGAAAATTTTCGCACTCTTTAACGTGGCAAAATTTTTTCAGGGGACTTGCATCCATATTTGCATATTTAGCTCCATCGCCAACTATTTCTCTAAAAATGAATGACCTATAAAATGTCATTGGATGAAAAATTATAATTTTTACGTCCCATTTACTAAACGCTTCATTTGTATCTATAGTGGACATTTATGAGACACGTATTTGCATGAGTAGTGGACAGAAATTGATATCATCTATTTTATGATGTTCACTTGGAGAAATAATTTTAAAAATGACTGAGGGACCCTTCATAAATGATGTCACTTTTTTCCCCCATATATTTTCCCCAAATTCCTAACCTTTTAATGGATCAGCTTTAGTAAAGAGCAGCAAATGTGACCGTTGTGGAGGCAGCTATTAAATATTATGATCCATATACTCGCATAGATGTTCCGTGCCAACTTTAGTTCTATGAACCAGCACTAGGAATCGTTCGCTATAGGTTCTGGTCATTTCATTCAAGTTTAATGTTACATTCGCTTATTTTAGGTGCTTAAAGATCTAAGTGTCCACTACTAGAGCAGTGTCCACTACCGGGTCATTGACTTTATATAGATTTTACATATTGTAAAGAATGATTGCACTACACAATTGATTTACATATTCCGAAAGTTTCCCAAAACCTTCATGTCTGAAAGCCTACCAGCAAACCTCGCGCGCCCCAGTCATACTTCCTAAATAGTATTCATAGTCATATAGTACCTCCATGGGGATCCGAACATCTTATGATTCAACACGATTTCATTGGTTTAGACTTTTTTAATGTTGATTTGAAGGAGTTTGGTTTTCCTATAAGCTTATCTGTTTCATTTCTAGCAGATATCCCTTTAAATAATTTCTTCCCAAGTTTCATTAGGATTTCCCAAATTTCATTTTCTCCATACATATGGGCGCTGCATTATAATAAGTTCCTTCATCAGCAAGTTCCAAATTTTGATCGACGCATTATTATAGTTCGTAGCAAAAAAGATAATAACCTTCATAACAGTCACAGCGATAAAATCCTATAGTTTGGATAATATAATGAGCTGTTATTAAATGGACGACGCATGAAATAAAAGTACCATCTTTTCACATTCATTCGAGAACATAGCGTTGTTTTTTTCTATTTGATTTGGATATGTTCCTGCTGCCGCATCTTTTGGCAAGTTTGGCATCATGAACCCCAGTGGCGTACGCAGAATTTTTTCAAGGGAGGGGGGGGGGGGAGTTCATAATGTTCTGAACCTACTAAAAAAATTCGAGTATGTAATAAAGCACTATTATTTAGGGTTCAAGGGGGGTAAACCCCTAAACTCCCCCCTTGCGTACGATATTGATGAACCCTTTAACTCAAGCGACCATCGTTTTCAGCAGGACAATCCTGTTTTCACGGTTAGTCTGTCCCGCTGTCCCCAAACGCAGCTTCAGGACGTCAAAGTGTTCTGAAAGAGGCTAACCTAGAGAACAATATATAGCAATTAATTCAAACAAGAAGTTATAGATAATACGAGCCTGCTTTCCCGTACCATGGCTGCCTGCGATCATATAGCGGCTGTCCAAACGGGCGAAAAGTGCGTGCAAGCAGAACTTACATTTTCTGCCACTTCAGTCAATTGGCGCTGTTAGCATGTACATAAAAGCGAGGATTTAAAGGTCTAACCATTGCAATATCATCGTGTTAAAGGCCTGAATTTCAAGAAAGATAAACATTTAAGTGTTAAGGGCAAAAGTAACTATCAAAATACGTTGCAGGGTTATGTATTTGCCGTTAAAACGTTTTTAATACAGAAGAAAAAATAAAAAGATCGTTTTTTTTGGTAGTAACACAAGCAGACTTTGAAGCTGCTCGTTAAGATACAACTTTTCATACATACGTATACTTTTATATGTAATGAGCACAGAAAAAATTTTCTTCGCAATTGGCTGATCATATTATGCTTTTAGATTTATTTTTATTTTAAACGACAATAATTGCGCATACTTTTCTGAAATGCATTTATCCTTTCACATTTTGCAGCACAAATAAATTGGCTAGCAGGGTTTTGAAAGCCGTATTGAATAGTCTTTAAATGGTTATTAGTTACTTTATCATTAAGCAATTTTCAATACATTCATGTTAATATTATTAAATAACAGCAGTTAAAAGAAAAATGACGTAGATTATGATCAATAAAGTTATTTTTAATATTTGTGTTAGTTGAATTAATTCAATTCCATTTATTGTAAATTTAATTATTACAGGAAACTGGAATAGTTATGTTGTGAAGTGACTTAACAAATAAAGATTAGTTGAACAGTTATGTAATTAAGTAAATGATTAATGCAACAATTTTTTATTGTTATTGACAGACTAATAGCATAATACTGATAACTAATATTGCATTGTATAGTATAGTTGACTTCAGTTAACTTCAACAGATGTTTTATCATATAAGAGTAGCGACTTTTTTTTTTTTTTTTTTGCTGGTCTCATCTAAAGCAATTACACTAGTTATATATTTAGAATAAAATCCTAAAGAATTAAGTAAGAAAGGTCAAAGATTAGGCCTTTGTAAAAGAAAACGACTCAATAAAATAAACAATCAAGGGGAAATATTTTCAAACATTACAATTAAGTACAATAAATGATAAATTAAAAATAATTACTTAAAACGCTTCATTATATGCAGTTCAGAGTCATCAAGATTATTTTTTAAACTTGTAACTGACAATACATGGGTGCCAACCCCCTAAGCAAGATGGTGCATACTAATAGGTACGAAGTCCCCCAAAAAAGACAACCACCCAAAAGGGCTAAAACTCGATGAAAGCATGCCCCCTTGTCCAGGGGGTGTCAAAAATTTCATCAAAAAATTTAATGGCGCAGTCTACGCCATGAACTTTCCTCGTGGACACCCCAGATAAGAGCAATTTTTCTTTAAATATCCCTTTAAACATTTTTATTTAGATGACATACTCCTTGACAACAAAAAGCAATGAGTATTCTCAGTCGGAGGGGGGGGGGGTGGCAGGACCGTCCGAAAACTATTTTATTTTACACGATCGTCCCTCCACTTTTCAACAGCCCCCTCCTCACCACTATTTCAGTACAATAACTTATGCTCTTATCTGTAAGCCTCCCCCCTCTCACCTCTTTTTTCTTTTTTGCTGGACTACACTGAATATTCTCAATTTTTAATACCAAGACTTTGCAACCCGCATTTCTTCGATGAAATCCACCAAAAGCTTTCGGATTCTCTGATTTTCTGTAACCTGATTTTCGTTAAATCCTTTCTTAAATTAATGTTTGCCTATTTTAAATTAGAAATCAGAAATACGCTTTAGGGGGCATTCATAAATGATGTCACGCTTCGAGGGGGGAGGGGGGTTCGTGAAATTGTGACAAAGTGTGATATGGAGAGGGGAGGGGGTAACAAGAAGTGTAACATCAGGCTTATACATCATAGCGTGACATGTGACAAAGGGGGGGGGGGGGCAAATATATCGGAAAAGAGCCTGACATCATTTATGAATGGTCCCTTAGATATTTTATTTACTTAACTATGTTTTAAGACTCTATGGTGTACAAAATGGGTGTACTCATGAACGCGTGGGGAATCAACAACAAATCTTAGAGGGAAGTCTCCCTTCCTTTTACTTATTTCAATTGTAACCCTTGTTCATGTGGCGCAAGTTTAATTTTAAAAAGGTGCATTACTAGATTTATAATATAGATTCTCCCTCACTCATTCCACTTTTAACTTTATCATTCTATACAAGCGTAAGAAATTTAAACGTCTCAGAACAAACAAAAAAATATTTAAAGCATAATCTAGACATATTATGAAGTTCAAAGTTTACTTTTGAGTGGTAAAAACTTAATGAGCGGACCAACGTTCTTAGAGCGCAAGTTGCAAAAATTACTCCATACGCATGTTTTGGAATTAAAAGGAACCCCTTTATCAATGCGTAAAGATTTGACCTAAAAAATGTAAGTAATCCAAGTGAGTGTAAATCACTCGAATTACTTGCATCCAGATGCGTACAACTCTATTCATTGATAAAAGGATTCCTCTTGTCCCGAAATTTGTTTTCTGAAACTTGGGCTATAATGACGTTTGTTTTCTTATTAATAACCTGAAGTACAAATAAATAAAACCAATGCATAAATAAATAAAACCAGTAAAGTTCGAGCCATAAGGGTAAAATGCAAATGTCAGCCCTCACTGGTTAAAAATATCATCTAAAGCATCAAACTCACGATTTCTATTTGCAGAATAATTGAATAGGTGACATGGAGTGAAAAAACAAATAAAATATATGCATATAAACCAAACGTTAATTTAGTAAATCCCTAAATTTATAAAATGTATGCATTCACTAATTTAATGCTTAGAAAAAACATTCAATTGCCTTCTGTCGTTTTATTTCATTTACGATGAAAAATTTCTTTAAAATAAATATATATAGGTTAGACACAATTAAACATCGGGAGACATATTTCCAATCTAGGGCTCGACCGATGGCATTTTTCGGCCGATGGGCCGATGCCGATTGTTGGCCGATTGCTCCGAGATCGGCCGATTGCCGATTATTCTCCTCTTCCATCGGCCGATGGCCGATGGGAAAAAAAAGTCGCTTTAAAGAATTAAAACGTGTAGAATGCTTGTCAAAAATATCATTTAAATCATTTATTTATTTTTATGTTTATAAAAACATAAATGCATTATTCAAGCACCGCAAAACTGTTTGGGGGAAGTTTACATAATTATTAAAACTAAAATAATCACTCGTGATTCTAGTAAAGTAATTAAACTATTTGCAGGTTTAAAAAAGTAAAAAATGCTATATCAGAGGATTTTTAATTCTTTTGTCTTATCTTTGCAAAAAAACTCAACAACTATTGGATCGGATCGGGTCTAATTCCCTTTCCTGCAACATTTTCTCCTTATAACACCTGCACTGCAAATGCCAAGTGCAGCTGCCTTTTCCTTATTTTTTCATGGAGAGGAATGCAGATGTTATTATAATAGAGACTAACAAATAATGCGGGTTTGTATCTTTAACGAAATTGTCAACCCCCTCCTCCCAGATTTTTTTCATAATTCCCCCCCCCCCCCCCCCGTTTTTAAAAGAAAAGCGGGAACAATTTGTATGTTTATTTTTCATTATAAAGGTTGTTTTAACTAAAAATAGCTCTTTTTCTAAAATAAAAATGAAATATTGAAAAATTTCGCTCGCAGTAACGCCACCTGTTCATCACCAAGAAATACTGAAAATTGCTTTAAAAACATAGACGTGAGATTTTTTTTTGTCATTACAAATGAATGCTGGGTCTTAAGAACTAATCTTGTTAGCTTTATTTTTCTTGCGAGTTGAAAACTACACTGAAATACTTGACATGTTCTTCATATTTTCATGAGCACAATGTAAGGTTACCGAAAAAAAAAGAAAAACATTTTGAGCACCAGCAGTTTTCTGTTGAAAAATAATTTTCTAAAAAACGCGTGATCGTTTATAGAAATCAAGATGTATATTGAAAAAAAAAATTATATATGCATTGGGCAATTTTTGAAATTAATGAAATTGTAGCATTTTTATTAAGGTACTATTCCACCCTGTCGCGCGAACTCGTTTTTTAAGAATTAATTTTTTGAAAATAGCAAGTCGAACTTGGACACATAAAATTTCTATCAATAAACATTTATACTGGAAATTTTTTCTTATTTTTGACCAATCTTTTCTATGTTGTAAACTAAAAATGAAATAATGAAAATAACCGTACACTAAAAGCAGATGCAACGAGACTGCTGCACAATTGCAGAAAAACTCACACGTGGCATCAAAGAAGTCAGGAAAAAAAGCACTAGAAAAACGAAGTAGAAACGGAGAAAAATTTAAATAATTATCGTATAAAAAAAGTTAAGATGCATTTTGAAAAAAAAAAAAGAAATGCATTGATAAATATTTGAAAATAAAGAAATTTTAGCATTTTTATTAAGATGTTATTAAATCCTGTAACGCGAACTCGCATTTTGAGAATTCAATTTTTAAAAATTGCAAGTCGAACTTGGAAACCTAAAATTTCGATCAATAAACATTTATACTTTAAATTGTTTCTTATTTTTGACGACCAATCTTCTCTATGTTGTAAACTAAAAATGAAATAATGAGAATAACCGCACACTAAAAGCAGATGCAACGAGATTGCTGCACAATTGCAGAAAAACTGTAACACGTGGGATCGAAGAAGCAAAAAAAAAAAAAAAAAAAAAGCCGAGAGAAAAAAAAAATTACGCATGTAAAAATTAAAATTATTATCGTACTTTGATTGAGTTGACTTTGTATTGTTTACAATTTCGGAATAATAAGAAACATGACAAACTAAAAGCCGATGACATAATATTATGGCACAATAACATCTAATGCACTAAGTCATTATTAAACGAAAAACGGACAAAAATGAGGCAACTAACCTAGTGCGAAAAACAAATAGCACTCATAAATAAGACGTCTCTATTCCTTTTACTTTAACATATTCTATTTTGCGAGCATTCTGTTCAAAGAGAAATATTTTTAATAATGAAGGTTTTCGGGCAGCGATCGCTTAAACTATTTTTCCGAATTTTTTCTCTAATACTTTATAGAATGACATTATTTTTGTGTTTTTTTTAACTGATGTGCTGCCTGTTATTGTATGGAAATAGAAATCTCGCTATGGAGAAAAAAGAAAGTTAAAGACAATGTTTTCTGGAAAGTTGTCCCTGCGAAAAACATCGGCCTTGCATCGGCTTTTAGATGTTTTTCAAGGCCGATGGGCCGATGTTTTTCTAAAGTTAACATCGGCCGCCGATGCCGATGGCCACTTTGTTGAACAATCGGCGAGGCCGATGCATCGGTCGAGCCTTATTCCAATCAGTAATGAATGAACTAAAAATTTACCAAAAAGAAATCTTCATGATGCATGCTGCAAACCCGGCAAAAACAATGCTTTCGTAATGTATTTCCATACAAAACTAGTACATGCTTGCAGCGCACCAGTGAGGGAAAAAATAACTATCGTTTGAACGCTTATTCCTTTGTTCTGGCGCCGCGTCTGGACAGCCACTATATGATCGCAGGCAGCCATGCCCGTACACACAAACTTCAAATTTATTAATTTAGCTATCTCTCTCTTTCTCATTTTGCTTCAGTTCTTAATTACTACACATAAACCTTTTTGAACAGTTATAATACATATTCATTTACTCACTCATTCATTTACTCAGTTATTCATTTATTCACTCATTCATGTATTTATTCACATTTATTTTTTCTTTCATACACTCATTTATTTCTTTTATCATTTATTCACTATTTATTTATTCATTCTTTCGCACCTTCATTTAATCATTCATTCATTCGAAAGTATCCTTAAAAATCGGAAGCCTTTATTAACGTAACGGGTTGAGAGAGCTGCTTATCCTAGTTGCAGTAATTGGATTTTTTTCATTTTAAAAAATTCATCTTTCGGAAAAAAAGGGCTCTGTTAAGGGTTCTGTCTGTATACAGGTCTTTCTCTCTTTACATTCCAAAAACCGTAGTGATTCATTCAAAATTGAGTCCTTGGGAGCGCAAACAGAGGGAAAATAAATTCCTTGACTTATTCGAATCTGTAAATGTTTTGTATTTGCGTGATTGCTAGAAAATTCTCTATGACTCATAAGATTTTCAGAATTTTTCATCGAATAGTTTTAGACTTGTAAGAGTTTGAAGTGCTCAGGGCAGAATATCTCTAAGACATCGGCAGCAGCGCGAATTACTTTCTTTTTTTTTTTAATATAGAAATATAATTCAGGGTCTGATTTCTTAGCTTAACTGTCACGCCTGAGGTTATCTCGGGCGCAGCACTGGTGCTCCAAAATGTCACGCCCGAGTATGACTCGAGGTATTTTTTTTTTTGAGTGCATCGAATTGTTATACCCGAATATATATCGGAACAGGTTTATTTCGGCTTCATCTCTTTGTCAAACCCGAGTCTATCTCGTGAAAAAGTTAATTTGCGCTGAATTGAGCTTGAAAGACTACTAAGTTTGTGGATCCAAAAAGCATGCAAATGGAGAAAAAGATAAGGAAAGAAACGCCATTCTGGTGTACTGATTGTGGAGTTGGTTTAGCTTGGAAAAGTGTTCCCAGCTACACCACACAAAACTGAATTTTGAACTACTAATAGGTACTCACTTTCATTTATTTATTTGTTTTTAAATAATTAAACTAATTATTTTTTTAATTTTTAAAAAATAATGCTTCACTCGGAGCGAACTGAGTGTTAGCGGCCTCAAGCGAATATGCAGTAGCTGCAAAATCTTAAAATTTTTATACACGTCATTCAAAATATCAATTTTTAACTACGAAATATATTTTATTTTGTACTAAACATTTGATTTTTGCAATAAAAAAATTGACAATGTATGTTCCCAAATCATCAAAATAATTTGACACTTAACAGGTTAAAACACTCCCATTGTTTTTAAAAACGAGCATAGCCGAAGCAATGACGTAGCCGTGTATTAAAACGAAGGCTCATGCTAAGAGCTCTGCCAAAGCATGACATTCCATCAAGTAGGGTTAAAATTGAACGCTGTGCTCATTCTTCGGGTGGAGGGGTAGTTCTGCTGCCTCTCACACGATTCTATAATGGCCGGAAAATATTTGTACTTGGGGGTCATTCATAAATGATGTCATTGATGGCAGAAATGCCCATACGGGCGTAGGATAAACAAAAATAAGGGGCCGTTCGTAAATGACGTCACGCTTTTTTCCCATATATTTGACCCCCTTCGTCACAATATGTCACACTTCAGTGGACCCCCTCCCCCCCTTTGTCACGCGTCACGCTATGTTGCATAATGCATGATGTCACACTTCTTCCTCCCCTTCCCTTATCACAATTTCACGAACCCCCCTCGAAGCGTGACATCATTTATGAATGATCCCTAATACATGATGTCACGCTTCGAGGGAGGGAGGGGGGTTCGAGAAAGTGCGACTTTTGTGACGAGGGGGTAACAAGAAGTGTGACATGACGCATTTTGCGTTCTATAAAAACATTTAAAATCAGTAAATTAAATTTATTCTTAGTTTTTTTGTGTTTCATAATTTGATTTTTAAAGTTTCATTGATCATTTCGTATCATAAACACCGATGCGGATGAAGATTTAAATTGACTTCTTGTTAAAAGCTTAAAAGGAAATTTTCTTACACTTTTAAGATAACATTGCGTGAGTCATTTTTCCAGCATTCGAACAATGAATATATTTTAAACTGTTCTATACTAATTATCTCACTGTTCTATACTGTTAAGATAAAATTGCGTGTGTCACTTTTCCAGAATTCTAGCAACTAATATATTGTACTGTTCTGCACTGATTATCTTTCGTGTTGTAAACTTTGTTCCTCAACCTTTCAGTATTCGCGGCCCAATTTTCTATCATAATTTACATAGCGCCCCCCCCCCCCCGCCCCCCACTCACCATAAAATGAATACAACAATACTGTATATTGAGAACTGTTTCTGTTTTTGAATTATTTTTAACTATCTGCCAAAACAAGAGTAAAAACGAGTCATTTAGTAATAAAATTAATTTAGTAATAAATCACTATTTGAATTTTGGGCAGGAGTAGATTATGATTTTTCTTCACTAAAAACAAGCGCATTTTGCATTCTTTTAGAATTTTCAACATCATAAAAATGAAACTGGATTTTCTGCTGTGGCTTCTTTGAAGACAGACTATAGATCTCGGCTAAATATTGAAACAACTGAGAGTGGCTACTTCCAATATTAAGCCTCAAGTACACATGCTTATGTAATATAACGTGACATGTGACAAAGCGGGTATGATGAAGTGTGGAGGGGGGTCAAATATATTGAAAAAAAGTGTGACATTTATGAACGGTCCCTTATTTGTTTTACATGATCAGCCTCCGTGTTCGTAAGTCGGAATTGAATGCTGCGGTAAACGAAAACAATACTCGAAGCCAGGGAAACCCGACACGAGAAGCGGAGACTATTTTTACTCTACGAGATGCTTGGGAGGCGGAAGAAGAAGGGGGGTGCCGATTGTTTCGGAGGAGGAGGAGGAGGATGGTTTTCATCTGCAAATTTTGGCGGAACTTTTCTGAAGTGTTGGGTTATAAATTGCATCTATTACCCGATGGTTACGGGGTAGGGGGGAGCGTTTCCAAGTGCGCACTTAAGTTAGTAAAATTAAAAAGACATCGCCATTTAAAGGGAAGAGAGAACACTCTTCATTTAAAATGAAAAGTGTTAAAAAACTCGAGGGGACGCTTGAGTCAACAACAAAAAAAAAAAAACAATCCTCTGCATCCTTTCTCGACTAATACAGGGTGGGGCAGAAGAAATGACCCGGTTTTGAAGGATAAAAAAAAAACGCATTCAGTTTGAGGCTTAAATCTTTCTTTATTTTGATCTGTCAGCAATACACTGTTGCCGTCTATTCTTCCACGCACAGTAGCAGAATTTTCTGTATAAATCTGCAGCACACGTTTCAGAAGTAAAAATTTATCTGCGGAGCCAAATGATGTGGAACAAAATCTTCAATCATAAAAAATAGTAAACTATACATTTTAAAATAGTTGACATACAACAATAATACATGCAGACAATAAATAAATATTACAATTATTCAATTTATGAATAAATTAATAAAATCTAAAATTGAACATGCAATGAATGCCCGCTACGGGAAAATGAAGGAAAGGCAATACAACACAGTTTAATATTTGAAATTTTTTTATTATATAACTTGGCGAAAACAGGGTAAACCTTTTGCCTGAGTCACTAATAACCCTACTAATTGCTTTTGAAGTAACATGTTTGAAAGCAAACTTTGTGGACACATGCTTAAAATGTTGAAAGTAAGAAATCCTATATTTTTCAATCGCTTTTTTTCCTCGTCTTTTTTTCTTAATTTTTGTAAGGTGGCCTATTAATCTGCAAGCTTCAAAATAAATCTGCAGCGCTCGCCGCCGTGTTGCGGGATTTCTGCTACCGCGTTATGTTACGGTCCCTAGCGGAAGCCTTTTTCTGTGGGGTTATTTGAAGGTGAAAGTTTGGAAACATCGTCCCCATTCTTTAGAAGAGCTGAAAGACCGGGGAAATATCCACCATACATACCCCTTGAAATGTGCAGAAAATTTTCCCAAAACTTCAGAAATAGGCTGCATCAGTGTATTGCTGCTAAAGGCCGCCACCTTGCTAAAACGGTAATGAAAATTTAATGTAAAAAAATGGGATTATATACAGATTAAAATATAAAAAGTTTTAAGTTTCAAATTGTATTAGTTTTTCTTTCATACGCTCTCAAAACTGGGTCATTGGTTCCACCCCACCCGGTACCACTGTTGGGTTAGTTGCCGCCCTTTTTGGTCACTTTTTTGACAAGTTTTTTCGTCGCGTCTGTACGCAGGTATGGGTATGTACAGTACATTTCTTGCACAACTCTATACCGGATACCCCTAGAAGTTTGACATTTCATATGTGCGACTTGTGTACAGTGCAAAGTACCATAAAGGAAACGGTGTGTTGTTTGTGCGGTTTTACAGTACAACTTTTTCTGTAGGATCTGTACTGTAAAACGTCGGCATCAGAAAATGAGTAAGGTAAATGACCCGGTTATGGATCTTACTCTAGTAGTGGACACTTAGATCTTTAAGCTCCTAAAATAAGCGAATGTATCATTGAACTGGAATGAAATGATCAGAACCTATAGCGAACGATTCCTACTGTTGGTTAATAGAACTAAAGTTGGCGTGGAGCGTCTATGCAAGTAGATGGATCGTAATATTTAATAGCTGTCTCCACAACGGTCACATTTGTTGCTCTTTGCTAAAGCCAATCCACAAGAAGGTTAGGGATTTGGGGAAAATATGTTTGAAAAAATCGTGACATCATTTATGAAGGGTCCCTTAGTTATCTTTAAAATTATTTCTCCAAGTTAACAGCATAAAATAGGTCATATTCATTTCTGTCCACTACTAATGCAAATACGTGTCTAAACAATGTTCACTATAGATACAAATGAAGCGTTTTGTAAATGTGACGTAAAAATCCTATTTTTTCACCACATGACATTTGATAGGTAATCAATTTTTAGAGAAATAGTTGGCGATTATGCTAAATATGCAAATATTGATCGAAATCCCTTGAAAAAATGTTGCCACGTAAATGAGTACGAAAATTTTCTTAATTGTGTCCACTACCGGGTCATTTACCTTATTTATTTTATTTTGCTTTATTTCTTTCTTTTGAGGGAGACATCATTTTTGGAATTTTGTGCAGCAAGACTGCACTTAGATAGTGCTCCGCGGTAAGACATATTTAAAATTTTAAAAAAAGAAAGAAAAATCTACCTGCAGTGGGAAGTTAAAAAGAAAATTGTCTAGTATTTTCGATGTAGGTGGTAAACGAGGACACTAAAAACTGAAACAGTGTGTCCCTATACCTCCTTAATTGGATCCTACTGGCCTTACTTGTAACCCGGACGTGATCAGTAGCCACAATGTGATGCAGTTTGACCACGGAATTTCGACCACGGACGCTTCT
The DNA here is from genome assembly GCA_038502835.1 of Octonoba sinensis. Classification (NCBI taxonomy): domain Eukaryota; kingdom Metazoa; phylum Arthropoda; class Arachnida; order Araneae; family Uloboridae; genus Octonoba; species Octonoba sinensis. The sequence goes on from CM076599.1 coordinate 181,193,050, forward strand.
GCGCATGGCAGAAAAGAGCGAATCCATTTGAGTTTTAGGGAAGTCCGTATTACAGGTGCGTTTATTTATTGAGTACACGAATCAGAGTATTCGATTCTCTCTTTGTTGAAAGCAACTCAATTCATAAACTGGCAAATACCATTCGTTCGGAAGAAATCAAGTATGCTATACGAACTAAAACGAGAACAGAAACGGCACATTCCTTATGCCGGAAGTTCCTCCCTTGGATATGAATGGATTCTGCTTGACACTTTGCCAGGTAGATCGCTTTTTTTTTTTGAAGGTAAAACTGTAGTTAATTTTTCCCTACAGGATTTCGCAGCGACGACGATGAACGAGTTACTCGGATGGTACGGTTACGAGAAGCTGGACTCCCGTGGTCTGTACCTGAAGGGAGCTACGCCCACTTCTTCTTCTTCCTCCTCGCCCAGGGAGGAGGAGCTTCATCGAGAAGACACTCCCCGCACCAGATCGCCCCTGGAAAATGCTGGTAAGCTTAATATTGTTTTGCATGAAAAATCTCCATCTACTGAACAGTTTCACTCCACATAGAACAATAGTGCGTTCCCACCAAGCAACATCGAGGAAACCCTTTAAGATGCTTCATTGGTTCTCTACTTAGCTTAATAATCACGCCCTCGTATTGGCTGATTGGCCTTTTTTGTTGTGTCATTAAAAGTGACTTTCACTCAGGCGACCGCGATTATTTCATTGCGCTCACTCTCAGAAATAGAATCCTCATTTTCGAGGATTCTTCAATTGTCAAGAAAATGTCGTCATTTACAACGATTCTTTCCTGGCGCGATCACCTGACTTAAAAAAAGTTACTACACGAATTTCGATAATTCGACGAAAGGTTGACTCGGAGCATTTTCCACGAAGCCATTTCGTCAGACACGACGAACGTTTCGTGGGAGTTGATCCGAATCCATCATTTGTGGATCGCAATCATCTAATCCTTTATTTCGTTTTACAGTCGAGGAATTATTGAGCCGACTTCTAAAATTATTTTATAGAATATCCGAATTTGGTTTTCTACACTCAGACTACTTTTGCTAAGACAACCTAAAGCCTCACCTTAACTACGAATAGCGTTGCATAGGGAAAAAAAGAATTGGGTTTATTCCCGGGAATAAACCGGTTATTTGAGAATGAAATTTGGAAAATTCCCTGGAACTTTCAGACAGTTTTAAGAAATAAATTAATTTTTGGCTTTAGTCTTTTCACTCAAGGACTTCAGTGTTATGCTTTTTAATTTAATGTTGTAAATGCAACTTTTTCTTCTTTTTTTTCTTTTCTTAAAATTTTATGTGACATGAAATGAACCGAATATTTTAATCTATCCTCACAGATCTGCATTGCATAAATAGCCATTTTTTATTGGTTTTTAATAAATTTTTAAATGTTTTTGTTTTAATGACAGTTCTGAAACTAAAGTAATGCATTAATAAAAATGTCTGGATATGAGTAAAACTTAACAATGATCTGTTACATCATAACGAAAGAAACAGGCTCGATCGAGCACTGGACGGAGAAATACCAAAGAGGAAGAGAAAAAGAAAGAGAAAAACTATTTCAGCCTTCGCTCTTTGTCCACTTTGATATCAAAAGGAAAGGAACAATGGCGGCTCTGGCGAAGAGCGTCGATTGAAGGTAATTACAGTCAAGCTGGCGTCAAACGTCGTGATTTTCTCTAATCATCCCCCCCCCCCCCCCCCATCGGGGTGAATCGTCGACAATAGTGCCGCCCGCTGACAGGTAATGGGGCCGAGGATTATCGCCGGTTCGATTCAATTATTTTTATTCCAACCTATGCGGTGCCAGTAGGCTCGAACCAGGATTTAACAGGTTGTTTGTTTTCCAAACGGATGCAGCTCCGAAGGGATTCGCCTGCTTTGCTTCTCTGGGTTTCGTGATGCAGTGCGGCAGGAGCATCCTGACAAAATCAGAGACTGCGAACATTTCTGGATTGAGAAGGAAAATTCCAGAGATTTTAAGGGGGGAATAGGTGTAGGACGGCGTATTAAGAGCAATTTTCATGAATTTTTAAGCATATAAGGAATAAATATATTTTATTTTATGGATATTGAAGAACATTAACTGAAATTTCCAAACATTTTTCTCGAAAAATCCCGAAGATATCAACTGCTGCACATTGTAAGTCGCCGCTTGGATCGCCAGTTTGCTTGCATCCTGGAGGTCACAATTTTTATCTAAAATCAATTTTTAAACAAGAAGTTCCGTCTAGAACTATACGAGCCTACTTGTATACACCGAATTCAAATTTATAATCTAGCTATCTCTCTCTCTGTCTTTCTCGTTTAGCTTTCGTTCTTAATTGCTTCAAATATACCTTTTTCAACGATTAATACATATTCATTCAATCATTATTTATTAAGTCATTCATATATTTATTCACTCATTTATTCATTCATTCTTTTGCTTATTCATTTAATCATTCTTTAATTAAAAAATATTCTTGAAAATCCCGATCAAAAAATTTCATAAGAAAATAGGCTCGTTAGTTCTGGATGAACTTTCTATTTGTACATGTTCTACGTCATAAGAGCTTTCCGATGAAGTTTGTTCTAAGCAAATCGGTCCGTTAGATCAGAAATTATATAGGATTGAAATTTCCCCGTATGCGGTATTTTAATTTTTTTTTGAACTGTTCAAAAATGAACAAAAATTGTTCAAATCAATATTTCACGCCAAGAACTTCTTCCAGTTCATGGGAACTTGGATCTTGTACCCAGAGGTACCAAGGCTTGTACCCCCTTCGATCTTGTACCCATCATTTGCTTCATTTTCGCCCATAGACGCTAATGTTAAAATTTTTTGAACTGTTCAAAATTGAACGAAAAATCGTTCAATCGCCGAGATCTTTCGAATGCAAAAAGAATTTTTCCAATCGGACAATTCGTTCAAAAGTTATTAGGGGGGGGACAGACCGACCGACACACTTTTTCCCCCCTTCTCAAAACCCTACTTTCAAATTTTTTATTTTTCAATCTTTATTTAATTACTTAACTTATTTTTGACTTTTCTTGATTTCTAACGATACTTTCACGATACATTAAGGCTTCTTTCATGCTTTATTGTTATATTTTTTTTACTTTTACGGGAAAGTAGGCTAAAAATGTACTTTTTCTTAAAAATTAAAGTGGTAGTGAAGCCAACTGTAAGGCAGTAATGAATCAATTTTAGACTAATTTTAAAATGTGAACGTCATCACAGGGTCACCTAATATAGAAATTTCTATCCGAGATCTGAATTGTTAAAAGAAACAAAAGGACGTCTGCTAACGTTCTTCTGTCTCTCTAATACCCTTCAGCTGGTCATTCATGAATGACTCGACCACTCCAAAAGGATATTCGCTCAAATGCTTTTAAACGGCTTGGAATTTTGCTTTGAAATTTTCTGGGTATGTTATTGAATAGTTGTAGGATTTAGGAAGGGAAAAAATTTAAATTTTTGAGACCTCTACACCTATTTCCCCCTTAAATATTGACTGCTTGTTTGTTAACACCAAACCAGAAGGTATGTGGTAATTGTAGCAGAACTTTGCACATTTTGTAGAAAATAAGATTAGCCTAGTTAAGGTGGGGCGGGCCGTGGTAGCCTAGCGATTAGGATGTCGAGTTTCGGATCGGAGGATCTCGGGTTCGATACCCGAGCCGCTGAAGACCCACCATGTACACTTGTGGATACGTGCATGTAAAATCCGTGGACCCTGAAATCCCGAGGCAGTTCCGAGGGTACCGGAAGGTGGAGATGTTCCCTTCCCTTCACCCTTAGGTAGGTCAAAAAAGTGGCGTGGTTGTGGTGGCTCACTTTTTTTGATTTTTTTCAAATCTGGCTCATTAATTGTACCCTTCAAGATAATTACCTGATGCCGGCAAAGACTATCTAAAACAGCATTTCTGAGACTTAAAATTTTTGGGTGAGAACCCTCTTTACCATCATAACCGAAAATAGCATGAAATTGATTTTAAGTCTTTAGTTTCTAAAAAAGGGAGTAAGTACCCCCCTTTTTTTACCCTTAACGTCATAATGGCAGCCTAAAATTGTGTTATGACTTTCTGAATAGATTTGAACTGAAAAATCTGTTGGTTGCTGTTAAAAATATTTAAAACTTCTTGAATCTGAAAAATATGCATTTTTTTCTTAAATCAAATATTTTTGAAAATTCAGGAAATTATGATCCCATTGAGATCCCAAATTTAAATTTTCCATAAACAAAGATAAAATAGGCAGAAATATTTGAGAATTTTTTGAAAGTTTTTCATTTACGTTTTAAGAGAAATTTAACATTTAAATTTTAGTGCCATTTTTTTTAATTTAAAACTTTTATCAAATTAGTCATGATGCATATCATATGAAACAGCATTCAATACACTTCCAAATGCTTTTTCTTAGAACTTTTCATCTCTATTTGTTGGTGAGTTATGGCCTGTTTTGTGTTGAAGCATAAATGTTAAAATGTCATTTTTTTTTTAATCAAGACCTGATAACTAAAAAAAAAAAAAAAAAACGAGATAAGAATCTAAAAATTTGGATTTTTAGTTATCTGGAGCGGTGCGGTTAATAAGCCAAATTTGAAAAAAAAAATCAAAAAAGGTGAGGTAAAATACCTTGGATCCCTTGATATTGGAATGACCCGTATACATTAAAATTCGAGAGTCAAAATATGAAGTACGAGAAGCAGGCAGGGGCGCTCTGACGGAAAGGGACGAAAGGAACCCCGCCCCAGAAGTAATCAAATATCCGGTATCCGACCGATTTTTTTTTCTTTTAAATGTGGCTGATACCTTGCATCGAATTTAAAGTTTATACATTAGGTACAAAAGGTGGAAGAATGTACAGTTGCACCCTTTAAGAGACGCCTTTAATTAAGTGATGTCTCTTAAAAAGGTAGGGGAGAGTGGTAATGAATGGGACATGGGGTTGAATGGGACACTACTAGTTTCTAAAAATATACTTTGAAAAATTGCTTTTTTTTTTGGGACCACTAGATGGAGCTAAACATCCAGACAAGCTGACAAAAATTTTATTCTTATAAAAGAAATCAATTTGTTGTGAGAGCACAGAGTGCAAAAATCTGCTCAAAAAGGAAGTTTTCACTGTTTGTTAAAAATAACTATAAACAGAAAACTAATTATTATTCTTAGTTTTTCTGATTTGTATATTTCAATTTGTTTATTTACTTATTCATTTTAAGATTCATTTAGATTTAATTCTAAAACTATCATCACTAAAATGTGAAATTATGTTAAAATGGCAATGTAGGGTTGAATGGGACGCAAATTGCAGTAATGAATGGGACATAATTTTTTCTCCTTTTTATATACTAGGGATTTAGTTTTTTTTTTCATTTATTTACAAATGACATTCAATGTTTTGGTTAAGCCACCTTAAGTTATTGCATCATGTGGAACAAAGCAAGTTGGAGAAATAACATCTGCAGAGAGAGGGACATTAGTAACCATGTTAGGTTTTGTTTGTGCTAACGGCACCACAGTGCCCCCTGTGTTCATTTCACCCCGTGCCAAATTTAAAGAATATATGTTAAATAATGCTCCTATTGGGAGCTTAGGATTAACGCATAGCACTGGCTGGATGACAGAAGAAAATTTTTTGAAAGCCCTTCACCATTTTGCGGAATTTGTTAAGCCAACGACAGAGAAAGTTTTGCTGTTATTAGATAACCATGAACCACACAATAGCATTGACATTATCACTTATGCACATGATAATGGGATAATTTTATTAACAATGGCTGCAGTGTAAACCTTACTACTGTAATTGAAACTGGTTGGTCCTAGAATTTAATGTCAATCTACATAATAAAATTGCTTTTTGAGATAATGGAAAATTACAAGTGATTTTATTCAACATTATATGAAAAATTATTTTGATATATATTTTATTTTGCATAAATAATTATTTTGTATTTGACAGTAGATAAAACAAGTAAGTTTTTAGTTAGTTTAGCTACTTTACTATAGTGTCCCATTCATTACCACTGGTGTCCCATTCAACCTCATGGGTGGGGTTGAATGGGACAAACGCACTTTTTCAATTTTTGGACTCCTTAACATTATGGGTTACATTTATTCTAACTTTTTTTTTTATTGTAAGCCTGAATATGTGAGGAATATATCCTGCAAATTTGAACAAAATCTGATGAATACAAAAAAATACAAAAATAAAAGAAAAAAAATGTCCCATTCATAACCACTTTTCCCTACTAGTATCCTTTAGGGACATCACTTGTTGAAGAGATGTAACTGTACTAGTCCTCCTCTTAGCAATTCTTCCATGTGTTGACAGATAGTACGCGTCGTTGGACACACTGGGTATAGAATAGTAATTTACGGTGTAAATGAGGAACTACTAGACAAGCCTCTATAACGAGGCTTGCCATATTTTTGGTTAGTGAAACCGGGACACATTAATATAGGATGGGCATACCAGGGGGTCGGGGGGTATGGAATACCCCCAATAGCGGGGGGGGGGAGGGTTCGGGGGAAATTTTAAAAAAATTAAAAGCAAAATGGTGAGTTTTAAGCCTTTTTTTAACCTTCGCAGGTAACGGGAGTGGGAATCTGGAACCCTAAATTGTTAGTCTACCCACCTTTTAAAAATATGGAATTTTCGCTACTTAATTTACTTTAAAAAGTTTAAAATCATAAAATTGTTTAATTGAACAATTAATTACTAAGTCTAATAAATAACTTTTTGTCTAACTACAAAAACCATTTCAAAAAAGCATTTTTGTCAAACTAAAAAACCAATTAATAAGTTAACAATGTTATTCTTTGTTTTCAACCCACTCATATTTTTGACTTGAATGTACTTTTTTAAAGATGTCTTTGTTAAGCTTTACTTTTTCATAAACGTCAGAACAAAGAAAACGCCTAAGTTTATTTTGCATACAATCAATGCTCTTGCAGTGGACTCCCTCATTAATGGACCTGTCATCTTGAAGATTTTTGATGTCTTCATAAAAGATTCTTAAAAACATAAATTCATTACGTTTTACATCTTACAGCCGTTTCCGGGACACTGATAAAACTGGGCGGGACGTATGGTAAGCCTATCTATAATGGATTACTCCAAATTAATTTCTGTAAGTTACGAAACCTTACCGTTACTAAGTTGGTGTTAAATTTTTTAATTTTAGCTTTTGTTATCGTAGTTTTAATAATTTGGTATTTTATTTAGTATATATAGAAAATAGAAACAAGTTATACACAGTGTGTCAAAGAATTTTTAAGTCTTGGTTTACAAAATAAAACAAAAACTGGTAATTTCATTTTTTAAGGTATTCTTATTCAAAATAAGCTCCTTCCTTCGGCTTCAATCCATTTGTTACAGCGGTTTAAGAACGATTCGAATCCCTGTCGAGAATTTGTAAGGCTACAGCTGGAGCTAAGCTGACAGTGGCACTATCTGTGCAGTCGAACATTCGTGAGACTCCTTCACTATCAGCTGATCCACTGCCAAAACCTCAGTTCAATTGTTTAACTTTTTTCTGCTTTAATGAAAGGACACTATACGAGCAGCTTCGGCGCGAGCTTTGGAAGCAGTATGCGAATCGTTGTAAAACCGCTGCAAACAATGTATTGAAGCCGAAGGAGCTTATTTTGAATAAAAATACTTTAAAAAGTATCATTTCGAGTTTTTATTTTAGTTTATATACCTGGTCTCTTAAAAGTTTTTTGACACACTGTGCAGATATATGCATAGCAAGTCAGATTCCAATGAGTGGTTATCTCTCTAGCATGCACTACGAGGTGGCTGCTTTTCTATGCATTCGTTATTAAAAATCGGTGTACAAAATGGTTTCCTCTACATTGTTCAATGTGTTTTTGGCTTTCATCGTCGCTCTTCACACCGGGGGTCTTCAAACGGGAGGGTGAGGAGTTGGAAGGAATCCTTCGGAACAGAGAAAGAGCAGCGGAAGAAGCAACTTGTGAAAAGACATCCATTTTCCTTATCCCCATTAATTGACTGTCATAAAAGGCAACATTCGGCCATCTACCACCTGTTGATGATTCTTCTTTTTGATCGGAAGTAGCTGAGGCGCAGGGGGGATCGCGGAATGGCATCCTCCCTGCTTTTTTATTTCAACTCAAGCGTCCCCGCGTTTTATTCCAATGACTGTTTATGTTCTCCTCTGCTGTCGCCCCCCCCCCCTCCCCTATTTTCTTTTCATGTGGTATTTTTTCTGATTTTAGAAGAAGTATTAATGCAAATTCTATATGTGCTGAAAAATACAACTATTTGTAAAATATTTATAAAATTTTATAATCTACTAGCTGCGACGCCCGGCATTGCACGGTCTATCTTAAATTATATTTTGCAAATACAGCGATGCCTCATCGAAATGATAGAATCGTTGATTATTATTATACTTGATTTGTTTAACAATGGCAACTGCATTGATTTGTTTGTTCACACGGCAACTGTAAGAATTGTTGAAACGATGCAACAATGCAAATAAAATAAAACGGTCATCATCTGGGTCAAATAAAATTAAAGTTAATTTTCGTGAAAAAATAATTTCAAACTACAGAGAAAAACGCTCATAATTTCTTTTCTAGTTCATTTAGAAGCTTCCAATTTTAGCACGAAGGACAAAACTCTTTCTAGGATAGATTTTTACGGGCGTTTTAATGGTATCAAGCTCGAAAGGATGCGATCATTTCTTCCGCTAGAAAATGACTATTTTATGCAATTTTCGGTGCTCCGCTCCTAATAGTCTTAGCGTGATGATATATAGCCTATAGCCTGTTTAGCCTTCCTCGCTAAACAGGCTATCTAACACTGAAAGAATTTTCAAATCGAACCAGTAGTTCCTGAGATTAGCGCGTTCAAGCAAACAAACTCTACAGCTTTATAATAATAGTATAGATATATAGACAGGCAAAAGAAGACATAACAGTTAAGAACCATTTTCCCCTCTTTTCAACCGTTTTTCTTACTTTTTTTCTCTTTGTTTAGTAGTTATTGATACTTTTAGTGATGTCCATTTAAAAAGTTTGGAAACAGTTTGTTATTAGTTCATGACTTCCCGCTTTCTTTTGTCGGGCAAGCCTCGTTCATCATTGTGATGTTACATTGTTATAGAAAGCAGATGGCAACATGTCTTGAGTACCTAAATTATTGGGTTGCGAATATAAAACTAAAAAAGAGTTTCTTGCCATTCAGCAGTCATATTGAAGGCAGTTGTAGTGAAGGCTTCTCTGAAACAATAGAATGAAAAATGAGAATAGTGTGTGGAAGCAAACATCAAAGCTGTTTCCAACTGAGTACGGCATCGGCAGAAGTACCAGCGGCTACTTTTATGAGCGCAATGGGCCCTGCGGTGAAAATAAACTCGTCATTATCATCACCAAATTTGATGAATTAAATTTTATGTAAATAGCATAATGTATTCAATGCTAAATTTAATGGGTGCGGTCGAATTTTGACTGTTTGGCGAACTCTAGTATATTATAAAAAACTGTAATGTATATATAATAATCAGAGACTTGGAGCAAAAGAAGAGAGAAAAGAAGAAAGAGCAAAAAAAAAAAAGCTTTTAATGTAATTCTTTTTAGAAAATTATATGCTTTTGCCTCATAATCTCCATTTGCAATGCAATAATTTTGCGGAATAACTGCCTAAAAAAATAATCTAACATGCTTGATAGAGCATGTTTCCCAATGACTCCTTTATATGAAAATTATATACTCTGTGTTCCTTTGACTAATTTAAATTAAGATGTTTAAAATCCACAGGTTACTTCATTTGATTTGACTGTTACTAAAGAATGAGTATTCGGCCGAATAGTGGATCGATATTTAGCTAAGTGGAAATGATTTTGCCCACTATTCTGCCAGGACAAATATTCGGCCTGATTAAGGAATCACTATTCGGCCAAACCGAATAGGCCGAATATTCGTTACATTCCTAGTTAGTAGTAACTTATTGTGTAGTTAAGTCAAGTACTTCTTAGGATGCGCCATTAAAATCACTGCATTTCAAGGCCGTGTTAGCCTAGTGGTTACGATATTCCGGCTGTGTGTCCGATACCCGACCCACTGAAGAGTCACCTAGTACACTTGGAGATACGTGCTTAAAAAATCCGTGGCCTCTGAAGCCCCGGAAGTACCCCGGAGTGTGGAGAATTTCCCCTCCCTTCACTCCCAGGTCAAAACAGGAAGGTGGCGTATTTCTGGTGGCGCCATTTGGTGTCATCCGAGGACGTAATCTGTACTTGGGCTCAGTCGTACTTTGTCCCCTGTGGTGCTCATTAAAACCGGAAGGCACTCCCTATCTGCCTTAATTCCTGGTGGCTCCGCGAAGGGAGCTTGGGCATCCAAGTTGCATTTGCAACAACAACAACTGCATTTCAATATTTCTGTTAAGTGTCTTTTAGAATTAACTAACAAACTCCCGTTTCTTAAAATCTAGGTATTTCTGGCAACTGTAGCGATGCCTGACATGCGTAATTGAGTCTTTCCTTTTTGCAGGGACGTCAGAGAGCGTTTCCTTGCGAGAGCTTTCCGGCGAAGCGCCTCGTCGAAGCCGCGCCTGTGACTGGTGCAGACTGTCGCGCCACACGGTGAGCCAAGTCGACCTGCTGGACGGCGAGGAACGGCTCCAGTTCTGCAGCAGCAAGTGTCTCAACCAGTACAAGATGCACATCTTCTGCAGGGAGACCCAGGCCTACCTCCAGTCCAACCCGCTGAACGGACATCAGGGGGAGGACTCGAAACTCATCACCCCCGACCTGTGGCTCAGGGATCCTCCTAATAATAGATCGCAGGTCCGCGATGCGGAGGAGACGACTCGACCGGACGGCAGAGAGAGGCATCCGAGTCACAAGAAACACGTAAAGAAGCGCATGCGCGTCAGGCCGTCGCAAGCCCCGCCGGCGGCTCACTTTGCTTCGTCCTCGAATCGCTTGTTCCAGCCACCTGTCCCGCTTTGTCTCAACCCTCCCGTCGCCCATTCCGTGCCGAGCCCGGTCATGCCGCCGTTGTTCGACCTTCCTTTCGACCACGGTTTGTTCCATCCGCTCGCTTCGCACCACCAGCAGCTCAGAGCGAGATCCAGGACAGTTCTGCCACCAGGAGACGCGGCGTCTCCTTTCGCGGGCCAGTTCCCCGGCAACCCTTCGATGCAGGCGAACACGGTGATGCTGCCCTATCCCCTCTTCGTCCCGCTACCTGTTCCGATACCCATCCCCATTCCATTGCACAAGTTCTTGCCCAGAGAAAAAGCAACATGTGATTCCGAGGCCAAGTGCGAACCGTCTTCGACTAACGACAGCAAAACACAGAACTCCTCGAGCTCTGAAGATGAGTCAGCAACCGCTCGAGCGCCTCCTTCGAAGAAAGAGCATTCGCAATAAAGCGGCTGTCACAGGGAACGACGAAACTTTCCTGGATGCTTCTTTGGTTCTGAACAACTTAATAACCCCGTATGGACCCCATTTGCGCTTTTCATTGCGTCATCAAAAGAGGCTTTCACTCAGACGACCGCGATTTGTTGATTGCGCTATCGAAAACATGCGTCATTGCTGTTTGACAACCACAGCACCAATCTGTTACGGCAGAGGCAAAGCGTCATTGTGAATGCACCCCTAGGACATCCCCCGATTCCTTTGCATCATCAATATGTTGCTCCAGTGGTACAATTCTGTTATATTTTCCAAGACGCCAAATTCGCTACCACATAGAAACATTGTCAAACTCGGATCGGTCTTGTGCACCATGTACTGGTGACTGCTTTTCGAAGTTGTCGCCACCACGTTAAATAGTGCTAAATTCGAACAAACCGCTACAACAAGATTGCTGATAATTTTAAAATAACGCTCCACTAAGTTGTTTCGTCAGTTACCGGTATGAACTAGAATTAGGCGTTGTTCATAAATGCTGGGGAGCTTGGCATCATGGTCCCTTTTACCAGTAGCTCCCAAAACGGTCCATATGGGCCTCCAAGGGCTATTCTGACGTACAAGGGGCCATGCAGCCGAAAAAAAGGGGATAAACGAGACGCCTTGATCGTATCGCCAAATTTCAGCTAAAATGCCCCTACTAACACCAATTGTGAAATTTGATACTTATTTATATAAAAAGAATATAAATTACCTAATTGTATATTATGTGATTAAAAGTATTTTGTAAGTAAGCCCCTACCTATTTTCTTTCACTATAAAAAAATTAGCTGCATGTTGCACCAAAAAATAGTGCAAATTAATACCAAATGCACCACAAAACAGTGCAAAGTATTGCTTACTCCAAAGGATGGTGCTTAATTTTACTATATTTTGGTGCAATGTACACAAGTTAGCACCAAAATATAGTAAAATTAGGCGTCATCCTTTGTAGCCAGCAATTTTGCTTTTTGGTGCAACATGCACTAAATTTTCTAAGTGTTGTGCTCGTAACAGGTAAAACTTGCACCTATTGTACCAGTAAGATGAGTCATGGCCAGGGGAAGATCTCCCAACAAAATGTTGACATATTCATTGAAATTTTGAAAAAAATAATTGAAATTTTTTAAGAAGTTTAAATTTGCAATTTTCCTGGACATTTTCACACCGTTTATACTTCTTCCAGCTTGCTTCGGAAGGGCTTAAGTGAAACTTACCCTCAGTTTTACTCTGTTTTGAAACGTTCAAGAATAAATATTCCACTCATTGGCTTCTTTTAGAATGACAAAAAATTATGACTAGAGCTGCCTTTCTCAACCGAGGGTTCGTGTGAAATTCACGAAAATAATATTGCAATGGTGGAATTTTTAATTGCCGACGTAAATGGAATAATTTATATATAAATAAGCAAAGACAAATCAGTTAAAAGAACCATTTTCTCCTCTGTTTTCAACCGATTTTCGTACCTGTTTTTTTTTGTTGTTGTTTTGTAGCTATTGACGCGTTTTAGTGATAGTTATTTAAAAAATTTGGAAACAGTTTATGATTAGTGATTTATATCCCCTTCCTTTTATCAGGCAAGCCTCCTTTATAATTGCAATGTTACATGGTTATAGATAGCAGATGGCAACATGTCTCCGTTGAGTAAATTAATAGGCAATAAATGTAAAATTGTGTTAAAAAAAGTGTGTTGCCATCAAGCCGTCACATTAAAAGTAGGGATGTAACGAGTATTCAGCCCTTTGGCCGAATAGTCATTTCATGACCTAGCCGAATATTCGGCCGAATAGTGCTGCTACAGTAGAAATCTAAAAAATATAAGAAATTAGTAGATTTTAAATTTTTAAAATTGAATAACAGTTATTGCAAAAGAAAACGCATTAATATAAAGTTTTAATAAATAAAAATAATTTTGGGAAAACTACTTTTTTATGCAGGTTTGAGTGAGCAAATTACTGGAGTTTGACTGAGTTTTTAGGTTTGACTGAGCAAAAACATAGTTTAAGGGTATAATATTGCATTTTATACTTGGCATTTGCTCCCAAAAGCTGGTAATAATTATGATGAGACTTTTATTTTGTTATTATTCAAGTCAGACTTTGTTTGAGTAGACTGATATTGGGTAAGAGAGAAATGTGAAAAGCCTAGAATATTACATGAATATCGAGATAGCATAAGTTATTGCCGTTTTTGATAATAAAAATATATTCCAGTTAAATGCAATAAATTTCAATAGATCTTTTAAAAATAGGCATGTAAAAAATAGCCCCATAAAATAAAAATACTAACTTTTATACGTTTAAATTATCTTCATAAAACTATTTTGAGCAGGGTAAAATTTCACTAAGAAATAGTATTTGTTCAATTTGATTTAAATAATTAGTTAAAATAATGCTAACGTTTATATTAAAACCTGTCATTTCTGTTCCACTTGGGGGTGAAATTCTCAGTTTTATTGCATTCATAACAATACAGAAAATGCATTCACTTTAGATAGTTTAGATTCTCAACAAACATAATTAAATCAGATTAAAGTGAAATTGGAGTTTCACTTAGTGAATACTTTTAAATTTGACAAATACTTTCCATTACGATGATTTTCTAGAAATTTTAATATTCGGTATTCAGTCTAAGACACTGGCCGAATATTCGGTATTCGGCCTAGAAAAAAAGACCGAATATTCGGCTTCGGCCTGGGAGAAATTTTCGAATATTCGGTATTCGGCCAAATCTCTATTCGTAATATCCCTAATTAAAAGTCATTATAAGAAGAGTTTGAGTGAAGGTTTCGCTGAAACAATGAAATGAGAAATGGGAATAGTGTTCTGGAAGCAAACAATTTAATTTTTATTCAATGCCACTCAACTGAGTACAAAATCGGCAGAAAAACGAGCGGCTACATTTATGAGCGCAATGAGCGGCGTCACAATACGTTTGCTTTAAGTGAGGATGATCAAAATAAACTTATCGGCAAATTTGATGAATAATACTTATATAAAGAGCACCATGTTTTCAATGCTAAATTTTATTTATTACGGTCAAATTTGGGGTTTTGAGTTTTTTTGAAATTTGAAATCCCAATACTTTATGCCACAAGAAAATGGCTAAACTTTCAACTGTTGCCAAGGAAACATTATAAAAGTAGTAAAAAAATGAAACACTTGAAGGAGTTTACTGGAAAATCAAAGAAACAGTCAATCAGCCTTAGTCAAAAAATAGTAAGTGTTAAGTCCGGAGACACATTAATTTTTTATTTATATAGTCATAGCTCTTTTTATATTTCTACTTATATTAAAAACTGTATTCAGAATCTTTAATTTTTTAGGGATTTGTGTGTATGCGGTATGTGTTAAAAAAACCTTTTTGGTGTAACTTTTTTTTTTTTAAATAAAAAGGTTTGAACTTTTCCTGTAGGTATACTTGTTTTTTTTTTTTTTGAATTGCTCAAAAACATGTTTAAAATACTGAAATCAAATATCTATTTTTGTAGTGCAAGTTCAGAAGTTCTTGATAAATTGATGGTTTGACGCAAATTTGCTTGCAGACTCGGATTTATATCAGCCTAATGCTAATTATCTGTGAGCTGTTCAAAATTGAACATAAAATTGTTCAAACTTTCCTCTCCCCACATACTTATGTTCAAGTTACTTATGTTCAAGTTTTCTTAAAGAGAAAATTGAAATAAATAAAGAAAAAAATAAACGTTCTTAGGTTAAATAACGTCCTCAAACATGATTGGTAACTACCCTCGGGGCGATTCGCTTAGTACATTTCTTCCCCACTAATCCGCGTATAAGTCGACCCCTTGCTTAATCATTTTTTTAAAATTCAAACAAACGGTACTAAAACCGTTATTGGTAATATTTTTGATTTGTTTATCAAATTTCAATTATCTTTCTCTTACTATAATAGATCGCAGCATGAGTCAGGGCTGACAGGGGAAGTTGAAGTACGTAATTCTAGAAAGAAGGGGTTAGGAAATAAATTTAACTGTGTGTGCTGGGGCCTCAGTGGCTGAGCGGTCAAATCGACTGGCTCCGGTGCCTCCCTGCGCGGAGAGAAAGAGGCGTGGGTTCGATTCCCACCTTGCCCTGGGTGTATTTCCTTCTTTGTATATTAAAATCTGTTGTGCTGTCTTGTTCTATCTGTCATATTCATTGACTTCAATAGAGAACTGGACTGACGACTTCTCGCCACCGCTCGTAGAGGAGATGAAGGCCTGCAACCCTACAGGAAACGCCCCAACTACTCCCGAGCGGAGAATCGTTTACATTGTTTTCTATGGGATTTTGCATGATTTTAAATGCGGAGTACTGGTTTATTTTAAACGTTTGGAAAGACATGAAGACATAAAATGATTAAGCATTCTTTACTTTCTGGGCTGTTAGCATCAGATTTTGTTTATGGGCACCGGATTGTGTTTAATACTTCAAAAAATATAACTCATCCTCAAGGATTTTTCTCGCCAAGTTACTTTCGGTTCCACGCGCGTTTGTTAAGAAGAGCGAAATTCAACTTTTTTTCTTTCTGTTGAACACAAAAAAGCTTGAAGAAAACGATCTTCTTTAACGATCCATGATACGACTTATAAACTTCACAATATTTTTGAATAAAATTTTCTTGTGTGGTTTTTCTAATAGCAAGTAGTAAATAAAATGACAAACAAAGAAAAGTGAAATTTTCGGGAAAAATTAGTATTCCTACACATAATAAATGATTTTTAAGGGCACTCATGATTTTTAATTAATATGAAATGATTTGTTATTGGTATTTTAACTAATATGTAAATTAAATTGATTATTAATTAACATTAAAACAATAAAATTATAATTTTTTAGTATCATCATTTAAAAAAATTAAGGAATATTTACAAAATTAAATAATATGTAGTTTATTAATAGGTAAAAAAAATTTTTTTTTCATTTCCTTAAAGAAATATATTATTATGTACATCTGCATAAGCTGGGTTCTTTTTAATTTTATTTGCACATGAACTTCTTTCTTGGTAAGCATAATTACAAGCTGGGTATCAACATTGTTATTATTATTATACAAAGCGATACAATATGAATGATTTCTTGAAAAGTTTATTTGATTTTAAAAAAAAGTAATAATAAATTATTTGTTTTATATTGATATTTTAACTAATATTTTAATAAAAGTATGACTTTAAGCAATAAAATAACAATCATTTTTGATAATATCAATTTTGAAAAAAAAAAAAAAAAATTATAAGCTATTTTGATTGATAAAATTTAAAAAACAAAATTTCGTTTCCTTAAAGCAACACATCACTCAATATATATTTGTAAACTGAATAAAAATGTACCTTCGCATATGAACTTCTTTTACAAGCTAGCTCGTCATATCGAAAATTTCCGGGTGGGGGGGGGGGGGGGCAAAGGGAACAAAATCATACTTTATAGCAGAAAAAACATTAAAAAGTATACATGTGTATAAAATCATAGTGTTTCTAAATCAGGGGGGGGGGGGGTACTAATGATTTAAAAAAAAATAATGTAAGTACTTTTGATTTAAAAAAAATATAACAAACTATTTGTTTCTTGCTTTCATGTTGATATTTTAACTAATACTTAAAATTGTGACTTTAATTCATTATAAAGCAATAAAATAATAATCATTTTTACAAGCTGGCTCGTCATATGGAAATTTCCCGGGGGGGGGGGAGGATACATATTTCCCCATTATAGAAGAAAAACATCAAAATACGCCTGTGTGTAAAGTCATAGCGTTTCTAAGTCAGGAGGGGGCGACTTATGACTTTAAAAATAATAATAATAAAGTACACCTTGATTAAAATAATAATAGACTATTTGTTTTATATTGATATTTTAACCAATATTTAAATAAAATTGTGATTTTAATTCATTGTAAAGCAATAAAATAATTATCATTTCTGATAATATCAATTTTGAAAACAGTCACGTATTTTATAAACTATTTTGATTGATAATATTTAAAAAAAAAATTTCACTTCCATAAAGCAACATATAATTTTATATATGATTTATCATTGCCTTTCGATGTGGCGATTAAGCACTTCAACTTCTAAAAAATAATAACTTTCACTTTCACCAAAAAAAAAGAACTCTAATTAAAAATTGTTTAATTTAGCGGTTGTTGGAGTAGCGATGTATGTCGACGCTTGTTGTTCGGAAGCCTCATTCTTAATTGTTTAATACTGCATGATTGTGTTTATTCTTTATGTAATAAATATTTGATAAGATGACAGAGTTATCATTGTACGAGTGACACGCAATTTTAACTTCAAAACCTTGACTATAGTTAGTATGGAATAGACTTTACTACACTGGTGACCAAAGAACGTGTGAACTTTTACGATGATAAGTGCAATCGAAAAATATCTAAGCTGCGTAAGTTACCGCACGATTTTATTTGTCTAAATGAATTTGGTTTTATATTCACAAGTTGGTACATTGCCTTTCGATGTTGAGTGACATAGATTCTCTTTGCTTACTAATGATAAATTGTAATGTCGTTTATGATAATTGTCGCCTTGATAATAACTTTCTTTTTGAGTGCTACTTTAATGTGTGTTTTTTTACGTGTTAATCCCTAATGGAATTATATTTGTAACTCAAGTTATATATAATGTCGACATCTGAAGATCAAATTTTCAACGAACCACAAATTTCTCACGTTGCGGTGAAACCACCGCCGTTTTGGAAGAATAATCCTAGCCTGTGGTTCCTCCGCTTAGAAGCACAATTTTCCTTGGCACATGTGACGACTGACGAAACCAAGTTCAATTATGTTGTGGCAGCTGTTGATTCGGACATACTAAGCTCCGTAAGTGATATCATTATGCGACCTCCCGAAACCAACAAATATGAGCAGTTAAAAACACGTTTGGTTGAATTACACTCAGAAAGCGAGTCGTCTAAAATAAGGACATTGTTACAAGGGTTAGAGCTCGGTGACCAACGTCCGTCACAATTGCTTATACGCATGCGTGCTCTAAGTGGCGATTCCGTAGGTGAGCCATTGCTTAAATCACTCTGGCTTGGACGACTGCCCAACAGCACGCAATCGATTTTGGCAGCGTTAAATGAAGATTTAACGAAACTCGCATCTATTGCAGATAAAATCCACGATTTAACGCCTCAATCGTCCATTAATTCTGCACAAGTCTCTATTGCACCACAAAATATCGCGCTACAGGCGCAAATTGACCAATTAACCCTGCAAGTCAAACAGTTAACTTCTATAGTTCAGGAGCGAAGTACACGGAGGGACAATTACATTAGAAATCCTAGACACCGAAATAACTCTCGCTACCGTAGCAATTCTCGCAATCGAAGCTATAAAGAGCCAGAAAATGGTTTATGTTTCTATCATATTAATTTTGGTGAGAATGCCAAAAAATGCAACCCTCCTTGCTCTTTTCGTCATTCGGGAAACGTGTAAGGCGATCGCTTACCGGCCATAATGCTGACCGCCACCTTAATCGCATATTAATGGCCGATTCAAAGTCTAAACTTTCCTTTTTAATTGACACTGGTGCGGACGTATCAGTCATTCCTAAAACGTACGCTCCGCACTCTAAATCGCAATATTTAACGTTGTATGCCGCCAACGGCACAAAAATTGCTACTTATGGAACAAAGCGCATGACCATCAATTTGAATTTGCGCCGTGATTTTATATGGTCCTTTGTAGTAGCAGACGTTAAACAACCTATTATCGGCGTAGATTTTTTAAAACACTACAATCTGCTAGTTGATGCTAAAAACCATAGAGTTATTGATGCGAATACTCGACTTTCCTCTAATGGACAACTACCTTCACTTAACTCTCCTGAATCGAACATCGCTATATTGGTTGGTGATGGCATACTGGATAAAATCCTTAGTGAGTATCCTGAGTTATTAAACCCATCGCAACCCATGAAAGGTAGTAGGCAAGATCAAATTTACCATCATATCGAAACAAAAGGTCCGCCTGTATTTTCAAAACCTAGACGACTAGCTCCCGACATTCTTAAAGCTGTTAAAAAAGAATTTGAATATTTATCCGCTCAGGGCATCATCCGACCATCTAAAAGCCCCTGGGCAAGTCCTTTGCACGTTGTCAGAAAACCTAACGGTGAGTATCGTCCTTGCGGTGACTACCGTCGTCTCAATTCTACAACCGTGCCTGACCGCTATCCCGTTCCGCACATCCAGGATTGTACCCAAAGCTTGCATGGAAAAATAATTTTTTCTACTCTCGACTTAGCAAGAGCGTACCACCAGATCCCTATAAACCCTGCTGATATACCCAAGACAGCTGTAACCACACCGTTTGGTTTGTTCGAATACACTGCTATGCCATTCGGATTGCGGAACGCAGGGCAAAGTTTTCAAAGGTATATACACCAAGTTTTATCCAATCTTGACTATTGTATTCCCTATTTCGATGACATATTAATAGCTTCTTGCTCAGATGTTGAGCATGCTAAACATTTGCACGAGGTGTTATCACGGTTAAAAAAGCATGGGTTAAAATTAAACCCTGACAAATGTGTATTGGGAAAACCAGCCGTAAAATTTCTCGGGTGCCTCATAACTGCTGCAGGCGTTAAGCCGCTTCCTGATAAAGTTGAGACCATCATTAACTTCCCGAAACCGAAAACTATTTCTGAGCTGAGACGTTTCTTAGCGATGCTAAACTTCTACCGGCGGTTCTTGCCAAAAGCCGCAGAAACGCAAGCGTCTTTAAATGAATTTCTGAAAAATTCTAAAAAGAACGACAAACGTCCTGTGCCTTGGGATGATAAATCGACTCTTGCATTCGAAAATTGCAAATCCGATTTGATTAATGCCACAACATTGACGTTTCAGTCACCTGAGCATCCACTGGCCCTCATGGTCGACGCCTCAACCACTTCTATTGGAGCAGTTTTAAATTCCCAGTCTCCTAATGGCCCAAAACCGCTCGCATTCTTTTCTCGTAAATTATCGACTGCCGAAGCCAAGTACAGCACATATGATCGAGAACTTCTCGCTATGTACTCTGCTGTAAAGCATTTTAGGCACGCACTTGAAGGCCAATGCTTCACAATTTTTACTGATCACCGTCCCTTAATTTTTGCATTTACTAAAAATTCTGACACCTGTTCCCCTCGCCAGCTCAGACATCTCGACTTCATTGCACAATTTTCAACCAATATCAAATACATCGCCGGAGAAGATAATGTCGTCGCTGACACATTGTCTCGCATTCAAGAGATTTGTCCAACTCCAATACAGTTTGAATCTTTATCACAAGCTCAAGAAACCGACGCCGAATTACAAAATCTCTTAGGCACAACCAACCATTCCCTAAAACTGAAATCCGTGCCAATTTCTCCAACGTTGAGACTTTGGTGCGACATCACAGACGATAAGGTGAGACCATTTGTACCAAGCAATTTCAGAAAGCCAATTTTTAATTCTCTCCATAACTTATCTCACCCAGGTATCCGTGCTACTAAACGACTAATACTGGACCGTTATGTGTGGCCGTCTGTGGCTAAGGATGTTGTTACTTGGTCACGTGCTTGTGTGGACTGCCAGAAATCTAAAATAAGCAAGCACACTCACAGCCCTATTCAACCATTCTTAAAACCAGCACGAAGGTTCGACCATGTGCATGTTGACTTGGTCGGTCCATTACCACCCTCTGATGGATTCTCTTACCTCATGACTTGCGTCGACCGATACACCAGATGGCCCGAGGCTATACCCGTGACTGATATATGTGCTGAAACAGTGGCACGTGCAATTGTGAATCACTGGATTTCACGTTTTGGGGTACCATCCATCATTACAACAGACCAAGGTCGGCAGTTTCAATCCACACTTTTTGCTTCTCTTTCCCGACTATTGGGAGTTAAGCATATAAGAACAACCCCATACCACCCTGCTAGCAATGGAATGGTCGAGAGACTTCACCGTACCCTCAAACAGGCTCTTAAATGTTACCATAACCACCGATGGACTGAAACATTGCCTCTTGTGCTTTTGGGATTGCGTTCCACCTTCAAGGACGATCTCCAGTGCACTACTGCAGAGCTGGTATATGGCTCAACACTCCGACTGCCAGGAGAATTTCTCTCTCCGTCCACGATATCCAGTGAAGAACCATCTGAATTTGTACAACAACTCCGGATAATTATGCAAAATCTCTCCCCGACACCAGGATCTGCCCATAATAAACAAACACCTTTCATCAACCCAAGTTTACTCAACTGCACCCATGTTTTTGTTCGGCACGGTGGAGTTAAGAAGCCGCTACAAACACCTTACGATGGCCCCTACAAAGTCATAGAGCGCACTCCTAAACACTTCACCCTGATAATCAACAACAAACCAAGCACGATTAGTGTTGACCGTCTCAAGCCAAGCTTTTCCTTAGCTACTGACGACCTGCCTACTGCAAGCAACTGTGCGCCCTCAACGCATAATCTAGCTGACGTCCCTGTTGCTCTCCCAATGAGCAATGAAACCACCTACATCCAGCAACCCGTTCCAAGAAATGAAACCACAGACATAGTACAACCTGTCCCAATAACCACTCGCTCAGGAAGACAAGTTCGCTTCAACAGAAAATACTTGTAACATCAGTGCCCTTGGCACTTGGGGGGGAGTACTGTGGCGATTAAGCACTTCAACTTCTAAAAAATAATAACTTTCACTTTCACCAAAAAAAAAGAACTCTAATTAAAAATTGTTTAATTTAGCGGTTGTTGGAGTAGCGATGTATGTCGACGCTTGTTGTTCGGAAGCCTCATTCTTAATTGTTTAATACTGCATGATTGTGTTTATTCTTTATGTAATAAATATTTGATAAGATGACAGAGTTATCATTGTACGAGTGACACGCAATTTTAACTTCAAAACCTTGACTATAGTTAGTATGGAATAGACTTTACTACATCTATGTAAACTGAATATATATACCTTGGCATATGAACTTCTTTTACAAGCTGGCTCGTCATATCGAATTTTCCCGGGGGGGGGGGGGGTACATATTTACATATTGTAGGAAAAAAAGCATCAAAATATATGATTGTGTCATAGTGTTTCTAAGTCAGTAGGGCTCGACCGATGGCACTTTTTGGCCGATGGGCCGATGCCGATTGTTCCGAGGTCGGCCGATGGCCGATGGCCGATTATTCTCCTCTTCCATCGGCCGATGGCCGATGCCGATGGCCGATGGAAAAAAAGTCGCCTTAAACCATTAAAACGTGTAGAATGCTTGTCAAAAATGTCATTTAAATCATTTATTATTTATTTTAATGTTTATAAAAACATAAATGCATTATTCAAGCACCGTAAAACTGTTTGGGGTAAGTTTACGCAGTAATTAAAACTGAAAGAATCACTCGCGCTTCTAGTAAAGTAATACAACTATTTGGAGGTTAAAAAAATTAAAAAATGCTATATCAGAGGATTTTTAATTCTTTTTGCTTATCTTTGCAAAATAAAAATACTCAACATCTATTGGATCGGCTCGGGTCTAATTCCCTTTCCTTCAACATTTCCTCTTTATCACACCTGCACTGCAAATGCCAAGTGCAGCTGCCTTTATTTTCATATTTTTTTTCATGGAGAGGAATGCTGATGTTATGACACAGGCTAACAAATAATGTATGTTTGTATTTTTAACGAAACTGTCAACCCCCTCCTCTCAGATTTTTTTCACGATACCCCCCAACCCCCCGTTTTTAAAAGAAAAGCGGGAACGATTACATGTTTATTTTTCATTAAAAAAGTTATTTTAAGCTCTTTTTCTGAAATAAAAATAAAATATCAAAAAATTTCGCTCGCAGTATGGTATTATCCCTTGTTTATAACCAAGAAATGCTGAATATTGCTTTAAAAACATAGACTTGAGATTTTTTTGTCATTACAAATGAATGCTGGGTCTTAAGAACTAATCTTATTAGATTTTTTTTTCTTGTGAGTTGAAAATTACTCTGAAATACTTGACATGTTCTTTATATTTTCATGAGCACAATATGTAAGGTCACCGAAATAAACCAATATTTTGAGCACCAGCAGTTTTCTGTTGACAAATAATCTTCTGAAAACCAACGGCGGATCTAAGGGGGGGGGGGGGTGATGGGGCGATCGCCCCCCCCCCCCCCCTTGGGCTGATTCAAGTGGATACTACAACGACACTCCTAAGTGAGTTTTTACTCTTTGTGCCCCGGGACCAGCCATTTTTTTATGTTCTTGGAATCCCAGCCTAATAGCCCTTCAAGTTCTATGCTTTCCCCCTGTCCCTTTGTCCTTTAGTATTGCTGAGTTGCTAATCCTCGGAGTAATGGGAAAGAGATTCCCTGCTCTCTTAGCACGTGGTGTAAATTCCTGCAGCATTTACGCTAAAACCTGGAGTCTGAAACATTTCATTGAACATTCATAATTACAGATGTTTATATAAATTGCACATACTCCTTGATGGTTTTTTTAGTACATATTTAGTATTACATTTTGAAAATTTTAGAAAATATATTACTAATAATTGCTATTATTTTTTAATTTAGACATATCAATTCAAATTTAGAAAATGTATTTACAAGCCTACATTTTTCTTGAGAAAGCTTGAAGGAAATCCTAACTCGGTTAAAACTTGGCTAAGAAGCAGAATGAATGATGATAGACTCACTGAATTAGCGTTATTGCATGTCCATAAAGATACTACATTGGACGTTGAAAAAATTATAGACAGATTTGCGAAAGCAAAAAAACGTCAGCTTGTGTTCCTTTTATAAGGGCTTTGAATAAACGTATATGCATTGAAAAAATGTGCTAGTAAAATTTTAAATATCACTACACTTGCATTTTCTTTTTGTTGTTCCTGCTGTTTGAAAAAAGGCGGGGGGGGGGGGGCGGAGGGACTGTTGAAAAGGAATGAAGAATCTCCTCCATCCATCCTTACATTGAACCCCGAGATTTCCAAAATCGCCCCCCCCCCCCTTGAAGATTTTTTAGATCCGCCCTTGCTGAAAACACGTGATCGTTTATAAAAATTAAGATGTATTTTGAAAAAAAAAAAATATATATACATATATATTTATATACGTTGACAATTTTGGAAATTAATGAAATTGTAGCATTTTTATTAAGGTATTGTTCCACCCTGTGTCCCAAACTCGTTTTTAAAGAATTAAAATTTTGAAAATTGCAAGTCGAACTTGGACACATAAAATTTCGATCAATAAACATTTATACTGAAAAATTGATTCATATTTTTATCAATATGTTCTATGTTGTACAAGAAATATTCTAAACTGAAAGCAGAGGGAACGAGATTGTTGTACAATAGCAGAAAAACTGTCAACTGTCTAACACGTGGCATCAAAGAAGCTAAAAAAACGAAGTATAAACGGGGAAAATTAAAATTATTATCGCATAAAAAATGTTAAGATGTATTTTGAAAAAAAAATATGCTTTGATCAATCTTTAAAAATAAAGTAATTTTAGCATTTTTATTAAGATGTTATTAATGTTATTAAGGTTGTCACGCGAACTCGCATTTTGAAAATTCAACTCGAACTTGGACACATGAAATTTCGATCAATAAATATTTATACTTTAAATTTTTTTCTTATTTTTGACCAATCTTTTCTATAATGGAAACTAAAAATGAAATAATGAGAACAACCGCACACCAAAAGCAGATGAAACAAGATTGCTCCACAATTGTAGAAAAACTGTAACACGTGGGATCGAAGAGGCAAAAAAAAAAAAAAAAAAGAAAAAAACGCAAAGAGAAAAAGTTTACGCTTGTAAAAATTAAAATTATTATCGTACTTTGATTGAGTTGACTTTTTATTGTTTACAATTTCGGAATAATAAGAAACATGACAAACTAAAAGCAGGTGGTATAATATTATTGCACAATGACATCTAATGCACTAAGTCATTATTAAAAGAAAACGGACAAAAATGAGGCAACTACCCTAGTGCGAAAAACAAATAGCACTCATAAGACGCTTCTATGACTTTTACTTTAACATATTCTATTTCGCGAGCATTCTGCTCAAAGAGAACTATTTTAATAATGAAGGTTTTCGGGCAGCGATCGCTTAAACTAGTTTTCCGATTTTTTTTATCAAATACTTTATAGAATTACATTATTTCTGTGTTTTTTTCTTTTTAACTTATGTGCTGCCTGTTATTGTATGGAAATAGAAATTGAGCTATGGAGAAAAAAATAAAGTGAAAGACAGAATGTTTTCTGGAAAGTTGTCCCTGCGAAAAACATCGGCCTTGCATCGGCTTTTAGATGTTTTTTAAGGCCGATGGGCCGATGTTTTTCTAAAGTTAACATCTGCCGCCGATGCCGATGGCCGATGGCAACTTTGTTGAACAATCGGCGCCGATGCATCGGTCGAGCCTTATAAGTCAGGGAGGGGGTACTTATGATTTAAAAAAGTAATGATGAAAGTACTTATGCTTTAAAAAATAGTAATAATAAACTATTATTCGCGCTACAAGTCGGCATTGTATTAATTGCTACAGAATATCAGATCGGACTTAAATAAAGCGCACGCTCAACGGGGGTTTTTTTAGCGCCAACCAGGCACCTACGCCAAATTTCTGCCAAGTTAACGATAAAGTAGCCAAACTAGGAGCTGGAACTACACCCGAAAAGAGGCTTCACTTGGCCGGGGTGTAGTAGGAGATCCAGTTTAGTATAGAGATCAGTGGTCATATTGGACGAGAGTTTGAGGCATATCCTTGAGAATAGCAAATAAACTCGAATATTTATGTGACCTGAAATGGTCGTAAACAAACAAACTGTGTGTGCTGAAATGTTAAAACACGGAAATCTACGTTCAACGTCAGAGATACAAAATTAAACTAAACTTACATTTATTTTGTGCTTCTAGCATTTATTTTTGAGTTTCAGTTAAATCGTATTTAAATCTGAAAATATATTATGTGTAATTACCTGCAACCGTGACTGCTGCTAATTGTTTCCTTCCAGGTGGACGTTAGTTCACATTATGAGCCAGCGCTCTCCAAGTGTGACGTCACACCAATAGGCGTGGAGCTCTGACGTCACTCTGTTTAAGCCGCATGCGCCGTTTTCGTTTTCTGCGTTGAGTGTGTGAGAGTATAGTTTTTGATTCTAAGGCTGCGTCCAGACTAGAGCACGCTCAGGGTGAGCATGACGTCACGAAGACGAAAAACAGTTACTGCGCATGTCCTCGGCGAACAGCCGGGTGAGCCGCGGAATGTCGGTAACTTGGTCATGCTCAAAGGGAATATTCGGTTCGCACGTGCTCAATTTGGACGGTGCAGTTCGAGTAGTAGTGAGCACGCAGCACGCACACCAAACAAACATGTCCGAAAATCAATGGAGCCAGGAATTGTGTGTCCGACTGATTGAAGAGTATGAGGCCCATGAGTGTTTGTGGAACGCCACAAACCCGAGTTATTACGATCGTAATAAAAGGAATGATGCCTGGCAAGCTATCTCCTTTGCAATAGAAATAGATGAGAGTTCGGTGAAAAGGAAAATGGCTAGTCTAACAGGATCTTTTCGCCGAGAGAAGGCAAAAGCCAAGAAATCTGTTGGCACTGGAAAAGGTAAGCAATTTTTCGTTATATTGAAATCACAATGCATGCTAAAATTTGTATCATACGATCATAATACATACTAAGAATAACGTTTCCAGCTTCCTTTTATCGATTTAGATCATTTGATCTTAATTGATGCATCATGTTATTTTGATGGGGGGCTTGGGTTATGTACCCATGTGATGATATCTAAGTAGGAGCTTTGATTTCGCATTGAAATTATTCATATAGTCCTGTTCATAAACTGTTTTACAGTTTGATTTAATTCCTTAAAAATTTGTTTTTAATTGTTATTTATGTAATACTGTACTCCTTTTTTTTCAGGTGCAGATGAAATTTATGTATCCAAGTGGTACGCATATGACCATTTCAAATTTTTAATGGACAAAGATGAACCTGTGGAAACGAGAGATTCATCAATTGTAAGTTAACAATAGTTATGGTGATCTATATTTTTTTTCAATTTTTACACAATTCAAATATATATGTTGCGCTTATCTGGATTTGTCAGAATTATTTGCATGCAATTTTCCAAATCGAAAGTACAATCAACAGTACAACCCACAAATGTTTAGTTTATTACAGAGTATGATTAATACCACAGTTTTCGGATGTCTGCAATTGGTTTGGGATGGGACAGGTAGTTTTTAACATCCAAAACTGTCCTAAAGCCAGAGGGGTCTAGTCTAATCAATTTATTTGTAATACATAAATATAAATATTAATTAATTGTAGTTGACAATATTTTTCTCTGAAATGTTAATTTGAAAATAAATATTTTACGTCAAAACAGTTAAAAAATTGCTAGTAACTCTATTACCTAAAAGTTTCAAGAGTTGGTAGTGTTGTGAAAAGAAAGTACCAAAGTAACTCATTTTAGTTCCAGTTTTGACTTCTAATTGCTATCAAATGCTGTGTAATAGCAATTAGTATTATATGTTTAGACGAAAAGAAAAAGTTTGTTTATTTTGCAGGTGCTGCAAAGTGAGCAAGACGATGATAGGGAAAATGAAGATCCGTTTGAACAATATAAAACAACCACGCCTGAACAACCGGCAAAAAAGAGAAAAAGAGACTCTGCAATAGAGGAAGCACTCAGAATAATGAGATCGAGTGCTTCCAGGATTGAAAACAACGACGAACATTCGATTTATGGGCAGCATGTTGCCCATTCTTTACGGAGATACTCTAATAAAACTCAAATCGCAGTGCGATACAACATAAATAATATTTTGCATGAAGCGGATTTAGGAATTTTTGAAGATTTGTAATAGTATTATTAAAATAAAAAACTTTCTCATACTTTGTTTTTTCATTTGCTTCTTGATTTTTCACTTGTGAAATAGTACAAGTATTTTGAATTGACTTTTAATATGTCTGTAAATTATTTTGGCAGAAACCTCTAAAATGTGTTCTGATCAATGCAGATCTTCCATGGGTAAAGGTTACAATTGATAATAAACTTGTAGCAGTAAGATGTTTATTTCTAAAACCAGTTCTCTAGTTTTAAAAAATTGATGAAATGTAGATTTGATAACTATTCAGTTTTATAAGCTCTTTACTTATTCAACAGTTGATTTTCAAACTGATCATTTAAATATTTGGTGATTTTGTCATCAGCAGGATTTGATTGCTGAGACATGAGAAAATGGATCTTGTCATATGTTCTTATGTTATATATTTAAACAAGCAATTCTTATATATGTGTGTGTTTTAAGCTCTTAAAAATGGCTGATAAAATTTCGTACATGGGTCAGATTTTGTCTTTTAAGTTAACCTATATAGGTCTTGCATACAAGTATACATACAATGCCTACAAGTTTCCCGAAAAAAATGCAGATTTTGCACAAAAAAATTAGAACGCAATTGTGTTAGTTGTAACAATGAACAAACATCATTTGTTGCAGATATTCTTCAATTGAGATTGCAGTACATGAAGTGGCAATAATTTTTGATTTACCGTTTGTTGATTTAAATTTGTTGTTGTTGTCATTTATTCTTGCCAAAGAAACAGTTGAGAAAAAAATTTTGTTAATTTGATTTTGATGCATCAGAAGTTCTGTGTAGTGGTGTAGGACTCATTATGACAAGTCAAAGTAATATGATAAAGTACTTATTGGTTATATGTTCTACCTTTTTTTGCTCGCAAAACAAAATATAAACAAAGCAATGTTATTAGATTTAAATATGTTGGCGACATTTCTAAAACCGTTGCCAAGGTAGGATGTAACCGATAAGTACTCTAGATCCCCGTGTACTAGTGAGGTGCTTGAGCGCAGAGCAGTAATATTACAAGCTTTTCCCCGAAACTGGAGCAGAGCAAGGAAATTTGTGCTACTCATTTTTTTATTTAAAAAAGGAAAAAAAAAATAATGAAGAAAAAATATTCATATAACATTTTGCCATGCAAATTTATTTAAATAAGTAGCTTTTTCAAGCTTAGCTGAGCTCGGTCGTGATCAGGTACTGAATAATTTAAACTTGTATATATAACTTTTCCCCCTCGTGAACCAGTAATAGAACTAAAATTTAATATTTTCTTTAAT
Source organism: Octonoba sinensis (assembly GCA_038502835.1). NCBI lineage: Eukaryota > Metazoa > Arthropoda > Arachnida > Araneae > Uloboridae > Octonoba > Octonoba sinensis. The sequence continues at coordinate 181,222,626 of CM076599.1, forward strand.
TAAGGTATAGCTTAGTCAAGTTAATTTTTATTTCTTTAATAAGTATTTATACATTAAAAAGCATGTCGATGGGTAAAGAAGGGACGAAGAAAATTATCGCAATCTAAACATATAACGGTCAAATCATTCATTTTTTTATGGTATATATATTCTTAGAAACTTGTAATTTAAATTGCCCTGCAATTTTAGCAGTGGAATATTTTTTTATATTTAATAAAATTAAACGGGAATTGTCTTTGTAGGTGTTCCTCAAACCAGTTGTCCCATTCTAAAACTAAACAATTTGCAGAAATATATAAGCATACTTCATGAAAAAAAAATTAAAAAGCAAAATTAATAATTATTTTAAATAATTGTAATTAAATGATTAACAAATAATTAGTTTCGTGTTGAAATTAAAGAGATAATTTCAGCCTATATAAATTCATTTGTATACATCTGCCATAAATTGTATGATGTACAAAATAATTTAAATTCAGATGTTGATAATTAAATTTATTTACATAATCAAATCTAAAAACATTTTAACACATTTGAGAATTTTATATTTAATAATAAAGACCAATGAAATTTGGAAAAATCTTAGGCATATCTATGCTGCCAAGAAACTTTTCCAGTGGTGACAAAATAGCCTCTGAATTCATCTCGGATGTCATGGGCAGCGGCTGCTGAACGTCGAGCTACTAGTTTTAGTGGTTGCAATATGCTATTTGCATTATCTTGCCTCCACGTGCCATCAACAATCATTTCTCCATTCACGCTGATTGTGTCATAAGTGCCAGGGGGTACATATGTGTTTCTCGACTTGCCCTTGTTCAAAAAATTGTGTAAGTGGGTTACTGCTAATACAACTTTCTGAGCAACATCTGGTTGGAGAAGCATGGGTTTCCTGAGCACTCTAAAAATTGCCGAAGACACACCGAACGCATTTTCTACAACCCTCCTTGCCCGGCTCAACCTATAATTGAAAATACGACTAGGAGAGCCTTTTGGGCAGTCATACGGGTATGGCTTCATTAGCTTCGGAGTCAAAGCAAATGCGGCATCTCCGAGTATGACATACGGTACCTTTCTGGCTCGACCTGGCAGCACTTCTTCATCTGGAAATTGCGAACTGATTTGTTCCAGGTTTCTATAAAGCTCGCAATTTTTAAATACTCCGCTGTCTGAAATGCGCCCTTGGCATCCGACATTAACATATAGAAAATTATACTTTGCATCTACAAGAGCAAGCAAGACTATGCTGAAAGTACCCTTGTAGTTGTGGTATTCACTGCCACTACCAATTGGGCACTGCAGGACGACGTGTTTCTCATCGATCGCTCCCAAACAATGTGGATAATTCCACAACGTCTGAAATTGATCGGCAATTCTCCTCCATTCTTCTTCTGAAGATGGCATCTGTAAAAGAAAACAATATAGGTTTATATCTATTTTTCAAATATACAAAGTATTCAGATAAGCTAATGGTTAAAATGCAGAAAACAACTTAATAAAAGCAGAAAATGCTTTGTAACTTTGAAAGACAACATTGCATTGTTAAACTGCATAAAGAGGCATGGGGAGTACTGTGGTACAGTGGCATAGCTAGACCCGGATTTTAGGGGGGTTTCTTCGGGAGAAGTTGGCTAATTTTGTTGTTTTCCAAGAAAAATTGGTAAAATTCTAGACTATCTTTACAATTTAAGGGGGGGGGGGTTATCCCCACCCCCTCATCTACGCCAGTGCTGTGGTAGTCCCATTACTAACATGAAAATGAGCGTTGATACAAAGCTCACAAACTTGCGATTCAAATTCCATATTTTGGATGCATTAAAAAGACTTCTTTACACTTAACTCATGAAGTTACCATGAAGGTGCACTAGGGCAATCATTGAGTGCCATCTGAACACCTGGTATGTTGGTACCCCTACTAGCACAGTGGTACCCCAATTGCTAAAGCTCTGTGCATGCTTATTACTGCAAATAATGTCCTGAAGCAGGCCCATTTAGTTAAATTTATGGTACTAAATCATTATTATTTTCTTTCAATGCCGGTATTTAAATTGTTTAACCGGTAAGGGGAATTTAATTGAATATCTTTGATGAATAAATTTCAGTTAAGCAAAAAGAATATTTTTTCTTTTGGCTAAACTTCTTCAAGAAAGAAAAAAAAAGTTTACCCTTAAATGTTCCTCCAAACACTGTATTAGTGCTTCACACACTTCTGGCACAATCAAAGAAATAGACTGCTTTGAGATCCGAAATAAGTACTGTAGGCTACTGTAGGAATCGCCCGTCGCTAAGAATCTCAAAGTAATAGCTAATCGTTCTTCCACAGTTATTGCTTTACGCAAATGAGTGTCTTTTTTTGTTACAATGGGGGCTATTAGTTTCAACAGGAGCTCATAGTCTTCCAAATTCATTCTAACGAAGTTCTTGAATTGACCAGTGGATGTTTCGAATCTCAACTCCGAAATTAATTTCAGTCCACCTCTCCCTTCGCGATTACCATAAATAGGGGTAATCCACCATCTTCTATCTTTATTCCTCTGTTTTTCTTCCTTCTCCTTCATCATTAGCATGAATAAGAAACATTGAGTTTGGAGTTCTAATTCGGCCGACATCGTTTGTTTACGTTTGCGCGTACACAGCGGATCAGGGTGAGCGCAAACCGCTGTACAACGCCGAGCTCACATACGTCACACAGTGACGTCACTATGCGAGCGTGCTCAACTCGCTCATGCTCTAGTCTGGACGCCCCTTAACAGATTTAAGGAAATTAACGTTCCAGATAAGAGGAGTTTGCTCTCATTTATTATTGTTATTAAAGCAATATAATTTTTTTCAATAAAAACTGTGTATTTTTTTTTTTTTTTTACTTTTTTTTTGCTACTGTTATTTTATTTTTTTTTTTAATTTTGTGTATTTTTTTTCAATAAAAATGTGTTTTTCAATAAAACACACATTTTTGTTTTGAATAAAAATAAGGAATAGTGGGAAATGTACGATTTTTTTTTCAGTTCATTTTTCTCAGAAAATTTAAATCACCTTCAACTAGTTTAAAAAAATTATTGTGTGCAGTATATTTTAAAGGAATTGATGACAGAAATAATTTGAAAATACTTTTGATTTAGAATATGAGATTGTTCATTAAAACTTGGTCAAAATGCAACCAAACATTAAGTTGAAGTATGAATTTGATTTTAAAAAAAAAATCATATACATTTGTTCATAATTCTTTATTTCTTTTTTATTGCATAAATCCCAAACAAATTAAAATTTGAAATCACATTTGACAAATTTGAAAAAAAAAAAAAAGAAAACTAGGTGCGAAATTCTCATAAATAAGAAACAAATTAAAATTTGCAATCACATTCGACAAATTTTAAAACAAAACAAAGCACAAGAGCAAAATACCGGGACGTATGGCAAGCCTATATATAACTTTAATTTTTGAAATTTTTCTCTTTGAATATCACTTAAATAGAGTGTCCCTTATCCAGAGGTAAATACATTGTGGTCCCTATTTAAAGGGACTGGGAAGAGAAAAAGTGTTCCTTAATTAGAAGTGTCCCTTTTTCGGAGGTGTCCCTTAATGGAGATACTACTGTAAAAAGGATTTAACACAAACGAAAATATTTTAATTTGGAACAATTCTTTGTCATAAAATTTTGATGTTTTGCGTTGTGTCCGCTTTCTCGGACAATTTTTATTTATGATTAATAAAGCTTGAAATTGTGTGTGATTGATATTGGACATATTAATAGCTTCCGCATTTAGCTTAAAGAGAAAAAAAAAAACTAACACTGTTGAAAATTCAGTCAGACGGGGTTAAACTTTAAAAAAAATAATAGCAGACAATCAGCAATCGGTGATTCCTCCCCTTACCCTCCTCCCTTGCTTTTTTTTTAAATTTTATTTTTATATCAATAATTTACTAAGTCTTATTGTACTTTTCTAGTAATTATTATTTCACGCTAAATATATTCATTCAATTTCAATTACACGTAAATTAACGTAGTCTCCGAAAATCTACTGCATAGTATTTATTCGCATTTTTAAAGTATTAAACTTTTATTTTTTAATATTAGCACTTGGTAATTGTAATCAAATGATTTTCGTCCGAAGGTGAGCACATTAACAGGGGTCCATTATAGATTTATATTACACATTATCACTCTCGCAGTAAGGGGATTCTAGACCACAAGAGAACCTACTTCACACCCCAAAGGCTATGTAACAACCGGAGAACCAACCCTCCCTATTTAATGCTTTAACAGGTGCATTCGTTTATTGTGCCACTAAATAATGACAAGAAGTTCCGAACTGTGGGGAGTTCATCAGGAACATTACTGAAAGTCACAAATTACAAACAAACAGGGTGGTCTCTGCGTTGTAGGGGCTGTGACGTGCGGGACGACGGTTCCCTTTGGAAACCACTTATGCAAAAAATAATCCTTTATGTTTTTACAGAAAAAAAAATGAGAGAGAGAAAACTAAAATTAAAATATAATTGTAATGAAGCTGCAATTTTGAACGTAAATTTCAAGCTAGAATTTTTCTGTAGTTTTATTTGATTAAAAGTTATCTACTGTTAAGAATTTGGATAAAGTTTGAAATGCAGGAAACAAAACTGTTTGTTAGTGTACTGTACTATAAGCTGTTTATTTTACCTCTAATAAAATCATCTAAAAGAATTACGTCATGCAATGATTTTAGAGTCTAACAGCGAGCATTAATGAAAATAAGTCTCTATATATGAATAAACTTAGAGAGACGGGGGAGGGGTGGGGAATAAAAAAGGGGGCGCAACTTTATTTCAATTAAAAATCAAGCAGAACATCTTAGCAACAAACCAAAAAGCTTGGTACAAATGGTGCCCCTTTATTAATTGATTTACTTTAATATTTACGAAATCAACTATCAATGCTGGTTTTTTTTTTTAAGGTAAAAAATCCAACTTCTTTCCAAATGTTTTCATTAAATTTAGACACTATTTAAAAATACGAAATTCATTTAATCCAGAAAGTACAATCAAAGCTTGAATTTAAAAAAAAAAGTTGTAAAGTAATGCCACTTCTAAAATATCAGTGCATCTTTTCGTGTAAATATTTGTTATGTGTATGTCCTTATACATTAATCTACAATGCATTCAGAGTATATTGTTGTAAAAAAGATTGCACAAAACGTTATAAAATTGAAAAAGTCAACAGCTACACTGATAGCATAATCTTTACCACTTGAAGAACATTTATTATTATTATTATTATTATTATTATTGCATTTTTGAGGGAAGTATGAAAGAAGCCGCCTCATCTGACGTATAGAAGGGTAAGTAAACGTAAATCAATAATTTCAAGAACACAGGGCCAGCGAGAACCAGAGGCAGCAAGGCGCTTGCCTCGCAGCGCAGCTTCCTTAAGGGGGCGGCAATTACAATCTAATCAATTTATTAGGTAGTATTACGCTTCTAATGAATAAGAAAATAGGTATGTCCTATGGGGATCTTGATATATTTACATGTGTATTCAAATGAAAGCAAAATTACAGAAAAAAAAAAAAAAAAAAATTGAACACCACATAAAACTTAAACTTTGAATGCAATTTTTTTTTCACACAAAAACAGCACAATATCAAGAACAACTCTTGAACTATTTTTTTCATCTTCAAAACATCTCCAGTAAAATTAAATCCTTGATGCAGTTTTCTATACTAACTGCATCAGGGCTAGAATTCAACTAGCACTTCAGATAATAATCTGAGATATCCAATTATCTGTAAGAAGAAATATAAAATATATTAAGAGCAAATAAAATAGAAAGCACTTTAAGATAAAAAGAATTTTTAAAAAATTCACTGCTTAAACAGTAACAATGTCAAAAATATAGCAGTAATGATGGGAAGGTAACTTATAAAATATAAAATAGGAAATTATATATGAAGGCATTATAATTTTATACTTTGCACTTAGTGCATCAAACTTTTCAATTAAGGTCTCGCACAGGTAAAGTTTATAAACATGTTTATTATAATAATGCCCCGATACATTATTATATTATAAAGAAACACAACATAAACCTCAAATTGTCCTACAATTGTCCTACAATGGTAACAAACTAACATCTAATATCTCACAAAATGAATGGAAAATATGCAATTAGATCACAGTAAAACCTCACAAACTCACTCCTTTCAAAATAAATGAATAGACAATTACATAGTACATAAACAAATTTCATCTTTTAACATCATTCTGAAAAACCACACAAAGCTTTAGCTACTTTTCCAAAGATGTTAATGAATCTAAAAGGCTCTTACTGCTTAGGGAGCTCTGAAGGAAAGCTCTTGTTAGATTGCAAAAAACAATGTTTAATTTTAACAATTTATTAACCCAATGTTCCTTATTTTTATTCAAAACAAAAATGTGTGTTTTATTGAAAGACACACATTTTTATTGAAAAAAAATACAAAAAGTTTAAAAAATAATAATAACTGTAGTTAAAAAAAGTAAAAAAAAATTACACAAAGTATTTATTGGAAAAAAATGATATTGCTTTAATAACAATAATAAATGAGAGCAAACTCCTCTTATCTGGAACATTAATTTCCTTAGATCTGTTAGAATCAAAAATAAAATATTAATTGACATATAATTAACAATATTAATTAACAATAATATTAAAAAACATGTTTCGTGTAAATCAAAAGACGTTATTTTGCCATTGTACAGAGGACTGGTTAGGCCACATCTAGAGTATGCAGTACAATTTTGGTCGCCATATTTAAAAAAAGATATTGACATGTTAGAAAAAGTTCAACGCAGGGCTACAAAAATTATTAAAGGAACCTCAGGTATGGCTTATGAAAACAGATTAAAGAAATTTAACATGTATACGTTACAAGAAAGAAGGAAACGGGGAGATTTGATTCAGTTGTTCAAATTTATAAAGTTAAATGAAACAGAAGGTTTACAATTTTCTCATAGTAATAGGACTCGGGGAAATGGATTGAAATTATTTAAATCACAATTTAAGAGGGAGTGAGGAAACATTGCTTTTTCAGTAGAGTTGTCGACGATTGGAACACTTTGCCATCGCACATTGTTAATTCTAAGGATGTTAAATCGTTTAAGGAGGGATTGGATCGTCACTGGGGGATTGTGAAGAGAGCAGCCAGTTGAAATCTGATAATGTTTCTCTCTTAGCTTTTGTTCAAATAGTTTTTTATGTAAATTGATACTGCTTTTTCTTTTTCTTTCATGCAAATGGGCGTTCAAGATAAAAGTAGGGACAAGAAGAAGAGGAAGAGGAGCGTGAAGAAGTCAAGCAGGAATTGATCATCTATTCACCAACCTTGTTGGGCCTAGCGCCTGTTGTTGGTGTACTTTTTGTATTGTATTGTATTGTATTGTATTGTATTGTATTGTATACTCTCACACACTCAACGCAGAAAACGAAAACGGCGCATGCGGCTTAAACAGAGTGACGTCAGAGCTCCACGCCTACTGGCGTGACGTCACACTTGGAGAGCGCTCGCTCATAATGTGAACTAACGTCCACCTTCCTTCCATGCATGCAGAAGTTTTTCTAAAATTCGTAAGTCAACATGAAAACGTTATTGGGCATTGAAAGCCAAAAAACATGAAGTTATTACACAAATATGTCGAGAAAGACGGCAGTGGGTATGTTTATTTTTAATTTAGTCGTAAAAATTAGCAATACTTGTTAATTTTTGTATAAGTGGGAATACGGTATTAGTCATTGTATACTGTGACAGACCATCATCCACAAAATTTTCCAGGGAATGGGGGGAATAAAGAGAATATATTCAATACATTGCAAATGTAGGTAATAAAAAAGCAAAAAAATTACATTTGTTTTTCTGAAAATCAAGGGGGAGGCAACTGCCCCTTTCCGCAAAAACAAAATGAGTGTCTTGCTTTGTGATTTGTAGTAGTTATCAAATTTATTGATTCATTAAATTGTTTTCTATAAGGATGTTGAAATACATCTTAAGAACCGTTCATAAATGATGTCACACTTTGACCCCCTTCCCACTTTGTCACAAAATGTCACACTTCAACATACCCCACCCCCTTTGTCGCATGTCACGCTATATTATATGAGCATAAAGTAAGTTTAATTTGCTGACTTTTATAAAAATCAAAACTTGCAATGTCACCCTTCTTCACAAACTGTCACACTTTTTTAAACCCCATCGCCCCCTCGAAGCGTGACGTCACTTATGAATGTCCCCTTATATGTATTCCAGTCAGGATTGGGTTTTAGCCGTCAAAAATTAGTTTTTGATGTGACATAGGTTTAAACTGTCAAAAACCCCAATACAATTTAAATATGCTAAAAATTTAAAAAGAAGGCGGGTGGATCTTAGGAGAACCCACCCCACTGGCGTGGTTGGCAATAAGTACGCAGTCTTGGTAAACCAGATTCGATAGTAACCCAGCTTCTATCCTTGGACGAAATGGACGCCAAATTGGCGATTTTGAAAAGCAGTGGGCTCTCCGAGGAGTTTACTGAAGGCTTTTAATAATAGCAAGGTACAGCATTCTTTTTGTTTAATTATGATGTTCCTTAGTTTTAGTATACATTGAATTATAATTAAATATTAATTTATATACTTTTCTTTGTTTATGACTTCATTTTCAAATTTTTACACGTGTATTTCTTTCTGGTGTGGATTTTTTGCATATTTGACAAGTATGTAGGGGGGAAAAGCTGTTTTTAGTGTCGGTATTTCTTTGTACCGTTTGAAAAGCATCTTTGATTACACCCTATTCTGGGGAAAGTACATACCTCCATTAGATTTCAATTGTGATATATTACTTTCTGCTTCTATCCATAAAAAGGTTTAAAAATCTAAATTTATTTCTGCAAAATATTAGATTAAACCTACACAATTTTAATGACTACAAATATAATGAAGGATTTATTAATTGTACAACTTTGCTGAAAGTAATTAAAAGTATGCATTCACAATGAAATGATTCATTACATAAGTGTTTGACGATTTCTATTAAAAAATTCACATTATAGTCTATTACCAGTCCATGTTCTCGAAATATTCTACAAATAGGATGTAGCTCAAGAATGCACTGGCAGGGCACAGCAAAAGATGTTTTAAGACGTCAAACCCCTCCTACAGCATCAGAAAACAGAAACCCGTGTTTGTACACCTAAAAAACAATTAACTGATTTTTAAAAAGAATTCTTATGAAGAAAATCACTCTCGGGCATAGATTCTGGCTGTGCTACAGCAAGAATATATTTTTGTAGTTTATACTCGGCAGTTTTAATGCATTTATGCTGCTTTATTTAAAATTTATTGATTAAAGTCTATCTAATAAAGGTCAAGATTCACGCTTGCCACTCGCCACGTGGTGACATTGTTTGAAAAAGTGGCGATTCAAAAAATTAAGAGTGATCGCCACCTTTCCTTTTTTTAATTTTTAAAGTAAATCCTTCCTTTCAAATACATCTATAGAATTTACAACTCTTGCTTCTTTCATGCACACAAGCACAATAAAAACGCATCAATTCGGCATTCAAGTAACCGAATTTCGGCCGATCATCTTCATTTCCCCTTTCACAAGAAAAAAAATGGCGAAAACGTTTCACGATTGCGCTGTTTTATTTTTCTAAATCCTTCTCTATGCCTTATAAATCTTTTAAATACAGTGGGAAACAATCTAAATCTTGATTTTTTTTTTTTTGTTCCTCATAGCCGCAACACTTGCATTTCAGATCGGCAATTTTCGCAAAAACTTATAAAACATAAGTGTCGTGCCATTTTGAAAATGGTGAGAAAGTTTGAAAAAAAAGTTTTGAAATCAATGAAAATAAAATGTACTGAACAAATTTAGAACTGGAAATATACGTTTTTTAATTGTGTTAGAAAATGGTCCGTATTTATGATAGCTGTTTTTTATAAAAGGTTCGTTTCTGTAATTGGGATTTTTGTTATATGTTGCTTCTATTATTAACAAAAATTTTACATTTAAATCCTTTGTACCGTGTAACATTCAGCACAAAAAACTATATTGCAAAAATTAATATTTCGTAATTTACCATCGCCAACGAATCTAGTTTTTTCTTTTTCCGATTTGAAAGTCATAAGATTTTTTTCTTTTTTGTAAACCTGATAATTTTGACAAATTATTATGTTTTCTTCACTAAAAATAAGATACATAAGGAATTGCGGGGATGGGGCATGTCCCCCCCCCCTCCCACCGCTTCGCATAGCTGGCCACCAAGTTAATCAAGTTTAGTGGCCTCTGGCCACTTAAAAAATTTCCAAGTCTTGACCTTTACTATCCAATTATGCTAAATCATTTCTTTGATATTTTTTTTTTACAAATTAGGTTTTTGACGAGCCGGTTTTAACCATGGTTAAAAGCGGTTATAACCATTGCATGTCAAAAACCTGCCAACCCTGATTCCAGTATCCAGTACTTTGTGTCTCTTTAGAGGGAGTGGGGGCAAAGGATATGTCCTTGTATAATACCAACAAAATACATACACATTAGAAAATAAATAGTTATTCTTCATGGGGTAGAAAATTTCTCCCTCCTAATAACCAAAATGAAGGATGCAATTTGTGATTTATATAAATTACCGTTTTATTCTCTGCTTGTTGAAATGTAATTCCATACACCTCCCACAATTATTTTACAAAAATCCATTCTATTTCTAATGTTTTAAATTAATATTAATTCATTGAGTATAATTATTTAATTGTACTCGTTGAAATGCAATTTTTAGCAAGTTCCTAAAATTAAATTTAAATAAAATTTTATTGTTTAATCTTAATGAGAGTAGCGTCACTATGTAGATGCTGAAAATGTCAATCATGTCCCTTCATTCTTGGTGTAACATGATTTCTTTGGTTTAACATGAATTTTGGGTTTAGCATGGTCTTTTGGTTTAGCATGATTGCACAATTTTTGATAAAATGATTGCCGCAGCATAATCAATACAATGATAATAATTGTTACTGAATCTTGCCCGTTTTCTAAGGAAACCCATGAACATGAAATATTTTGTTTGAAATTGATTGTTATAGTATGGATTATTAGCTGTAGTAAAAGATAATGCGATTGGATCTACAATGGTTGTTTATAATATCCAGGGGTCACACCAAGGAAATTTGCGGACCCTCAACAAAATTCCAATGATTCATAGCGGACCTTTCACAAAATTCCGAAGCAGCAAACATTTTTTTTTTTAAATCACTGTATGTTTAAATTTTCAATTTTCGTAAAAATACTTTTAAAATTCACAAAAAACAAACCCTGTTAAAAAATTCTGAATCGACCCCTGATATTGGATATATTATTCGTGTAAATTACTTTCAAATGAAGTAAATATTAAAAAATTTCCCATTATTAATAGGGCTAATTCACAAAAACTTCTTGATTTTGGAAAAAAAAAAAAGAGGAGGAGCATGAGTGATTCTGATACGAAATTCTCTGACATTTCTGAAAATCGTTGAGCACGTGTACCTACCGAAAGCTTAAAAAACAGTTTTCTGAAAATTTTTTAATTTATAAATCTTAAGATCTCTTTGACAATTAATATCTGCTTTTGTTTCTACCTTCAGACAAGCAATATGTTTTGTACTATTTTAAAAGCTTTCAATACAATAACTTTGTAAAGAAAAAAAGAGACTTCTGGTATTAATATATTAAGACTTTTCATTTAATTACGTGAAGGATTATTTTTGATCTTATATATATATATATATGCGTATATATTGTGTTGAAGAGGGGGATTGTTAACCTAAGAATGTACTTTTTTTATTTTAAATTGATGTCACAGTGAAAGTCCAAAAAATTATTTCTGCTTATAATCAATCACCAATGGATGTTCATGTAATTTACTTTCAGATGAAGTAAAAATTCACACATTTCTCATTATTAACAGGGCTAATTCACAAAAAACCCCTTGATTTTAGAACAAAAAAAAAGGGAGCAGATTAGGGGGTTACCTGAATAAAAAAAAAAGGTTTCGTTGATCTGTTACGAAATGAAAACTAACCATGTTGTTTTACCGAATAAATTTTGACCCCTCTCGGTATTTTTCCGAAAGCTGTTGTTGTGGGATCCGAAGCATCGGAATATCCATTTATTTATTAATACGGTTCTAACCACCAGGATTATTTACTAAACAATTTGTAACCTCGTCTACTCGATTCAATGCTGGAGTCTTTCGGTAATCGAAACCTTTCCCCCAGGTCCGTGACCCTGATGCCGGAAGAAGCGGAAGACATGTGGCACGCATACAACTTGGTTGCTGTTGGAGATAGCCTAAGAAGTACTACAATCAGGTAAAAAGTAATCTAGTTCCTTACAAAAAAAAAATCGGGGTACATGCAATCTATATATATAAAAATGAATGTACAGTCAACCCTCGATAACTCAAATTTTTCAATATCTCGAAATAAAGTTATTTCCCTTCGTTTATCCTATGCTGTCAATGTTAAAATAACCTTGTTTAGTCGAATTTTTCAACTTTAGACCCTCGATAACTCGAATTTTTTTCTTTGGTGATTCTCTCAAATTCCATATTCTTTGTTCAACTATTTGTATTTCCTTGTTCCAAAACGTGAGCAAATGTGCATTCTTTATTTCCATTCTGTTCAGTGGGGCTAAGGAATTTTCGACATTCCTGTCCTTTTGTAATTTTCACCCTCTTTCTAAACTTTTTAGTCATTGAACCATTCAAGGTCACACCTGCAGGGTAAATGTTGGTGGGTGAGAAGTGGGAGGGAGGAAGAATTTGCCGCTGCTTGCTACATTGTACCCAGGGCTATCTCATTCTTGTCATCTCCTTGTCTTGTACTGTGGAAAGAACTCCGGCCAGGAAATTTTCACAACAGTTGAGTTATACAACGAACTTGTTAGCAATGGCAACTAAACGATAGTTAAACACGCTTTCCATTCAGGAAAAGCAACGAGTTATTGAAGAAGTGGAAAAAGGTTCCAAAATGAAAAATGAAATTGCGAAAGAGTTTGGAATACCAAGCAGCACATTATCGACAATTTTAAAAAATAGAGAAGCTATTCTTAAAAAGTGTGAGAATAGATTCGGTAAAAGAAAGAAAATTAGAGAATGAATTTCCTGATATGGAAAAATGCCTAATGGTGTGGATTACACAATGTAGAGCGCAAAACATCCCAATCAACAGAAATTTGATAAAAGAGAAAGCCGAAGCATTTGCCAAGGAATTGGGTCATGTTAGTTTTTAAAAAAGTAATGGATGGCTCAAAAATTTTAAACACCGAAACAACATTACGTTTCTTAAAATGTGCGGCAAAAGTGTAAGCGTTAAGGAGCAAGTAAGCCTGCATTGAATTCAAAGAGACACTAAGATTGATACTCAAAAAATACGATGAAAAAATTGTTTAACGAAACTGGACTTTTTTTAAAATGCACTCCAGATAAAACCATGGCCATTAAATTAGAAGCCTGCAAAGGAGCAAAGAATGCTTAACTTTGTTGCTTTGCTCAAACATGGATGGAACTGAGAAATTAAAGCCCTTATAATGATTGGAAAATCAGCAAAACCAAGGTGCTTTTCTGGAGTGAAGTCTTTCCCTTTTACGTATGATTCCAATCAAAAAGCTTGGATGACTTCTAAAATTTTTGAAAATTGGCTGAAGGAGTTTGAAAGGAAAATGAAAAGAGAAAAGCGTAAAATCATGCTTTTTATTGATAACTGCAAAGGTCACAGTATCATACCAAAATTGAATCATATTCAAGTGGAAATTCTTCCCCCAAACACGACATCTAGACTTCAACGTCTTGATCAAGAAATCATTCAAAGTTTCAAAGTCAAATATCGCCATCAAGTGGTAAAAAAACTTTTGGCTGAAATTGAAGACTGAACTAAGCTATCTGGAGTGAGCATTTTGGAAGCCATGAGAGTGGCAGATAAAAAGCATGGAATGGCGTCACTTCATCGACCATTTCAAACTGCTTTAGCAAGGCAGGATTTGCAAAAAATGAGCAGAATGACACCGTGTGTGAAACAAACAATGATGATATTGAAAATAGCACCCCAACGAAAGATTGGGAATGACTTGCAGAAAAAATAAATCTAAGAGAAATGAAATTTGGAGACTTTTTGAATATTGATGAAGAAGTTGCAGTTTGTGGGTAGTGGGAAGACCAGGATATTCTTTCGCAAGTTACAGCTAGTGAAGTAATTTCTGAAGACGATGAGGAGGAACAGATTTGCAAGATTCAGGAAAAACCAACGAACAAAGAAGCTGAATTAGCTGCGGATGTTTTGAGAAGGTTTATTGAATCTCGTCCGAATATGACACCAGAGACCTTCAAAGCTCTTTCTCATATAGAAAGTGTTGTGGAATCCGAAAAAGAGTCAAATTTAAAACAAACCAGCATAGCTTTATTTTTCAAATGATGGAATATATGTAAGTAAGTGCTTTTCTTATGTAACCTACTTTTATTTTCAAAGAGGCATGTAGTTTTTTCGCACTGGTTTCTTTTTTATTCTCCACCTATTAAAACTAAGTTAACTTGGATAACTCGAATTTTTGCTAACTCGAATTTTTTTACTGCTCCCTTGAAATTCCAGATATCGAGGTTTGACTGTTGTATGTGTGTCTGTCCTTTATGCATTATTGCACCATTCATCCGGTCGGGAAGATGTTGAGTACACTCCTGCGAAGGTTTCTTTGAAAAATCCTACAGGCAGTTCTCTTTTTATTCCAATTTTACGCAATTGTCCACATAAATTCCCCAATATGGGGATGAAAACAACCTTGCGCATATTATTGTAATATATCAATCGAAAGCGTTCATTTTTCTGCATAAGATGATATTTGTTCTAAATCAAAAAGAATGCCAATTATAAGCTTTTTAATGTGATTTCTTAAGGCTTACTTTGATCCAAAAATAATAATGAGCAGTTTCCTCAACTCCTGGTGAATAGTGTTAGCTTAATTTGAATAGAAAACTTATTTTTCAAAATAGAGAGACATCAGTTTAGTTGTTAACGGAAAAACAATAATAAAGCATACCTTTTTCTCAAATTAGCAATAGGTTTTAATTCGAGATTGAACTTGATAAAAGTATTGTCTCCCCAATTTAAGCATTTGAATAAATATCGCCAGAAAAGGAATACGTATGGTTTATGCTAGATTTCAAATAACGTGGCGAATAGGACACGCTACAATTTGACTTTTTTAATGAGTCATTGGAGATAAATTGGAACACACTCATGAAACTATGTTTACGTTTTTTAGGTGCGGTTAAGATTCAGCACGAGCTACCGCTAGTTTAATTTAAAATTTAGGACTCTGAGGACTCTGCGAATAACGCTTGACATGGCACCCAGAAGTATTAGGGTCATTCTGATTTACCACTCAGTCATATGAAACTTTCCACTTCCATTTAATGTGAAACTAAAATTGTAGCTTACATAAAATATATACAACTCTGCCTTCCAGGTTGATTCAATCCCAAATTTTTAAAGAATGGAATCCCCCGATTCGGTGTGCAGTGCGGAATTGCTCACGGGTCGACTCGTTATTACACTTTTATTGTGCTAAGAATTAAAAAAACTTGCTGAATAAATTTGTTAATAATGGATATCATTATTTCAATATAAAGTCACATTATTGGTGAAATATTAGCGGTCGACACTTGCCACCTGGCAATTTAAAAAATAAAAATGGAGATTAAAAAGTCAACGATCGCCATCCTTAACGAACTGCTTCATTTTCATTCTGTAAATGTTGAAGATTGGAAATGTAATAAACACCTTAAAGATAAATTCAATTCTCATTTTCCAATTCTTATTATGAGCAAATCACCCTCAGACCTTCCCCCAGTATTGAAAAAAGGGCAGGGTGCTACTGTAAAAAAAAGAAGGGCACTTTTCCAAATTTTGGGCATCTTACCGAAATAAAGGGCACATGTAATTTGAAGTAGGGACCGTTCATAAATGGAAGTCACACTTTTTTCCATGTTGGACCGCCCTACCCCATTGTCACATGTTAAGCTATGTTGCACAAGCAGAATGTCACACTTCCTGTTACTCCTCCCCTTGTCACACTTTGTCACAATTTCGGGAACACCCCTTCCCCCTAGAAGCGTGACATCATTTATGAATCCTCCCTTAGTAATACTTTATTATTGCCATAATTTAACATTTTAGTCAAACATCAACATCATCACAGTGAAACCGAACATTGAAAAATATCTATATACTAATTTGACAATATTCATTTTTAAGATCGTTTTCAATATTTGAAGTAAAGCATGAAAAAATTCTGCTTGTATATTCAAGGCAACATCAACCAATAATGATTTTAAATTCAATAAAATATCTAGCAAGGATTTTCTGAGTTATACATTTTTACTAATTTATGAGAGTGTTTCTGTTCATTCGAGTACTTCTGAAGATCTGATCACCTCTGAGGAATAATAAGAAAATAAGAATATATCATTTCTTAATACAATAAAGCTTCAGTAATAATAATTAGAGCCCGGATTTTGATGACCTAAACAATCACTGAAAATGCCCTTTAAAATTTTTAACATGTCCTAAAAACAGCAAAATTGCAAAAAATGCCATTATAATTAATCAAGAATACCAACTGAAAGCAATGGTTTCTCTTAAAATGACAATAGTATTTTTTTTTTAAATTAAAAGAAGCAAAATTAATACAATACATTTTCATTAAAGATTGAAATAAGTGTTTATTAAAATAAAGAGAGAAAAAGGAAATGTTTAATATATGGATTCCTCACATGTTGCCATCTTTTTTCCCGCAAGTTTTCTTACATTTTAAAACTTTTCTTTCTTGAAATAACTAGAAAGAACCATTAGATTGGGAATATTAAATGCTTTTTCATATTTTGAATAGTAAATAGTTTCTTGTTTGAAAGAGCATTCTTATATTTTGGTTAGTTTTCTCAACATCTACAAATGTAATAAATGCATATTTGACCCAAATGGGTCCCTTATAAAGATGAAAAAAAGAATTTTCTTATTAGTCTTTGGGAACCTACTGTTCTTAATTTTATGAGATAGAGAGTTTTTAAGAGTTGCAATATAATCAAGCACAGAATCATCGGAAGAGTTTCAGGCTACACACAAAAAATTACCCAAAGCCAAAAAGAGACATAGAATGATGTGAAAAAAAGAATCCCCAAAATCTCAAAAAGTGCCCGAAAAATCTCGCAACTGTGGGCCCTAAAAGAGATCATTATTATCATTATTAATTTTGTAAAATGTTTAAACTAAAAAAAAAATTCCTTATTTAGCAACAGTTTTCAATAATTGTTTATTGTTTTTTAAAGAAGTGGGATCCAGGTAAATTAACAATTTTCTAAAAATTTCTTATGTATCCACAATTTAGTATTTTCTAAAAAGTAAATAGCTGTCAATACTAAAATCAAATTTGAAGTAAATAAATAAATGACACAATAATCGTGATTTAATAATGGTGAATAATTAGTGATAAACGCAACTTTCGACAAACACGTGTTCAATATCGACACCGTTCAAAAAAAATAAAGCCAGAAACTATTGAAATAAAATGCAAAATAAACAGATTTAGGGTAGCATGTGTGAAAAATATCTTCTAATTTAGAAATCAATTGAAATTTGTTCCCGATGAAAAAGGATTAAAATCTCTAACGTAGAATCCAATTTTCGGCAAAGCCTGCTTTTAAATATGCTTTTGCCTGTTTCTATCTTTATACTTTTTTTCCTTTTTTAATTTTTAAAATGAAACGACAAATAAGCAGATTTAAGGTAGTGTATGCAAAAAATATCTTACAACTTTCAAGATAATTGAAATAATTCCAGGATGGAAAAAGATTGAAGTTTCAAACACGGTAAGCAATTTCCGGTAAAAATCGGAGGAAAAACTAGTTTCCTTGTGGCCCAAAAATTAACTCCCATTTCTTTCTTCTTTATTTAATTTTTAGTGGACAAGAGAATTTGGGAAAAGGTCACGTGTCAAGATGAAAGTTCGGGAAAGGGTTTTAGCATTAGCAAATGGTAGCCACATTGGCGACTTCAATGAAAACAATGGTCGCTAAAACGTGAAAATCGGTCGCCTCAGGCGACTGGCGATCACGAGTTTTGAGCTCTACAAGAAGGGCGCAATCTCACTAACAAAAGGGCAAGATGGGCGTGTTTCCCGAATCCAAGGGCGGGCGGGACGCGGCGCCCTCCCGCCCAACCCCAGGGGAAGCACTGCACCCTTTTTCTTTCGTTAGAAACTCGTCAATATCGAACACGTGTTCTTTGCGCCGAAAGTGTCGGGTCACATTTCAACGTTCAATCGTTCCCGTATATATTTAAATCATTTTAAAAGTTTGAAAGAGTTTTTACCTTTGTGCTCATTCAAATCTACATAATTCTTGTTTTATTTTAGCAATTTATTTATTTTCTAAACAATTTTAGAGTTAGTTTTTAATTCTTATTAAAAAAGGGCCACCAACAAAAGTCCGAGTCTACCAACCACTGCCTACTAACAAAATTTCCCAGCTCTCACCTATATGTCACTTAGTATGAATGTGTTCAAAAAGACTGTAAATGAGCTAATGTTAAGGAATTATTTTCCAGGAAAGTGACGACGGAATCGGCCACTGGCAGCACTGGCAGCAATAGAATTCGAACCACCCTGACCATTTCGGTCGAGGATATCGATTTCGACACTCAAGCCTGCATGCTCCGGGTCAAGGGCAGAAATATCCAAGAAAACCAATATGTCAAAGTCGGTTTACCCCTTTGTTCTCGTAAATTCAGTTTTACCTTTTTTTTTTGTAAAATATATTCTGTTGATTCATGTTTACATGAGCAAATGACTCGTTTTGCAGATGGGAGCGTATCACACTCTCGACCTGGAGCTTAATCGTAAATTCACCCTCTTGAAAGCTCGTTGGGACACCATCGCTCTGGAACGCATCGGTATGGTTTTGATTCAATTTTTCACCTTGGTGTTTTGAATAATTGTTGATATGATGTGCAAATTTCAATAATGAGTGATTTTGTATTTTCCGTGAGCTACTTATATAACTTTTTTTTTTTTGTCCGACATATAGTAATAATTTACTCAATATATATTATATTCTCCTGAGACCCCAAATGAAACACACACGGGCAATTTTAATGCAATTTTATGTTTCTCCACTGTAAAATTGATTATAAAAATAAAAAAGCAAAAAAGAAAATTTTTCTAAATTATAATTAACAATTTGTTCAGTCAATAAATAATACCCAATTTCTATGTTTAAAACCAAGTAAACCATCTGTTCATTAACTTCAAAACCAAATGGGTGTTTTAGTCTTCAAATTGCACAAACACAAATTAAATGAACAGTATTTTAAAAAGTATCCAATTGGGTCTCAGATCGCATTGTACCCATACAAAATAGATACCAATTGTTATTGGTGAGGAAAAATGCAGCCCTCAAATGTTTACCGCTTTTTGTTGTAGTCTTTTTAGAAAAGGGACTTTTACCATATGTATGAACCCATCCCTCAACTATCCCACAAAAATTCTTTCCAAAATGACTGACCCTTGTGTAATCCCGCCCGCTTACTTCAGAAACATAGTTTATGTGCATTTAACGAATGTCGTCAATGAAAAGTTAGGATTAAGGTATGTGTGGTTTTTTTTTTTCATATAGTATTCTTTGTAATCTTTTGCTTTTTAAGTGTGCACGGGTAACCATTTTGTTCCAATTGCTCCGAGCAAAAACCTGCTACGAGCGAGCTGTTCCAAAGGTATTGCTAAACTGTATTTTTGCAGTACTTCATGATAACTTGAAAAAAAGTCCAAACTTTGGTTGGACTTCTTTCCTTCCAAAGATCAGACCGTTTTTGGATCAAACATTTTGTTCTCCTCGCGCCAAAATGGGTCTATGCAATTTTTTATTGCTAGATGTATAGTTTATGTGTAGTCTTGAATTTGGAAATAGTATGTATGTAACATCCTCATGAGAGGATTTCACCACACTGAAGAATAATTCGTGGCCGAGTTCCCTCGAGATCAGTTTGTCCTTTCTACCGCAACAGTCACAGTTTCACTGATAGAACTACGCACTATTGGGCTGTCACAGACATCACGTATGAAGAATATTTTTAAAAGGCTACCTCTGCACTCTTATTGTGCCTTTTATAACATTTAGAACTCTGTCGAGTGATATCGCCGAGCCGCATCTATCGGTGACCTTGATTGCCAGGGGTTGCAAAGTTATATAAATTTCAGTAACACATGTCGGAAATGGGAAATACAGTAAAACCTGTAAAGTTGACCACCTTTGTAAGCTGATCACCTGTCTTAAGTGGACCGCTTTTGTCAGGAACGAAATTAGCCCTATATTATATAATGTAAGGAAACCTTTGTCACTTGACCACCTAAGTTGACCACCTGTCTATAGTGACCACTTGCGTCCGCCAAATTTGGGTGGGAGTATTATAAAAAAGCCTTTGTGACCGCCTAATTTTTAACATTTATTTGTTTATCTATTTTTGCAAAAATAAAAAAGCTAAAATAACTTCTCCAGGACACATTTTATGCTATAATGTTAGACCCGTATTTGTCTGGATGGATGAAACATCAATAGAAGAAACATAACTTGCTAAGAAGTTTGCCTAACTTCTGTGTAAGTTAACCATATGGAGAAAACAACTATGAACACTCTTAATAAGTTTCTTTTTAATTTCCTCTATCTAATGCAGCCATTGTGAAAAATGATGTATTTTTAGGAAATCTTTACCGTCTAATACGAAGCTTACATAATTATTAAAATATTCATCTTTATTTACACTGAGTACTTTACTGTTAACGTTGTATAGGATACATTGTAAGTCATTCAGTCCAGGTTACATTTCTCTAATGATAATTTAAATAATTGAAAAAAAGCTAATTACTCTTTTAAAATAACGTTTGTACATGAAGCTGTATTTTAAGTAGTTACAAATGTATAAATGCATAGTATAAGAAATGACAAAAAATAAAAAATCTCGCCCCTCTATGAGTCGATCACTAAAGTGCCGCACCGCAAGTGGTCCACTTACGCAGGTTCCACTGAATATCAATTACCGACAATATCCTGTCGTTCGTTCCATTCTTTGTCTCTTAAAAGAGAAATAAAATAGCATTTCAAATTTAACAAGAAGTTCAGTCTAGAACTATATGAGCCTACTTTCCCGTATACACCGAATTCAAATTTATAATTTAGCTATCTCTCTCTCTGTCTTTCTCGTTTAGCTTTAGTTCTTAATTGCTTCAAATATACCTTTTTCAATGGTTAATACATATTCATTCAATCATTCATTTATTAAGTCATTCATGTATTTATTCACTCATTTATTCATTCATTCTTTTGCTTATTCATTTAATCATTCATTAATTCAAAAATATTCTTGAAAATCCCGATCAAAAAATTTCATAGGAAAATAGGCTCGTTAGTTCTAGATGAACTTTCTATTTGTACATGTTCTACGTCATAAGAGCTTTCCGATGAAATTTGTTCCAAGCAAATCGGTCCGTTAGATCAGGAATTATACGGAATGGAAATTTCCCTGTAGGCGGTATGTTAATTTTCTGTTCAAAAATGAACAAAAATTGTTCACATCAATATTTCACGCCAAGAACTTCTTCCAGTGAGCTTGTTCATGGGAACTTGGATCTTGTACCCCGAGTTTGCATCATTTGCTTCATTTTCACCCATAGGCGCTAATGTTAAAATTTTTTGAACTGTTCAAAGTTGAACAAAAAATTGTTCAAATCGAAAAGTAAAATATGGAAATGAGATGTTCTCGCCGAGATCTTTCGAATGTAAAAAGAATTTTTCGAATCGGACGAGTCGTTCAAAAGTTATTAGGGGGGGACAGACCGACAGACACACTTTTTCCCCATCTCAAAACCCTACTTTCAAATTTTTTTATTTTTCAATCTTTATTTAATTACTTCACTTATTTTTGACTTTTCTTGATTTCTAACGATATTTTCACGATACATTTAGCCTTCTTTCATGCTTTATTATTAATTTTTTGACTTTTACGGGAAAGTAGGCTAAAAAGG
Source organism: Octonoba sinensis (assembly GCA_038502835.1). Taxonomy (NCBI): domain Eukaryota; kingdom Metazoa; phylum Arthropoda; class Arachnida; order Araneae; family Uloboridae; genus Octonoba; species Octonoba sinensis. Next base: position 181,244,701 of record CM076599.1, read on the forward strand.
GGTTGGGAATGGTAGTTTATTTTTAATGTAATGCGTATATGTGCGTATTGTATCGGATCGTCTTCCCCCTCAGATCTGGCCTGTGACCCCACCCAGAACGCAGACTTGGCTGCCGTCGTGATGCAAGAGGGGCTGGCCCACGTCTGCCTGGTGACCGCCAACATGACCATCGTCCGAGCCAAGATCGACGTCAACATTCCCAGGAAGCGCAAGGGGATGTGCGCCCAGCACGATAAGGTACGGAAAGTATCCGCTGCCGGTCCTCGCGATGGCCGAGCGGGTATTCTTCCTGACGATTTTATCTCCCAAAGTACCAACATAATTTTTACATTTGCCCCCTTTCACAAAAATTTGCTTTTTTGATCGGTTATCGATTAGTTTACTTAAAACCAAAATTTAGGGGAGAGTGTTGTACCTTGGGACGCTTGTACCTTGGGACATTGGCAATTTCTAAAAACCTATTGGCAACATTAAATTTTTTTTTATTTCTAATTGTGACCATAACCAGATCTTCTTAATTTAGTGCTTTAAAAAAATAAAGTTTTTGATTTTTCGTATAAAATTGGTTATGTATATGACTGTTGCATGAATCACAAAGTATGTCCCAAGGTACAACAGGGTGTTGTACCTCGGGACAGTTTTCAGTTACTACTTAAAATGGCTGGCATTTTTTTATTTTTAAACTGTTGGAATAAAAAATATATTATAGAGGAGAATGTTGGTGCATTTAAATAGTCTTCAGACTTTAAATCTAATTTTAATTTTTGAAGTTAAAAATTAAAATGTGGAAAGTGTCCCAAGGTACAACACACTTCCTTACTCATGAAGTTGAATGAACCGATGATCGCAAATCTGGTACGAGTGTGACTCTTTTTCTAGTTTTTTGCCTCTTTTTTTAAATCCGTTTTTCGTTTGCACGTGGAAAATGGACTCCAGTTATTTTAGCGCGTTTGAACTGAATCGTACGTTTGTAGGATATCTTTGTCAACTTAGAATAAAATTATATTTTTGTTTTTTTTTCTTTTGTTTACTTCATTTTACGGTTTACCAGGAGAAAAACATGTTTAATTTTTTACCATTTTATGCAAAAGTTGTTAAAACTACATGAAAAATATTGCTGATTTATGTTTTCTAAAGTTACTGCTGATAAAAAATGGATTAATTTTACTGCACATAATGTATTTAAGCCTATTTTAAGACATGACAAATATTTTCTCTGAAATTGTAAAATTTCACATAAGCAATCCAATTTTTATCATAAGTCTAAGAATGTCCACGTTTTGACATCCTTAGACGCTTTGCATACCATTGTGCAGAAATCTTTTAGCATTTGCTTTTGGTTCGTCTTCTTTCTAATTATTTCCTGAACTGTAGGCAGTACTACGCCTATTGAGTAAAAATACGAGGACATCTTCTGCTTCTCTTGTTTTTTTTTTAATCCATTACCCATTACCCCCAAATAAAGGAGAAAATAAAGCTTTTTTTAAATAGCAAATATGATTCTATTCGGAAATAAAATTTATCGGTGGAATATACTTTGATTCTTTTTAGTGGTTATTTTTTCATGTATATTTGAAAATTTCTTCAAAATTTGTTTGACACATTTTTCAACATAATTAAAACAGCAGTTTTAATGAGTTTTAAAGTACTTTTGCAACTGATATTCAGTTTACACTTTTTTTAATGAAAATTCGGATGTCGATTTGAAAAAAAAAAGTCTCAAAATCAACTGCTAACAAAATTAGTAAAAAAAAAGAGAAGAATGTTGATATCAGATTTTCAGAACAATGAGTAATAAAAAAAAAAATCCTAGTTACATAAAAACATGCCATGACAGATATAACAAAAATGGGCATGTCCCATGGCATGATTTTACATGATAATTTGAAATTTTATTTCTTACACTAACATTCTCCTGCTGTTTTAAAAGTAGGCAAGTAGATATGTAACCACTCTAACATTTCTTAAATTACTTTAGTATTTTGTACCTGAAATGAAACAAAAATTGGTATTTGTCACGTATGAAACTAACCTGTCTTTTAAAAATGTTTTATGTAATGTTATGAAGTTATGTTTTTGCAAGAATCGAAGGGAGTCGGCACCCAAAAATGACGAAAAAAACTTTTTTTTTTTTTTTTATTGGCTTAAATAGTGAAATAAATCTGCAAAAATGTTTTCCTGAAAGTTTCAGAGGTTTTAGGAAGGGGGAACATATTTGTCTTTTAAAATAAAATCAGCTAGAAGAAATGATTTCACCATGATTGTAACTGAAAAAAAAAAGTTCCTTACTTGACATTTTGATAAAGAAAGGATTTAGCAAGCCAAGAACTTAAAATGCCATTTTCTCTCTTTGTTTTTTGTGCATTTCATCTCAATTAAAATCCAAAGGCTGTTAAATATTTGTATCTACAATGTGGATTTTTTCCCCATATGTTCCTTGAAACTATACATAACAAATTTAAGCATTGTTTTTGTGACAACTAAGGAATTTTGTTTAATTTTTTTGTTAGGTTTTTGTTGTTTTTTCTGCATTACCTAGGCTTTTATAAATTTTTCTCAAAAATTCAATGCGTAAAAGTTTTGCTTTTGAGTAATGAATCAAAAAAAGAATTTTTAAGACTTTATGCCAATTTTTGAAAAAAAAAAAATACGTATTTTTTAAAATTTTCTGACTTTTTAAAAAATACGTATTTTTTAAAATTTTCTGACTTTTTAAAAAAACATTACATTTTTCGAATTATATTTTAAATATCCATTTTTTTTAAAGTAAATTTCTTACGAGCTGATATAACATGACGTGAGACAAAAATTGTACATAGAAAATAGAAATACTATAGAGGGGAAGAAAATATGGTCTCGTGGTGCCGAATACCCTCGAAATTTTCTGCTGTAGCAAAATTTCTGAAAAGTTTCTTTAAAAATCTGTCAGTCTTTTTACTAAAGCTCTGATGAATACTTTTATGTGCAATTTTTTCTCACACCTTCTTTACCCTATTGTATTTTCACAACATATATTTTTGCCTCTGCAGGGACTTACTAGATTTTTTGAATCTGTGTATCAGGCGTTAGTGAGGCATGTCAGTTTTGACAGTAAGTGTTTTTTCCATATTGTATTAAGATTTCCACATATTCCTTTGTATATTTTATTGCTATCACTTTTTTTTATCTTGAATGCTATTTGTTTATTTCATTCGAAGGATATTATCTACAAAAGTTCTTTCGAATGTTCCTCTGCTTGTTGGAAAATTCAAATATTAATCTCTCTTTCAAAGCAGATGTATTTCTGCTATGCTGCTATTAGTCAATATAAGTACTGTACTGAAAACTAAAATTTGTATACCAATAAGCCGTGTTCACATGGCACTCTTATAACCCGCCTATACCCTGCTTATCACCGCATTCCGGTTTATTACCGGGTAAATGGTGGGTCTAGTTGCCTGCTGCCCAAGAGCGGGGTTTCTACCCAGCATGCAGCACTCTCGATTCCCCAGCAGTTAACTTTTGATTGACAGTTCGCACGTTTCGTATGGTGTGCGCAACTTGAGGATAACAAATGAAATAGGCTAAAAGTATATAGCAATGAATATTGTTTTTTACTTGTCATTTTGTCTATGTTTATTTTTCAGTTTTGTGTATATCTTTTGTCATCTCTAGATGTATTAAATTTAAGAAAAATTAAGATAAAAAATCCTATGATCTTGTACATTTCCATACATGTTAATACTAAGGTATAGTCTGTGTAATTAGAATCGGCGTTTCAAGGTCACACAACTCGACCATTTCCCCTTCCGGTCGTCATGGTTTCCGTGCCAGAAACTTTTTCTCCACTTGGTTTGGCGAACATAAGTAGGTTTGCTGTTTTAGTTATAATAATAATAAACGGATTTAAATCAGATTTATTTCTCGATGGCAAAAATAAATTGCGTCGGATAAAGTAATCAAAAATTTTGAACCCATCTAAGTCTTATTCTAATATTTTTATGTGTTTCAGAAAGCTATTGTATACCTAATGTATCGTATTTTATATTTTGTAAATGTTGAAATCTTATCTAAACATTCTTGATGTAATGTATGAGAAATTTAATTGCATTTACTTAATATCAAAAATGAATAAATGGACAATAAATTATTACTTTTTCTCAATTATTCTGATATTTTTAATCGAAAGGTGTAGTGATGCCATTGCCCTAAGTGCAGTGCAAAAAAAAAAGGCTGGCTGTTATCTTTTGCGCAGTTGCCATGGAGACGAAGCAGGAAACGCGACCTTGATGCGCCTATTCTAATGACACAGACTATAGAAGAATATTGTTACTTATGTTTTTTCATTCATTATTGAAAAAGTAATTTCTTATCTTCAAACGCAGAAATAATTTGTCATACTCATCATAGTGACATCGGTTTGTGCATTTTTATTAGTTCATGTCCTTAAATGTTTTTAAAACTAAAGAGTAAGAAATGCATAAGGATTTAAACTTTTAAAAACGTATCTTTTATTTTTGGAAATGATACATGCATACGATTTTTACATAGGCATGATTTTGTTGGCTGTGCCGTATCGGGGTTTTCTTACATAACCCTCTGGTGTTTATAAATAAAACGAAGGGCGTTAGAAATTAGTTTAGAATTTTTTTAAGTGATAATTGCGATTTTAAAAACTTCTTATGCATAAATAACGTACATTTAACCAAAATAAAATAGATGATTCACCGAAAATCATATGCTAAAAACAACATTCTGCTGTTTGTATTTTTTAAGACACACACTTAAAAGAATTGAAAAAACATCAAACATTGAATAATTTTCAACTTGACACCGACTGAACACCGAAAACGGTGGCAAGTAAACACAAAATTTTTAGATTGTACGATTGATGCAAGGAACTAGTGTTCGGCAACTACTCGTCAGAAAGTAGTTAACTACCAACTACTAACTACTCTAAACAAAGCTAGTGGCACCTAGTAGTTAACTACTTTTTTCTGAGACTAGTTGTAACTAGTAGTTAACTGTTCTCCCAAAGTGGTTAACTACTTTTAAGTATAATTCATTTGAATTTCCATTTTTAAGCTTGTTCTTAAATATTTAATCTGGATAATTCAACTCAATATTATTTTTAATCATTAAAACAATTTTAAAGAAATTTTTGTAAGACATTCAAAGACTGAATATCTCCAAATAACACTGAACAATTAATAAGACAAAATATTTATCTCTAAATTTAAACTTTTATGTTAATATGTATTTCTTTAATAAAGTTAATAATTTATGTTTTTGAGAAATAGTAATTTTTCAGCGGTTGTAAAATGAAAGGGTTCACCCTTAATATCAATTAAAAATTCTCCCTCTGCCCAACCTCCATTCATTAACAAAATATCTTTGTAGCACGCATGGTTTAGAATTTAGATTATATTTTTTCAAATTGTGTTGAAGGCAGGGTTGGTGATTTTTTCTATTATTTATTTTTTAAATAAAATATATGATTTTTAAAATTTAAATTGGATTTTTTAAGCAAAATATGTATGTGCACACAAATACGGTAACAAATTCAGCTAATTATTTATGTCTTCAAAGAATTTTAAGGTATTTCAGTTGAAATAATTATTTATTACTAGTTTAAAATTAATTATTAATTAATTATATTATATAAAAAATGTATGCTTAATAAACAGAGAACAACAAGAAAAGAAGAGAAAGCCTATTTTTCCAGACTAAATGCATTATAATATTATAATTTCTTGAATATTTACAAATAACTTGACTGGACTATTATAATTTTTTGAGCATCTACAAATTTCTTGAATATATAAACAGATGGCAAATAGCATCACATAAAATGTGTAATACCACTTAATCATTTTTACTATTTGGATGTTTCATCAAGAATACCAGTTTTGATGCCTTATCAACCCCCAACTGTTTCTTAATTTTGAGTGCACTATTTCAAATGTCCAAAAAATCCTTTCCAAAGGTTCTGTTGATGCTTATGCTGTAGTCAGCACCTCCAAAAAATTAATGCTCTCTGATAAAATGTCATTTTTCACACCTTAACGAAGCTATTCCACCTTTCCCTAGAGTACCAGATGCATTAAGAGCCCGCATCGGTCAGAAATTTTCCCGCTGTTCAAGTTTTTCTAGTATATATCTGAAGCGCTTTCCTTCCCCCTCTCGATAGTCTTTGCACGACGGTCAACGCAAAATTTATTGGCTGGGGAGACGTTGAAGAAGGTGTCCCATTACACCTCGAAGCGTGAACCCCCGGTTGGATGTTGTATAAGTTTTGTTGGTTCGAAGTTTGCCTGGTCAGACTTCAGTACAGCCAAACACTTTTTGCGTTCAGCGCATTATAATTACATCATCCAGAAGTACTATTTCACAATCCTGTTTTATTATACCCAACATTCCTTACATAACTAGTAAATTTCGTTAATTATTATTTCCTTCCTTTTCTGGATTTCGTTTATAAAATGCGCTTTCATCAGATGCTACTTTACGAGTGCTATACTCGGGGACCGATATACATTTAGATTCACTAGGCACAACTCATGTTTGGGGGCCCCTCACGCAACAAAAGTTTTTAAACATAACATTCAATGTGTGTTTGTAAAACTTGCCAGTCACACCAAAATTTGGCGCCCACAGAGCGCAAAAACTAATTTGTTTTTGAAATGTCAAAGAGTCAGACTAACATTTGGGAGCCCCCAACCTGCAAAATGATTTTGTTTTTAAATTACAAAATGTTTGAATAAAATCTGGGGGACCCCAAATTGCAAAATCGATTTTGTTTTTCAAATTGTCAGACCAAAATTTGGGGGCCCCCAAAGGGAATATTCCTTGTGGTTTTAAAATAATTTAATAATACACATGTTCTGTGAAGCAACAGAACACTAACAGTTTGTTTTTGAAAGATGCTATTCTTAAATATTTTTCTAAAAAATTTTAAATAACAAAAGAAAATAATAACCAAAATTAGGGGCCCCGCTCAAAGTGGGGGCCCTTGGCCTGGGCCTCACGGGCCTAATGGTAAAAAAGACGCTGGCTATACTACAATGGGTGGACTGGAAAGAAAATTCGGCCCGGGCATATTTCACAGACTTGGAGGAGGGGGAAGGGGGGAGAGGAAGACACACACAAGAAACGGAAAATGAACGCTATTCAGATATTATGCAACCCCCTCCAAAAATATTTGAAATTTACTGAATTACGAGTTTTAGTAGCATTTTAAAAAGAATTTTGGCTTTCAAAATTGCAGTAATTTGCATGAAAAGAGGTAGAGTTATGAATAAACCTGAAAATTAAGTACCCATCGTATTCTTTGTGTATTGAGTGTGCTACAATCAGTATGTTAACATAAAGTAAAAATTAGTTCTAGTTATGAAAAAGTTAAAAGGAATGTTTATTTAAGTACAAAGATAAAACAACGTGAAAAAGCACAAATTCAGAATAAAAATTAACGCAAATAGCTATTTCGAAGCTACAAATGGAGCCTCTTCATCAGTGCATAAAAGAAGAAGAAGAAACGCTCAACACACAAGCAAGAAAGCTGTGAGTGAACAAGGCAATAAGACGGTAAGACGGTAAATGAAGTTCGGGTACACAGGGCCGAAGACCCTTTTGCCCGGTATCAGTGAGACAGACTTTTGGAGTAGACAAATCCCGTGAAAGGGGTGGAGTCAGGGGTGTGGTATGAAGGGTTAGAAAGAAGAGAACAAGGTAAAGCAGTTTTAGAATATATATGAGGAATAAATGCGAGTAGATGTATCAAGTAAAAACAAAAGATGGTGAAACAATTTGAGTAGAAGCGAATAAATGCGAGTAGATGCAGATATAAACCGTATTTACAGTATGTACAAGGTTCAGCAAAGTTCCATCATGGGCGGAGAGGTATCAGGTTGAAACAAAATTATCAGGTCGGAGCCGCCTGCGTTTCCATTCCAGCTTGTAGGGAAGAGTCATCGCACGAGAAGGATATGGATGAGTTCCAGAGTTAGTTACATACTCCAGCTGGGTTCATATTAGAGGGTTGGGGTGGGTTTCCAGCTTGGTATAAAATTCAGTAGCAAGATCAATAATGCAGTTAGTGATTGGGTTGACATTTAGTTCCCTATGTATTACTGAGTTCCTGACAAACCATCTTGCAGAGACCATTTTCCGTAAGACGCGATTTTGAAGAACTTGCAGTTTCCATAGACGAGTTTTGGCCGCATGCCCAAAGATCATGATTCCATAAAGAAATGTTGGACGGACGACCATGGTGTATATGAGTTTTTTGTTGGTTAGGATAAGGCATTAGGCCTATTTAGGATAGAGTAAAGGTATCCTATTTTTGTTTTAGCTTTTTTTGTGACGTTTTGGATATGTTTCTCAAACGTGAGTTTGGAGTCTAATGTGATACCAAGGTATTTGGCCTCATGGGAATATGGTATTTCTTCGTCGTCGAGAGTGATGTTTTTGGGCCTGATACGTACAGTACCTTTACTGAAGCAGATCAGTTTGGTTTTCTCCGGATTTACAGCAATGCGCCAGTGTTCAAAAAATTTCATTACTTGATTCACGTGATGTTGTAGGATTTTCGCTAGATATCTTTTATTATGGTGTGAAGCTACTATACAGGTATCGTCCGCGAAAAGGCCTGTCATGGTGCCAGGGTTCTCGGGAAAATCATAGGTATAAATGTTATAGAGCAGTGGCGAGAGCACCGACCCTTGTGGCGTGCCAGCCACAATTGTTCTTGTTGTAGAAAGTAATGTACCAATTTTTACTTGAAAAGTACGTTCATTCAAAAAGGTATGCACTGATTTGATCAAATATTTGGGGAATTTTAGTTTTATCATTTTGAAAATGCGTCCCATTTGCCAAACTCGGTCAAATGCTTTTTTTATGTCAAAGAATATATCAACTGACGTCATTTTTTCGTTGAAACCTTTGATGATGTGATTCGTAATTCGAAGAAGTTGATGTGTTGTTGCGTGATTCTTTTTGAATCCAAACTGGCAATCAGGTATGATGTTATTATTTCTAACGTGATCTTCCAGGAATTTCTTAATGATTTTTTCAGCAATTTTTGCCAGGGAGCTGAGGAGGCTTATTGGTCTGTAGTTCTGAGGTAAAGAAAGTCCTGCGTCAGTCTTGAGGATTGGACATATAAGGGCGTTTTTCCAACATTTCGGAAAGTAACCGAATGCCAAAATTTTATTTATTATTTTTGTTAAACACGTAACCGCATTTAATGGAAGATGTTTTAGTGATTTATTGCTGATATTGTCGTCACCCGCAGATTTACGTTCATTTAAATCTAGGATGAGTTTCATGATTTCAATTGGTGGGATAATAGGGGGAGGAATATCCACAACATTAATCGTGTTATTAAAACGATGTATCGTGCGTTGCACTTTGTCAATGATTTCCTCATTGTATGGTTCAGAATTATGCTGAAAATTATCTTCAAAATTATCAGCTAGTGCCTCGAGTTTTTCTTCAATCGTGTAGACTAGCTCACCTTGACCCGAGTGTATGGGGGGCATAGCACATTTTTTCTTGACAAATCTTCTTATCAATGAGAACATGCTTTTTTTATCATCATTCAGGGAGTTGAGGTAATTATTAAAGTTTTTTTTCTTGAATTCCCTGGTTTCTTTCTTTATCTGAGCTTGCAGCCTATTGACTTCAGTTTTGATGAGTGGGCATTTCGTTATGCACCATTGTTTTCGAAGACGATTCTTAAGCTTAATCAGTTCCACAGTATTCCTAGGCAGCCTAGTTAGATGTTGGGTACAACTTTTCGTGTATTTGGCTTTTTCCATGGCTTCATTGATGTTCATGGTTAATTTCTCAACGTTGTTTTCAATATCTCTGAATGAATTTATTTGCGGATTACCGCTTGTTGTTTGATGTACAATGTACGTAAAGTATGGCCAGTTAATTGCAAATTGATCCGAGCTTTTGGTCGGAAGGGGGCAATTGATTCCAATCTCAAACAGGATTGGGTTATGGTCCGAATTAAGTTCATTAAGAGAAGTAACATTATAGTCTTGTTGAAAATTTTTAGTAAGTCCGAAGTCAAGTGTGGTATTGACATAGCCACTGAAGTGGGTAGGGCTGTCCGGAAATAGTATCGATAAATCATTATTGATGGAGTAGTCCAACACCCTCTCACCATTTGGATTTTTTCTTCCAAGACTCCAAACTGGATGTTTACTGTTAAAGTCACCAATTATAAGTGAAGTGTGGGAAATGTTAAACAAAGCATTACAATCATTGGGGTCGAAAGTATTGTTTGGTGGAAGATATATGGATGCAACACGAAGGTGTATATTGTTTATATTCAGCACAACTGAAATACTTTCAAGGTTTCTGGTAGCAACAGGTCGGGCATAGTGATTTAAGCTTCTCTTGACGAAAATTGCAACACCACCACCAGGACCGTCCATACGATCAGCTCGATAGCAATAATAGTTCTGGAGAAAAATGTTCCTTGAGTTTACGAGGTGAGTTTCTTGCACCAGGAAGATGTCAGGGGAATGAGAGTCAATAAAGGTAGTGACCTCCCCAATTTTTTGGAGGAGGCCGTTCGCATTCCAAGAAATGATAGACAAAAAGGACCTAGCCATAGTTGAAGAGGCTACTCAGGCTATTCATTTGCATGCCCTGCACGACATTTGCAATGATAATGGGTACTTTCCCAAAGTCCGCAAATAAGTTTGATAGATCTTTCATTTGTGTGATTTCCGAGTAAGTTGGGGGTGTCTTGACACTTTTTAATGCATCTGGAGCCGATTTAGGAGTAGTTTTCTCAGGGCGGGCCTGACTGGACAGTTTCAGGGGGTAGTTTTCAAGGGTAGCGCTGTGGCTACCAGGCGGATTTTTTAGAATTCTGTCCGCGGGGCGCTTGGCGCAACCGCGGAAATTCGCAGTATGATTTTCCCCACAGTTGGCACATTTGGCAGGAGATGCCCTCGGTTTGGTGCAAGCACGCGTATCGTGTTCTTCTTCACACTTTAGGCATTTGTATGGGTTTTTACAGTATATGCTAGAATGCCAAAACTGTTGGCATCTAAAGCATTGAGTGGGTGAGGTTTTGAGTTTTAGTGGTTCGTATTTAACAGAAAAACATCCTAGGAATTTTTCATGGTAAATTTTTGCGTTTTCCTCTGTTCGTGGAAGATATATGAGATAAAGGGGCAGTAATTTTCGCTCCTTTCCGTGCATTTGGGAAATGTTTATGGCATAGAAGCCTCTGTTTTCTAGTTCTTCTTTTATAAAGCTTGGGTTAATGTCAATGGGTAATTCTCTGACAACGACTTTTAGAGATTTTTGGTCGTTGAGGGCATATGTGTGATGGTTTATTTTATTTTCTTCCAAGTATGCTGTGATCTTCCTGAAGGAATCTGAGTCGGGGGTCTTGATATGGAATTTACTTCCCGTGTATTTGATGATAATTTGTGTTCCTGTTAGCTCAGACATTTTCTTAGCAAAGTCTACTGAGTCAGGGATATTTTCAACTAGGATGGGTGGGGTTTTATTATCTTTTTTGAGCCTTTGGAGGCGAAAATTTTCGTTATTGATAATTTCATGACTAGATGGCGTATCAATGTCATTTGCTTCCATTAGGGTTGGATTCATGGCCGAGGCGCTGGCTTTCTCAAGGATTCGATTGATTGGTTCCTCAGTTTCCGGGGGCGGTACTGTAGCGTTAGACAGTTTTTTTGCTACGTTGATTTCTGGATCCGAGTTCATCCTCTTAGTCTGTTTGCCAGCATTGCTGGGGTGCATTCTAGGGTCTTTAGGTGCAATGTTTTCAATTTTGTTGCTTACATCAATTGCGGATTTTAATTTGGGAGTTTTTTGTTTCTTTATCACATTGGTTTTAGTAGGTTTATCGAGCGACGAATCTGACTTTCTCTGGGGAACTGGCTCCCTGAGAGCTCTGAGTTCATCGCGAATTATTTTTATCTCATGCCTGAGGCTTCTCATTTGCATATCACTGATTTCAAGCTTTTTGTTTGCAATTGCAGTGAACACATTACAGAGCTGAAAGATGCGATGGCCTATCAAGGGATCACAATCTTTGATGTAATGATCATTCAGGGTGGCCCTATAACTTTCACACTCATTACCGAGCAAGTTTAGGGAGGGAATATCATTAGTGTTAGCGATAGTATGAAGAAGTTGACTAAAGGTTTTGGGGTCTGAGTTAGTAATAGATAGAAAAAGAGGGTCTGTCTCACTCACCAAGGAAGATTGGCTGGCGGGCGTCGTATCCATCGTAATTCCCGGCGTGGCACAGTTCTTCAACAGAAAAAGGAAAGGGAAAACTCCTCGTAAATGGGAGCGCTACTCATAATAGTCTTGAAAAAGACTAGCCAAAGCGACCCGTTTTCGCTTGAAGTGATTACCCGGACGAACCAGAGATAATCCAACGAGCTAGACGGGAAGGGGATCGTGAAGGCTTAGGCCTGCAGGTTGATTCACAGAAGTCCCGAGCAGAGTGGCTAGGCGGGTCCTACGGACGAGACATCAAGTGCGACCGTCACGGGCGACATCAGGCGAGCAGAATGAAATGTGAGACTATCCATGTCGAACAAGGCAATAACCAGAGAGACACCGGTATTTATACCAAATGTGTCGGATTAGCGATTGACCAATCAGAGGCCAGGAACAAGGCGGGAACAGAGCCCGAAGGAATGTTTATTGTTCTGGTTTCCAGTACTATATAACTATAACACACAATAGTAACAGGTTTCAAAAAAAAAAAAAAAAACTCACCCAGTATCAAATATACATTGCAATATTTGCTTTAAAATTATTTTCCTTCTGAAAGCCATTTAGTATTTTAAATGGGGACTCTAATTTGATACATCATCTATTAGACTTTTCATGTCAAGCGTTACTAATATGTCTTTTTCAGATGACATTTACATAAGTGATTCCAAATTTGTCCTGAGTTAAATTACTTTTTAATATGTTATTAATACACCTAAAAATAGAAAAGCTCGGCAATCGGCCGAGACAACTGGCCGCGAGAAATTCTCGGGGCCGCATTTTGTAGATTGTAGGAATTTAAAATATTGTCAGTAAATGTACAGATATGTATTTGAATAATAGCAAATGTCTACGAGACGGATTTTTCTTATTCATCATCGAAGGGCCATAATACGTAGTATATTAATTAGCTGTTAATAGCTGCTGCCTTTTAGGGCGCTGCGCCGCCAGGCAATCGCCTCGCCGCCTCAGCACTGCACAAAATTTATAAAAAAAGAAACGTCAATTTTGCGGATCTTAAGAGTTTGCGCCCCGGTCGGCCGCCTAGGTTTTCAATATGGACAAGCCGGCCCCAAGAATTCCTCAAGCCGGCTCGTCCATGTCGACTGATAGAAGTTGCGCAGCCTATCGGCACTCTTATTTCTTATCGCTCATTATTATTTAATTAACTATTTAAAAACTATTTATATGCTTTTATTTTACTTTTATACCTATGCATAAATTACTAGCTTATACGTCACTAGGCGGCCGTATGAAGGATTCAATATGAAAATCGAACTGCTTTACTATGATTGGTTGCATCCTTCGGCACGTGGCTGGGCGGAGTCTAAGGTTTCCCAGCGTGCCTCAGTATGTAAATGACTGGGCATATAAAAACGCGGACTTGCCCGCATCGGTGGTCGGTTGAAGGTAGTCGGTTGAGCAGCTAACTCTGGTAGTAGGAACTGGCCGCTGACTCGATATGGAGTTTTAACTTTTTCTATGTTGGCTTATTAGAAAACCTGTGTTAGCAATTTTTTTTTGAATTAATGTTTAAAAGTATTGTTAAAGATTAGGGCGGCCATGTTGCCGTAGGATTAGTCTTTTTTTTATTTTATGCCGGTGGTCTACTTTTGTTAGTTGAATTTTAAATGTTTCTTCCACGTCTTAAATAAATGTTGTATTTTTAAACTTTGCTGCTCATTGTAATTGGTCGACACGCACTCTGCTGTTTTATCAGACTAGTATGGTCAAACCTGGTGGACATATCGACAGTTCATCATCGACAACTTAGGCGGCAGCCTAAAGCGCAAAATGGATGTATTTTATTTATTTTCAAAATTGAAAAAATAAAAAATAATCGATTTTGCAGTCCCCAAAATTTTGCACCTCAGGCAGCAGTTCAGGTTGACTATACAGACCAGCCGGGGCGCAGGAAAATTCTGCCCCCCCCCCCTCCCCCACATGTGACCCAACGGCCAGACCCTGGTGACTTTGCCCCATTGCTGCATTGCACTCTCTGAGTCCCGGATTCTGGCAAAGTTTTAGTCCCCGTTTTTTTATTAGCATTGTAAAAGCTGTATACTTTATAAAAAAAAAAAAAAAAAGATATTTTGCGACCGGCCCAAGGAGGACCGTCCCACCTGGCTTTTGCCTAAATGCCCATATAAACAGTCCGCTTCTCCACCAAAAATCTATTCATCAAAAGCAGATATTCGTCAGTCCCTACAAGTTTACAGTACGCTTCCCCCCACCCCTTTCGCCTGCCCCCTGTCGCAACGCCAAATAAAAAGCTAAGTTTTATTTCCGGATTAAAAAATTGATTTTTTTTAAAGGAATAATTATTAACTTATGTGGAGTAAAATTTAAAAGCAATTTTTTTGTTTTAAAAAAGAAAAGCAGTCTATATCTAAAAATATTTCAGTTAGTTTTTAATGAATTTTAGTATACATTTTTCTCTGAACAAAATATTTATTCTGGGAATTGACTAAGAAATACAATTTTGTTGAATGATAGAAAAAATCCACCATAGAGATCTTGAAAACTTGGCATAAATATTTCCGGAAGAAACTGATTTGTGAAAACGAGCCGTTTCTGTCAAATGTCGACTGCGCAAACCTTCCTTTGAAGTGTAACCAGAATTTCGTTAGGATGAGTTGTGCAATAAATTTAAAGAGATGTTTGTGTAATCAAAAGCATTAATTATTTGAATGCACATAGAATCTCGTTTTAGCAAATGCCGATACAACGAAATATCCGTTGTATTATAAATGAATACTCAGTTCTAAACTTGTTTTAATGAGCCCAGAACTAATTCCGACTTACCTCATGATGCACGCATGAAAATACAAATAGAAATACAAAAGTGACGACCAGCAACAGGCTCTGGGCCCAGCTAGGCTGTTCTTAGCTGGGCAGGACCAGCACCAACAGAAAAAACAAGCATCTAGATTTTTTGGAAATTTGAATTCCATAAATTCGAAATAAATAGGAATTTTCATAAGAAAAATATTTTTTGCAAAAAAAAATAAAAATAACAGACTTCAAATTTAAAATCGCGCTAAAAAGTAATAAATAATTTTATTCTTTAAGCAACATTGGTACTACATTTAAACATAATTTTTGAAGGCGGTGCAAAATTATGTCAGTCTAGTTGCTATCACTATATGTTACTTTATCTAGGTACCGTTGCAAACTCTGGGCGATTTATATTTGTAACTGATTTATGATTACAAAAGATTTTATATATCATATTTTTGCACCAACTTCAAAAATTATGCTTAAAAGTCTTTTCAATGTTGTTTAAAGAATGAATTTATTTTTTACTTTTTAGGGCAATTTTAAATTTGAAGCCAGTTCTATTTTTTTTTCAAAAATTATTTTATTTTATTCTTTTTAGTGTAAATAAATTTTTCCTCTGAATACTCTATTTAAAAAAAAATAATAAACAGATAAAACGACCCAACCACTTTGAATGACTGTCACTGAAAAATAATCATTTGTATGATAATTTGCGTATTGAAATTGATTTTAAAAACTCTAGAACAGACTTCTGTCTTAAAACAGACTGAATGAATTAATTTTTGTTTCAGAGAAAACTTCACTCTTACTCTTATTATAATTGCTTTTAATATTACTGCAGGAACAAACTCTTTTTAACAATGCGTTTTATATTTATTACTTAAAAAATTAGCCAACAAAGAAAAATTAAGGCAAGCCGTTCCAATATTAAAAGGAAAATACTTATTTTTCATTCATAACGTTCTTTCTAAAGAACAATAGCAGTCTAATAGATGGACGATATTTAAGTTAGACCACCCTCTATCGATTAAAGAAAAAATCATCTAAATCGGTTCATTTAGTCAAAACTTGTGTACGAAAAATTAAAAAATGACTACATGCCTGCCCATAACTCCTTTTTTAATTATCGGCTACGGTCAAATTAAGGTACGGAACCTATGGAAAACCACCGTCGATCAATTCAAAAAAGGATCATGAAAATCGGTTCATTCGGTAAGAAGTTATGGGTGCACAAAAAAAAAAAAAAAATCGACATACATACAGTATAAATATGTAACCTCCTCCTTTGTGAAGTCGGTTAAAAATTAATTATCACAGTTTGAAAATATGATGGTTTCTAAAATGTCGAAAATGTCCAATATTTTGATATAGATTCTGTATTTTCATTCAACACAAAGTAAATTCTTTAAATAGTAACTGCATGCTCAAATCATACTGGTTTTTTTTGTGTGAGTGTATTATTATTGTTAAACATAAATTTAACATGAATATTTATTTCATATACAATATATATATATCTCTGTGTGTGTGCATATATATATATGTATTAAAACTTTGTTAAATGTGACAATTAAGTCTTTTTGAAATAAAATACATTTTAATCAGTTTTGCTATTGGGCTTTTTGACTATCATATGGGGTCTGAATAACTGATTACATAGTCATGTGTCCTCTAAAAATCATAGACAAATATCATTTCCACTTTTCTCTCCAACGTTCTAGCGATTAACCTTTCCGTTTCTTGCGATGAGCAGATAGATATGAACCGGCTTTTAGTTTGCCGTTTGTCCACTTTCAACGTGATTAAAATATTGTAGAAGCTACAATTTTGTGCTATGTATATAATTTAACAAAAAAAAAACTAAACTTTTTTTTTTCAATAGATCAAAATTAAAATTACCTACAGGAAGCATAAACATATATCCTAGAAATCTTCGCCACAATTCGCTAGCAGAGGGAAAAAAAATCTTGCAGTCAAGATGAACCAGGTAACAGGAAGGTGGCAGATTGAGGGGAGATAAGAACTATGGGGATCTGCTGACCCCTGACTATTTCCGCGCAAAGAACGTGGGTGGCTGGGGAAGGCGGTGTGTTAACGAGTTCGCTAAAAGGGGGAAAGAAATTTTAAGTTTCTGAATTGGAATAGATTCACTTCTCAAATGATTTCTTCTGTTCTAATAGACCTACAAAAAATATTTTAATATCTTTAGATGGCTGAGAAAATGGGCTATGATTCCCTTTTTTTTTAAATTCGAAAATTCCATCTGGTTCCTCAAAAAACCACTTTCATTCGAGTTAAACTTTTGCATTTCTTTTTAAATTTTTAAAATAATGTTAAGGAAAAACTATAAAGACTAACGCATAGATTTGTCGTTAAAGATTTAGTCCAAAAAAGAAAAATTCGAAAATTTTAATCAGCCGATAAGTTATTGTATAAAGGAGAAGACATTCTGACCCATTCGTTAACATACGGAACTGAAAACCGGAAATCTGTCTGATGCTGGCTCTTAAGGCTACCATATAGTGAGAGTTAAAATTCTAAGGATTACTTGAACCCAGAATATATTAAAATTTACAATAAAAAATAGCTATATTTTAATCATTTGGAAGAAGCTGATATAAATAGTTCGTTTTAATCTTAAAAATAAATATTTTGTCTAAAAAAAATCATAAAATCAGTTTTTTTCTAAACAAGATCTTAAAAATCAGTATTTTTTCTAAAAAGTAAATCATAAAAATCAGTATTTTTTCTTTATTTTTGTGTTTTATGGTATCCCAAACGCATGCATGATACTGGAGTGAGGTAAAGTTTCCCCACAATGAAGATTTGGTCTTTAAATAAAACTTCATTGTGCTTTTGCAGGCGCTATTCATCGACTATATTAAAAAGATTTTTCTAATTTGAGTAAGTACTGCAATAAATATTATGATTTTTTTATGAGTGATTTTTCATTATACAACATAATATAAAAATACATTTCTGTGAGTAATATTCATAAGCTAAAAATTTCAATAGATTTTTTTTCAAAAAATAGATTTAAATTTTTTTTTTTTCTGGAAAGTAGTTGGAATTTTGAAAGGTAGTTGTAACTAGTAGTTGGGGAAAAAGTAGTTTAACTAGTAGTTAACTAGTTCAAAACAAGTAGTTACAACCAGTAGTTAACTACTAGTTAACTACTTCTAGGTAACTACTGCCGAACACTAATATATATATGAAAATACAGAGCTTTGAACGGTCTCTTCCCCTTTATTTAAGATAACAATTATCCATTCAATTCAGTTACACTACGTGCAATAAAAAACAAATATATAACGTTGCATTTTTGGTTTAAATAAGAACACACATAGCTTGAATCTTGAATCATTTCTATTGAATCTTGAATCATTTCTATTTTTCAAATACATCATGAACTTTACTTGTTGTCTGATTATATTTGTTGATAAGTCATTTGGGTATCATAATTAATTCTATATTTGTAATTAATGTTCAATTGTTTCATAAACGATATAACCACCACCTGTATGTAAAATAAAATGTCTTGCTATTGATTGCTAGATGCAGCATATGTATGCAATTGGCAATATTCTGATAAATCCATTTGCCCTTAGCAACCCTGTTTGCTTTTAAGAAATTATGAGCAAAATGTTTGCAAATATTCCTTAATCGTAAGAAAAAGCCATGATCCTTCATGCTCTTAATTTACTTAGAATACATCTTTCCGTTTTCTTTAGGAAAGATACTTTATTTATAATGCAAAATGACGTATTGACGTAAAATGACGTATTTTTTATATTTGCAAAAAATACGTCAATTGGTGCACTACATTTCAGCTCTTACAACACAGCATTAACAAAACAATGCAAACATGTTAAACAAAAGCAATTATATGTATTTTTTAAAGAATTAATGCATTTTTTTTTTAAATCAGGTCTAAAACATCCTCACCCCAGTATTTCCCTAGAATTTGTTTTAAACCGTGATATGCACAAAAGCGAAAGCGAGAAAACGGCAGTAGCATGCGCAAAAACTGTGAACGGTGCGCAAAGGATGATGGGTAAAACCGCTTTCCGAGACGAAACCTCTTTTCTCGTGTGAGCGAGGTTTTTTTCAGAATTGGAGAGGGGATTTGCGAGTTACAAAAGTGCCATGTGAACGGGGCTATAGGGTATATCCGGGAGGGAGGGGGATCTTTCACGATTATGTTTCTCAGGCCTTCAGTGGCATAAAGAAAAAGAATGTTTCATGCTGCAAGAGTTGTACCGTAATGTAGTATGAAAATTAAATAGCCTATTTGAATCATTTGTCAACACAGGCAAATTAAATAGCATGCTGTAAGTGGCAGAGTGAATGTTGTTGGGTTGTAACATTTTTATCTAGTCCATTGGAGCAGAATTTTGCAGCCCCACTGTGCCCCTTCGGCGGCCGAAATTTCTAGAAAATTATTGTAATAGAAAGTATTTCACAAATTTAAAATTATTGACAAAGGCAAACACCAATGACACACAATCTATGATGAATGATTTAATTCTATTTGTCAAGAATTTAAAACTATTTAAAATTCATCTTATTTTCTCAATTGTTTTGAATGTAATAAAACTAAAGAACACCCACAGGTGCAATAAAAATGACAAGTTTTATGGTAGTAAGCATTAGCATTATTTTACTAATTATTTAATTTACATGAAGGAGCTACTATTGCTTAATAAACTTATACCTTGCTCAAAACTGTTTTATGAAGATATTTTAGTTGTTATAAAAGTTAATATTTTTATTATATGGGATTTTTTACATACCTATCTTTAAACGATCTATTAAAATTTAATACACTTAACTGGAATATATTTTTATTTTCAAAAACCCCAATAACTTATGCTATCTAAATATTCATGATCTATTCTAGGCTTTTCACATATCTCTTTTACCCAATATTCACAAGAAATCAGTCTACCCAAACAAAGTCTGACTTCCACTTTGTTAATAATAACAAGATTAATTTTTCATATATCATCATTAACTCTTGCCAGCTTTGGGAGCAAATGCTAAATATAAAATACATTAATACAACTTTAAAATCTGTTTTTTCTTAGTCCAGCCTAAAACTAGGTTTAAAAAAAGTAGTTTTTTCTAAGTTATTTTTATTTTTTTAAACTATAAACTAATGAATTATTTTGCAATAATTATAATACAATTTTAAATGTTTAAAATCTACTCATTTCTTTATTTTTTTACATTTCCACTGCAGCAGAACTATTCAGCCGAATAGTCCATCAATATTCAGCCAGGTCGAATATTGACCTTACTCAGTACTCGGCCGAATATCGAATAGTGGCCGAATATTCGTTACATCCCTACTGAACACCGAAAATCCCAATCAGTAACACCAGAAATGGTGGCAACTAAACACAGTGCACTTGAAGTGTGACGGAATACACCATTTGGACTGAGACGAGTTTAATGCAATTATTGTAACTGATTTTAAGGAGCATTGTTTTCGAACATTATTATAAAGCCTATTACGGTTTGCTTTAAAATACGATTGCCGATCTTTTCCAGCATGTTGTGATAAATAAATGAAAGAGACCGAAGTGCTGTCGTTGATTCTACATTTTTATTTTATTTTTTTTCTAGTTGTCAAGTGTGTGCTCATTGCAAGTCCTGGGTTTGTGAAGGTAAATGTTTCAATCTCCTTTCTTTTATTCTCTTATCTTGCAATATTTTCTGACATACACTGGGAGACTTTTAAATAGTCGGTGGTCCCTGAACTTTTCTTCAGTTTTATTTAGCTCTTTGTACCGAAAAATTTAGAAAACTTATTGACTTCACATTTATGCCAATTTTTGTTTTCGAAAGGCTTTTGCCGGCTGCAGTTGTATAACATCCATTTTTTGCTCGGGGTTTGCGTATTTCGTGACCACATAAAAGTTTCACTTATAATCGTGTAAATATAGGTATTTATTTATTTTTTTTTGTAAAATATTTTTAAGTATCCCTCAAATAAATTGTCAGACTAACAAAGGACATTTGAAATAATGTAGTAAAGGGCCTTAAAAAATAAGAACAGCGTAAAGTATTTTGTTTTTAATTCTAAATTATCTTTTTTAAATTAGATAACTTTTAAAAGGTGCATTTTATATCTTGTGGATTATTTTTTATGTACTTCATATCTAAGAACAAAAAATGCGTCCATTTTATACTAGCATCTTTCCGATTCTGAGGTGCAGAGGTTTCTCCTGCTTTTTCATTTTGTAAGGATCTTGGTTGAAATCAATAATAAACTTTACCAAATTTAAAATGAGCTGATATTGGCCAGCAGCATCTTAGACTACCCACAATGGCTCATTTCAGCCACAACTGGCAACCTTGCTTCTACTGTTTTTTTTTTTTTTTTGTTTTGTTTTTCTGCAGGAGATTTTTAGCTCTCTCCGGTCACACATTTTTTTAACCAGAGTGATATTTTTTCCCATGCTGATAGGATCAGTTTTATGAGTATGTTTTCCAACAAGCTGCCAAGACTGACAATAAAACGCTGCTGGAGAACAAAGGAGCGTTTGTTTTGGTCCACTCGTCTTCCGGATTCAAACATGCGCTGAAAGGTAGCTTTGCTTAATATTTTTTCTTCTTGCATTTTTTTATGTTTTTCATATATTTTTTGTTTAAGAAAAAATGTCGTCCCCTCCCCTTTATTTTTATTTATTATTATTATTTCAAAATTTTTGATAATAAGCCGAAAAACTGCATTGTGCCTTTTTTTCTTTCCTTTCTCTTTTCCTTATTTTCTAAAAATTTATATAATGGACACTATATAATTCCTTTCTAAAAATACTTTTAAAATATTTAATTTTATTTTTCCTGAAACAAATAATTTAAGTTAGTGTTTCTTCTTTATAAGTGGGCTCTTTAAAAAATTCTATTACTGCAACAGCACCTGGGGAAATAATGCTGGAAACATTTTTAAGTGGCATTGAAAATTGGAAAAATGCCATTCCCATTGACAAAGTCCTTCCTGAAATTCTTATTCCTTTTCTACCTTGCTGAAGTTTCACAAAAAATAAAAAGCTCTAAAACAAGCAAATAAAAAAATGGCACTCAATAATGAATTTTATGGCAGCAACCATTTGAGAAAATCTGTTCCATTTGAAAGTTGTATGCTTTGTGATTTAACATAGAGCAACAGGGGACATTTTTCTCTTCAATGTTTTCATCTGCCGAAAACTAAAACTGAAACTTATTTAAAATGGTCAAATATTCCCTTTTCTGTCCATTTTTTCAGGACTTTAAACTTTTCATTCTGGAATAAAATTGCAACAGTAAAAGCAATCTCTAGCCTGAGCAAGGGAAAGCAAAGCACAACTGTTCAGGCTTTGCCTCATGGGTTCATTAAATAGTCCTTATTAATAATGTGTTGCCGAATGCTCCTCGCCCTTCCGCAACCCTCATGGGATCCGTGCGAAAGGTTACGATCACCGTTTATTTACAAAACAAATTCCTCCCAGTCTTCATTTCGAAGTGTTCATACTCCACTTGGAAATGATGGAAAAACTGGAAAAGTCATGGAAATCGGTATCCTTTGCAAAAGTCGGGGGAAAACATAAATTTTTGACAAAATCTGGAAAAGTCGAGGATTTTTTCCCCTACCAGGGACCCCTTGGAGGGAACCTACTCTCGTTGCGATGTCAGATCGTCAATTAACTCGCCTCCCTTTTCCTATATAGCTTTTTTCTTTCTATAATGATGTTTTATTATATTGTCATGGCATAAAAGTGCCTACATCAGCATTTCTTTAAATATATTGTTTTCATGCGTGATTATAGATTGAAAAAGCTGATTTGTCCCCACTGGGATCATCCTAATTTGTATTTTATTTTATTTATTCTTTATATGTGTTATATAGTTTAACTTACCTTTCTAAAATTTAAATTTAAAAAAAAGGGATGCAAATACAAAAGCTAATATCTTTGGGCAGTATTGTGTCATTAAATTTTGCTTTTGAAATTCTAAAGGCTAGAAATTCTGTAGTATAAGTTTGTTATCTTAATGAGCATCTGGGGAATTTTTTAGTATGAGGTTAATATAATTGTAGGGGGGGGGCGGTATAAATTGTTATGGTGGGCGTATTTATTGTACGAGTAGTGCATTTGCTAATAACTATTTTTCCTTGGAACATTAACCTGGAATTCTGTTTTGATCTACCTGGAAAAGTCATGGACATTTTTTTGGCTTTTTGAGTATGAACCCTGTTAAAAAGTCTTTGGGCCCTTCCCGTCTTTCGCCGATGTTTTCGAACATTGTTTTGTGCACATTAGGGTCTTAAATGAAAATATTGATTGCACTTACATTCTGGTCAAAAGATAAGTGTGCCAGAAGAGACCTGAAAGTAATAATACAGCAACTTGAGTGTTATATTAAACAGTTTTGGTTCATTCAATAAGTCAAACTCCCCATGACTACCCCTCTGTACAGGTCATGAAAGAAATTCAAAAGTCATTAAACTAGAAATAGATAATGAAATTTTTGCCCCTAACATTTTGGGCGAAAGTTCTTAAGATTTTGAAAAACTTGACTGCTACTCCTGAGTATGGTACTGATACACTGTGATGTTACATAATAATGTTTACATAACACACTTATTTTTAAGCAAGAAATGCAAAGTATTTTTCAATTAGAAATGTGTAATCGATTGGACATCCTTAACACCGGGCTATCCTGCCGTAGACACTGATCCGCATAAGATTTTTAACTGACCCACGAATGCTAAGCAACCATTTGTTTGTTTATGCAGGTCCATTTAGATTTCCTAATTTGTCTGAATAATTTATAGTCTATTTGTATTTTTTTGAGCACTGCATTGACGCAAAAGCAATTTAAATGCTGTCTATAACCTACACTTCATCATCACAGTTCCCAAGTTACGCAAATGACCACGAATGTGCTCGTAGGGCGTGCAATAAAGCAAAAGTGTTTACAAAATATCAAATGAAGTGTATCATTTTGTTTGTTGAAAAATAAAATGGAGAAACCAAAGCAAATAGCCATCTTTAAAGCAGTTTCTTCAAATATAATGTATCTAATCCTTGTTACTCCTCGTCATTCAAACACGTATTGTTCTTTAGACCAAACGCTCAAGAATTTTTAACCCCACTAAAAACTTTTAAATCGCCAAACCACGCCATTTTTAACAGTTGAGCCTAAAGATATTGACTCCTAAAGATATTGACTAAAGATGTTGAGCCTAAAGAGTTGACTTCTAAAGATATTTAGTGTTAAAAATACTCATTGAAATGTTTTAAACTTAACAGTAGGTGCAAGTGGGCATGAGTGACCCACGAACTGGTGCGAAGAAAAATATGAACAACATTTGACCCACGTCTCAGAAAGGTTCGCCATGCCCCTATAGTCTGTGTCATTAGAACAGGCTCATCGAGGTTGCGGCGTTTCTTGCTTCGTCCCCGTGGCAACTGCGAGAAAGATAACAGAGACAGACTTTTTCTTTTTGCACTGCAGTGAAGGCAATGGCATGACGACACTTCCGATTCAAAAAATAAGAATCATTTGTAAAATCTAATGAGAACAAATTTATTTTCCATTTTTTTATTTTTGATACTGAGTAAATGCAATTCTATGTCTCATACATTAAATCTGGAATGTTTAGATAAGATTTTAACGTTTACAAAATATGAAATACAATACATTAGCTATACAATCACTTTCTGAAACACATCAAAGTATTATAATAAGATTTAGATGGGTTCAAAATAGTAGAATTCTTTGTCTTATGCAATCTATTTCTGCCGTCAAACCATAAATCTGATTTGAATCGGTGTATTATTATCATAACTAAAACAACAAACGAACTCATCATGTTCCCCAAACCACGGCGACCGGAAGCGGAAAAGGTGGAGTCGCATGCCCTCGCCACGCTGATTGCATAGACTATGGAGTCGTACGTTTGCGTGTCGGGAAACGGAATGTACGAGAAAGAATGTTTCGTCGGACGACTTCTGATTTATGCTTCGTCTCTCCCTCCAGAGGTGCTGAGCGAGCCGAGCATCGCCCACAAGCTGTCGGACACGAAGGCGGCGGGGGAGGTGAGGTGCCTGGACCAGTTCTACGCCACCCTCATGAGCGAGCCGGCCAAGGCCTTCTACGGACTGAGGCACGTGCAGAGGGCGAACGAGGCCCAGGCCGTCGACACCCTGCTCATCAGCGACAAGTTGTTCAGGCGAGTGTTCTCCCACCTCCCGGTGGTGTCGTCGAGGGGGATGGCGTCCCCCCCATTTTATTTAATTACAAGCATCCCCCAATTTTTTTATATTTTAACGCGAGCGTCCCCCACTTTTGATATCAATTGCATATCTTCTAGGCCATAAGCGTCCCCCCGACTTTCATTCCTCAATCATTCATACATGACGTCACGCTTTGAGGGGGAGGGGGGATTCGTGAAATGGTGAGGAGGGGAGTGACGTCATGCTCGTGCAACACGGCGTGGCATGTGACAGGGGGGGTAGGAGGGTCTGTTGAAGGCTGAAGTGTTACATTTTGTGACGAAGGGGTTGTGTCAAATATGTGGGGGGAAAGCGTGACATCGTTTATGATCATTCATTAAGGATGTCATGCTCCAAAGGGGAGGGGGGTTCGTGACATTGTGATGAGGGGAGGGGTGACGAGGAGTGTGACGTCATGCTAATGCAACACAGTATGGCATGTGACAGAGGAGGGTCTGTTGAAGTGTGACATTTTGTGACAGAGGGGTCAAATATGTGGGGGGAAAGCATGACATCGTTTATAATCATTCATTAGTAATGTCATGCTCTGAGGGGGGGTTCGTGAAATTGTGACAAGGGGAGGTGGTAACAAGGAGTGTGACATCATGCTTATGCAGCGTTGCGTCGCATGTGACGAAGGGGGGAGGGAGTATGTTTAAGTGTGTGACAAAGGGTATTCCGATGGTCATATATGTGGGGAAAAACTTCACATCATTTATGGACGGTCTCTTTCTGGTTCGATGCATGTGATTCCGTATGGGTATGATATATATGATGACATATATGACCCACGGAATGCCCTTTATCACACACTTCAACATACCCCTTCCTCCCTTCGTCACATGCGACGCTATGTTGCATAAACATGATGTCACACTCCTTGTCATCCCCTCCCCTTATCACAATCTCACGACCCTCCCCCCCCCCTTCTACACGAGACAAACTTGCCAAAATATACCTTTTTTTTTTTCTGTTTTGTCACAGATGCAAAATATTTAAAAAACTCCAAAATTCTAGGGTGCTTACCATGGGTGATTCCGATCGGGAATTCTCTGACGTTTTCGAAAATGTTCGAAAACCTGTTCCGAAAATTGAAAAAAAAAAAAAATTTCCAAAATTTTTTCAATTTATTAATTTTAAGATTTCTTTGACAAATAACATCTGTGCTTTTCTTTTTACCTTCACACGGACAAAATATTTGGTACTGCTTTAAAAAACTACCAATACAATAATGTTTCTTGAAAGAAAAAAAAAAGACTTCTGGTATTAATACGAGACCTTTCACCGAAGTACTTGAAGGATTATTTTTGTTCTTATGTATTGTGTGTTGGAAGAAGGAGTGTGTTCACCTCATTCTATAATTTTTACTTTAAATTCTCGGTGCATACTTTCTCCTAAAATTTGGGTGAAGTTCCGAAATTTTTTTTCCACTGAGGATCACCCAAGGTACGTATACGAGCCTGCTCATGCCCATTTTAAAAAGAGTGGCAGAATGTCAGTCTGTGAAATAAATATTTGGCATGATTATGTAACAACACGTCTTGAAAATACATGTATATTTTCATGTAAAAACATGTTGAAAACCATATGCGATGTTCGTCATGTCTGTCACGGCATGCTTTTGTACAATAATTCAAATTATTTATTTCACAGACATTAGAGCATTCCTCCACTCTTTTTAGTGGGCATGAAGGTGTGTAAGCCCTACACATTTTTTAAGAACCTCAAACAGAACAAAAAAAAAAAAAAAGACTAGTAGAGGGAAAAAATGGAATTAATCAACAGATTACTGCCAAAAACCCTTCATCCTATTTAGTGTGGTAACGTAGTGTAATGCTAAAATCATTTTTTTCACCGAAATGATAAGTGTTCGGAGCACCGAACGGAAGCTCCTGTTGTCTGGAGCCTATTTCAGCATTAAATGCATTTTAAAGCATTTTTTATTTTGCAACTACATAAATGCACATCAGAAAAGGATCAGGGAAAATACAAACATTTTTGTTTGTATATGATGTAAAATTTTCTTTAAAATAGATTTTGTTTAAATCGGGGCTCGAAAATGATATTGCCCGAAGTGCCCGATGCACTTAAAAATTCTGATCGGGCATGAATTTTCTACCCTTTTTAATCAAGTATTTGTTTCTGAAACTTTATTATTTTATATGTTATTGAAAAATCACCGCATTATTGCCGGAGCTCGAAGTGGACGTGTTGACGGACATGCATGGTGACGATAAAATGGGTTACTCAATTTGAATGTTGCAAATTTTGACTGTTAAAGACTTATTATGTAATATTTATTTGCAATGTGATTTTGTAATGATTTAGATTAGCGTTAAAATTTTTTTGATTCAGACATAAAGCTGTTCATTTAATTTTTTGTCTGATGAATGATTTTCGACACATTCAAATGTTTTTGTTAATGTGCAATAAAGTTTTGTTCGGGCATGTATTTTTTAGACGAACGAGTAATTCCATGTCAAATCAACCAATGGTCAAAACCTCACGTCTTTGGATTTCATTTATTTTTGGCTCAAATGGAATACATATGATATGAATGGAATATTCATATGATAGATGAAAAATACCAAGTTTTTTTTTTATTATTATTCCTTCGTTTTTGAGTCATAAATTTTTCAAATTTTGATGAAATCATAAATTTTGTATATTCATGAAACTTGAGACAGCTGTTATTAAAAAACTATCTGACCTAAAAAAATATAACTTGCACTGTTTTGTTCAGTATTTTATGAGGTTTTATAAAATATATAACATGACACAGCTACTTAAAAAAAAAAATTTCTTTGTTTTGCAAACAAAATATTTATAAAATTTAATATACAAAATCGAAATTTTTAATTTTTTTGAAAAAAAAAAATTATTGTACTTAGCTTCTTTTTAGCAACATGTATGCAAAATTTCAGGATGGTGTTCCTGTGGTATCATGATGAAAAAAAAAATTATCTTTATGAATGTAAATGTATAAAGAGAAGAAATTTTTTTTCATCATGATACGATAGGAACACTATCTTGAAATTTTGCATACATGTTGCTAAAAAGAAGCTAAGTAAAATAAATTTTTTTCAAAAAAATTAAAAATTTCTATTTTTAATTACTTTAAATTTTATAAATTTTTTGTTTGCAAAACAAAAAATTTTTTTTTTTAAGTATCTGTGTCATGCTATATATTTTATAAAACCCCATAAAATACTGAACTAAACAGTACAAGTTTAATTTATTTAGGTCAAATAGTTTTTTAATTACAGCCGTCTAAAGATGATCAAACAAAGCAAAATTTATGATTTTGTCAAAACTTTAAAAATTTTTAACTTTGGAAGGAATTTTTGAAAAACTTCAAAACTTCAGTTTTTTCATCTTCAAAGTCTATATAATAAACAGACAAAAAATCATTACAATCTAAAATACTGACCTCAAAAATTATTTTGTTATTGGTTGATTTGACATACTTACCCTCAGGTAATCCATGTCGAATCAACCAATGGCCAAAACCTTGCGTCTTTGGATTTCATTTATTTTTGGCTCAAATGGAGTTTTCATATGATAGATGAAAAATACCAAGTTTTGTTTTGTTTTTAATCATTCGTTTTTGAATTATAAATTTTTTAAATTTTGACAAAATCATAAATTTTGCATAATCGTGAAACTTTAAGGCAGCTGTTATTAAAAACTATCTGACCTAAAAAAATATAACTTGTACTGTTTTGTTTAATATTTTATTAGGTTTTATAAAATATATAACATGACACAGGCTACTGAAAAAAAAAAAAAAAAAAAAAAATTTTTTGTTTTGCAAACAAAAAATTTATAAAATTTAATATAATTTAAAATTGAAATTTTTAATTTTTTTGAAAAAAATTTATTGCACTTAGCTCTTTTTTAGCAACATGTGTGCAAAAGTGGTATCATGATGAAAAAAAAAATCTCTTTATGAATGTAAATGTTCAAAGAGAATTTTTTTTTTCCATCGTGATACCACAGGAACACCATCCTGAAATTTTGCATACGTGTTGCTAAAAGGAAGCCAAGTACAGTAAATTTTTTTCAAAAAAATTAAAAATTTCGATTTTGAATTATTTTAAATTTTACAAATTTTTTGTTTACAAAACAAAAAATAAATTTTTTTTTTAAGTAGCTGTGTCATGCTATATGTTTTATAAAACCCCATAAAATACTGAACAAAACAATACAAGTTTCATCTATTTAGGTCAAATAGTTTTTAAATTACAGCTGTCTAAAGATGATCAAACAAAGCAAAATTTATGATTTTGTCAAAACTTTAAAAATTTATAACTTTTAAAGGAATTTTCGAAAAACTTTCAAAACTTCAGTTTTTTCATCTTCAAAGTAAGTATAATAAACAGACAAAAAATCATTACAATCTAAAATACAGACCTCAAAAATTATTCTTTTATTGGTTGATTTGACATGGACTTACCTGAACATGCCCAGTAGGGCATGTAAAATTTTAAAGAATTTTCAAGCCTTGGTTTAAATGTTTAGCATGGTTATATGTGTTTTGTAAGGCTTGAGCCCAGTTTTTGTCATTGAATACGGGAAAGTAGGCTCGTATTGTTCGGGTACGGAACTTCTTGTTTCATTTTGTGAAGTGTGTATTAGAGTCACCTGGGTCCATTCCTGAACAAAGTGGATTTCTTTTTTTTATTTAAAAATAACTCCTCAACGTAATAGAGATTCTAAACTATTATCTTTATCACTTAATAGTTTGCTACTACTTATTTATTTTGGATTCAAGAAATGTGTTTTAAACTGCTTGTTTAACTTCTGCAAAATATCATTTTCTTGCATTATATTACATGTTTACAAACATCATGGCATTGCCAGATTTTAGAAATATTTTTCAATGCTCTCTTTTTTTTTTTTTTCTTATCTTATCATTTTATTCGTTTTGATGATAAAAGATAAGAATTGAATGAATGACTCCAGTCATAGGAATACTGCCCAGAAAATGTTCTCAGATGTGTCAGTGTCCACATCTACTGGGCTATTCTAGGACGTCCAATAACAATACTTTTACAGTTGTGTTAATCATAAAATAAATTTCTTCTTAGAAAGACAACACCAACTTCATGCTAAATTTGATAGACTTTGAAATGTTTGGATGTGTTTGATTTGTGTCCAGATATTGCCCCGAGTGACTCTATACTGGGGATGTAAGGATAGTGATTTGGCTCAGTACCGAATATTCGGCCGTTTCTTCTGGGCGGAAGCCGAATATTCGGTCATTCGTTCTATTTGGCCAAAGGGCCAGGTACCGAATATTCGTTAACCCCTACTTTATACACTTGGTTTTGCTAGGGGTTTGTTTTTTTACAGCGGAAAATAGTTTTTTGCTGTGTATTTTTCCGAGTATTCACACTTTTATGGCAAGCCTTTATCATTCTTCGGGGATGATTCATCTTCAAGATTTAAAGATAACTCCAAGAGGGAAGGAATAATAACAAACTCTCTTACTCCCCCCACAGGTGCAATCATGTGGGGAAGAGGAAACTCTACGTGGACCTGGTAGACAGCGTGCGAGAGAGTGGGGGTGAGGTGAGGATGTTCTCCAGCATGCACCCCTCCGGTGAACGTGAGTGGTGGATTTTGGTTCTCTTCGCTTTTTCCGAATCCCATTGCATCTGTTAGGGAAAAGTCCCAAAACAATATTCAGAGGAACGTGTGGACCTCACCCTAAGTGTCCGGTAAAAGCATGAGAAAAGCATTTTTAAAAATAACAAAATAATTTATTAGACATTAACTTTTAAACATTTGTAAAAATTTAACAATCTTTAAACATCCCTATTCTGCAGAATAGTAAATAAAATTTATACAAACAATCACAGTCCAAGTCACCGGGCACGTCGATTAAACACTTTCGGTCAACTGGATTCCACTTAAAATGTGTAAAACCTAATTTGTGAAATAAAAGTTATCAAAGACATTATTTAGCATAATTGGATAGACTTTAATCAATAAATTTTAAATAAAACAGCATAAATGCATTAAAACTGCTGAGTATAAACTACAAAAATTTATTCTTGCTGTAGTACAGCCAGAATCTATGCCTGAGAGTGCTTTTATTCATTAGAATTGTTTTTAAAAATCAGTTAAAAGTGTTATTACAAAGACGGGTTTCTTTTTTCTGATGCCCTGTAGGAGGGGTTTTAAGTCCTAAAACACATCTTTTGCTGTGCCCTGCCAGCGCATTCTTGAGATACATTCTATTTGTAGAATATTTCATGAACGTGAACTGATAATTACTATAATGTGCCAATTTTTTTAATAGAAATTGTCAAACACTTATGTAATGAATCATTTTGTTGCGAATGCATACTTTTAATTACTTTCAGCAAAGATGTACATTTAATAAATCCTTATTTATTTTTGTAGTCATTAAAATTGTGTAGTTTTAAACTAATATTTTGCAGAAATAAATTTAGATTTTCAAACTTATTAATGGATAGAAGCAGAAAGTAATCCATCACAATTGAAATCTAATGGAGGTATGTACTTTCCCCAGACTAGGGCATATTTAAAGATGCTTTCCTACTAGTACAAAGAAATATTGACACTAAAACAGCTTTTCTTAATTTCTCCCCTGTATTCTTGTCAAATATGCAGAAAATCCACACCAGAAAGAAATACGTGGGAAAAATTGAAAATGAAGTCGTAAACAAAGAAAAGTATATAAATTAATATTTAATTATAATTCAATATACACTAAAACTAAGGAATATTATAATTAAACAAAAACAATGCTGTACCTTGCTATTATTAACAGCCTTCTTTTTTATATTTTTAGCGTATTTAAATTGTATTTGGGTTTTTGACGGTTTAAACCGGTTAAAACCTGGTTTAAACCTATGTCACATCAAAAACTAGTTTTTGACGGCTAAAACCCAACCCTGCATCTTACACTATAATAAGAGCCGAGTTGCCAGCTCTCCCGATTGCTTTTCAGCTGATCTATCGCTAAACAGTTT
This sequence comes from Octonoba sinensis, assembly GCA_038502835.1. Classification (NCBI taxonomy): domain Eukaryota; kingdom Metazoa; phylum Arthropoda; class Arachnida; order Araneae; family Uloboridae; genus Octonoba; species Octonoba sinensis. Next base: position 181,277,003 of record CM076599.1, read on the forward strand.
GTTCTCTCATTGTTTTTTTTAGATCAAATAAATTCTCGTATCGAAAATTTGTTTTGAAGCAATGTTTTAATATTTAGTAAAATTTTATCGACCAATTTTGCTTTGCGATCGTTCGCTGTGGAGTTTTGATGTGTGGGAGATGATGGATATTTGCTGCGTTAATCAAAATTTGTATCTCGTGAAGTATCTTAATTTGCAGTAAATTGAAGGAATCGAACTCTTCTATATACACCGTAGCTGCCAAATGCTCCGTCTTCCCTTAGTTTTTCTGTTTTTATTTGTGAACTTCGAAAATTCGATTTTTTTTGAAAAAAGATCCGAATTTTCAAGTTGATGTGCAAGTATTTTTATCTAAAGGGATTGTACTACAAAACAAGAAAACTTATCAAGAAACTTTTTAAAAAGACATGTATTAAATTACATGAATTTTCATAACTCATAACGCGAAAATGTAAAAACCTATTTTTCGGAAACTTGCTAACATCTAGCATGTGCTTTGCCGAAAATTGCACACAGCTTTTGAGATTTCTATCTTTTGCATCCTGTAAATATATCAATTATTTAAGAAGTTGACAATTGTTTTAGTATTTGCAGCTTGTAATCTGCTTGTTTTATTTTTTATTTAAAAAAATTGTTCAATTTTTTTGAAACTTTATTTTAGCTAAATTTTGGTAGTTACTATTTGAGGGTAATGTACAAAGTTTTAAGCAAAAAAGCTCCATTTTTTATTTGTATGTTGTTTCCAAAATGAAATATTTCTCTCAAGCCTAAATTGAGGTGCTGGCAACATAAGTTTAGTTAAATGAAAAAAAAAAAAAAAAATCTAAATTAAACACAAATTCTCAAGACAAAGTGCAGCATTTTCTTTAACAATTTTGTTATTTAAATTGTTCTCCATTAACTTGTATTTTGTAGCACTAACCATTTTTGATAACTTTTCACATCATGATAATTTACTTATATATGATTAATACTTGTGTTGTGTGCTTCTTATTACTAGCTCTAATAATTATTTTACTCCCTGACTGTATTGGACATTAGAAAAGCAACAAGTCAAAGAGAGCTCCATAAATGTGTTTGTGTTGTGTGCCTAATAAAAATATGATGTTAAATCAATTTCCTCTTTCAGTACTGCTTCCTTTTGAAATAAACATTACAGTTTGTATATTTTGAAAAATTTGGGAGGTCCTTAAAATTTTTTGTAGGTCCTTAAAAAGTCCTTAGAAAGTCCTTATTTTTGGTTTTGCCAACGATCCCTGACCTAAGAAATGTAACTTTTAACGCGTTCGTGTATGATACAAGCGCCCATTTTTTTCAGTTTTTTAAAAAGGAGTATTATATTTAGTGTAGTACAAGAAAGTAATGTGGTGCACACATCAACTTGTTGTTGTTTTTTTTTTTTTTTGCAGTAAATAGCACACAAAAAGCATTATATATTTATTGCTAAGTTATAGTAATAATCTTCATGTAACTTTTTCAATTTTTTATCACATAAAAAAAAATTGAAAATTGAAAAAGAAGAGATTCCTATTTAAATGAGTCGGAGCTGTAGCGCAGTATTTAGAAGTCTGAGCAGAGTGAGACGTTTTAGTAGGAAAGGCAAAGAATTGAAACATTTTAGCTCGTCCGCTCGGATTATATTTATTTGACTTTTTTTACTGATCTCTTTATTTTACTGAATATTTGCACTCCACACATCAAATACCAAAAATTGAACACTTTGTATTTTCAGAACTGGATCAGTTGACGGGCATCGCAGCCATCCTTCGATTCCCCATGGACGAATTGGAAGACGACAATTCTTCCAGTGATGCAAACGACGATTGATTTTAAAGCACCTTAGGCAAAAATTGTGTCTATGTCCTTAAAATTAAATATGGCATTTATTTATTAAATTGTATATAAATTTATAAACAATCCAGAACTTGTGTCCTTATTGTGATGGCCTCTTAAACATTTTTTTTTTCGTGTGTTCCACGAATATTGGGGTCATGTGATGTAGATGTTTCACAAAAACAAGTTATATAAAAAAATTAACGTTCCTTGTTTTCATACTTGGTCAACAAAGAAAATTTTTATTTTAGTTACATTTTATTAATGTTATTAACATATTTTTGTTTCTAATTTAGAAAGCTGATGGTGGTCTATCATTTCTCATTCTATCCGTCTTTGGAATGCTATAGATACAGGGAGAGTGTAAGTAATATAAAAAACTATCATAAAATAAAATAAATATAATCAGTTGAGTCTCGGAAGAAATATACCCTATTTCAACCACACGCACTATTTTATTTCACTTATATTTCAAACAAAACTCCTTCTTTACACATAGATTCAAAGAAAACAATAAATATAAAGCAAAACTCATTAATTATTTCTACTTAAAAGCAGGGTTGGTTGGTTTAAACCAAATCTTTTTTCATTTATTTTGCACATTATTAAAAATTGCAAAATCCAATTTATGCAGAAATGACAAGCACAACACTGGATAATTAATGAATTTGTAAATTAACAAACTTTTTTTTAATCAGTGCAAATTTTTCTCATCTCCTATCTACATGTCAGACTATTTGGGTTTTTCTAAAATTCGCTCTGAGAAAGCTAATTTGAGAAAAAGTCTTGTCAGTCATTATAAAAATTAAATGATATTGTAATTCCTGGAGTTAAAATTTATATATATGAAATAATAAATATATATTAGAAATAATAAAGTATCTTCATAATAACCAATTTTCAAATGTATGTTACAGATAATACTTTTAAAATAAAAACTATTGTTTTTTCATTTATTTTACACATCATAAAAAATTGCAAAATCCAATTTATGCAGAAATTATAAGCACATCATCAGATACATAATGAATTACTGAATTTGTAAATTAACAACCTTTTTTTTTTAATCAGTGCAAATTTCTTTTTTTTTTTCTATAGTATTCTTTTATTAAAAAAAAATATATTTAATCTTTAATCAGGAAAATAAAGTTTGTTTAGTTTATACATTGTATTACTTTTATAAAATTATTTTTGTTTTTATAAATATATTTAATCAGGAAAAATAAAGTTTGTTTTAAAAAAAAATAAAAATAATGGTTTAAATTTCTAAGCCAATGTTGCTGATTTGTATAAGGGTTAGCATTGGTAAATCCGGTAAGGGATTGTTTTTTTTTCACTTTTATAGTAAAATATATTAATAGTAAAAGACTTGTAATCATTTGTTGATATTAATAATACTGTAAATCAGCACACATTATTTTTATTATTTTTGCTTATTTTTATTGATTTAGTAAAATATGCTTTTGTTAAAACTCAACCTGTAAAATAATTATTTCTTTAATAATTTGCTGAAAGGTCTGTATAAGTAGAGTATTGTAATATGTTAATACAGTAAAACCTGTAAAGTTGACCACCTTCGTAAGTTCGCCACTTTTGGTCAGCAATGAAATTAGCTCTATATTCTTTAATGTAGGGAAACCTTTGTAACTTGACCACTGATGTATGCCAAATTTGGGTGGGAGTATTATAAAAAAAACTTTGTAAGTTGGCTGTCCTAATTATTACTGTATTTATTTTTTTATCTATTTTTGCAAAGGTGAAAATAAAGCTTAAATAAGTTCTCCAGGATAATATTTTTTGTGCTATAATGTTAGACCAGTATTTGTCTGGATTAATGAAACATCCATATAAAGTGTGCCTAAACCTCTGTGTAAGTTAAGCATCCAAGAAAACTACAATGAGCACTCTTTTGTTCTCGAAATAAGTTTCTTCTTTTTCTTATAATTGATCTAGCCATTTCGAAAAATTATGTATTTTTAGGGAATATTTTCCATCAAATAAGTAACACATAATTAATAAGATATTTTTCGTTATCTTAACTAAGTGCTTCAATTTTAAAGTTGAGAGTCATTCAGATTACATTTATCTAATGATATTTTAGGTAATTTCGAAAAAAGCCAATTACTAATTTTAAGCTGAAGTTTTTACATGAAGTTATAATTTAATGAGCCACAAATGAATAAACGTATTGTGTAAGAATAAACGTATTGTGTAAGTTGTATAAACGTAAAAAAAAATCTCCACCCTCTGTAAGTTGACCGCTAAAGTGCTGCGCACCATAAATGCGCGTTTCACTTTACTTACGCATGTTTCAATGTTTCACCGTAAGTAACTTTCTGAAAAAATAAATACTACGTAATTAAAATTCAATGTTTTAACTTAGTTATTTAATTAATTATCAACAAATTTATTACTAATAACATTTATTCACAATTAATGATCTAAACTCCATGATTTTCCAAAAGTCTAATTGTTTTGTCTACAAATCCTATTAAAACCAAAAAAACCCGGTTTGAACCAAAAGAGCATGGTTTAAACCCAAAAAAACGGGGTTTTTTTTTTCCAATCCTGCTTAAAAGTGTGGGTGCTCAACCCCACGTTCAATCATGCAAATTTCTAGAGACCGGGTATCCCCGGTATTATACCTTGCCTGATGGATCTTTGCCATCTATCTGACCCTGATTTTTAAACACCCCACAGCTTGAAAATACGTAGTAAGTTTGCATGCACATATTTCTAAAACATGCTATTTAATAAAATATTAATAATCAAATTTGACTTGCCGAATAACCGGATATTTCTGCAATGGCTCTGAAACTTTATGTGAAAAAATAATTCCCCCTCACTTAGCCATTTATTATTATTATTATTTTTGTCTCCAATAATTCCTTATTAAAAGAAAAAACATTTTTATAAAAAAAATTCAACGCACAAAAAGCTGATTTTTATTACTTTTTGGGGGGGGGGGGGGATGAGACTCGGTAGCTTTTGGGGGGTGCTTAGACGTGATCACCCCTGTGTTATCAGTTACTGAGTTATAAAAAAAAATATTCATACTATACAATAATAGCTATTAGTAACATAAACATTATTTCATTAATCATCAAAGTAATGACCAAATTGTATGACTCATATTCATTTCTTAAGCCACTTCGCACCCTAACTGTTCCACTTTCCTGAAATATTAGGTCGTTTCGAAAGTTTTGTCCGTTTTAATGTGATGTGTTTTTGTAGCTCCATATCTCAATAAATACTTATTCTACTGTGTCGTGGTATATACTGATCGATGGAGAATTTTGTACTCTATACATCGATGCTGTTCATTTTTTCCTATTTTTAATTATTTTCAGCCTATTACTATATGATGACATTAAGCGATTTTCGGCCAATTTTTCTCTACCAACTCAAATTGAACCAAAGCGCTGCCGAAACAGTCCGAAAAATTAACCAGGCATTTGGCAATGATAGTGTTAATGAACGCACTGTTCGGCGTTGGTTTGCGAAATTTCGTTCCGGAAATTTTAGCCTCGAAGATGAGCCCCGAAGTGGTCGATCTAGAGCAGGGGTCTCCAAACTACGGCCCGAGGGCCACATCCGGCCCGCGGACAGATTTTGTCCGGCCCGCGGAGAGCTAGCATACTTGAAAGAAAACTCCTTCTAGAGAACATATTTATTTTTTATAGCAAATTAAGTTTACTGAAGTAATCTATTTTTATGTTGAATAATTATTAATATGACATCTACATTGATATGGTCATGGGCTAACTACTCATAACATTGTTGTAGGTTATTATTTACTAACTTACAAATTATTGAAATGAATCCAACTAACATTTTATACATTTTAAATAAAAAGATAACTTATAACAAGCATAACGACATATGAAATACTAATGAGATTTATGTAATTGAGATTTTCCACTGACAATAGTTTGTAGTTGAGGACTAATTTTACTTGTACCAATTATTAAAAGAGATTTAAGATGCTCATCAGTTAATTTAGATCTGTAAACATTTTTTGTGTACTTCATTTTGGAAAAGGTCTTCTCACACAAATAAGTAGTACCAAAAACAGAAAACAGCCCACGAGCAAATTTATGCAAATTATCAAATTGTGTCAGTGGAAGACACTTATAAAATTCCAACAAAGATAAGTTTTGATATTTGTTCTTAATTATATCACTGCACTGTAGATCAATCATTTCCATTTGAAGTTCCGGGGCTAGGGTTTCAATGTCAGTATCAAAAGGATTCTGAAAAATCTTAATTTGATTCGCAATGGCATCAAAGTCCGAGAAACGAGTATCAAAATTTATTTTCAAAGCACTCAAAGTTTCGATTGCAAAATCGATAGGAAACTCGGTCTCAGTGGTGTGGCTAAATATTTCACATGTTTTAAAATGTGAAAAACATTTACTTCGTAGTTGTGATTGAAACAGTATCAATTTCTTCCGGAATGATTTGATATTATTGTATAAATCAGGAAGATGCTGGTTTTCTCCTTGCAATCTCAAATTCAGTTCGTTCACATGTTTTGTCAAATCAACATAGAATGCTAACTTCCACAGCCATGCGTTGTTTTGCAATTCAGTAAGAGGGCGATGCTTTTCATTCAAAAAAAATTCGATCACTGCTCGAAGTTCAAAAAAGCGCTGAAGGACTTTCCCACAACTAAGCCAACGTACGGCAGTATGATAAGGTAAGTCATTTTCTCCAATATCTTTAATAAATTGTACGAATTGTCGGTGATTCAGCCCAAAAGATCTGATAAAATTAACAGTTGATATGACTGGTTTCAGAACTTCAGACATATCCAAACATTTTCCGCACAAAGACTGTTGATGAATGATACAATAAGACTATTGGTTTTGAACCACCGTCATTTTCTACAGCCTTTGACACAAGAGCGACCACTCCTTTATCTTTCCCACTCATGTTTTTGCCTCCATCAGTTGTAATACATTTCAAGTTTTTCCATCGAAGGTTCTTTTGCTTAATGGCCATTTCAACTCCTTTAAAAATATCTGAACCAGTAGTTGTGCCATGAATACTATACATATCAAGAAGTTCTTCATGCACTTCATAGCTTTTATCTACTCCTCGAATATAAATCAACACCTGAGCAGTATCTGACACATCCGTTGACTCATCCAAGGCCAAAGAAAACCACTCAACATGTCCATTTTTGTTGAACAGTTGAGAGGATATATTTTCAGCGATGTCTTCTACCCTTCGAGCCACAGTGTTTGCTGACATACTGACAGTTTTTAATAAATTTACCTTTTCAGGGCACATTTCTTCGGCTACTGCGATTATGCATTCTTTGACCATTTCTCCATCGGTGAATGGTTTTCCACGTTTTGCAATTTCAAGAGCCACACGAAAGCTGGCACGAGTTGCAGCCTCTTGTTCAGTTTTGAGTTTTGTAAATAAAGATTTCTGCGATTTCAATCCGCGCTTCATAGCTTCGAATTTTTCTGTCCGCAAACTTCCTGTATATTTTGAGTAATTTTGAAAATGTTTTGCTTCATAATGACGTTTAATGTTATATTCTTTGAGAACGGCTATGCTTTCATTGCAAATCAAACATAGCGCCTTGTTACTGGACTCAATTACGAAATACTGAATGTTCCACTGATCTTTGAATTTTCTGCATTCACTATCAATTTTTCGCTTCTTTTCCATTCTACTAAATCACACACAAAAGCAACAATTCAAATAAAAATATTGTTACAAAGATGTCTTAAACTTAAACACGCACAAACACGTTTTAAGGAGGTACGCACTATTTTATTTCACAGCAGCATCATAGGAACTGACTTGTGGTTGAGCCACTAGCCTTCTTATATATTTCACTTACTGCCATCTAGAAGTGAGTGGAAGACACCAGAACTTTATCGAACCAACGAGATTATTCTGTAAGTGCTATTAGCGCCATCTGTTAGGGATAGAAGGTACTACCTATTTCTGCTTGTGTCCACCAGATGTCCTGTCACGTTACTCCTCATGGCTTGCTCGTACTCTACGACTAATCTAGAAATTACAGATAATGACAGGAAAATTAATAATATGCAGTGTTGCCGTTTTGCGGACTTTAGTTCGATTTGCAGCCTTTTTTAAACGTGGCGTACTTTTTCGGACTTTTTTTTTCATGTAAAAAAATACTCATACGTTACTTGAGTACTCGTTAGGAACCGAAGTAACGATTACTGAAGAAAAAAGTAATCAATGATTACTTGTGTATTTCATTACTTTTGTAATCAATGATTTCTATGGCGATATGATGCGGGTACCCCATTATAACGGATACCCATACGATACAGAAAATACATCAGCTTCCCCGTCGCTAATGGCATCTGGCAAAAAAGTAATCATATTTTACACCACTAGTGGACTGATTCAACTTTTTACCACCGGCAACAATTAATGATAATATGGTTTTGGCCCTTGGAATTTACTGGAGTAATCAATATGGCCCTAAGGCTGGAAAGTTTGGAGACCCCTGATCTAGAGTAATCCAGGACGATGATTTAAGGACTCTGGTGGAGAATAACCCATCACAAACGGTGCGGGGGACGACGGAAGAACTGGGCTTCAGCTCCATGTAGCTTTTGATGGTTTAAAACGCATTGGAAAGATCGAAAAGTGGGCGCCCCACGATTTAAACGATCCGCAGAAATTTTCACGTTTCGAGGTTTGTTCTTCACATTGAACTAAAGGGAAGGTGGAATGACTGCTGCCTGCACCTCGCTGTGTTAAGGCTGCTCTTCAGTCAGAAAAAATTTCGTGGTTAGGCTTAAGATGGCCTTCGAAGGGCATGAGGGGAGTGTGTCAACCTCAAGTGATTGATATTTTAACGACCAATGAAATGTACGATAGCTCTTGGAAGAAGGGTCTACTGTCCCCCATAATTGACCTGTCACTTCAGTCCGAGACCCCCTGCAGTTAGTGTAGTCGCTAGGGGCATGCACGTGTTTTCTACTACTTACACAACATTGCTCCTTTTCCGGTTCCAAAATTAATTCTCTGTGGCTGAGGGTTGAAACGAAAAGAAAACACTGTTACCCTTCTTTCATTCTCCCGAATTGTTTGTAAATTGCGTATTTAGTGCTGTAAAAATGAAAATGTAAACGATACTTTTAAAACAAAGGTTTGTCTTTTTGAGAACTTGCTTCTAGACCTAATTTAGTACAAATTGATCAATCAAAATTTGCGATAAATTGCTTGATATTCAAAAAAAATAAATAAATAAAAAAAAATTATTTAGCGAAAACTTGCTGAATGCTGTTCTCAGTTATTGTTACATAAAGAGCGCTAATTCGTCTCTTGTATAAAGCTTAATTTAAGAGCAGAAATTTTTGCGTTAGTATGGTTAAATGAATAAATAAGAAAAGAGGTAACCTAAGCAACGAGTTTTGCTCGAAACAGGAGTAGCAAATGAAGATTTGTTAAGCTCCACTACTCTATTTTTTTTTCTGAAACTAAATGTGAATGTTTGCGTTTCTTTCTTTATTTTATATAATTTATTTAGTTATTTTGCATTTTGTTTTATTTATTTTTATACACTGCTTCAATTATGTTTTGCTAATTATTGCATATTGAATACTTGATCAATATGAGACCATCACATTCATTTTATTTCTTTCCTTTATATTTCTGTCATTTAAAATAAAATTCCCGAATCATTTTTCGAATAAAACATCCTGGTTTTCTTTTTCTCTGACAAAAGAACGTTTTCAATGGTTCTTTACTTTCTGTGTAGTTCCGCTTCATTGGCACTTCAATATGTAGTCAAGTAATATGTGTTTATATAAGCGTGCGCAGAGCTTTAGCAAGGGGGGGGGACGCTACTGTGCTAAAGGGGGTACCAAAATACACCCATAAGCAGGGCCGACCCGACGGTATTCGGCGCCCTTGGACTTTATAAAAATAGTCGCCCCTAGCCCTCTTTCATCATACAAACTAAAATAATATAAATTCAAATTGTGTATAATTTTATTGCGTTTTCAATTACTTTAAAAATTTTAATAATTACATACATGAAACAAATAATGTATTTTTTTATTTCTAATGGGCTGCTGTTGGCTTCTCGTAATTGAAGACCTAGTGTGGTTCACAGGGATTGGTACCATCTAATCATCTCTATCAAGCACCACAGTAGGTATAGTACCATCGCTACAAGTGAATTTTGACGCTAAGTTCTTTCACTTGAAAGATGGAGTATCTGATAGGAGTCACTATCAATGGGTCTGCTTACGTGAGGACAACTGGAATTTTGTTGAACTAATTTTATGAAACACGGATTATTGTTTTTTTTTTTTTTTTCTCTCTCTTACGCTGAGGCGCTTTTGTACTTTGCACACTGATAAGGCCGGCCCTGCCCATAAGATTTGGGTCCCAGATGCATCTCCAGGGAAACTTATGACAAATTAAACGCAAAGAAGCATATCTATTGAATACAAACGCGAAAGAGGTTGCCAGTTTTGTAATTAGCTTTCATTTTTATTTGCTAATGGGGGTACAATGGTATCTCTAAGCCCCGTACGCACACCAATGAGTATCTACGTATGTATGTTGTAAAATATATATTGCTCAGCAAAATTAAATCACGAACTTGAAACTGGGGATGTGCATAACATACTTTCGCTGTTGCAAAAGTATGCGGCAATTACAAATTCACCAAAAAAAAGAAGGCAGGGAAGAAAGGAAAAAAAGAACTTAAAAAAAAGAAAGAAAATAAGCAAATGGTTGGCAATGACTGTTTTGAAACAGTGGCCTTTTTTCCGAGTGCATTTATTTATTACTTTTTTCCTTCATTATGTACGAAACATTAAATATTTATTGAAATATTAGGGTTTAAACGACTTTTAAATTTTTTCCGTAATACACTGAATAAACGAAAGCGATAAATATTGTATTTGCCATTAAAAGCTATTCAGAGCAGTGAATGGAGCTGGAGCGGACTTGAAACTATAACATAAGATTCGGAGGGGAGCTGTAGCATAGCAACTCAAAAAAAAAATTAATTAACATAAATAATAATAATAATAATGATAATAATAACTCTGCTCCAGTTCCCTGCGCAAAAGGTATTCAAAACTTCCAAAATGGCAGCCTGACTACTGGGGCGGCATATTCCTCGGAACCAGAAGTCCCAATTTCTTATCCTGGCAACAAACGTTGCTTTGATAAGCGAACTGAGGTGGTTGCTGTGATAATTTCTATTTAATACTTATCGAGAAGTAAGTTGAGAGTTTTCCTGGTTTTCTCTTATGATCGAATGCACAAAAACACCATTAGAAGACCTCGCAAGGCGACAGCTTTTTACCAAGGCTTGTTGAATCGAGATAAAGTTTGTATGGTTGCAGGTTGAGGTGAGGGCTGCCAATTTTAAAACTGCAAATACGGAACAGACGGGGCACATCGACAAGGGGGGGGGGGGGGGCTTGAGACGCGCATTTGCATCATTTCTTCTGTGCCGATTCTTCATGTGCGAGCTTGCCTGTTTTTATTATCCAGTAAATAAAAACGGAGGAGAGCGGAAGATCGCACTTCAAACTGAAGCAGCATAGAACAGAAATGAATATAACCAATAAAGATTTAATATGAGATGCGACTCAAAATGACAACGGTTTTCCCGAAGGATATAATTTACGCAAAAGGAGGTAAGTACATCTGGTTAAAATAATGAGTAAATAAAGGAAGTCCATTTACAGCGCATTTAAAAACAGTTTCCGGAGTATATACTTCAAAAAATGTTTCAATATGCCTTTTGAAACTTCAAGACGAAAGTACATGATTAACAGTGAATAATCTGAAAATAATGTACATGCACAAAAAAATGACAAGAAGATTTAGTGACAAATTCAGTTATTCAAATGCAAAACCTGTAATGTATGGAATTATCTTCTGAAATGAATTCTACATAGTTCTTTTCCTTGTCATGTTTGTTTGTTTCGTGTTTTCTGGGATGTGCGAAATAAAAAGATTCGTTGAGATAAATTTCATTACAAAATGCAAATTTGCAGGAATGTAACATACAGTTAAAAAATGAGACAATAACTTTTAAATTCTGAAATTTTTCATGCATCACGAACGGATTTCTCTCCTTTTCGTAAAAAAAAAATATTAACAACAAAAATAATAATAATGAAGAAATAAATGTCATATGATGACTCAAAGTCTAAAATCAATGTTAAATTTAATGCATATTGAGATCCTGTCATATTAAACTTCAAAATTCAAGAAAAAATTTACCATTTGAAAGAAAAGGCATCCATATTGTAGTGATTAGTAATCTGACAGAGAAAATGAACAATTCGGGTTCACATGCCCATCAGAAAACGTAATTATTATTATTATTTTGGAGAGTTTTTTTCTCCGGTGAAAAGAGCAAAAAATGACAGATGAAATCAAAACAATTTTCAAATTAATTAATTCCCATGCTAACTAGGGAATTTTTAAGCTCAAACCCAGTCATTGGAAATGGTTGATATTTTTTTTTTCAGGGGAAAAATTTCAAATCGCGAATATAATATTGCAATAGCTGGATTTTTAATTGCTAACGCAAAACAAAAAACAAAATTAAAAATGTTCATACATATTAGAACGGAGATTAAAAATGATTTTTTTTTTTTTTTTTGTATAAAATTGTTTTCCCGATAATACGGAAAAGTTGTGGGGCATAGGAACTATACGCATAAAATTTGAAATGCACTTATTTCTGCATTGCGTAAATTTGAAAATTTGGTTCGTGAAGTGGTTTATTGATCAAAAGGTATTGATCTATATTAATTTTAGAGGTATGTTTCTACTACCATTTCTCACTTTTTCCACGCTAGTGCGAAGGAAGATATTTTAATTTCAAATTTTGTACTCACATTTTAATAATACTTTATTCCAACTTTCCTGCTAAATTTCCCAATATTTCTGTAAATTTCCATAACTGTTGCGAATTTTGTATATTTCAACGTGGGAATGGAACCCTAAGATATTTAATGATTGATTCTAAATTTTTTTTTACTTATATTTCTGGTGTCATTCCACTATTCCACAACTTTTTCACAGTATCGAGGAAATAATTACTAAAAACAGAGCTTTTGCAAATTCGTATGTTTACTGCTACTATTAATTATACAAAAAGAACAAATAATAAAAATAAGTAATTAATTTTTTAAATGCTTGTATTACTAATATTATTATTATTATTGTAGATATTATGTTAGTTTTTATTTCCATTTAGATGTTTTAAGAATTGTTTCATTACTTGTTATGAACTGTTGTGAAGCTTGAAAAATGAATGTGCAAGCAAATTTTATTGTTTTCTTACCCGTTTACTAAGGACTACCAAAGGGATTTGCCAATTTCTTTCCGAGTTTTAGAAGGGCTTCGCTAGGAAAAAAAAAGTTGGGAACCCCTGACTTAAATCATATGCAGAAATTTTGCATAAGAGACATAGTTCTTTTTTCTTTAATGACGCGAGTTCGCATGCATAAATTTAATGTAGAGAAATAATTAGTCCTGATTTGAGCTGCGAAACTAAAGAATAAAACGTCAACATAATCAAAAATTGCGGACACGTGTTTCAGAGTTACAAGGAGCCCGTGTTGCAATGCAAAGAAGTAAGCTTATGGATGAGAAACAACCAAACCGTTTTTATTCTTTAGCTAATAAGATATTATTTCGTAGTGCCACACAGCAAACATTGCATAACCAGGAATGGGCAGCCTTTGGAAAGCTGCGGGCTAAACTGAAAAGGTTCAAAAAGTCGCGTGCCGTAGAGATAAGCAGGTGTCAAGTTACCGAGATTCCGTAACTTCAATCGCTGATATTGGTCTGTATTGTTATTTACTTGCCATTCAAGTTATAAGAGTGAATTCCAGTGTACGAAATTATTCTCGTTTATTATTTATCTATTATTATTTTGAAAAGTTAATACATTACAAATAAATAAATATATAAACATTAAATCAAAATACCTCATGAGAAAAAAATCCATAATTTTTGTTTGCTTTTCCCTCTGAAGAGAAAACATAAATTCCCCAACACTATTAGGCTTGCTAATTTGCAATTAACTTTTTTCTCGTGTTCGTAGAAAGGTACAAGGGGAATAAGGAAATTTTCTAGGAACACTTTCAAGAAAAGAATTCATTTATTGATGAAAAAACACCGCTGTAAAATTCCCAGAATTGTGCACCGTGGAAAAATACCGGAGGAAAAAGTTAATAAGAATACAAAATGGAGGTCGACTTACAGGGGTTTCTGAAAATTGTGTGTCAAGTTAGAGAGTTTTTCGCCCATTGAAATTAGCATTGGGCCAACCATTAGGGGAGGGATATGTCGACTTACCAAGGGTTAGTCGACTTATCTGCGGGTCGAGCTACCGATGTTCCACTGTATTTAGTTAAGTCATGTGAACTGTGAAGAAAATAACTTTTGCGATTCAGGAAAAGAAACATATGGTTTGTTTTCTAAACAATGTCCCATGCTTTTCGCCATTCCCCGAGGAAGTGTACTGTACAGTGGAACCTCGCTATTCGCACACAATTCATTACAGGAGGCAGCTCGAATGGCAAGTTGTACGAATAGCGAATTATTTTTTCACATAAAATACAGTGTAAATTGGATTAATCCGGTCCAGACACACAGATGGTTGCTTATTTAAACCTATGAAAAACAAATGTACAGTACTGTACATGAAATTATAGATAAATTAAAATTTAACTGCACTTTGCTTGTACTGAGGTAAGCTGATGGCATATGTGGAATTTTGAGATGAGGAAATGAAAGGGCTGGAAGAGGAAGAGGAGGCCCCTTCTATAAAAACATCAGGTAATATGCCTTCAAGTGTTTTCTCGCTTTCTGTTGTCCTTTCTTTTTGCACTAGAAGAATCTTGGGCTTCTTTCCCTAAAAACCTGTCCAATGTTGTCTGGCTTTGACGATTGTTCAGAATTTTTCTAAAATGGCCAATAACATTGTCGTTGAACAAAGCATCCCAACATTGCTGTTGACCACAGCAGTGTTGGGATGCTGTTTTCCCATCAATCTCTGCGTTTTCTTGCAGGAATAACACAGCTCTTTAATTTCTGCAAAGTAAATGCTTTTCTTACTACTTTCCTCCTCTGAAGAAGAAAATTCTTCAACCACTTCCTCTAGATGCCCCCTTAGAAAGCTAAAATTGTCAGTAAAATCTCAAAAAGTATTAAAATTTTTAAAAAATCCAAAACGCGAAACAAATTACTTCTAGACGAGTTCAAAATGAGCATAATTTCTCGATTTTTTTCTTAAAAAAAGCCAAACTGGCGACCCAGCTGACCCCTGGCGCCGTACGAATTGAGGGACAAGTACGAATGGCGGATTTCCACTGTATATGTTCTACGTCATAACATCTTTCCGATAAAGTTTATTTTAAGTTAATCGGTTGGTTAGCTCAGGATTTGTATACGAGTGAAATTTTCCCGTAGGCGCTGTCGGTTTTTTTTTTTCTGAACTATGAAATTCGGAGTGGATAAAAAAATATTTCACGCCGAGAGCTCCTTCCAATACGCTTGTTCAAAGGAACTTGGATCTTCTGCCCAGAATTTGCATACTTTGCTTCGGGAAAAAATCCCGAAGTCGCTAATGTTCAGAATTTTTGAACTGTTCAAAATTGAACGAAAAATTGTTCAAATCAAAAAGTAAAATATGAAAATGAGATGCCCTCGCCAAGATCTTTCGAATGCAGGGAAAAAAATCTTTCGAATCGGACAATTCCTTCAAAAGTTATTGGGGGGGGGGGGGGGGAGACATGCGCACCCAGAACCCCCCGCACCTGCCATTGTCTGGCGCATCGGATTTTTAGATGCCCCCGAGGGCTTGCCCTCGGGGACAAATGGGGCCCTACAGGGGGGGGGGGAGACAGACCGACAGACACAATTACCCCATCTCAAACCCCTACTTTCAATTTTTTTAAAATTTTTCAATGTGTATTTATTTACTTCACTTGTTTATGACTTTTTCCTATTTTTAACGATATTCTTGTGATCTGATACATTAGCCTTCTTTCGTTGTTTTTTTTTTTTTTTTTACTTTTACGGAAAAGTAGGATAAGAAGAAGTAAAAGATATCGAAAGATGGAAAAATCTTATGAAAGGAAAGGCTAATAAATATTACGAATGGCATAAAAAAATCATTAAAAAAAAGGAAATAAAAGAAAGAAAAGAGGTTGTTAGTAGTCCCCCCCCCCCCTCCCCCAGCTGTCGACCTTTATATGTAATTTTGTTTTTCAAAATTCCAGCTCCACCGGAAGATGTTGGTTTATTTAATCAATATTTAATTTTTTTTTTTTTTTTTCGGTTTCTAAAACACAAATTATTGAAACATTGCATTCTGCATTCAGAAAGAGGCCAATATAAAATTTTGAAATTACATTCATTTCCTCAAAAATCCCTTTTTAATTTACGAAAACATTTAAAGTTTACATTCCTTTATCCCTTCAGTAAAAAACAAAAAAACTCTATCTCGCTCAACTTAGTTATATCTGTGGCATACACAGTTGTCTTTAAGAGGGCAGGGGGGGGGGGGAAGTAAAGGCAACGCTTTTCTCTTCAGAAAGTTTTTGAAGAAAAGAAGAATGGATTGTGTAGAAGAAAATTAAATCAATAACCTACAAATGAATAATTACTTACATTAAATAATTTCTCATTTGATTTACTAATTAAAGAGCAGTGATGTTTTCAAGCTTACATTTTTAAAAAAATGTTTTTTTCCCCCAACTGTACAAACATTTAATTCGTGAAAAATATTTTTATAGTACCGTGGGAACAGGAATTTGCCCATATAAAAGATTACATATAAGTCATAGCTTCTCCAAATTTCTTCCAAAAAGCTCTCAATTTTCTTTCCTTTCGAAAAAAACATGTGGTCTGTCTTCTGTGTCTGGCCGGTTTGAGGGTCTGAAGAGGTTGACTACACTTTCGCCATTGTCCGAATCCGAAGCAGCAATGCTTCCCGGAGTGAGAGTCATTAAGCTAATCGACCTCGTAAATCATGCCCCCTTGCATGGGAAGCGGTGGGAGGCGTGGCTTATAGGAATTTCGAGCTTTTTTTGGAAATATTTTCAAACTTTGGACGGATTTTTTTGTCTTTAAAAATGTTTGCATTATTTCAAACAAAAGTTCAAAAGAAAGCTGGAAATGTTTTGCTGGTCTTGTTGTTTTTAAAATTTCGGTAACATGCTTTGAAAATATTTTATAGAGCGAAACGTCTAACAGTACCACGTTTTTTCCAACATTCATTTTTTAACGATTTTTTAAAAATACGGTAAGGGATATTTTAAAAAAGTAAAAACTAAGAGACCGAGATATAGGCTTGAAAAATACTCAAAAAAATTCCGGACTCGAAAACTTCAAAGGAACTTTCTAAAACTTAGTCCAACTTTTCCCGTAGGTTAACATTGGTTTCGAAGATTTGAAACTCTGACTGAAGAGCAGCCTTAAGGGCGCGAGCCGGTTTTAGAACTGGTTTCAGGCAGTTGACATTAGCGAGGACGGCAAAACATAGCCTCTTCCGTATTGGAGAGACACGAACTTGAGTGATTTCAATCTCAACAAATTGAAATTAAAATGATAGTAGAGGATTCTTTTTTACAAAGATCTACCTGACATCAACTTTGGAGAAGGGAAAAAGAGAAATCGTCGATAAAATTCGGCAAATTTAATAATTAGCGCAAAATTTAATTTGGTATTAAAAATGTGTTTATTTTCAGTGTTTTCATTAATTTCTTCAGTTTTTTTTTTTTTGTTAAACCTTAATAAAGTCAATATACAAAGCATCAACTACCCATCATTTAACATATTTCACAAAACTAAACATTTGTTTACAATGAAGGTAACTGTAAATTATATTATGACTATATTTTAAACTATATTAAGGCAAAGTTATGCCTTGTTAACAAAAAGAAATGAAATCATTTCAGTAATAGTTCGCATACAATCTGCTTTAGAGTGCATTTATCAAGCTAACAATGAAAACGTATTTCTATAACAAATATTTCTTGATAAAAAATGTAATTTACTCATTAAAAATTTATGCTTTTCAAAGCGATGTTTTGGAAGTATTTCCTCTTGATTCTTCCTTTCAATAATTCTAAAGTATTGAGTCTACGTTTTTGATTAAATTATTCCCTACTTATGTAAACAAAATTAAGAAGAAAGAAAAAAAACTTCCTTAAACTAAAAGAGAAATTTTATGCTTCATTATTCATTTAAACGTTAAATAGCACTGTGAAAAAAAGAACGCTGCAAATTCGTTTCCTCATAAAAGTTGTTTGTTACTAACTACTCTATTTTCGTCTAAGCCTAAAAAGAGGAAGAATAATTTTGCAAACAATTTTACGGTTCTTCGCTATGAAATTCAACTCGTATTTTGAGGCATACCGATTCACAAGAAAAGATTATCATGCCGTCCTCGTTTGTGTCAAACGGTGGAGAAAAATCGGCTCGCGTTTCCCCCCTGCGCAGTCATTCCACCTTCCGTATAGTTCAATGGTTCTTCATTGCTTTTGCGCAACCAAAATGATAACCAATATGTATATGTGTGTGTGCCCTTTGGTTGCGCCCTTTGATTAGTTGGTCCACCGCCCTTTTAGGGGTCCCAGTCCATCCCTGCTTCTGTTAAAAAAAAATTACCGCGCCATAATGTTTCCTGCTGCTTCCGTTAAAAAGCCACGAAATTGAAAAACGATCCCGAAAGTCCTGGAAATGCAACTATTTTTACGATGGTGCTTTTTGGAAAAAAAAAATTGTATTTTTGTCAGTCTGATTTGTATCGTAGTACTGTCTACTATTTAAAAAATAAGTAATTTGGAAAAGCAATAACAGATCTTAAAAGTTGCTGCTTTATGATTTTAACATTACTTAAGCCTACTTTTCACGTGTACGCGAAGGAACGCACACGTACTTTTCTTTGCCCAATCTTTCTGCATTCTTTGCAAGAATCGGATTTTTTTTCTCTTCAGCTTTTTATTGAGTTTTTTGATACGGTAAACAAGCAAAATTTATATTTATTTTCATTAAAACTTTAGTTTAAAGTTAAACGCAATTCCGAGATTGTTTAAGATTATCTGTCAAATCCTATAAAATGAAATATTGAACCACAGTTTCTTTATGTGTCGATTTTTTTCAATTTTATGATCTTATTACACAGTTGTTACAATCAGTTCAAAAAAAAGCATTAAACATAAAAATAAAGAATGCAATTTTGTAAAAATTAAGGTTGATTTTGAAAAGATAAAAAAAAATTGTTTTTTACCTTGCAAGATTTATTCTGTTTGATCACAGAGATAATCATCTTAAAGAAAAAAGAATTCCAAAGATTGTAACCTGGTATTCTTGTTAAGGAACTAAAAATTAATGCAATTGATTTCATATGAAAATAAATGCACTACCTTGCTTAGATTGAAAATGCTTAGATTGTGCTAAAAGTGTACATTTGGAAGCGTTTTGATGTTATTTATTCACCTTGAATTTAAGCTTCTCCCCGTTTTTAGTTACTTAATATCCCTGAAAATAGTGCAGGACATTTAGGTTCTAAATATTTTTCAATTTTCAAATTTCAAATCAAGGGATTCATTATTCACATGGACATTCAGCACAGAAAACAAAGTCCGAGATGGAGGAGGAGGAATCAAATGAACAATTTTTTTTATGCCTTTCTTGCAAAATCTGTTTAGCTGCAAAGAACTGGTTTCATGCGATTATTTTTTAATTTTTTTTATGATTTATTTATTTTGAAGGAGAAATCGCGTAATGAATGGGAGAATTAGAGTTGCGCATTAAGTACAATCAAAACATTGTTCACTTTTTTTTTAATAAAGGGAATGGAAATTATATAGTACTAGCTGCGACGCCCGGCGTTGCACGGTCTATCTTATACTATATTTTGCAAATACAGCGATGCCTCATCAAAATGCTAGAAACGTTGATTATTATTTTTTTATTTGTTTAACAATGGAAACTGCATTGATTTGTTTGTTCACACGGCAACTGCAACAATTGTTGAAACGAAGCAACAGTGCAAATAAAATAAAACGGTCATTATCTGGGTCAAATAAAATTAAAGTTAATTACGTGAAATGAAATATTTTCTTCACAAAGGAAGAGATTATACATTCATACTGTATGTATGTCGTTTTTTGTTTGTTTGTTTGTCCACTCATAACTTCTCACCGGATGAACCGATTTTCACGATTTTTATTTTAATCGATCGAAGATGGTTTCCCATAGGTCCCGTACTTTCGTTTGACCATATTCGATAATTAGAAAAAAAGTGATGGGCAGATATGTAGTTTTTTTTTTTTTTTTGCTTTTTCAGCCATAACTTTTGATTAAATGAACCGGTTTTGATGATTTTTTCTTTAATCGATAGAGGGTCGTCTAACTCAAATATTGCAAATCAATTTGACTACCTTTGTTTTTTAGAAAAAAACGCTTCGAGTGAAAAATAAGTATTTTTAATTTTAATTGGAAAGGTTTGGCTTGATTTTTCTTTGTTGGGAAATCTATTAATACATATAAAAGCATTGTTAAAAACATGTTTGTTATCATGAGCTATAATAATATTAAAAGAAATTACAGCAAGAGTTTGACTGAAGGCTTCTCTGTGGCAAAAATTAATCCAATCTGTTTGTTTGCTAAAATAGTTTTCAAAAGGGGATTTATCATACAAATGATTAGTTTTTAGTGCCATTTATTCAAAGAAGTTTTGCCCTTTGATATGGATTTCTTAAAAAATAGAGTATTTATATACAAAATGTATTTACACTAAAAAGAATAAAATAAAATAATTTTTATAAAAAGAAAACAACCGACTTCAAATTAAAAATTGCGCTAAAAAGTAAAAAATAAATTAATTCTTTAAACAACATCGATGTGACTTTTAAACATAGTTTTAGAAGTCGGTGCAAAATTATGAGTTTAATTGCCATTACACCATGTGTTACTTCATATTGGAACTGTTGATAATTCTGCGGAAATATATATATTTGTAAATGATTCATGATTACAAAAGATTTTATGTATCCTAATTTTGCACCGACTTCTAAAACTATGTTTAAAAGTCACATCGATGTTGTTTAAAGAATTAATTTATTTTTTACTTTTTAGCGCAATTTTTAATTTGAAGTCGGTTCTGTTTTTTATAAAAATTATTTTATTAACCGACTGTACAAAGGAAGGAGTTTATACACAATCATACTGTATGTATGTTGGGTTTTTTTGTTTGTTTGCTTGTCCCCTCATAACTTCTCACCGGAAGGACCGATTTTCATGATTTTTTTTAGATCGGTCAAGGGTGGTTTCCCATAGGTCCCGTACATTTGTTTGACCATATTCGATAATTAAAAAAAAAGTTATGGGCAGAAGTGGCGTAAATTTTTTTGTTTTTCCCTTCGTAATTTTTTACTAAATGAACGGATTTTGATTATTTTTTCTTTAATCGATACAGAGTCGCCTAACTCAAATTTCGCACATCAATTTGACTATTTTTTTTTCAATAAAAAAAAACGTTATAGTTAAAAAATAAGTATTTTTTATTTTTAATCGAGAAAATTGATAATAAACTTGAAACTCATTCTTAAAAAAGAGTTCACTGCCATTCAGCTGAAGTATTAAAAACGATTATAATAGGAGTTTGACTGAAGGCTGCTCTGAGGCAAAAATTAAATCCTATCCGTTTGTTTGCCCTAGTTATTACTTATTACCTCCTTTAATATAGGTTTTTTTTTTTAAATAGAGCATTTATATTAAAATGTATTCACCCTAAAAAGAATAAAATAAAATATTTTTTGGAAAAAAATAGAACCGACTTCAAACTATAAATTGCGCTAAAAAGTGAAAAATAAATTAATTCTTTAAACAACATCGATACGGATTTTAGGCATAATTTTTGAAGCTGGTGCAAAATTATTATCATTACGCCATGCGTTATTTTACATTGAAACTGTTGCGAACTCTAGACCATTTATATTTGTAAGTGATTTATGGTTACAAAAGTAATCATGAATCAAAATCCATCATAACTTTGCACCGACTTCAAAGTTGCTTAAAGAATAATCAATTCTTCAAACAACATCGATACGACTTTTAAACATAATTTATGAAGTCGGTACAAAATTATGATCGATTAAATCTTTTGTAATCGTTATTATGAATCACTCACAGTGTAAATGTCCCAGAATTTGTAACAGTTTCAAGTAAAGTAACACATGGCGTAATGATAATTAGATAATTTTCCACCGATTTCAAAAATTATGTATAAAACTCGTATGGATGTTGTTGGAAAGA
The DNA here is from genome assembly GCA_038502835.1 of Octonoba sinensis. NCBI lineage: Eukaryota > Metazoa > Arthropoda > Arachnida > Araneae > Uloboridae > Octonoba > Octonoba sinensis. Next base: position 181,299,158 of record CM076599.1, read on the forward strand.
ATTGATCTATCTTACTTTTTTTAGCGCAATGTATAATTTGAAGTCGGTTCTATTTTTTTCCAAAAATTATTTTATTTTAAATTTATGAATGTAATTCAAAAAAAAAAGAAAAAAAAATCGGAGCAGTGGAGCACACTTTGCTCCGGTTCAGAGAGGTTCTAACCTCGTCTTCATAGCGTGAAAGAGAATGAAACATAATCTGAAAACGTTCGAAGCAATAACAAATAGGGATCATTCATAAATGATGTCACGCTTTTTCCCCACATATTTGACCCCCTCCCCCCTTTGTCACAAAATGTCACACTTCATCAGACCCCCTTTCCGCCTTTGTCACATGTCACGCTATGTTGCATAAGCAGGGATGTCACACTTCTTGCTACCCCCTCCCCTCCCCTTGTCACACTTTGTCACAATTTCACGAACCCTCCTCTCCCCTCGAAGTGTGACATCTTGCTAATGCAACATAGCGTGGCATTGTGACATTTTGTGACAAAGGGGGCAGGAGGTCAAATATATGGGAAAAAAAGGAGACATTTATGGACGGTCCCTAGGTGAACAAAAACAGATAGCAGCAAAGAGACAGCCCCCACTACCTCCCTTGCTCGAGTTTTACGAAGGGAATAATTTGGAATTGAATAATTGCCGGGTCTCGAAACCAAATACATAATTATTAGCATGCAAATTAAAACGTAAAATGAATGACGTGCTCCGGTATCAAAGGAGCCGCCGCGCCGTCTGCATCAACAACCGCGGGCCGGAGTTCTTTCAAGTCTTCCTAATCGTGATGAAGGAATAAAAGAACGCGTCTGTCGGAATAAATCGGCATTAAACGCCTCTTTTTCGTAGCTGCGCGGTCTTATCTCTCTGCGGACCGCTTCTTTTTGAAGTCGCAACTGTTTCCTCGGACACTTAGAACGGAGTTTGCGAGAAATCATTTGCACTTGTGGGATTAGTAAAAATGAGGAAAAAAAGAAAACTGAGCCGATAAGAAGTTTAACCATTCTTTTCTGATTTGAGATCGCAGATTCATAGGGTCTCTATCGGGACTCGTAAACATGAATGGCTTTCTTTGAAAGAAGATTTTTATGAAATCAAGCTGGTTCGATATTTTGGACTGTGCACTAAAAATTTTGTGTTTAGTTGCTACCCTTTTTGCTGTGACCCCTAAGTGGTCTTTCAGACTTAGATTATGAGGTTAGGCTTAAAAGGCTCAATATGCAATATGTATTGTCTTGAGCAAAGGAGAATCGGAGGGGACATGATGCAGTTTAAATTCATTAAAATGCGAAATGTTGATGGGCTACAGCTATTGCTGAAAGTAGAACCAGAAGTTTAAGTTTTTCAAATCTCAGGCTCATCTTGAAATGAGGAAAAATGACTACTCCAATAGGGTTGTAGCGGGGCCACCGCTTGCTCTTTGAAGAGCTAGCGGCGAAGAGAAAAGACAGCTAGCGGCGGCCCCGCTTAAATGCACATTGTTGCTTTTCGGCAACACACTGCCTAATGTACCATCTGAACTCACTGTCACACTAGAGCAAATATTGCTTTGTTGCGTGAAGTGTCCTTTCGGCTTACGTACTGCTTTATAATTGTTTTACGAGTATTTTTTGCTGAACCAAAAAATGCTTGGTCAAACTGGTCATGATTATTGGCCAATTACAGAGGACGTAAGCTACCTAACTGCGGAGGATTTGCCCGTACTGAACGAGGTGTAGAGTTTTGTCTCAGCTAATATAATAATTGTTTCAAACAGTGTCACCTGTAATGCAATGTCATAATATGCAATCAATGCATGACGTTGTCATTTGGACACATACTTTTTTTTCCAAAAATAAAATAATTGAAAATGGAATAAAGATTTTATTTTTCTATTTTTTCTTGCATCAGTTTTGTCAAATCTTCGAGTTTTTAATTCTTTAAATTATAAACAAAAAATCATGGCATTTAAGGGATACATCCATTTTGGGTTTCACCTTCGCCCCCAAAAAGGTGGCACCCAGGTCGGACTCTATACCCCTGCTAAGGGTTCTATAGACTATGCCAGTCACTAATAATAATTTTAATTCTTTTCCCCCATCCGAATCCCAGGGATTTATTGATATGTATTCCTGAGGCCACTGCTCCACGTGTTCTCCTACACCAGCGGTTCCCAAACGTTTTTGTCACGTAGACCCCTTGCCATGTTTTTCGGTTTTGGGTAGACCCTGCTTAGGGACCGTTCATAAATGATGTCACGCTTTTTTCCCATATATTTGAACCTTTGTCATAATACGTCACACTTCAACGGACCCCTACCCCCTTTGTCATGCTGTGTTGCATAAAGCGTGATGTCACACTTCTTGTTACCCCCTCCCCTCCCCTTGTCACACTTTGTCACAATTTCATGAACCCCCCTCCCTCTCGAAGCACGACATCATTTATGAATGATCCCTATACGTGATATTGATTTTTTGTAAATTCATCAACGTCAAATGTACTTTTGACAGCTGGTATAGTGCTACTCACTGTGAAAGATTTAAATTTCTATCTGGAGTGCGAAAAACTTAAGAAGAAAAACACATGCTAATTTTATACATGTATTAATTAAATTCAAATTAAAGCGAATCAAATTAAAACTTAGTATCTGGTATATAAAATAACTAAGCAATAGATAAATGCTTTTAGGGGGAGGGATGAACCTGATGCATTAAAAATAAGTTACCAACATTTGGCATCCATTTAGTTAGGTTTGATCTTAGCTTATATGAGATCCACTATCGATGACCCCCATTTTCATTTCACGAACCCCCAATTTTTTTTCCACTTGACATGGACCCCTCGCAGGATGTCGTTGACCCCTGGGGGTCGATATAGACCACTTTGGGAATCACCGTCCTACACTGTGAAAATGTTACGTTTAGTTGCCACCTCTTTTGGTGTTGCTGAACACGACTTTTGGTGAAAATGATTCGTGCTTCGGCACGTTTTAAATTTTTTTTGAGTGTCTGTCTGAAAACAGCAGAATGTTTTTCAGCATATGATGTTTATCATCACTCATCTACGCATAAAACATTCACGACGATGGTTCATTCATCCTATTTGCGTAGAAATGAGCCACCGCAATGACAGTTCGATAGGTGACTGAGTCAACACATTTCATGTGATAAAAAACATAACACGGTTTACATTTTTTTAGGCAGATGCATATTTTTTTAAAAAAATGCCTCAAATTTGAATCGTTTTCCACTTGAGACCTACTGAGCAATAAAATTCGTATCCAGTAACACCACACACGGTGGCAACAGGGCCCGATTACACCCGTTCTCATGCCCAGGGCATTTTCACGTGCCCCGTTTAAATGGTTCACTTAATGTATGTATCAAGACCTAATCCAGAACTTTTTTCAGGGGGGAAGGGGGCTGACTTCGACACACTTATGTTAAGGAAAGTTTCTGTGTGGAAAATATGCTGCATTGCGAAAAATTTTGGGATTTCGGGGGAGGCCCGGGTTTGTGGGCCCCCACTCTGGATACGGCCATGTTATATATTAGGGATGTAACGAATATCCGGCCACTATTCGGTATTCGGCCTGCCCGAATAGTCATTTCACCATCTAGCCGAATATTCGGCCTGGCCGAATACTGGGTAAGGTCAAATTCGGCCTGGCCGAATATGGAGGAAGTATTCGGCCAAATAGTTCTGCTGCAGTAGAAATGTAAAAAAATAAAGAAATGAGTATGTTTTAAACATTTAAAATTGTATTATAATTATTGAAAAAGAATACATTAGTATATAGTTTTAATAAATAAAAATAATTTAGATAAAAACTACTATTTTTAAACCTTGTTTTAGGCTTGACTGAGCAAAAGCAGATTTTAAAGTTGTAGTACTGTATTTTATACTTAGCATTTGCTCCCAAAAGCTGGCAATAGTTAATTACAATGGAGAATATGAGAAATTTATTTTGTTATTATTTACAAAGTGGAAGTCAGACTTTGTTTGGGGAGACTGATTTATTGTGGATATGGTGTAAGAGAGAAATGTGGAAAAGCCTAGAATATATCATGAATATTTAGACAGTGTAAGTTATTGGGGTTTTTGAAAAAAAAAAATATTCCAGTTAAGTGTATTAAAATTTAATAGATCTTTTAAAAATAGGTATGTAAAAATTCTCATGAAATAACAATATTAACTTAATTAAAATATCTTCATAAAACAGTTTTGAGCAAAGTAAAATTTCACTAAGCCATAGTAGTTCTTTCATTTGAATCAAATAATTAGTAAAATAATGCTAATGCTTACTACCATAAAACCTGTCATTTCTATTCCAATTGTGGGTGAAATTCATAGTTTTATTACATTCAAAACAATAGAGAAAATAGATTAATTTCAAATAGTTTTAAATTCTTAACAAACAGAATTAAATCATACATCATAGATTGTGTGTCATTGGAGTTTGACTCTGTGAATAATTTTAAGTTTGACAAATATTTTCTATTACGACCATTTTCTAGAAATTTTAATATTCGGCTTAAGACATTGGCCGTATATTCGGCTTCGGCCTGGAAAAAGTGGCCGAATATTCGGTATCCGGTCAAATCACTATTCGTTACATCCCTATTATATATATATGTATGGGGGGGGGGGGGCATTCATGCCTGTGTGTGTGTTACGGTCAACCTGAAATTAGTCATTATTAAGAATAATCTGTTATTATGAAAAATTATATTATTAATTAAACTGGTTATTCTATGTAACAATTTTTCAAAAGAAAATTTAAATGGTGTTATGTCAAAATGTCCTGGCCGTTAGGAAGTTCCTGCCCATTGCCTGAGCCCTGGGGGGCAACTAAACGCCAAATTTTTGCAGGGTAAAAAAATGAAAATGACATAAATCTCAGTTTTTGAGCCGTCACAAACGAGTCTCGCCCATTAGCATGAAACCCGATCATTTAGCAAACTCTTCAAAAAATGGCCAGGAGGGCAGCCATTACAAATTCGCTTCGCATATGCAAAGAAGGCGACCCGCAGCCAAAAACAAACATGACTTTATTGATAGCGATTCTTCCCGGCTCTGACACGTGTGCGGCTCACAGAACATCAAAGGAGCCGCCGCTGCCGCAATTAGCCCTCATTTGCTGGACTTCAAAGGAGCCGCGCCTGCATCGCCGAATGACCACTGCTGGATGCATTTCAATTTGGGGCCTCGCCGCCGATAAATGGAATCGCTTACGGTTGTTCGCGTTTGCAGGGCGACACTATTGTCGGCTTCCAGGGAAATGACCCAAGGCTGGAAAGCTGGACGCCAGGCTGGGATGACGTCTACAGTCACAAACTACTCATTCGGAGAAGATTGCACGGTTCGAGGAATTGTGACAGTTTGTGACAAGGGTAACAAGAAGTTTGACATTACATTTTGGTTTCTATAAAAAAAATTTTAATCAGCAAATTTAATTCATTTTCATTTTTTATTTTTCGTAATGTGATTTTAAAGTTTCATGGATCATTTCGTATCGTAAACACCGATGCTGATTAAGGTTTAAATTTAAGGTAAATAACCCGGTAGTGGACACAGTTAAGAAAATTTTCTTACTCTTTTACGTGACAACATTTTTTCAAGGGACTTGCATCCATATTTGCATATTTAGCTTCATCGCCAACAATTCCTCTAAAAATGTATGACCCATAAAAAGTCTTTGGATGAAAAATTACGTCACGTTTACTAAACGCTTAATTTATAATTTGTATCTACAGTGGACATTCATAACACACATATTTGTATGAGTAACGGACAGAAATGAATATCATCTATTTTATGCTGTTCACTTTTAGAAATCATTTTAAAAATAACTAACGGATCCGTCATAAATGAAGTCACGCTTTTTTTCCATATATTTTCCCCGAATCCCTCACCTTCCTATGGATCGGCTTCAATGAAGAGCGGCAAATGTAACCGTTGTGGAGGGCCGCTATTAAATATCATGATCCATGTACTTGCATTGATGCTCCACGCCAACGTTAGTTCTATTAACCGGCACTAGGAATCGTTCGCTATAGGTTCTGATCATTTCATTCAAAAGGCTTCGGCTAAAAGGTGCAAGGAAAGTGTCCACTGCCGGGGCCGTGGTAGCCCAGTGGTTAGCACGTCGGACTTCCACCTGGAAGGTCGCGCGTTCGATACCCACTGAAGACCACCATGTATACTTGGGGGTATGTGCATGTAAAATCCGTAGACCCCACCACCTCTCCCCGTGCGTAAGCAATCCTAAGGCCTCGGCTAACAGGTAGGGGTCTGGTTGAGAAAAGTGTCCGCTACCGGGTTATTTACCTTACTTCTGGTTTAAAGTGTAAAAGAATATTTTCTTAGGCAGTTACACTTGTAAGATAAAGTGGCGTGGGTCATCTTTTTCAGAATTCGAACGACGAATATATTTTACTGTTCTATACTCATTATATTTTGTGGTGTACATCTTAACATCGTTTCATACAAATAAAGTACACATGTCATCATTATTATTGTTACGCTCATAAATGTCATTAAAAGTTCAAAAATAAAATCAGAAACGTGACGTATAAGGCAGTGCTCTCGTTCTGAACCGCAAGCAGGCCCTGACTATCGCAGGGGCACCCGGGGCCCATGCCTTGGGCAGGAACTTTCTAAGGGGCATTAAATTTCATATAGTATCATTTAAACTTCTTTAAATAAGTTGTTACATGAAATAAAAGTGTTAATTAATAATAGCCGGTTGTAATTTTTCATAATAACAGGTTATTCTTAGTAATAACCAATTTCACAGTGACCATAGCACACACAACGCATGCATATATGTATAAAAAGTAAGTGAATCATTCAAAGGGGGGCCGGAAAAATTGAAAATGCCCTGGGCATGAAAACTTGCAAGTCGGGCTCTGACCGCAAGTATATATGCAAATATAATATAGCGTGACATGTGACAAAGGGGGTAGGGGTATATGATAAATCGTGACATTTTGTCACGAAGGGGGGATCAAATATATCGAAAAAAAGGGTGATATCATTTATGCACGGTCCCTTCAGTGAAAAGACATTCATAAGCACGTGCAGGATTGGGGGCTTACGATAGTGGGGGCTCTAGCAAACCTTACAAGCTCAAATGTCCATTTCACCATTTAAAGCATGCTTGTCCGAAGTGCTGTTCAAAAGCCGTTTAAATGCGGCCCAAACACAGATTATGCAAATACAGTAAAACCTGTAAAGTTGACCGACCACCTTTGTAAGCTGACTACCTGTCTAAGTTGACCACTTTTTTCAGGAACGGAATAAGCCCTATACTATATAATGTAGGGAAATTTTTGTAACTTGACCATCTGTCTCTGTTGACCACTTATGTACGCCAAATCTGGGTGGAAGTATTATAAAAAACACTTTGTAAGTATTTTTTTTTTTTTTTTCCTTTCTAATGGGGCTGCAGTATTGGTCATCAACCATTGCAGATCTAGTGCGTCCGCAGAGATTGGTACCAACTCTCTCAGCGGCACCACAATGAGTGTGGTACCATTGACGCAATTTTTTTTTTTGACGCTTAGTTTCACCTAGATGGGGCACCTGAGCTCTCTTTGATGCAATCTGCACTAGGAATTTAATTTAGCCGAGAGTATCCATGCCAAACGGATACTCAAGGGATCTTTAACATGCCGCATAATCATACAACATGGACGCAGACGATTTTCTGCATCTTGAAAATCCTCCGACTTGGGCCAGGTTTGAACCTGCGGTCTTGGGCATACGAGACCTGCGTCTCACCTCTACGCCACCCTGTCGACACCCTTTGTAAGTGGACCGCCTCATTATTACTATATTTATTTCTTTTTCTATTTTTGGAAAGATCAAAAAAGAAACTAAAATAGCTTCTTCAGTACATTTTTATGCTATAATGTTACCAGTATTTGTCTACATGGATGAAACATCCATATAAAATTTGCCTAAACCTCTTTGTAAGTTAACCAAATGGGAAAAGGACTGTGAGCAGTTTTATTCTTTAAATATAAGTTTCTTCGTTTTTCTTTGATCTTATATAGCCGGTTTGAAAAATATATATTTTTAGGAAATCTTTAGCATCCTATAAGTAACTGACATCATTAATATGATCTCTATCTAAATTTGGACTAAGTACTTTACTTTTGAATTTGTATACGATATCTTGTCATTCGGGTTCAATTTCTTTAATTGGGGAACAGAAGCTAATCACTATTTTAAAGTAACGTCATTACATGAAGCTATGTTTTAATGAGCTATAAATGAACAAACGCACCGTGTAAGAAATAACAAAAATAAAAATCTCCACCCTCTCTAAGCTGACCGCCTGTCAATGGTTGACCACTGAAGTGCGGCACCGCAAGTGGTCAACGTACACAGGTTTCACTGTATTTAAATTTACACATTTTAATTAAAGAAATAAATGTTTGAAACAAAAAATAAAACGAAACTTTTACAAATTTAAAATAAATATGTACCTAGGGGCCGTTCATAGATGATGTCACGCTTTTCCCCCATATATTTGACACCCCTCCCGAGGGCCCGATTTACATTTTGAATCACTATAGGCACAACTCATGTTTGGGGGCCCCTCACACGACAAAAAATTTTTAAACATAACATTTAGTATGTGTTTGTAAAACTTGCCAGTCACACCAAAATTTGGGGGCCCCCAAAGGGAAAAAACTAATTTGTTTTTCAAATGTCAAAGAGTCAGACTAACATTTGGAAGCCCCCAATGTGCAAAATGATTTTGTTTTTAAATTACAAAATGTTTGAATAAGATCTGGGGTGCAAAATCGATTTTTTTTTCAAATTTCAAATTGTCAGATCAAAATTTGGGGGCCCCCAAAGTGAACATACCTTGTGGTTTTAAAATAATTTAATAATACAAATTTTCTGTGAAGCAACAGAACACTAACAGTTTGTTTTTGAAAGATGCTATTTTTAAATATTTTTCTAAGCAAATTTAAATTACAAAAAAAAAAAAAATAATAACCAAAATTAGGGAGCCCTCTCAAAGTGGGGGCCCTAGGCCCGGGCCTCACGGACCTATTGGTAAATAAGGCCCTGCCCTTCCCCCTTTTTGCCACAAAATGTCACACTTCCCTCCTCCCTTTGTCACATTCCATGTTATGTTGCATAATCGTGATGTCACACTACTTGTTACTCCCTCCCCTCCTTTTGTCACAACTTCACGAGCAACCCCTCCCCCTTCGAAGTGTGACATCATTTGTGAGTGATCCCCTTTACATATCTACATTCAAACTTTAAAAAAAAATGTAAAAATAAGTAATTTTCTTTTGATAAAACTACATAGAATTAAATTTTATTCACTTTGTTGAAAAAAATATTGCATATGCGGCCCAGCAAATTTTTTTTCTTTGCAATGTGGGCCTGAGACGGTCCTAGTTTAGACACTCGTGATTTAAAGTTAAAGCGTCGAGATTTTTTTGTGAATGATGGCTCAAAGTGAGAGTTTGAATGACATTTATTTCATAGTCAATACACCTCCATATTAGTCGAAGAGTTTCCTCACCAACCATCGAGAGAGTTGCAGTTGCAAAACTGCCCCTTAAAATAAAAAAAATAAATAAAAAAACTTACTGATTGGATTTAATTTTTGCCTCACAGAATCCTTGAGTCAAACTTTTGCTGTAATTGCTTTTAAACAACTAACATTTTTTAAACAATGAGTTTTATATTTATTCATAGTTTTCCCAACAAAGAAAAATCAAGCAAAGCCTTTCTAATTAAAATAAAAAATACTTATTTTTCCCCCGCAACGTTTATTCTAAAAACCAAAAGTAGCCAGATTGATGTACGATATTTGAGTTAGACGACCCTCTATCGATTAAAGAAAAAATCGTCAAAATCAGTTTATTTAGTCAAAAGTTATGGCTGAAAAAGCAAAAAACATACTATTTTTCTACCCATTACTTTTGTTCTACTTATCGAATATGGTGAAACGAAGGTACGGGACCTATGGGAAACCACCCTTGATCGATTGAAAAAAAAATCATGAAAATCGTTTCATCCAGTGCGAAGTTATGAGTGGACAAACAAAAAAAAGGGGGGGGCATACATGCAATTGTATAATCTCCTTCCTTTGTGAAGTCGGTTAAAAATAGACAAAGACAAAACAGTTAAGAACCCTTTTCGCCTTTGTCTTTCAACCGATTTTCTTACTTTTTTTTTTTGTAATTATTGACGAGTTTTAGTGTTATCAATTTAACAGATTTTTGGAAACATTTTATTATTAGTTTATTATTTCCCATTTTCTTCGTCAAGCAAGCCTCATTTATAATTGAAATATCTCATTGTTATAGATAGCAGATGGCAACGTGTCTCCATTCAGTCAAAAATTGGGTGACAAATATAACACTCGTTGTTAAAAAGAGTGTGTTGCCATTAAGCAGGCACCTTAAAAGCAATTATAATAAGCGTCTGAGAGAAGGCTTCTCTGAAACAATGAAATGAAAAATGCAAATAGTGGTAGGGAAACAAACATTTGAGTTTCATTCAAATGCCACTCCACTTAGAACGACATCGGCAGAAGTACAATCGACCACATTTATGAGACTGAGGCGACAATGATTTACAACACGTTTGCGGAACAGCGAGAATGTTCAAAATAAACTCCACGTTTTATCGCCAAATTTGATGAACAATATGTATATAGTAATAGAAATATAATTTCACGTTAATTTAAAGCACAAATGAGCATTAAAACGCAGACATCATATGTTTCGGGATTGCTTGGAATCCCTTTTTCAATGCGACAGGGAGCTTCTAGATGCAAAAAATCCGAATGAGCCAAGCAATCCCGAAACATATGTCTGCGTTTTAATGCTCATTTGTGCTTTAAATTAACGTGAAATTATATTTCTATTACTGTTTGCTTGCACAAAGTTAAATTATTATTAATGCGTATATAATTATGTAAATAGCGTAATATTTTCAATGCTAAATTTTGTTATTACGGTCGAATTTCGACTGTTGGGCGAACTCCAGCCGATATATAAATAGCCAAAGACAAAATAGTTCAACCATTTCATTTGTAAACCGATTTTCTTACTTTCTATTTATTTATTTAGTGATGATTTTTAGTGTTATCTATACTGTAAAAAAAATGTCCTGAAACTAACGGAAAAAGTACGGCAGCAGAGTTGCCGGAAATATTCCGTTTCTGATATTATTTTCCCGAGATTTGACAGAAGTTCCATTACTTTTTTCTCCGTTAATCCAGATCAGGTTATGAAAATACAACCGTAAAACGGAAAAGTTCCGTTCTCGTATTTTCAAGACGTGATATTTCCGTTTTTGGAAGGAAAAACCATGTATTGAAGCACTAAGGAAATCTTCCGCTAAAATCAGTCAAAAAGCACTCTGAAAATTCAGGGTTTTTTTTTAGCAGAGTATAAAAGAAATTCCAAAGAGTTAATTACTTTTCTTCTAATTTCTACGTACATTCATACGCTTTTTATAGGAGTCTGTGTTCGTCATACTTTTCATGCTCCTGACGTCTATAATCTACAATATTTGTACAATACTCAATGCTTTTTTTACTATTTATTTTTAAGGAAGAAATGCCAATAGCAAAACAAAAGAGAAAATCTAATCTATTAAATGAATGTCAAAGCAAAATAATAATACTAATCTTAAGGTGTCAGTTAAATATATGCAAAATAAAATACAATTTGATGCTACCGATGCCTAATGTGATACAAAGTGATATAATAAGTGCGTTAACGAGTTTTTTTTATTTACATGGTTTTATTTAACTTGACTTGTGGCGGAATTTTGTAAGGTGGTTTTCGACAACTATTACTGCATAAATTATCTTCAAATTTTGCACACAAGCTTATCTTCGATGACAATACAATAATCCATCCATTTTATAATTTATTATAACGTTAATTAGGAAAAAAATTAATAATTTTGGCTCTGAGGAAATGATCAGCATTATCATTTTCCGTTTGGCAACAATAGTTTTGTTTGGATTATGCAACGATGTTTTGAATTTAAATGAAACCGTGCAACTTGAAACATTTTTGGCGATTTATCCTTTATTTTTTGCTTTGAATCAATGTTTCGTAAGTCTTAATCGCGAGTCACAAAATTTAGCATTTATTTTTTCGTTTGTTCAATCTTCCAAGCAGATTGGGAAGTATCATTCAGAATGACATCAGTAGGGTTGTAGGCGTTTGAAACAGTTCATCAGAAACGGTGGGCATAGTGGTTGGGATGTCGGACTTCTAACTAGGGATGTAACGAATAGTGATTTGGCCGAATACAGAAATATTCGGCCATTTCTTCGAAGCCGAATACCGAGTATTCGATGGCCGACTATTAAAATTTCTAAAAAATCGTTGTAATAGTAAGTATTTGTCAAATTTAAAATCATTCACAAAGTCAAACACCAACTACACACAATCTGCGATGTGTGATTTAATTCTGTTTGTTAAGAATTTAAAACTATTTAAAATGAATCTTATTTTCTCTATTGTTTTTACTGTAATAAAACTAAGAATGTCACCCACAAGTGGAATAGAATGATAGGTTTCATGGTAGTAAGCATTAACATTATTTTACTAATTATTTAATTCAATTTGAAAGAACTACTGTCGCTTAGTAAACTTTTACCTTGCTCAAAACTGTTTTATGAAAACAGTTTAAAAGTTATAAAAGTTAATATATTTATTTCATGGGGTTCTTCACATACCTATTTTTAAAAGATCTATTAAAATTAAACACACTTGACTGGAATATATTTTTATTTTCTAAAACCCCAATAACTTATGCCATCTAAATATTCATGATATTGTTCTAGGCTTTTCACATTTCTCTATTACCCAATATTCACTATAAATCAGTCTACCCAAACAAAGTCTGACTGCCACTTTGTTAATAACAAAGCTGAACTTGATCCAGTTTACTCTTTAACTGTTATTCTATTACTGTAACGGTTACGATCAAGTTCAGCCTTGGTTAATAATAACAAAATAAATTTCTCATATTCTCCAACATAATTACATATTGCCAGCTTTTGGGAGCAAACGCTAAACGTAAAATAAAATATTACAACTTTAAAACCTGCTTTTGCTCAATCAAGCCTAAAACATAATTTTAAAAAAGTAGTTTTTTTTCTAAATTATTTTTATTTATTAAAACTGTGTACTAATGTATTATTTTGCAATAATTATAATACAATTTTAAATGTTTAAAATCTACAAATTTCTTAATTTTTTTACATTTCTACTGAAGCAAAACTATTCGGCTGAATAGTCCATCAATATTCGGCCTAGCCGAATTTGACGTTTACCCAGTATTCGGCGAGGCCGAATATTCGGCTAGGTGATGCCGAACTAAATTTTGACTATTCGGCCAAAGGGCCGAATACCGAATAGTGGCCGAATATTTGTTACATTCCTACTTCCAACCGGAAGATACCCGACCATGTGTACACTCGGGGATACGTGCATGAAGGTGATACCCGAGTGCCATTAGAAACAACAACAAACAGTTTAGCCCACCGCAGAAAAACGCAAAAATTTCAGAGCATTATTGCAGAGACGTGTTCTGGGGTGCACAAGATTATGATTCATTCTCAATTACAGCGAAAATCCTTCCCAATTAATTCGGAACGGTAAAATATGCGAACGAATAAGGAAAATCTGTTCTTATCCTTTTGAGAAAAATACTATAGAAAAAACGTTGTGGGTGAAAAATAAGAATTTTTTAAAATTTTAATCGGAAACTCTTGGCTTGAGTTTTCTTTGTTGGTAAAATTGTTAATAAACTTGAAACTCACTGTTAAAAAAGAGTTCGCTGCCATTAAGCTGAAGTATTAAAAACAATTATAATAAAAGTTTGACTGAAGGCTGCTCTGAGGCAAAAATTAAACCCTATCCGTTTGTTTGCTCTAGTCACGTTTTGAAATCGACTCCAAAACGGAATTTATCATGCAAATGGTTAGTTTTTTGTGCAATTCACCAGGGCCCGATTTACATTTTGAATCACTATAGGCACGGCACAACTCATGTTTGGGGGCCGCTCACGCAACAAAAAATTTTTAAACTTAAAATTTTGGGGGCACCAAAGCGCAAAAACTAAGTTGTTTTTCAAATGTCAAAGAGTCACACCAACATTTGGGTCGCAAAACGATTTTGTTGTTAAATTACAAAATGTTTGAATAAAATCTGGGGGCCCCCAAAGTGCAAAATCGATTTTGTTTTTCAAATTTCAATTTGTCAGACCAAAATTTGGGGGCCCCCAAACTGAAAATTCCTTGTGGATTTAAAATAATTTAATAATACAAATTTTCTGTGAAGCAACAGAACACTAACAGTGTTTTTGAAAGAGGCTGTTTTTAAATATTTTTCTAAAAAATTTTAAATTACAAAATAGTAATAATAATAATAATAAAAATAATAACCAAAATTAGAAGCCCCCTCAAAATGGGGGCCCTAGGCCCGGGCCTATTGGTAATTAAGACCCTGCCATTCACTCAAAGAAGGGAGCAAACCTTCTTTAATATAGGAATAAAAAGTAGAAAATAAAACTTATTCTAACTAAATAAAAACTATTCTTTAACCCTTTAACTACGGGAATATATTCACAAATATGTTCGTCTGAACGCCAAAAAAAAAATCCAAAAATTGCATAAATGGCGATACATCTATTTCTTATGTATATGTCATGAGTTTCTTACATGAAAAAGGCAAAACTGGAGAGTTCCAATCAACATCAGTCGTAAGCGTCCCATTTTCAACGTACGGCGATTCTTTGAGAAAAAAACTCTTTCGCCCCAGCAAATTTTGTTATTGGCTTGATTTTGTTATATTTGGTTTGGCTAATGTTAATTGGAAATTTTTTGCTCTGTGGCGGTCGACGTGTGAGGACACGGAGGTGGAGGCGACGTTGCCGGAGGCGGGGATAGAACCCGGAACTTCTAGATGGAAAGCCAGTGCTTCCGTGCTTTGCCAAAAACGTCGACCGCCACAGCTCAAAATCAAAATTCCTATGAGATGTAGAGTTTTTTGCTTGCAAATCTGCGGCACGCTGTATCAAAAGGGGTGGTCAATACCCCCTTCTGCACCTCTAATTTTGCCATTTTCAATTGAATAAATTATTACTTATAATGTAAAGAACGAATGCATTTCCATTTGTTCAACTTTTTATTCTGAAACCTACATTTTCAGCAAAAATTCATCAAATCGCTTATTGACGTTACCCGTACCACAGAAAAGTTTCGCCAAATCGTCTATTAACGTTACCCGTAGTTAAAAGGTTAAACAACATCGATACGAATTTTAAACATCATTTTTGAAGTCGATTCACAACTACGACAGTCTAATTATCATTACACCGTGCGTTATTTTACATTGAAACTGTTGCAAACTCCAGGCCATTTATATTTGCAATTGATTCATGGTTACAAAAGTAATCATAAACCGAAATCCATCATAATTTTGCACCGACTTCAAAAATTATATTTAAAAGTCGTATCGACGCCGTTTAAAGAATAATTTTATTTTTACTTTTTAGATCAATTGATAGTTTGAAGTCGGTTCTATTTTTTCCAAAAATTAATTTTTTTAAAATTCGTCTACGCATTAAAGCATTTTCCTCTTTAACATAATCAAAGCCATCTTAAGAGGGCCAGATGAAAGTATCCCCATTTCATTTTACAAATTTAACATATAATTCTTTGGAAAGGATTTGCCCTATGTAATAATGCGAGACTTCCAATTTTTTGCTGAAGAAGCAGGTATGTGTTTCACTAAAACCCACTGCAAATTGGCCGCTTAACCCTACACTGCGCCGTGTTGTTTTTAAACAACACCTCCATTTTTCGTTCACTAAGCTTTTATTTTGTAATATTTTTAACATGTGACGCATTCTTTCGTTTCATTTTGTATGTGTGATCATTTTAGTTAATATAGTTTCCCCTAGATCTTGTAAACTGAACTCAAGGGTCAACTTTTTTCACAAAATCGTAAGACATGTTGATTTCGTAAAAAACAGTAACTTCTTAATTTTTTTTCTACAAATTTTAAGCAGCAATTTTATTTTAAAAAATAGTCTTTAATTGCTTAGATAGTTTTAAAATGAAATAAATATAAGTTTTCCGAAAAATTTCGGGAAAAATATATATTAAGGCGCTTTTTTTACTTGTTTTAAAACAACACCGCGCATTCCGGGGCAATTTTTATGCTCCTGCATTATTTGCAATATAAACAAGAACAGGTTGTTCTAAGCTGGCAATAGTTAATTTTGACGGAGAATATGAGAAATTAATTTTGTTATTATTAACAAAGTGGAAGTCAGATTTTGTTTGGGTAGACTGATTTATTGTGAATATTGGGTAAGAGAGAAATGTGAAAAACCTAGAATAATATCATGAATATTTAGATAGCATAAAGTTACTGGGATTTAGAGAAAAATGCTTATAACTTCTTTTCTAGGTAATTTAGAGGCTTCGAATTTTCGCACGTAGAGCGAAACTCTCTCCGGGGTAGCTTTTCACGCGCTTTTCAACGGTATCAAGCTCGAAACGATGCGATAATTCCTTCCTATAGAAAATGACTATTTTATGAAACTTTCGGCTATAAATTGGAATAAAAGAAGAACAAATTCGAATTTCAGAAAAAACTCTCCGAGGTGCACACCCCCATGTTCCAAACTAATTTCGTGCCAAATTTCATGAAAATCCGCTGGACGGTCTGGGCCCTACGCCGTACACAGACAGACACACACACATACTTACTGCTTTATTATTAGTAAAGATAAAGATAAAACTTTAACATCAGTTTTGGTAACAGAATTACAGCATGTATACCTCTCATTGTAATTAATTAATTAATACACTTTTAATATATACTTGATAAATTTTAACACTATTTCCAAAAATAATATTATTTCTAGTCATTAACAAGCACCAAACAAATAGACATTCATTTTTTTTTTACACATGGTTCTTAACCATAAACTTTTCGTGTGTTTATTTTTGTAAACTGCACTATTTTGACATCTGTTTAAAGTTGTCTTTCTAGATTTATTTTAGACGCCAAATTGAAATTTCAAAAGAATGAAAACTTTGTACTATTTACTACAAATTACCAAAATTTCATAAAGTTCCAAATGACTTAAATTTTTGCCATCCATGTCCTATTTTTCAAACCCGATCTACAACGCAGTACTTTCTTTCTGGAGTCATGTAAGATAGCGTGACATCTGCCACGTGACAAGGGTGTGAGGATGTGTGACATTTTGTGACAAATGTGGGAGGGGGTAAATATATTGAAAATAAGTGTGACCATCATTTTATGAACTAAATGACATTTATGAACATTATGAACTAATTCATCTACATGAAGAAAATGCATTTTACTAGCAAAGTAATCAGTCAGATCACTTAAATTTGAAAATATCGGACTCTTTCTTTTCAACCCTGAATTGCTTTCTAGTTGATTTGTCAGAAGGAGAATAGGGGAAAGGAAAAGATTCGACGAGGTTACCTCTGGCTGTGTCCTTGCAGCGCATCTCGTCTTATTAGCAACTGTCAACTCTCGCGCGATGCCGACAAAGGCCCACCCCCCACAAAAGCCGGACAAAGTTGCCGCTTTGCGGCCCCTTTGATGCGGCTAAGTGGCCTAATAGAGAAGACGGGCCGGGCACCGCCCCCAATTCATTTAAAGAACTACCTCAAAGCTACGTCTGGCCGCCGTCATTGTTGCTGCAAAGCTTGGCGGCTGTTTAGGCTAATTAAGCCAAATGAGGGATTATTGGCTCGCTTTCTGGAAATACGCTTGCATCTTGATGGTAATGGCGGCGCCTTGCGGATGCATAGCCGAAGGTAACAGCTTCTACGAAGAATTTCAGGGGCTTTAAATGTTCTTGGCGAATGGAACCCGAAAGGGCGTTCCAAATATTAAAAACGGGAGCCCACATCAGTTTGGAAAAGTTACTCCCAGGCATTCTCTTTAGGTCAATTCTACTTAAGACAGACAGACGCGACAAAACCAGATGTTTTATTTCCTTCCAAGTATCGTTTCTCACCAATAAAAATAAGACGTACCTTTTTGTTGCCCTATACATTTTAAATCATAATCAAGTGCTACAAAATTAAATACTACCCGGCAATTATAACCGGATGAAATAAACTGGAGTTCCCCAACAATCGAAATTCAAACGTAATAATTAAATTTAACATTGAAAACATGCTATTTAAATAATAATATAAGTGTTATTCATCCAATTTGGCAATTATAGCGTCGAGGGCCCATTGCGCTCATAAATGTAGCCGCTTCTACTTCTGCCGATGTCTTACTGGCAGTTGAATAAAACTTAAATGTTTACTTCTATGCTCTATTCTCATTTTTCATTCCATTGTTTCAGAGAGGCCTTCACTCAAAATCTTATTATAAGGGCTTTTAATAGGACTGCTCAATGGCAATACACTCTTTTTAACGACGAGTTTTACATTCATTACCTAATCATTGACTCAATGAAGACATGTTGCCATCAGCTATCCAAAACAATATAACGTTACAATGATAAACGAGGCTTGCCCGACAAAAGAAATGGGGAAAAAAATAAGTAATAATAAACTGTTTCCAAAAGTTTTTTTACGGATTATCACTTGAACGCGTCAATAGCTATTAAACAAAAACAAAACAAATGTAAGAAAATCGGTTGAAAACAAAGGAGAAAATGGTTCTTAACAGTTTTGTCTTTGCATATCTATTTATAGATTATTATTCTTATCTACGGTAAATGACGCGGTAGTGGACACAGTTAAGAAAATGTTCGTACTCTTTTACGTGGCAAAATCTTCAAGAGACTTATGAAAAATGAGGATTTTTACGTCACATTTACTAAACGCTTCATTTGTATCTATAGTGGACATTTATAAGACACGCATTTGCATGAGTAGTGGACAGAAATGAATAGCATCTATTTTATGCTGTTCATTTGGAGAAATAATTTTGAAAATGACTGAGGGACCCTTCATAAATGATGTTCCACTTTTTCCCCATAGATTTTCCCCAAATCCCTAACCTTCTTATGGATCGGCTTTAATGAAGCGCAACAAATGTGACCGGCCGCTATTAAATATATTACGATCCATGTACTTACGTAGATGCTCCACGCCAGCTTTAGTTCTATTGACCAGCACTAAGAATCGTTCGCTATAGGTTCTGATCATTTTATTCAAGTTTAATGATACATTCGCTTATTTTAGGAGCTCAAAGATGTAAGTGTTCACTACTAGAGCAGTGTCCACTACCGGGTCATTTACCTTATATGTTACATTTTAGTCTTAATTAAATTTTTAAATAAAATACAACTCCTCTACGGCGGACATGAGCGCGGGAAAAGTATTCTCCCTAAATAGAAAGAAGTCCACGGTAGAGGTTTCCCCCCCCCCCCCCTTTCTTTCTAGATTTTGATTTTTTAAATGATGTCCCAACTTATATTATACACGTTTGCACCTGCATAACGTTTTAGTGAACTGATTTTTAAAAAGTGTATGAAATTACAAATTCTTACAAGCTAATGAATCCAAATTCATAAGTTAATCAAACATAAGAACAGTAGTCATCCATTGTTTTTGCTCCGATTACCTGAGTAAGGCATTTCCCATTATGAACTTCAAAGTGCCAAGTGATGGAAAAAGAACAAAAAAGAAAGGAAAGTAACTCGGCTTTTTTCTTCTCCCCCCCCCCCCTTTTCTTTCTTTTTTCTTTTTGTAACGCCTAAAAATTTTTGCATGCATCTTGAAAAATAAAACTGTTAGCCCTTAAATGCAGATGATTTTTTTTTATTTATTTATAATTTAAAGAATTAAAAACTCGAGGAGTTGACCAAACTGATGCAAGGAAAAATAGGAAAAAAATATATATTATTTTGAACCATTTTATTTTTTTGAAAAAAAAAAAGGGTATGCAATATCACGCATTGATTACATAGTATAACATTGCATGACATGTGCACTTGTTTGAAACAATTATGATGTTTGTTGAGACAGCATTCACTCACACTGGGTATGGGTAAATACATCCTTTGCAGTTAGAGGCGGCTTGCATCTTCTATCATTGGATAATGCCCAGTTTTGGTTAAGTATTTTGACGTTAATAAGTATTTAAATTTTCTACCATACGGGAGCAGTTCAAAAAATCTAATGATAACAAAATGGGGGGTTGCAGTTTGGCGTTGTGTTTTCGAATCTATCCTCTACATCCAAAATTAAATAATACCACTGGATAGCTAAAGGATCACATAATACATTACGATAAGCGGGAGTAAAGACGCATCGCGGGGTGTAAAGAGGGAAGAGCCGCTATTTTGAGGTTATTTTGCTGTGTATCGAAATTTGCAATCAATATAGTTTTGGACTTGTAGAAGCTACGATATTTGTTTAAGGTTTAATCATCAGCTGTCGTCAACATCTGTTAATTGTATATCAAATATTAGTTTAAAGTAGTGACAGTGAATATAATGAAGTGTTAGAATATAAAAGAAATATCAAAAATATTTAGATAATGTCGACATACGCGTCGAAAAGCCAAAACTATAAAGTTATTAATTAATAAATTTATATTGTAACACAATAATTGTTTGTTTCCTTGCTTTTATTCTAAATACCGTAATTAGTCGCGCAGGAAGAAAAATACATTCTAAAAAAAATAAGTTCGGTGTATAACCCGCACCCACTACAAAAACATTTAAATAAATAAATCACTCTATGAGGTACACTGTTTAAAAGGAAACAAGTTTATATTACAAAACACTTATTTTAAAATAATTTTTTAAAAAGTTTACATTTTACCATATTTATACATAGCTAGCCAAAAGCGCGGATGCATATCTCTTCATGGACAGCGACCGTTGCTCCTTCTGTTCCTACCCCCTATTCTGATTAAATTTGTAGGGAGGCAAAAGCTCCTATGACAGCTAGATTGATTATCTATGTCCTTCTCCCTGGTCTTCTGTCTTTTGTGTGTGTGTGTGTGAGCATTACATTTTATTTAAAAGAAGGAAAGGTTTCGCACGAACAATACATTCGCCTGAAACCTGACTACGTTCCTCCATAAAAGTTCTTTCATTCCTAGCGATCGAACCCCAATCTGCTCTGGATAATCGTTTTGAAAGCTATTTATTTCTCTGCATTTTGTTTTGCAGGAAAATAGATTTCAAAATTTTTGAACGATAGTTGCCTTTATATTATATAATTAATTGCCCGCATTGTTATATTGCCCGCAGATAATAAAACAAGAAGTTCCGTCTAGAACTATACGAGCCTACTTTCCCGTATACAACAGCTTCAAATTTATAATCTAGCTATCTCTCTCTCTTTCTCGTTTAGCTTTAGTTCTTAATTGCTTCAAATATGCCTTTTTCAACGGTTAATGCAGATTCGTTCAATCATTCATTTATTCAGTCATTCATGTATTTATTCACTCATTTATTCATTCATTATTTTGCTTATTCATTTAATCTTTCATTAATTCAAAAATTTTCTTGAAAATCCCGATCAAAAAATTTCATAAGAAAATAGGCTCGTTAGTTCTGGATGAACTTTTTATCTGTACATGTTCTACGTCATAAGAGCTTTCCGATAAAGTTTGTTTTAAGCAAATCGGCCCGTTAGATCAGGATTTATATAAGATTGAAATTTCCCCGTAGGCACTATGTTATTTTTTTTTTGAACTGTTCAAAATTGAACAAAAATTGTTCAAATCAATATTTCACGCCAAGAACTTCTTCCAGTGAGCTTGTTCATTGGAACTTGGATCTTGTACCCAGAGTTTACATAATTTGCTTCATTTTCGCCCATAGGCGCTAATGTTAACATTTTTTGAACTGTTCAAAATTGAACAAAAAATTGTTCAATAAAAAATAAAATATGGAAACTAGATGTCCTCACCGAGATCTTTCAAATGCAAAAAGAATTTTTCGAATCGGACAATTCGTTCAAAAGTTATCAGGGGGAGACAGACCGACAGACACACTTTTTCCCCATCTCAAAACCCTACTTTCAAATTTTTTTATTTTTCAATCTTTATTTAATTACTTAATTTATTTTTGACTTTTCTTGATTTCTAACGATATTTTCGCGATACATTAAGCCTTCTTTCATGCTTTATTATTATTTTTTTTTACTTTTACGGGAAAGTAGGCTAAAAATGAGTTTGTTTGTAGATAACCAGCGGGCTATACACGAATAATTACGGTACATAAATAAAAATATTTTATTTAAAATATATAACCCGTTACATAAACATATTCACGTACAACACACGGCCGTGTCCATGACACAGCCATACCCCACATTTTTTTTTCAATGAATTTGAAAGATACATTTTTTTGGTTCCCCAAAAGATGCTTGTAAAACAATTAATTATAAAGCAGTACACAACCGAACGGATACTTCACGCAACAAAGCATTTGCTCTAGTGCGAGTTCGAATGGTGTATTAGGCAGTCTGTTGCAAAAAAAAAAAAGCATTTAGTATGCGTTTAAGGGCTAGGGGACATTTAGATTAGTTTACTTTCTTAAATGTTCGTATAATTTCACTACCCGATATTTAATCATTTAACTCTCGAAATTTAAATTTTTTGCTCCCGGAAAAGTGTCTGCAGTCTGAGTTCTAGCGACTCCCAAAATAGCGCGTCCGTTGGAGAAAGACTTTTCATGCATCGATGTTTGAACTAAAAATTAGCGTAAAATTAAGCACAAAATTTCCGACACGTGTTTCGAGGTTGCAAGGAACCCCTTTTACAATGCGAAAGAGAAAGCTTCTAGATCAGTGGTTCCCAACCTTTTTTGTGCGATGCCCCACCTTAGCCTGAATAAAATTATTATGCCCCCCTATGTAGCATGCATAATTTTTAATATATCAAAAAATTGAATTGTGTACTTAAGAAACTTTAATAATAGGTTTTAGGAAGAAATCACTTGGAAATTGCTAACGAAACACAGTAAGTAAATTTTCAAAACATGTAATGAAAAACTGAAATTCAAATTTCAAATAATTTTTAAAATGATTTTTTATATTAATTTATTATTTTAATTTAATGTTGTCTGCCGCAGTGAAGTTTACTTGACGACGCCAAACACGCAGTTGATATTTTGGTTTCGTCTAGCGAAATCATACCTAATAATTATTTAACGCAATTATTTAAGAATTTGCTTTTTTCATTTAATTTGGCGCTGAAATTTGGAATTGCATTTAAATGGCTCGGAGTAAAAGGGTTAAACTGGTGTCGATTCTATTTTTGAATTGCCCCGCCCCTTACAATCCAATTGCCCCCCCCCCCCCCTGTGGGGCGTGGGCCCCACGTTGGGAAACACTGTTCTAGATGAAAAATATCCAACTCAATCAAAGAGACCGCAGAATAAAACAATGACTTTAAATTAGATATTTTTTCTATCATTTTCTATTTTTTAATGGACAAAGTGTTTCCTTTAAAAATTATATTCGCAATGTTTTTTCCCCGCTTTAACAAATGAGGGCTCATGATACGAATGGTGTTTTTATTTTCAAAGCTGTGATTTTAAAAAAAAAAAATGTATGTAATACATTTCATTACAACGCTTACTTCATGCTTACATGAAATTTTTTGGAGTTGGGGGGAGCGGAGGTACTCTTTTCCATGGGTGACACCCCCGGACGAAAATACGGATCGAGATGAAATTTCGCACACATTCCTTGTGCACCAAAGATGCGCTATTGCCCCAAACCAATCCCTCCCCCCTCCAAATTCCCCCCAAAATGTGCTTTCATCCCCCGTATCACTACATACATTTGCATTTATTTAAGTACTTTTGTATGCGAAAAACGAATGAAGTATAAATAATAAAAGTATAGGTCATTTGTAGAAACACATTTTTATAAACTTATTTTTTTTTAACTCATACGTTAATAATTTAAACATTATCAGAAAACAGTTTTTTTTTTTAACCATACACTTAAAATTTATTACAAACTAGTAATAAAAAATACCTGAATAAATTAAAACATAAATATTGTGAAGTCGAATCGAACTAGGCTCGGTGGCCGCGTGGTTCCTCGTGTACGTGTGAGATGTCTCTGCTCGATAGATCGAATTTCGCTGGGAGTAGAACTACAAATACTTTTAAAAATTCCCCTATCATCTAACTCATTAGTTTTCTAGATGCTCTCTGTAAATGGTTTCCTTGTATTCACATAAAAACTCCCTCCTCAAGCGGAAGTCTTGAGTTCCACTCTATGTAAAGTTGCTTAAATTATAAGTAAAACAAAAATATGTGGTATCTCCTTAAAAGAACAACTTTCGCAAAAAGGAATCGTTTCATGCTAAACCTCAAAACCCTCGGCCGTAAATAGTAATGATATCCAATTTACCCTCCAAGTATCTTCCTCTCCCTCTTAAAAAAAAACC
The DNA here is from genome assembly GCA_038502835.1 of Octonoba sinensis. Lineage (NCBI taxonomy): Eukaryota > Metazoa > Arthropoda > Arachnida > Araneae > Uloboridae > Octonoba > Octonoba sinensis. Next base: position 181,323,583 of record CM076599.1, read on the forward strand.
CCTCGTCCGCAAAGACTATTGAGACCTATTACTCTTGACAAACTTGCCTCCTCCCTTTCATCACACCTACTTCCACTAGAACCTCTCACGCCACCAACTCCTCACCCGTTTGGATAGATCCTGGACATTTTTTTCAATGCTGTTTGGGGGGAAACTTTTAGCTTACCAAGCAACCATCTCTCTTGCCTAAGCTTCCCACCAAACAGCATTGAAAAAAAAAAAAAAACACGCTTTTAATTTTTTTCGTAAGCATTTGATGTTTGATACATTTGTTTTTTTACTAATTTCATTTTTAAAATTTTATCTAAAAATGCATATTATGTTGCAAATTTCTCATGTTTCAATAGGGACCGCCCATAAATGCTATCACGCTTTTTTGCCATATATTTGACCCCCTCCCCCCTTTGTCACATGTCATGCTATGATGTACAAGCATGATGTCACAGTTCTTGCAACCCCTTGTCCCAATTTCAGGAACCCCCTTCCCCTCGTAGTGGGACATCATTTATGAATGATCCCATCCTCATTGTCTAGTTTTAGCATAGTGCTTAAAATTGCTTTGGGATCATTCATAAATGATGTCACGTTTCGAGGGGGGGAAGGGAAGTTCGTGACAAGGGGAGGGGAGATGGTAGCAAGAAGTGTGACATCATGCTTATGCAACATAGCGTGGCAAGTGAAAAGGGGGGATCAAATACATGGGGGAAAAAGCGTAACATCATTTATGGATGGCCCTTTTTCTGATATTATAAGGGATGAAATTACTGGATAAAAAGGCTTTTATTAATAAAAATAGTGCTACTAAATTAAAAGTGTCCACAAGCCACTGGTCACTCTCGAAATGTTCGGACCTTTACATCTAGTTAACAGGTAACGATTTAATTAGGAAACAATAAGAAAATTGGTTCACGGAATTTGAATAAAATCTGAAAATAATACTTTTGAAAATATGAAAATGAGGAAAAATAAATCATTACTCAGAAAAATTAACTGTTGGCAAATTTTTGTAATGTTTAAAATTGTAAACAAAAATAATAGTGACGGAGAAATAGTAGTATTAAAAATAAGTATGTATGTAATAAATAGACAGAAACAAAACATTTTTGAACTAATTTCTCCTCTGTCTTTCAACCGATTTTCTTACCCCCTTTTTTTTGGAAGTTATTGACGAGTTTTAGTAATGTCCATCAAAAAATTTTTGGAGACAGTTTATTATTAGTTAATTATCTCCCCTTTTCTTTTGTCAATTAAGCCTCATTTATAATTTTGATGTTACATTGTTATAGATAGCAGATGGCTACATGTGTTCGTTGAGTAAATTATTAAGTAATGAATATAAAACTCATTGTTAAAAAGAATTTGTTGTCATTAAGCAGCAATATTAAAAGCAATTTTAATAATTTTATGAATGAAGGCTTTTCTGAAACAATGAAACGAAAAATGAGAATAGTGTAATAAAGCAAAGATTTAAGTTTTATTCAATTGTCACTCCACTTAGCACGACATCGGCAGAAGTAGGAGCGGTTGCATTTATGAGCGCCATGGGCCCTGCAGCGACAATGCTTTACAATACGTTTGCTTCATTTGAGGATGATCGAAATAAACTCGACGCTATAATCGCCAAATTTGATCAATGCTAAATTTAATTATTAATTAAATTTAGCATTGAAACTTAATTAATAATTTAATTAAGCATTGTAATCCGTAATTGCTAAATTAATCAAATTTAGCAATTACGGTCGAATTTCGACTGCTGGGCGAATAATTAATCGGGTGCCAATTAATTGCTAATCGGTGCATCCCTAATATAAAACATTATATATCTTCTAATAAATGAGCAGTTTTTTAAATTTTTCATCACATGCACTGACAGAAGGAAAAAGCGATACCAAAACACGATCCCCGTTAACAGTATTCGGATAGAGGAGAAATTCAAAACAGTAACTGCTCTAAATTCCTGATTTTAGGTTTAGGAATAAAATTTTTAAGTAAGATAATTTTTGGAAAAAAACAGAACCGACTTCAAATTATAAATTGCTCTAAAAAGTGAAAAATAAATTCATTTTTTGAACAACACCGATGTGACTTTTAAATATAGTTTTAGAAGTCGGTGCCAATTTAGGATAGATAAACTCTTTTGTAATCATGAATCAATTACAAATGTATGTATATTCCCAGAATTACCCAGAATTAGCAGCAGTTACAATATGAAGTAGCAAATGGTGTAATGGTAATTACACTCATAATTTTGCACCGACTTCTAAAACTGTGTTTAAAAGTCACATCGATGTTGTTTAAAAAATTAATTTATTTTTCACTTTTTAGCGCAATTTATAATTTGAAGTCGTTTTTATTTTTTAATAAAAATTATTTTATTTTATTCTTTTTAGTGTAAATACATTTTTATATAAATACTCTATTTTTAAAAAATAATCCATGTCAAAGAGCGAACCTTCTTTGAATAAATGGCACTAAAAACTAATCATTTTTATGAAAAATTCCGTTTTGAAGTCAATTTTAGCAAACAAACTGATTGGATTCAATTTTTGCCGCAGTCAAACTCTTGCGGTAATTGTTTTTAATATTATAGCACAATGGCAACAAACTATTTAAACAATGACTTTTACATTTATTAATAGTTTCCCTATCAAAGAAAAATCAAGCAAAGCCTTTCCAATTAAAATAAAAAATACTTATTTTTCACCCGCAACGTTTTTTCTAAAAAAACAAATGTAGTCAGATTGATGTACGAAATTTGAATTAGATGACCCTCTGTCGATTAGAGAAAAATCGTCGATATCGGCTCATTTAGTTAAAAGTTATGGATGAAAAAGCAAAAAACATACTACATTTCTGCGCAATACTTTTGTTCTATAAATCGAATATGGTCAAACGAAGGAACGGGACCTATGGGAAACCACCCTCGATCGATTAAAAAAAAAAAATCATGAAAATCGGTTCATCCGGTGCGAAGTTATAAGTGACAAACAGAGAAAACAAAACCAAAAAAAAACCCGACATACATACAGTACGAATGTCTAACCTCCTTACTTTGTGAAGTCGGTTAAAAATCGGAGCACTACAAATTGTTTTGCTTCAGTTTCGAGTCAAATCCTGTTGCTTCAGATCCCTGATTCTTTTTGTTATTATTTATTGATTTATTTCTCGTCGGATATAAAAACCCCAGTGTTTCCAGATTATTTCATTAGAACTCGAAAAAATATATTGCCTGACATGCCCGGGGCACGTAAAAAATCCGATCGGGCATGACTTTCTACCCTTGCATGCTCGGCAGGGCATGTCATTTTGTAATTAAATATTTCTTTCTAAAACCTTATTACTTTGTACTTGATTGAAAAGTGACCGCATCCTTACCGGAGCCCAAAATTGACTTGTTGACGGACATGCATATCAACAATAAAACTGGCAATACAATTTAAATTTGACTTGTAACCACTTATTATGTAAGATATTTATTTGTAATGTAATTTTTTAATGATTCAGATTAACGTTAAAATAATTCTCGATTCTGCTAAAAAGGGAGCATTCATAAATGATGTCACACTTCGAGGGTTCGTGAAATTGTGGCAAAGTGTGACAAGGGAAGGGGTAACAAGGAGTGTGACATCCTGCGTATTCATAGCGTGACATGTGACAAAAGGGGGAGGGGGTCTGTTGAAGTGTGACATTTTGTGACAAAGGGGGGGGGCTCAAATATGTGGGAGAAAAGCGTGACATCATTTACGAACATTCCCAAAGCTGTAATTTTTTTTTTGGCTGATTTATGCTGTATGACTCATTCAAATGTTTTTATTAATGTGCAATAAAACAACTTCTGGTCATGTAAAAATTTTGTTCGGGCATGTAAAATTTTAATGATTTTTCGAGCCCTGGTGAAATCCCGATTGCACGCTTCCCAAGGGAATGAATTTTAAAAAAAGGTAAAATACGGGAAAACGTAAAGTAAGGGAAATACATAGAAAGCAAACATTAGACAGAAAAAAACTAAAGGTTGTAAAGATGACTCTTTCAAAAAGAATAATATGTACATTTTCAAAAAGAAAATTATATATACCATGTTAACACATTTAATTACGAACCCTCTCGTTCAGAAAGGGTCAGATAGGTTGACCCTTTCTAAAGTGTAGCCGAAAACAATCCGCGACAGTCATTTATTTTGTGAGAAAGTAACAAATGATGAGCAACGTGGGTTAACTTTTAAAAAAAAGCACAAAAAAAAATATTGCTCATTTTAGGACATTATTTTCGTTTTTTACTTTCCAGGGAAAACCGAAAATGCGGGGAATTCGATAAATAACATACTTATTAGAATCCGGGTCATGTTAACGTTAATGAGTATACGGAAAAAGCGGGACCTGATGCAAAAAGCATAAAATGCTGGAAAAACGTATATTGGGCGGACGTTAAATCGGGGTTTCACTCTATCTCTATTTAATAAATCAGGGAAGCTACGTGCGGAACCAGAAATCATTGACGTAGGTGACTGTGCTCCTTTTGAATGATGAAAGCATTCGAACGCAGGTGTCAAACCCTTTCGGTAATGAATTGAGCGGCCAATAATAATGTCGCGTTTTTTTCCCACCTTGTTCCGCTGTTGGGTAACGAAACCGTCCAATAAGCGGTCTGCTCCCACGTCGGTGAGCATCAAAGGAAGCCGCAGTAGCCGAGGAGATCATATAGAATAAACAGGAAAGGAGGGGTCAAACACAAGAATATGACCGGCCACGATCCTGCCCCCTCGATTCTTCCTTCTGCATCCCCGCGAGGCCCGATGCCGCGGCTTCCCTTTGATCTTTCTCCGGCGCTCTTCGGAAAAACGAACAACTCTTGTTTACATTTGAAGAAAAAAGGAATATCCGCCGGGACCGAGTATAAAAGAAGCGAAGTGAAGAAGAGATGCGGCACTTTTCTCTCTTTTTTTTTTTGGCGAACCTTTCCACACTTAGCACTTATCACCATCTTCAGACAGAACTCTGTCAGAAATCAGCAGTCCTCTCGCTGCGCTGCGCGTTCGCCAGTCCCCAGAATCTCGTACTCATTAACGGCTGTTGGAACATCGGGATGTTTAATATTTAGAGACGATTCTGTGCAGTTCTTAATCCCCATCTCTCCATTTGCTGTTTTATTTTCAAAGAAGAATGTCTTCTGATTTAGGAAAAAGTACTCACTTAATGTACTTATGATTGACTATGCTTCAAAACATTACTTTTTTGGAAGAAAACCTTTACTCAGTTTTTGATTTTATTATTAAGAACGTCATTGCGAGCTCCCGAAATTAAATTTCAAAACATTTCCGAGTTTTGGTAACTCATACTTCAGCATCAAAAGGCAATTTTTCCACATTTCGAAGAAAGAAGGGGACAAAAATCTACCATAAGTTTCGAAGAGTGCTCTGCCATTCGAACCATGTTCCTCGTCGCCTACCTCGTTTACATCCTGAGATGGATTTCGGAATCGAACGCCCGGACCTTCCAGGATTCGCCGGTCGGGAATATGCCCCTGGAGACGGACAGATGGGCGGATGCGGCCTACGCTTTCGTCACCAACATGTCCTGTCAGGATGCGATATTGACGACCGAAGAGGATTGCCGACAATTGACGTCGGTGCCCAAGTCGGAGATGACCTTCTACTCGGCGCTGCCCACCACCGAGGGGAAGCTCCTGGCCGTGCTGCCCGACGGACCCCTCAGCCGGGTGGGCGCTCACGACGCGGTACTGGTGTTGGATCCCTACCCCAGAGCCAGCCTAGGACATCTTCTGGTGGTATTCTTCGTCGATGTCGGATGGACGGAAATGCAGTGCGAGCTCAACGGTGGACGGTACATAGGTAAGAGGATTTTGCCCGTTTATGTTCTTATTTATCCACATTGTAAAAATTTTGCGCTTGGTTGCCATTGGTGTTCTTGTTGGCGTAAAGTCGAAAACGATTCTTTTTTTGCTGTATTTTAAATTCTTTGTCTGAAGAATTAGAGACAGTATAACGTTCCTTAGCACATAAAAAGTGTTCGTTCCGTGACGTATCGAAATGTCATTGGCATTGCTCATGCTCATGTCTATGAAAATATGATAAATGAGCCATCGTACTGAATGTTTGATGCGTCCTATGTTAACAAAACGTTCTGCTGTCTGTATTTTTTTAGACAGACGTTTATGAGAGAATTTAACATGCATAAAAAAACGAATCATTTGCAACTGAACACCAAAAAGGATGTTCAGTAACAATTTGTGGAAGGCGAGCACCAGAAAGAGTGAGAAGTGTATTTCCCTAACACATTTCCCATCAGTCTCTGTGTTTTGTCTTTGCCTATTTATATATACTGTCAGCCCCGCTTAATCGGGTAACGGATAAAGGAATACCCCGGTTATAAGAATAGAACCTTCCCGAACCGAGTATTTCCCCATAGACGTAATGTTAAAGATCCCCGTTTAATCGAATCATTTCCCCGGATAATCCAATAATACTGATCTGCTTTTGAAATAATTTTGATAAAAAAATTGATTACATTTCAAAAATAAATAAATGAATAAGAACAATTTTTGAATTTTCCAAGTTGATCTCTCAGCAACATCCCCCATGCCCACTAAATTTGAGAGTCACTCGTTCTCTGTCATGATGGAAGTAAATAGTGGTCATTTTCAAAAAGGATTCTGGAATCTTCTATTTAGCAAGCTATTAGTAGATCCTCCCCCAGCTTTAAGTGAAGTTCATAAATAGTTAGCTGTGATACGAAACGATTTTGAAAATTGAGTGGAGATTATTACTTACTTTATAGATTGGAGAATGAAATACAAAAGTGCTCGCAAAACCTTTGAGCGAGCAATCCGTACTTATGGAATTTTTTTAAGAAGTAATATAGTGAAAAGTTGTCCCAAAGATTTTGTAATTCAAGTTGCAACTTTTATTTTTCATCATTTTAATTTATACTTAAAAATATACAATAATGCATTTAATTATTTTGTTTTTATTTATCTTATTTAAAAACACTTTTAAATACAAACATTAATAAATTTTAATTAGATATACTGATTTATTATTACGTTTCGTGGCAATATTATCAGTTCTGTAAAAAAATCCCCCCCCCCCCCCCCCCGCATAATCGAATACCCCGCTTTATCGAATAAAATAGGCTGGAGTCGACGGTATTCCTTTAAGCGGGGCCGACAGTAGATTCTTATTAAAACATATCGAAGCGATAATTCCAACTTTCGTTCATTTTTCGAGGAGTCAAACGTCTTCCAATGTTGTTGAAATATACAACGCATCCTTTTCAACTCTTAAATCCTGATAAAGTCCTTTCGACCCCCGTGATGTAACTTTTTCATTTATCAAAGTTTTTGCATTACTAAAACAATTTTCATTATCTATATATAAATAGGCAAAGACGACAGTTAAGAACCCTTCTCTCCTCTGTTTTCGAACCGATTGTTTTACTTTTTTGTTTAGTAGCTATAGACGAGTTTTAGAGACATCTATTCAAAAATTTCGGTAATAGTTGATTATTAGCTCATTATTTCCTCCTTTCTTCTGTCGGGAAAGCCTTTCTTATAGTTGTAATGTTATATTGTTATAGATAGTAGATGGCAACATCTCTTGAGTACCTAAATTATTGGGTAGCGAATATGAAACTCCTTGCTCAAAAGCATTTGTTGGCACTAAGTAGTCATATTAAAAGCAATTATAATAATTTTATGAGTGAAGGTTTCTCTGAAACAATGAAACGCAAAATGATAATAGTGTATGGAAACAAGCATTCAAATTTGCTTCAATTGCCACTCCACTTAGTACGAAATCGGCTGAAGTACAAGCGGCTGCATCGCTCCCTATCGCATTGATAAAGGGATTCCAAGCAATCCCGAAACATATGTCTGCATTTTAATGCTTTTTTGCGCTTTCTTAAGGTGGAAAAAAAAAACATTATTGCAGTTTACTTCGCACAAAGTTAATTTATTATTTTGATCAATAATATTGATATAATTATATAAATAGCATTATGTTTTCAATGATAAATTCTCGATTATTACGATCGAATTTCGACTGTTTGGCGAACTGCAATCTACCGGCTGTTGAAGAATCGCCTGGCGACTTTTGAATTTCTTAGCCTAAGATAGTTCTTATTTTTATCTGCCAGATAGAGTATACGCAATTGATGCAATCTATTTAACATCAGCGTTTCTTTTTTTTTCCTGTGAATGATTAGATTAAAAAAAGTTTTTTAATCATCTCATTTGATACCCCAGTTCCCAAGTGTTTCGCATAATTCCGTAATTTCTTCTGTACTGCAACAAAGTAGACCAAATATCGAGTGACCCCTGTCACAAGCGAAAGAAAAGAAAAGAATATACAGTAAAACCTGTAAAGTTGACCACCTTTGTGAGCTGACCACCTGCCCAAGTTGACCACTTTTGCCAGGAACGGAATCAGCCATATATTATATAATGTAGAGAAACTTTTGTAACTTGACCACCTAAGTTGACCACCTGTCTATGTGCACCGCGTACGCCAAATTTGGGTGGGAGTATTATTAAAAAACTTCTGTAAGTTGGCCTCCTAACGATTACTATATTTATTAGCTTATCTATTTTTTGGATGGTAAAAAAAAACTAAAATAGCTTCTGCTGGATATTTTTTATGCTATAATGTTAAACAGTGGCGGATCCAGAAAAAAATTCTGGGGGGGGGGCACAATGTGGCTGATGTGCGTGGTTTCAGCTTAAAAGCAAAATAGAGGGGGGGGGGACACAACTCCAGAAACTGTGATCCGTTTTAATTTCCAAATATAATTTAATCAATTATTTAATTAAACTTAATTGATTTATTAAATTTAAATTATCAATAAAATTTTAATTAATTATTCCCTAATTAAATACAAAAAAACATTTTTTTTAAAAACTGGACATATATAATAAAGGAATATATACTGTGAAAGCACTTATTTTCTTGAGCACTTTTTTTTAACTTTTGGTTTTGTTCATATATAATTCGCGAAATTTTCAGCTCGCAAAATCACCAATAACTTCTTTTTCGCGAAAATGTAGGGGGGGGGGGGGGTCAAATGGAGTCTTCTTCAAGTCTATTGAATATTTAACGTGAGCATAAATCAACTAAGTGATTTTGCAGGTGTCTGCTTCTTTCTGTCTTAGCATTTACCCGGTTATCTCAGTTTGTCACATAGAATTGAAAGAATAGAAGTCACATAGAATAGAAGTTTTATCGCTCCATCTGCAAAATAGTTTCTTTTTCCTCGTTTTTAGCGTAAAGGAAGAAAAGAAAGTCAATTCTTTCTAGTCCTTACATACAGCGTCTGGAGGGGGCACGAGCCCCCGTGCCCCCCCCCCCCCCTCTGGATCCGCCACTGATGTTAAACCAGTATTTGTCTGGATGGATGAAACATCAACAGGCCATTTTACCGTTTGGTCAGAGCCTAAGGCCCCCACTTTGAGGGGGCCCCCTAATTGTGGTTATTATTATTATTATTATTGTATTTTAAATTTTTTTAGAAAAATATTTAAAAATAGCATCTTTTAAAAACAAACTTAGTGTTCTCTTGCTTCACAGAAAATTTGTATTATTAAATTATTTTTAAACCACAAGGAATTTTCCCTTTAGGTTTTGGTCTGACAATTTAAAATTTGAATAACAAAATCGATTTTGCACTTTGGGGGCCTCCAGATTTTATTCAAACATTTTGTAATTTAAAAACAAAATCATTTTGCACGTTGGGGACTCCCAAATGTTAGTCTGACCCTTTGACATTTGAAAAACAAATTAGTTTTTGCGCTTTGGGCCCCCCACAATTTTATGTTTAAAAACTTTTTGTTGCGTGAGGGGGCCCCAAACATGAGTTGTGCCTATAGTGATTCAAAATGTAAATCGGGCATCAATATAACATCAATATAAAGTTTGCCTAAACCTATTTGTAAGTGAACTAAATGGGAAAACTACAATGAGCCCTCTTTTATTCTTTAAATTAGTTTCTTCCTTTTTCTTTGATCTGATCTAGCCATTTTGGAAAATATATATTTTTAGGAAATCTTTAGCATCATATGAGTAACCGACATCATTAATATGATTTTTATCTTAATTTTAACTAAGTACTTTACTTTTGAACTTGTCTAAGATGCATTGTAAGTCATTCGGGTTAAAATTCTCTAATGATATTTTACATAATTGTGTTAAAAAAAGGTAATCACTATTTTGAAGTAACGTCTTTACATGAAGTTGTATTTTAATGAGCTATAAATGAATAAATGCATAGTGTTTAGAAATAACAAAAATAAAATATCCCCACCCTTTATAAGTTGACCACCTGTCTAAGTTGACCACTGAAGTGATGCACCGCAAGTAGTCAACTTACACAGGTTTACTTTATATATATATATACCGTAAAACCTGTAAAGTTGACCACCTGTCTAAGTTGACCACTTTTGTCAGAAACGGAATGAGCCCTATATTGTTTAATGTAGGGAAACCTTTGTAACTTAACCACCTAAGTTGACCACCTGTCTATACTGAGCACTTATGTACGCCAAATTCGGATGAGAGTCAAGGCCGTATGCAGAGCGGGGCTCCACGCCCCCCCCCCCCTCCCCCGAAATCCCAAAATCTTTCGAAGTGTAACATCTATTTCTCCCTGAAACTTTCCTCAACATAAGTGTTTAAAAGTCAGGCCCCCCCCCACCCCCGAAAAAAATTTATGGCTACGGTCTTGGTGGGAGTATTATGAAATACCCTGTATCAGTGGTCCACTTAATTATTACTATATTTATTTATTTATCTATTTTTGCAAAGATAAAAAAAACTTAGATAACTTCTCCAGGATATTTTTTGTGCTTTAAATGTCTGGCAATACCAATATTTGTCTGGGTGGATGAAGTATCAATATAAAGTTTGCCAAAACTTCTTTGTAAGTGAACCATATGGAAAAACGACTATAATTACTCTTTTATTCCTTAAATTAATAGTCTTTTTTTGCTATCTGATGTAGCCAAAAATGACGTATTTTTAGGAAAACTTTACTATCATATAAGTAACTTACATAATTAATAAGATATAGTATATCTTTATTTAAGCGAAGTTCTTAGTATTAAAAGTTGCATAGGATACATTGTAAGACATTCAGATTAAATTACCCTAATGATATTTTAGATAATTGAAAAAAAAAAAAATTGCTAACTTCTATTGTAAAGTAACGTTAATATGCATAGCGTAAGAAATGACAAAAAAAAAAAAAAAACTCTAAACCTCGTTAAGGTGACTACTAAATTGCAGACCCGCAAGTGGTCAAGTTACATAGGTTTCACTGCATATGTTATATATATATATATATATATATATACAGTGAAACCTGTGTAACTAGTGATCCAACAGCATTTGCAAGGTCTCTTTTGTGGTTTTGAAAAGTTTAAACTACTTTTCCTGAAATTGAATTGAACGGGGGGGGGGGGGGGGTCACCTGACTTTGAAACACTTATGTTGAGGAAAGTTTCAGTGAGACATCCTTAAATGAAAAAACTAATATCAGCTTGAGTTAAAGCTCATAACATGTCTCTTTGCACACAGAAGCTGTAGGGAATTTTGGTTTGAGGGCGCTCTAGACCCGAGACGATATGGCGCCCCCTCCCTAGCATTAAAAAAAAGTTTTTAGAAATTTTTTTGTTAGATATTTCAGATTTTAGTACTAACCTGATTAATTATTTTAACAAGGAAATTCTGCCCTCGATATGGTACTATGTTAGATGCGGGCAAAAAAAAAAATAACTTTAAAATTTGGTCTTACCATTTACAGAAAAACCGATCGATTTTTAAGTTTAGTCGTCTTAAAAATTTTGGCGCCCCTCAAAATTTGCCGCCTCACGGCCCTAAGCCTAAATCCGCTACTGCACAGAACCAACTCTATTTTGTTTCCAAACAAATGTCTTTAAGTTTTGATGGTCAGAAAAGGAACAACAGTATTTGAAGTCATTTGTTGCACGTGCGGTAACAGAGAGAAATTCACTGATAATGTTCCAAAATTGATATTGACGTACTCCCGTACGTCAATATCAATTTTTAGTCAGTGGTTTATTATTAGTCAGTGGTGTAGTCGCAGGAGGACGGCGCCCACCTACCTTTTTACTTTAATACAAGCGTCCCCCCAAAATTTTTAAAAATTTTAACACTTTTTGATTTCAATGACTTGTCTTCATGAGTTTCAGCCCCCCCCCCCCCCCCCCCAACGTTTTCTTGGGGACTACACAACTGGAATTAGGCTGGTTTAGTTCTGGGGGCATATTCTCTTCGGACACGATGTCGGACGAATCCAAGAGCGACGAATTTGTCACACACAAAAGACCAATAAGTTTCTTGGAATTGGAAGATTTAAAAAAGGATGTCCCTTGGTTTATCAGATCCCAGGTGTCAAGTGAAGCCCTGCTTTTGTTGCAACAGGTGCGAGCCAGAATACACATGAAGGGCTTTTACCGCCTCCTCCGCCGCGAATAACAAATGGAACAAAGAGCGCGGCACGTGGGGGCAGGAGCCGACAAGGAGCTTTTGGAAATTCGTTTCCTGGTCTCGGGGGGGGGGGGGGGGGGGACTTTAAATACTAATTATTTCAGACCGATTTCAATGTTTGAATTCGGCGACCGTGCAAAGTGACGTTTGAGACGCTCCCACAGGTGAAGTGCTAAGTATGACTCGTCTGAAGTGCGACTTAAGTTTGAGTGGTAAAAAAGAATTCTGAAAAATCTGACACCTGAAAGAATAGACTATTATCGAAAGCTTGGAATCTTTATCGGTGCTCATTGCATTATATCTTTGGAACTTGGAACATAATTATGGGAGGAATTTGGGTCATTTCCCTTCCCTGAAAGCCAAATATTATTACAGACTATATGAATAACGAGTGATAACTTGACGCATTTTCCCCTTTGGAGCAAGTTTTTCGGAAAAGAGATAACATCACGAAAAAAGAATTCCTTCACAAAATCCTGCATTCGCATCGGACCGAATGCATGGGGCTTCAGAAAGGGGTGCAATAGTTTACCCTACACTAAAAATATTTTTGCTATTACTGTACACCGTTTTTGGAAATAAAAAATAATTTCACGTTAAGAAAGCACAAATAAGCATTAAAATGCAGGCATGTGTTTCGGGATTGCTTGGAATCCCTTTTTCAAGCTCCCTGTCGCATTGAAAAGGGGATTCCAAGCATTTCCGAAGCATATGTCTGCATTTTAATGCTCATTTGTGCTTTCTTAACGTGAAATTATTTTTTATTACAGTTTACTTGCACAAAGTTAAATTATTATTATACCGTTTTGGTGTTCATTCGGTGTAAATGACTCATTTTTTTTTCATGTATTTTAACTTCTTTTACGTGTCTGTCTAAAAAGATACAGACAGCAGAAAATTTCTCAGCGTAGGATGTCCATTCACTCATCTACGCAACAAACATTCGTTGCGATGGCTCAGCTATCTTATTTTCATAGAAATGAGCCATCGCGAAGACTTTTTGATACGTAAACGTTATACGGCCTATATTTTTTCCCACAACCAGATTAAAAGATTTAAAATACATCAAAAATGAATCATTTTCAACTTCACACCAAAAAGGGCTTCACACCAAAACGCATTTTTTTTTTAATCGTGTATATGTACTAGTGCAGGGATCCCCAAACCTATGCCCGCGGGCACCATGGCGCCCGTCGATCGGTCTAGGTGCGCCCGCTGCTTGTGCCCAACGATAAAATATTTCAGCAATCCATTTTAAACTAGAGAACATTTAGAATCTAGAGCAGAGCTTTCCCTGATGGCGACACCCCTTCACTGATACTAATAAAACAGATTTGATTTTATCATAACAACTGGTATTTTAAAGCAATAATTATTTCATATGTGAATTGGAAGTACAGTATAATTAATACATTAAACACTTTTTTCACAGATACAAAGTTTTCCAATACTATCAACAATTCAATGGCTCACATTGGCTTGACGACCATTACAAATCTGTCTTATATTAGGTCGGATGTAAGACAAATTCACACGCATTTCTTCATCTAACTTTCTCAAACTACTACGTTAAACTATTTTTGTATTAGTCATAACAGAAAATGCACTTTCACACGAATATGTTGTAGAAAACTGCAGCAACATGAAGAGTGCCCTGCTACTTAGGTGAGGATAATCTTGCCGAATAGAAATACAGAAGTTGCACAAATCTGATTCCTGGCTCCCCTTCAGCAAGTTGAAGTCAGGGAGCAGGGACTTTAACCTCCCTGGTTGAAGTTCACAAGGGCTGAAAAGCGCAAAAGGGTTTCTTATCCAGTCACACTGCTTTGTATCTGATGTTGGAAAATATCCATCCAACCTATCTTTCAATTGCAGTATATGGTCATGAATCAGTGGTTGTTTTTCATTACTGACTGCACATTTAGAATTTAATGGAAACATGACAAAATTGTTTTGTTTTGTGATCTATGATTATACTGAACCAAGAAAAGAATGTTTGATACATAAGCTCTTCATTCGTTTTACAATCTCGCGACACCCAGTTTGGAAAGCACTGATCTAGAGTATATGAATAGAGAGCCATATAAACTGTGAATAACCCTATAACGATAAATGACAATGAATATTATAGAATCAAAATATAGATTACGACTTTCAGATGAGCACCTTGCGAGCAGGAATTTCATCATATTCTCCCAATTATGGAGCACTGGCCAGTGAAATGCAATGCCAAAGACTACATTGACTATTTGTTATATATAGTTTGTATGTGTTTCAAGCAATTTAGTAATCATTTGTTTTACACAAGAATATTAATACTAATTATATTCATATGTGAAATTAATTTTTAAAATTAAATTTTTTGTGCATTACATGTAGTGTGTAATTGTTAACTATGTCCACTAACTATAAATTTACCTTGAAAAAATAAATGATGCCCACCAATCGACCGATATTCTGGTATGTGTCCTAAGGTACGAAAAGGTAGGGGACCCCTGTACTAGTGTATAGCCCACATTTTTTCGACTCGAAGGGGAGGTCGAAAATTTTCAAAATCTGGTCCACGGTGTAAACATTTTACATATATCTGCATTTAAAAGGCAAATGATTACAAAAAAATATTACATACAAACATTATTACTCGTCCATATTTTTGTTCAAATCCACATACACTATTATTTCGAAGTGATGATGCACAGTTAATTCTCGGGAATATTTTCTTGACGGAAAATAGTTGTTTACATATCATAATCGTACACGTTTTAGCAACTTCAGAAACATTGCTTTTACAGAATGAGAATTAACATTTCGTAGCGCTCTTACACAAAATCAGGAGTGCAAAATCGTTGTCAAAAATAACAAATTGTTTTTAGAAGCAGTTCTGTAAGTTTCTATGCACAATTCAGGTGCAAATGAACGACATTTGTCCATGGCTGCATCAGATAGAAGAAAAAAGAAGAAACTTATTTAAAAAATAAAAGTGTTCATAGTATTTTCCCATAAGTTACAAGGAAGTTTATGCAAACCTTATATTGATGTTGCATCCATCCAGACAAAATACCGGTCCAACATTAACATGTTCGAAACCAATGGATTCTTTTCCTATTTTTAAACACTGTAGGTTTTTAATTTACATTTATTGTCCAAACATGCAATTTTAAAAAACCAAATGTTCTTTCAAGACGGAACTTGTTAACAGAATCTTTAGTGCAGTGGCCGTTCTACTTCATCCCCCTATCTCTTGTTAGCACGTGGGTGCTGCCCTCCCGTGGGCAGGGGGAAGTAAACGCTCATAACCGCTGTAAACGCTCATAACCGCTCCGAGATAGGTTTCCTGGGCGCTAGCCCAGCCTGGTTTTTGCAGTGAGAACCAGAATCTCGTGAACGATGTGAGAAAAATTGAGCATATTTGTTTCCATATTTTTACCCAATTAATCGCATAATTTATTCCTCAGACTGAAACATTTCTGCTCTTTACCATATACCAATATTTATGAGTTATTTTATTCCATGTTACTTGAAAAATGAAACAAAAAAAAAAAAAAAAAAAGAGTGTTTCGTGAAGTCAACCAGTTGTGAGTTTTGTACTCCATTTTAAGAATCGGAATCTTTTTGTGCAGGTAACAACGTTTGCCTGACGCTGGCTCTCCGGAAGCGCTGCCACAACAGGCTGCTGGAAACGAAGTGGAAGTTGAAGTACCTAATGAGCAAGCAGAATCGCAACAAGCAGTGCGAGATTAATTTCTTCCCGCTCGTCCACGTGGCGGGAGAGGCGCCGTCGCAGCGGAGGCAGCGACTGCAGTGCCGCCACCACCTGAGGGGTAAGCTCGTTCAAATCCACTCTGCATTTAATGAGACAACCCAATGTATCGTTCGAAATCAAGGAAGTCAAAAATAAGGATATCGAGACGTCTAATGCCCTTAGCATCGTGTTTACGATACAAAATGATCAATGAAACTTCAAAATCAATTGTGAAAATAAAAAAAACTTTAAAAATTTCGTTTAATTGGCTGATTTTAAATGTTTTTATTGACACTAAAATATGTGATGTCCCACTTCTTGTTACCCCTTCCCCTTCCCCTACCCTTGTCACAAACTGTTACAATTTCTCGAACCCCTCTCCCCCTTCGAAGCGCGGCATCATTTATGAATGATTCCTTTTTGAGTTTGGAGCGTTTCTCACGACACCTAAAGTAAGGGAAAACCTCGGCCGATCGTTTCTCACGACACCTAAAGTAAGGGAAAACCTCGGCCAATCGTTTCTCACGACACCTAAAGTAAGGGAAAACCTCGGTCGAACGTTTCTCACGACACCTAAAGTAATTGAAAACCTCGGCCGATCGTTTCTCACGACACCTATAAAGTAAGGGAAAATCTCGGCTGATCGTTTCTCACGACACCTATAAAGTAAGGGAAAACCTCGGCCGATCGTTCCTCACGACACCTAAGGTAAGGGAAAACCTCGGCCGGTCGTTTCTCACGACACCTAAAGTAAGGGAAAATCTCGGCCGATCGTTTCTCACGACACTTATAAAGTAAGGGAAAACCTCGGCCGATCGTTCCTCACGACACCTAAAGTAAGGGAAAACCTCGGCCGATCGTTTCTCACGACACCTAAACTAAGGGGAAAACCTCGGTCGAACGTTTTTCACGACACCTAAAGTAATTGAAAACCTCGGTCGATCGTTTCTCACGACACCGTTCATTTCTAAAGGTAAAATGAAACACGTGGATGAGTATTTTCTAGTTAGACGATAGATGCCGGAGCGGTTTGTACATCATTATTTTCATTTACATGTTTCGTGTGATTCAACAACATTTTCCCCCTTCGAATTGCAGGTTTCGCCGCCTGTCCCGCTCTGCGACCCCGCAACGAGACGTCCACCTTGCTGTGCGACCCCCTGCAGACGAACAAGCACGGATGCAGCGCCACTGGGCAGGCGATCAGTGTCCGCTGCCGTCTCTTCGAACGTTGCGACCACGCCGTCCTGCTGTCCGGAGGGTGGGACAGTCTGACCGACAGGCCGCTCTACGGGGAGAATGTCCTCGGCATGTATCGGACACTGGAAAAGAACGGATTCCCCGGCGGGAACATCAAGGTTTTCTACTCCAATGGAAACATCGGACTGGATGGTAAGTGCCACTGGCTCGTGTGACTAGTTCGCAAAACAGTATTTGAAACTCACTGGTCGTACCATCAGCCAGAGCAATCTGCCTGGCAGAGCTTCATTTATGTTCATGGGGGGGAACTGCTAGTATATGCAGTGGGCCGTTTTTGTTCTCCTTCTTATTCATTTGGCATATATACTTGATTTCTTGCGAACGGATGCTATGTGCCTGTTTATAAATTGAGTTGCTTTCAACAAACAGAGTAGCAAGCATTCTGATTCTCGTACTCAATAAACGCACCTGCAAAACGAACAGCCCTAAAATTCGGATGGATGCGCTCTTTTCTGCCATGCGCAGTAGCGTCAAAGGATCAAAATTCAGCGGCGGAGCTGTCCCGCAATTGAGGAAAACTGGAACGCAGTCAGGGGTTGCAAAAAAAAAACAAACAACCCTAATTAAAATAATTAAATAGTATCAGAGTGGTAAAATGAAGTACAGGATAAAAATTAAAAAGCCAAAATAGGTGGCGAAATCACGTATCAGGATGAAAAGCAAGCACGCTTAACTCTTATTGGTCGGAGTCGGAGAGTCAGAAGGAAACATACTCATCAGTTTAGGCAAGGAAAAAAAAAGACGCATGAAAAAGAATTTAATTAAAATAGTTGAATGCTATCACAGTGGTTAAAAAAAGTTCAGAAATACGTTAAAATACATAGGTTTGAGGCGAAAGAGTTGCTTCAGTACTTGGAGCAGCTGATCTGATGCCACTTGGATATCCGAGCTCCCCTTCGCAGGGCGACTAGTAATGAAGATGACTAGGAAACGCCTTCCGTTTATACATGAGCACCACAACGGTGGAAGTACGACTTGGCTCACGATTAACGTGACCATTTATTTTTTGACTCAAAACGGGACATTCGTTTATTTTGGTCAATTTAACAGGTACACTCTCGGAAACGCATGCTCAAATCTCACGAAACTTTCGTCGTGTTTGACGAAATGGCTTCGTGAAAAAAGGCTCCGAGCAAACCTTTCGTCAAATGGGCTACATTTGTGTAGTAAATTCTTTAAGACACGTGACCGCGGGAGGAAAGAATCGTTGTAAATTCTTGACGAGTGAAGAATCGTCAAAAGTGCGAGCTCCATTTCTGAGAGTGTAGTCATTGGGAAAAGAAACACACTGTTTTAATGTTATTTATTTAGGAAAAGTTAACTGTTATTTTATTAAAAATTTAAAAATATATTCAAAATGTTTAGTTATATTTATATGTATCAGAGGAACAAATTTGCTTTAATACAGATGGTGAGGTGAGGATTTTAAGTAAGAATAAAAACTCTTGGCACCATTTTCGCTCGCTTTCCGAAACCGAGACAATTTTGTGTCCCAGTGTTCCTTTTAGGGACACCGGGACTCGTAATCAAAAAAAGGGACAGTCCCGTTGAAAACGGGACATCTGGTCACATTACTCATGATGTACTTGGATGACACCAGCTGGCGCCACCACACATACGCCACTTTCTATTTTTGACCTAAGAATGAAGGGAAGGGAAAGTTTTCACCCGGCGGTCCCCTCCGGACTTCGGGGTCCACGGATTTTACATTCACGTATCCCCGAATGTACATGGTGCGTCTTCAGCTGCTCGGGTATGGAACCCGAGATCCTCGGGTATCGAAGCTCGAGATCCTAACCACTAGGCTGCCGCGGCTCTCACATTTTATATATTAATCCAAAGGGTGAATGAGCACGGGCAACATTGGAAAATTTGGAAGGCGAGGCAAGTCAACAATCTGACAATATTTCATGAGGTCAGGTGGTCTAGTTAGAGCTGTCAAATCCCCACACACCCAAGATGTTTTTCTTTTTTTTTAATGAAGCGCTTTGCAGGCTTTTGAGATTTCCTGGGTTTAGTTAACGGAGAAAATGCTTAAAAGCAGATTCATTATTGAATAATTTAATTTTATTTCCAGTTTGTAAGCTTCTCGCGAGCCGGGAAAAATCTGTTCACGGGCCATAGGTTGGGGGCCCCTGCTCTAGTGAATGAACCGTTGGGGTTTTTTTTTTCAGAAGATTTTTTCCAGATAAATTGACAACAGTCGTTTCCTTTCATGCAGTGCCAACCCATCTAAAACCTGAATGGTGATTAGGGTTCACTGACAGGACATTATGATATTCATTACCCACCTGAAGCATTGCCAGTTGTTAAAACACCTCAATTTCTAAGCAGCATTTACACACATCGTTGCCCGGCGATGTGGCGTGTTGGTAAGGCACTGGCCTCGCACGCCCATGATCAAACCTGGCCCAAGTCGGCGGATTTTCAAGAAAATCGTCTGGGCCCATGTCGACCGATTCTGCAGCATGTTAAAGATCCCTTGAGCATCTGCTTGGCTAGGATACTCTCGGCTAAATTAAATGGATGGGGCAGTTTCGCATCATTTAGAGCTCAGGTGCCGCCATCTACGGAGAAACTGAGCGTCAAAATTCTCAAAGTGATAATAGCATCCGACGATAGCGGTGCTACTTGGAAGAATGGATGCCGTATTCCGGGGAATGCACTAGGTCTGCAACGCAGGCCCATTAGAAAGACAATTAGACAATATTAGACATACAAACATCATTGAAAATGTTTTTACCGTCAAAACTTTCCAATATGATTTTCTTTGCGGGGGGTGGGGGGGGGCGCTAGATGTTTCTAAAAACATTTGCATTATTTTCCATCACTGAAAACGGCAATTGAAATTCATGAGCCCTTTTTCCTTCAGAAAATGACGGCAGTCGTCCTGAAGAACTCTACCCCGCCGCCTTCAAGCTGCCCATCAGGTATCACGTGAGGAAGATCTGCCAATCGCTGCACTGCGCCGATTCCTTCGTCGTCTACTTGAACAGCCCCACCAAGAGCGACGGATCCATGTTCCTGTGGGACGTAGACGGAAATGGACAGGTAAGCCTTCGACGCCGAAATCTCGTTACAACGAATTCTGAGGAAGCATTTCGGTGTAACGAATGTTCGTTGTGACGGAATATACGTTATATTAATATCGTTTAAACCGAGAGCGAACATTTACTCGTACCTTCAGCGCACACAACACAAATTGTGGCAGTTGCTGACACAATTCCTGAAAATGCACTGTTACAACAATCAGCAATGAGATAGATGATTGTTGATTACAAAGAAATCCGATAGACAGCAGCATTTTTTTAGCATGAAATAATGAATGACTTTGGGGCCTCGGTGGCCGAGCGGTCTTAGTTACCAATTTCCGCCCGCTGCTTGCGCGCAGTAACGAGGTAGTGGGTTCCGATTCCCACCTTGCCCTCTGTGTATTCTTGTAGTTTCCTTCCTTGTATTGTAATAAAACTATCATTGTGTTGTCCTGTTCTATCTAATATTGGACGAGAGTTTGAGGCATATCCATTGAGAAAAACAAATAAACTCGAAAATATATGTGACCTGAAATGGTTGTAAAACAAACAAACAAACAAACACTTAATGACTTCTTTTTCACTCAATTAATCAGAAAATGAGGCTCCGAAGTGTGTAACCACGGCAACTAAACTAGGCCGTTAGCGAATTTCATCATTCTAGGAATGACCGTTTTCTCTCACTCTTGACACGCGCAACAAGCAGACACACGAACCCTTTCTTTTACTTTTTCTTATTAAGATAGATACATAACAGACATTTCGTTGTATTGTAATAAAACTATCATCGTATTGTCCTGTTCTATCTAATATTGGACAAGAGTTTGAGGCATGTCCATTGAGAAAAGCTATAGCGAAATTCACTTTATTTCGATGTCGATTCTTTTCTAACTAAAGATTAACCCTCAATATCATAACTACAGGACTGAAAGTTATTTTGTAAGTTTTCTTCAGCAAGAGCTGATCGGAGTAGTGTTGTTGTTCCTTCGCAAAATTATTTGTCTGATTTCCCACGCACTCCTGTGCTACATTGGTCATTCCCGATATGGTTCGCGATGCTCCCACTTGTTTGTCGAACATATTCACACCTCTTCAGATCAAAAAATTTTCTTTTCGCATTTAAAAATAAAATAAATTAACATCAATTTGGCGCCCCTTGACGCTGCGCCCGGGGACGGCTGTCCCTCCTTGCCCCCACCTAGCTACGCCTCTGCTAGAAGCTCCACTTTTGCATTGAAAAGGGATTCCAAACAATCCCGAAACATATGTCTGCATTTTGTCCATTTGTGCTTTCGTAACGTGAAAATTTTTATTACAGTAAAAATACTAGTACGGAGTTCCGCACTCATTTGGGAGAAAGGACATTATGAAGAAGAATAGAAAAAGCAAACGGATGTCGGTACAAAAGATTGAATGTCATTGAACACATTAGTTCAAATAGTGGCTGCAATTCCCCCCCCCCCCCCCCTATTATTTGGAAATTCAAAGTAATAAAGTAATCTCAATAACCATGATAATTATTTTTATTATGAGTACGCATAGCATTAAAACACAATGATGAAACAGTTCTATTACTTAAAATAGAGTTACTGTTGGTTGGTTAGGTTCTACGCATTCAGAATATAAATGAAAGAGCCCAACGATTGAATAAGTTTATCACGCAGACGCAGCTTCTGTCCAATTTTCTGCACAATAAAAACAGAAGAGTTTCTTGTTTGTTTACTTGATGCCAGATGGCGCCAGCATACACAACACCAAACTTGGGATCCATTAAAGGATTCTTCCTAGATGATTTTAAATCTCAAATTTAAGAGGAACGGTACATTTTTAGACCGTGGGCCTATTTTTCGTCATTAGCCAAAATGATAAGCTTTAAAATCAGGGGTAAATCATGAAATTTGATAAAAGAATGAGGAGGATCGCGGCAGAAAAACAGGCTAGAGAAATAATGTATACAGATCGTAGGGAAGGAACGTGACATTGAATGCAACTTTTAAAATTGGACTGCCTCCAAAACTCGCGTCGAAGCTGTTTGTACACTGGGTCAAAGAAGTTTTAAGACTACAGCTGGAGCTAAGCAGTGCTTTGTCCAGTTTGTTTGTCTGTGTTATAGAGTTTTCGTAAAACTCCTTAACTATCAGTTGATCCACTGCCGAAACCTCAGCTCATTTGTTTACTTGTTTTTTACTTTGATGACAGTGACACTAAACAATTTTTTTCTACATTTTTAAAATTTACTACATGAAAAAAGAAACACCATTCTGTCTCTAACCATCACAAAGAACACCAATTTGCCAGCCAAAAGGACCTCTTCTTAGATGATTTTAAATTTCAAATTTAAGAGAAGCGTACATTTTTAGACTGTGGGTAAATCATGGAATTTGATAAAGGAATGCTAAGGAAGATATCGCCGCGCGACAGAAAAGAGGCTAGAGAAATAATATATAAAGATTTTTTTTTTGGTTGGTTTCGCGAGCTGATGACCCATGTTAAAAATGTTACCACATTTTTATTTATCGTGACATCTGATCTGACACGAAATGTTCTCCTTCCAGGCTGACGACAACGAGATGTACTCGGTGAAGGAACTGCTGTTCGATCTGCAGGACTGCGCAGCGCAGCAGGTGTACGTCATCGCCGACCAGAGCTACTCGGGGCAGCTGGTGAACGCCCTGGAACGTTCGGACAGACACGAGAACGTGATCGCTTTCGCCAGCGGCGAGGAGCACGAATACTCCTGGGACGCGGAATACACCAACAAGTGGATCGCCCGAGCTGCCGGACCCCGCCACACGGACACCTGTGTCGGAGACATGCACGAGGTGAGGTTTCCCCTCAATGTTCCTTTCATACATAATGGGACTCTTTTTTCCCATATATTTCACCCCTTCCCCCTTTGTCACAAAATGTTGCACTTCAATGGACCCCCTTTCGTCACATGTCACGCTATGTTGCACAAGCATGATGTCACACTTTTGTTACCCAGGGTGGCCAGATGTGTCTAAAATTATCCATTATGGCTAGTTTAAGATGCTGCTGGCTAAAAGTATTTTCAATTACTAGCCACAAACAATTCTGGCTAATATTGGCTAATTTTAAATTTAAGTTTTCCACTTTAAAGTTTATTGTTCGTTTTTTCTTTATTGCAATCAAGATCAAAAGTATGCATAGAATATATAGATTTCAAACATCAGAGCCGGATATCCAGTACAAATTCGTCAGACAAGAGACACCGGATATCCGTTAACCGGTACAAATCCGTCATGAAAAGAGACATCGGATATCCGATATCCGACAAAATGATTATCCGAGTTAGATTTTTGGGGATAACAACAATTGAGAGCAATAACAACACCAACAACAACAGTAACAGCAACAAACAACAGTAACAACAACAACCGAATTAATTTAAATGGCTAATTTTGGCTAAATTGTTTCTCCCAACTGGCTAAAAGTCTGGCTCTGGAAAATCTGGCAACCCTTCTGTTACCTCCTCCCCTCCACCTGTCAGAATTCGTACAATTTCACTCCTCCCCCCTCGAAGCGTGACATCATATATAAATGATCCCACGGGTGCTTTCTCTTACTGTAAGGCCTTTGCAGAACGATCAGGAATCGATGACGCCGCCTTCCTTTTTTGACCTGAGAGTGAAGGGGAGGACATCCTCAACCCTCCGGTACCCTCGGAACTGCCTTGCACGCACGTATCCCCGAGTGCACATAGTGGGTCTTCAGCGGGACGGGTATAAAACACCCGGTTGGAAGTCCGACAATCCTAACCACCAGGCTACCACGTCCAATTATTACTACTCTTTTTTAATTTAGTAAAATTAATATGCGCGCCAAATCGTTTTGCCTGGCATTCTGGACATTACGAAGAAGAATAGAAAAAAGTAAACGGTGCTGGTACAAAAGAAGACGTGTCATTGAACACAACAATACAAATAGCTGTTACATTTTTTTTAAACAGTAGTATATATTCGAACATACCATCATAACAATAATATGTGCGTTTGCAAAACCTCTTTAAATACAACTAGTCTACCCGTGCGGAATTCAGCACTCATTTGGGAGAGGAGACATTATGAAGAAGAATAGCAAACAAATTAACAGGTGTCGGTACAAAAGAAGACGTGTCATTGAACCCGTTAGTACAAATAGCTGTTACAATTTTTTTCCACTATTATTTAGATATTAAAAATAATCAGAATAATAATAATAATTTTTTTATTAGTATATATAGCATTGAAATAACGAAACAGTTCCATTACTTAAAATATAGTTGATGAGCACTGGTTAGGCTCTACTGTACACATTCATAATATAAATTAAACTCATTCAATCGTTAGGATTAAATGAGTTCAACATTCAGACGCAGCCAAAACTGCCCAATTTTCTACAATCTACACAATAAAAACCGAATAGTTTCTTGTTTGTTTACTTGAAAATATATGGCACCTGCATACACAACACCAGCGCCGGCCCGACGGTATTCGGCACCCTTGGACTTTTTATAAATAGTCGCCCGCAGCCCTCTTTCATCATACAAACTAAAATATTATAAATTCAATTGTGCATAATTTTATTGCGTTTTCAATTATTTTAAAAACTTTAATAATTACATACATGAAACAAATAACTTATTTTTTTTCTTTCTAATGGGCTGCTGTTGGCTTCCGGTAATCACAGGGATTGGTACCATCTAACCATCTCTGTCGAGCACCGCAGAGGGTGTAGTACCGACGCCACAAGTGAATTTTGACGCTAAGTTCTTTCACTTGAAAGATGGAGTATCTGGGAGGAGTCACTATCATTGGGTCTGCCTACGTTAAGACAACTAGAATTGTTGAATTAACTGCGTGAAACAGGGATAATTGTTTTTTTTTTCCCTTTTTGCTCTGACGCTGAGGCGCCCCCAAGATGCTGGCGCCCTTGTATTTTGCACACTTTGCACATTGATAGGGCCGGCCCTGCACAACACCCATTTGGCATCCATTGAAGGACCCCTTCGTAGATGTTTTTAAACCTCATATTTCGTCGTGAATCGGTACGATGAGCTTTAAAATGAGGGGTTAATCAGGGAGTTTGGTAAAAGAATAACGAAGATATCGCGGAGCGGCCGGGCTAGAGAAATAATATATATCGGTGTTGGATCATCGTTAAAAGTCGTATCGGTGTCGTTTAAAGGATTCATTTATTTTTCCCTTTTTAGCGCAGTTTTTTATTTAAATTCAATTTTATTTTTGTTAATAATTTATTTATTCATTTCAGACTTTGAGAAATGAGATGAATTCATCTAATCCGATCAGTTTCGACGGCTCCAATGGAACCATCAATACGACTCTGTTTGGAGCCCCGTGCGACGTGCGTCCTCCCTTCACCCGACATGAACTCCAAAAGAACTTCTTTGGCTGCCAAAACCTGCCCACAAGCATTTGGTTGAGAAGGCGCAGGACCTTTGAGGAAGAAGAATAATTAAGGCTGTCATTCCACATCTACAATTCCTCCTGAAGACTTATGCCTAAAGTCCTAAGGCACGCTGAATTGTGTAAAAAGATTTTCCAACGCTACGTAAAACGTACAAGTAGTAGCTGCGTGGTGGCGTCTGAAATCTCAGTACTGAAAAATGGAACAAAACTAGTTGCAGTTGTTATGTTGTGGTGTTTGGAAATCTCAGTACTGAAAATTCCGGCAATCTGTTGACCACGGTATTGGTGCTAATTTCTTTTTTTCATACATCACTTCCCATCCCCCAGATTCAAGGCTTTGGCAGTGGTCACGGAAAAATTGTTATACCACTCGTCAATATGTGATCTTGACTATCCCGACGGTATACCCGAATATGTTCGGGTTGGACTCTGGAATTTAACACTCGTCGGACGTGCTCCTGCTTCTGGGGGGGGGGGGGGGGTGATCACCGAATTTTATCGCAAACGAAAATACTTTGCAAGCTCCCTAGCACTGCAAGGCACTTTAAGAAATACGGAAAACTTAATATGCTGACATTTGTCAGCATATTAAGTCGGCATGTGGAATTTAATTGACAAATTAAACGAAACTCAGTTCAAGAACTAAGCAATTATTGTGATTAAAATGTGTATTATAGCTTTTCTTTTTCTGTTCCTCAATTACAGTGTAGATGAGTTGAAAACATTGGCAAGCATCTTATCAGGTTGTTAATTTTATGTATTATGAGTTATATTGTTTGATGTGAATATTAATCGCGTCACTAGCACTAAATGACTATCCCAGGAGTGTTATCCATGATTGGTCAATGTCAATGTATGTATTGCTATATATTTCATGTCATTATGTTTGAATATTTTTCAGCATGCTATGAGCATTTGTATATAAATATAATGCACTATATATTTGTCAGAAACATGTTTCTTGATCTAGACATTTCCCTGGAGAGACGTTTCGAAATGATATTTGAAACTGTTTTAGTTATTTTAATGTATATATGCGTGACATACGGTACACTGTAAAAATTTTTGGTGTTCAGTCTGTGTAAAGGTGAAAATGATTTATTTTTTGATGTATTTTAAATTTTTTTACGCGTTTATCTAAAAACTGATAGCGAATAAAAACAATCTTTTATCCTCCTATTAAAAATAGTAGAATACGGATGCCTTAAATGGATGCTGTTGCGTTGTTGGTCAAGAAAGATCGACGACTATGACTTAAAAATCACTAACATTTATTTTAACATAAACTAAATTAACAGAGTTAAAATAATAATCAAAAACAGACACAAAGATAGCAAGACAAACCGAACTTAATAAGTGCTAAACTTAATAAGTGAAAGTAAGAGGTGAGACTCTGTTAACAGGGCGCTAAGGCCAACAATGCTTTCTCCATCACAAAAAAAAATTTAATTTAAAAAATGTGAAGAATTAAATTAATTTAAGCTCTATTAGCTCCAGTTTTACAAAATCTTGTTAAATGTTTAAACACTAATAATTGAATTCAACATATAGTTCATAAACATTCAACAACAAACAATATTTTTCTGCAGGCAATATACAGAACTACAGAACAGGCTCAACTTCCGAACTCTCCAATGCTTGATATTTCACAAAACGTCCTAGTATTTTTTCAACATAATTTTTCAAATATACAAAGTTCATTTATTTCCAGTCCATCACAAAGTCAAGAGAAACACAAATCAATCTGCAAAAATTGAAAAACATTTGCGGGAAAAACTGTTGATTTAAATAGTGTAAACGTTTTTTTTTTTTTTTTTTTTTTACAACTTTGATAAATTATTACTATTGCATTTTTCAAAAAGAAAAAAAATGACTAGATTTAATTTTTCTATACGCTAATTATTTTTAAACATTTTCTAGTATAAAAAGATCATTGAAAAAAAACTAACATTGCAAAAATATTTTAAAATATTTAACTACAGAATTTGAAATACAATATTCTAAAAAAAAAAAAAAAAAAAAAAAAAAAAAAACTCTTTTCGACATTTTCACCCTAATAATTTACAGTAAGAGAAATAAAATGAAATAACTTGCTTTTAATCCATGACGACAAAAATTTTGATTTGAAATCAAGGCAAACGACTTTCCCACGCAAAACCACATTTGTGAAAACTTTAGGACGTTTAGCTTCAGGGATACGTTTTGGTAAGGCTCGGGGTGCGGGGACCGTCGAGAATATAAGTGTTATGGTATATAGTTCTATGAGGCTCAGCGAACACCTCCCGGGGATCGAGTCGAGGCGCCGTTTTGGAATGTGGATTCCCTTCCCTAAGTAAAATTTGACTAGTCACATGGATGCTCGGGGAATGTTTCGATTTTTATTTATTTATATTGATAAACAAAAAAATAACACATATTTTTTTTTCGCAACTATCTTAAAAGTAAAGTTAATATATATATTTATAATATATTAATTTTATACAATTAGAATTACAGTGTTCGGTGATTTAAATCGAGTGTTTTAAATCTGTACAATACAAACAGAGGCACTAAGAAGATTTCCAAGGGACAATGCCAGGGCCGGCCAGAGGAAAAGAGAAAGGCAGGTTAAAAGATGGGTAGACGAGGTGGAGAAAGACCTTAAAAATATAAATATCCGAAACTGGAATGAAAAAGGGAAAAACAGAGGGCTTTTAAGACAATTTGTTAGGGAGGCCATGGTCCAACATGGGCTGCAATGCCAGGGACTTAGGGTACTTTTGGTTACTTGGTCCACCGTCCTTTTAGGGGTCCCAGTCCGTCCCTGGTCCGGTCTAGTTCTATTAGCAAAAAATGATTGACAACCCAATAGACTTCTGTAAGGTATTTTAGACATTCCTTTTACATCTACGTCATTAGTCGGACTATCTATTTTAGTGAAAACAACACCTTTACTAATTGGCAGTGAACAAATAGAAAATTTGAATTGTCTAAGCTTTCGCAAACTTCTTCAATATATCTAATTTGATTTAAAGTATAACAATTCTGTCCCTCCTCAAATTCCACGCCTAGCAATTTTTTGGTTCTACCCAAAATTTTTTAAGCCAAAATGTTATTGTAAAAGCTTTAAAACAATTTGTATAGCATTATCACTTTTCCCAATTAATACAATGCCGTCGACGTAAAGAAGTAACATTACACTAGTATCAAAAAGATAAACGCAGTTACACCACTTAAATTTGCAAAAACCTATTGAAATTTAATTTCCCCTCTATTTCATAATACCATAAACGCCCGCTCTGGTGTAATCCATAAATGGCTTGATTTAAACGGCAATATGAATTTTCCTTTCCTTTTACTTCAAAACCTGGTGGCTGGCTCATATATACAATTTCTGTAATCGGTGCGTAAAGATAAGCACTCGTTACGTCACATTGAGTGCGCACCCAGTTTAATTTTACTACAAAAAGTGAGAAGAGAAATCTTATAATGCCGAAATTAACTACGGGACTGAATGAATGGAACTTGGGTTTATCAATAAGGCTATTTCGAACTGGTCTAAGGAAGTTGTATTGTGGAGTATGCTGTTCAGTTTTGGTCTCCGTACCTAAAAAAGGATATTACCTTATTCGAAAGGGTTCAAAGAAGGGCTACAGGATTGGTAAGTGGTCTTTCAGACTTAGATTATGAGGTTAGGCTTAAAAGGCTCAATATGAAAAGTCTTGAGCAAAGGAGAGTTAGAGGGGGCATGATTCAGTTGTTTAAATTCATTAAAATGGGAAATGTTGATGGACTACAGCTATGTGCTGAAAGTAAAACCAGAGGTCATTGTTTTAAGCTTTTCAAATCTCAGGCTAATCTTGAAATAAGGAAAAATGACTACTTCAATAGGGTTGTAAGCAGTTGGAATAGTTTAGCGACTGCTAATTGCAGTGCTAAAAGTGGGGTAAAAACTTTTAAGAAAGCTCTTGATGTTCATTGGGGACTGCTGAATTGACTAGGACCAGCCTAGCTGGGCCCTGAGCCTGTTGCTGGTCGTCACTTTTGTATTTGTATATTTGTATTCGTCATAGTTATCATATTTCACTTGTTTAAAACCTTGAGCTACTAATCGCGTTTTAAATACTATTTCTCCCTTTTCATTTCTTTTTAAACTGAAAACCCAATGCGAACCTACAGGAATTTCGCCTTCCAGCAATTCAGCAAGAGTTCAGACGTTTCTCTGTTTCATGGCTGTAAGCTCTGTTTTCATTGCATTCTCCCAATTCTCTCGCTCAGGCGATTTACGGGATTGCTTAAAACTTTTTGGAATAATAACTTCGCTGCCTAGTCATCAGTGCAGGATCTAGGGTGGAGCAAGCCGGGGCCCTTGCCCCGGGCGGCACTTCTGGGGGGCGGTAAATTCAACTCTCGTGAATATAAAAAGAAAAAGAAGAAGAAAGAACTTAAGAAAAGGAAAAAATGTTTAATTAAGAAAATGTAACTTTTGGAAAAGAATTAAAATCCTAGCTCGGCTCTCCGATTTGATCATTGATCAGCTATTTCGCTAAAGATTAAAACCGATTAATAGAATTATTTATTTGTATAAACTGTTATGAACTCCAAAATTAAAGTTAGGGGGTGGCAAGTTTCGCATTGTCAAAATTTAAATTTTAAAAAGTCAAGGTTTTTACCCTTGTAGTAGTGAAAGTCGTATAAATCATACTATGCTCGAACAATATAAGTTTTTCGTTTACTAATTTCAAAGTATCCTTTTAGGAAGAGGTGGGAGCTTGTAACTCGTTTAAGAAGACAGGTAAGTGGCTCTTTGATATGGGCATTAGTAAGAAGGAGAAAGTCCTGCCCCCCAAATTAAAAAAAAAAAAGAAAAAAAATGCCATTTTTTTTTTCTTTTTTTTTATGAGTAAAAGCGTTTAAATTTTAAAAAGATTTTGTTTGCTTTTTTTTCTTGATGTTTTTGCAGTCCCAAATGCATCTCTTAAGGCCTCAAAGTGCACCAGTTTGCATATAGTTTTCAAAATTTTCCAAGGGAAGAATCCCATGGACTCCCTTTAACTGGCAGAATTTCATATCTACATAAGGGGGGACCCTTCATATGGCTCTACCCCCCTAATGTTGATCTGAAAGGGTAATGTCGTGAGAACATTTAACGAAAGTTTTATGGGTTTATCAGTGACCCCCAGTGAAAAATTCTCAAAAATGAAAAGAAAAAAAAATGGCCAACGCATAAATCATAAAAAATATATGAAATATCAAAATGTTTGAATGGACGGGGAGGGGCGGCATTTTAAAGTTTTGCCCTGCCTCGGAAAATTCCAAGATCCAGTACTGCTAGTCATGCTTCAGAACGTTCGGTGTCGTCACTACTTACTGGCGGATCAGTTATATTATCCTGCTTGGTGATTTTACCTTTAAAATTAAATGAATCAGGGTGAAATAAAATACTGTTCTTATCGCAATATTTTCTAACATCGTGAACCGATCTCAAGCGTTTGTTGCTACCTTTTTCAAAATAATATACATGAATTCGCGATCCATCTGGTCTTGGTAAAACCTAACTCTCCCAATCCGCGTCCCGTAAAGGTCTGCGATTCTCATCACTAGATGTTTCAGATTCCCCCAAATCGGAATCACGCGTTTCAGACGGAAGTTCGGGAAGTTGCAAAATTTCATCCCCGTTTTCCGAATCTTACTGTCCTCAGGAACTGGATTAGACCACTGAATTGAGCCCATCACGACTCCACTGTGATTATCAAAAACCTTTTTGAAAAATTTACCCTCATCAAATCTGACATTTATGGTTTCTAAAATTCTCTCTATTCGGAATCCATGTCCGGTACCCTTTTGTACTGAAAGAATACCCTATTAAAATGTCTTTCTGGGCTTTTAAGTCAAGTTTAGATGCAAAACTGGACTTAAATAGATGCAAAAAAGCTCTATGTAGAGAAAAAAAAGTGATTGTTTTAGATACTGGCCTGTCTTCATCCAATTGAAATTCTAGGCTGTTTGCTTTCTTGATGGTATAGTAGATAGGGACAAACAAATTCAGATCAAGTGCCCATTTTCAAAAATCGGCACCCATTTGCTTCAATTAATCAGTGAAGGAAAGTGGTGCATTAAATTCACTAGTTCTGTGACGAATGCAGCATTGAGGCGGAGCAACAGTGGAAAAGTATATTTGTTTGATGGGGATGGCGAAAAATAAAGAGCTAAAATACATGTATCGCTAATCTTAAAGTTAAACACTTAAATTCATCTTTGAGTACCCCATTGATTCATATCTAAGTTAATGAAATAATGAAAAAATATAATTTTGTAAGAAGAAGCATAAAACTAAATTTATTGTGATGATACATCAATGCACAAACAAAGCTGTTATGATATCATTATAATAAAATTATTTTTATAAAAAAACAGAACCGACTTCAAATTAAAAATTGCGCTAAAAAGTAAAAATAAATTCATTCTTTAAACAACATCGATGTGACTTTTAAACAGTTTTAGAAGTCGGTGCAAAATTAGGATTGATAAAATATTTTGTAATCATGACTCAATTACAAATATATATATTTCCACAGAATTAGCAACAGTTCCAATATGAAGTAGCAAATGGTATAATGGTAATTAGACCCAAAATTTTGCACCGACTTCTAAAACTATGTTTAAAAGTCACATCGATATTGTTTAAAGAACGAATTTATTTTTTACTTTTTAGCGCAATTTTTAATTTGAATTAGGTTTTGTTTTTTTATAAAAATTATTTTATTTTATTCTTTTTAGTGTAAATACATTTTGTATATAAATACTCTATTTTTTAAAAAAATCCATATCAAAGGCCAAAACTTCTTTGAATGAATGGCACTAAAAACTAATCATTTGCATGATAAATTCCCTTTTGAAGTCTATTTTAGCAAACAAACTGATTGGATTAATTTTTGGCACAGAGAAGCCTTCAGTCAAACTCTTGCTGCAATTTCTTTTAATATTATAGCCCATGACAACAAACGTGTTTTTAACAATGCTTTTATATTTATTAATAGGTTTCCCAACAAAGAAAAATCAAGCCAAGCCTTTCCAATTAAAATAAAAAATACTTATTTTTCACTCGTAACGTTTTTTCTAAAAAACAAATGTAGGCAAATTGATTTGCAATATTTGAGTTAGACGACCCTCTATCGATTAAAGAAAAAATCATCAAAATCGGTTCATTTAGTCAAAAGTTATGGATGAAAAGACAAAAAAAAAATACTACATTTCTGCCCATTACTTTTGTTCTAATTATCGAATATAGTCAAACGAAAGTACGGGACCTATGGGAAACCACCCCCCAAGCAGCACGAGTACGTTTTTAAAACGTAAAAAAAAGGATGTCAAAAGACGTCAATTATTTGGTCAAAATGTCTCAACATTAAACGTAAATCCAGACGTTTTCCAATGACATCTTCTAAACGTCAATTGCTGACGTTTCCGATCCGTTTACACGTTTTTTAAACGTCACTTGATGACGTTTTGTAGCCGATAATCGTTTAGGTTTGCGCACGTTTTAAGAACGTCACATGATTGTCGTTATTTAGTCGACACTGCGATGTGGTTTGCATACGTTTTAAAAACGTCATTTTATGACGTTTTTTAGACGACTTTGCTGTTAGGTTGTTCACCTTTTATTTACGTCGCGTATCTGCGTTTTGTAATAGAGTCGCTTTTACTTTTTATAAATGACAGTAAATTAATTTCTATCGACATAACTTTTTAAACATTGATAACATTTATAAAATCCTCAACCAAAAGCAGCATTTTGATAGTAATAAAAAACAATATTTTATAGTCAATTTTAACTGTTTTTAAAATGATAATACTTGAAGTCACTTATTTATTTTAAATGCTGTAAAAAGTAGGCAATATTTTCCCAGAACCTTCAAGTTTTGGTACAAGATTTAAAAAAAACTTTTTGACTAGCAAATGCCTCAGGTACTGAATTCAAAAATACTAAAAATAAAACTACCAATAATAACAAAAACATTTCTTTTTATTCAACTGATACACATAAATATAACACAAAACAGTTTTCATAAAAAAATTCTAGCAAAGTCTAAGGAAAACTAAAACAACTGTAATGAATAATTTTAACCTGTTTCAGAGCAGACTTTTGAAGCAGTTTTGAAACGTTTCAAGTATAGATCATTATCAATAGGTAATTAACTAGACTATAATTAATAAAATATGTCATTAACAAAAAAATTATAATTTCATTTCTAAATAATTCAATTTACTTTTAAACATTTCATGACAAACACTAATATAATACACAAACAAGAAAAGTTGAAACTTTACTTTTTAAGTTGTGCATTAAAAATTAATGCTACATTAGAAGTTATTTAAAATTGTAAAACATATCATGATCTAGATTTTAATTTTATTACATGTAATTTATGCTATTCTCTTCCAAAGCATATCTCACACCAGGGTTTAATGCTCTTCCTCCAGAAATCAAATTCTCAGAGGAGAAATATGAAAAACTTCAAAAGTCATATGTTCTCACTGCTTTAGTAACTAAATTAGGATACTAAAACCAATAGCAAAACCGATCAATTTTATTTAACTAACCAATTATGAGAGAAAGTAACCAAGTTTTCAAATATTGATCATGGTTAAACAAAGAAATGGGGGGGGGGGCACAATTATATATGCATGCATTAATAAAAGACAGAGAGATTAAACCGTTCATTTTTGCACTGACAATACACTTTCCAATGGAAACAAAGTAGAATTTAGAAACATTAATTAACCACTTATATTCATTATTTAACAGCCAACAATAAGAATCAGTTTGCAAAACAAATCTGATAAAATGCTGTGTTTTCAATCTTATAACATCTAACTGCATAAATAAATAGAAAGCAATTTAATAAGTACAAGTATGTATAAAGACGAAATTTCTTCAAAATTTTATGAATTTTTACTTTTAGATAGCAATTCGTTTCTTTTAGTTTATCTTAATGAAGATCAATATTACAAAATTTAAGAAATAAATTGAACATCTTTACAAAGATCAAATGTGCAGCAAATAGTGTAAAACCAAAACATTTTGCTTTTTGAATGTATGCAAACTCTGACCAATTTATCTTATTTTTTATTATATTTTGACACAATATTTCAAAATTCAATAAATATTTAGAACCACAACAAAATTTAAATTCTATGCAGTTGAAAGGCATGAACTATAGTTAGTTTTCGTAACCTTTTTGGCAACTTGCTCCCACTCAAGCAAAAAGTAAGTTTACAAAAAACAATTTATGGTTTCTAAACTGGTGTAAAGTATTTCATAAAACAATATAAAAATTTAAAAAGAGAATAAAATGTGAAGCAAAATTCATCAGATATTGCAACTGAAACTGAAATAGTCTTCAACTTTCTCGACTTTAGCAACCTAAATCCCTCTGCACACTTCCTAAAAATAAAATAAATAATATAAAAGCTGACATATATTTCTCTATTTCAGATGGGAATGAAGTGCAAGTAACATCAGTAAATTTTCTTATTCAAAAATTAATGATCAATGGATTTTACCCACAGTGTGGCACAGTCTAGGCCAGCGTTTCTTAAGCTATGTTCCGCGAAACCCTAGGGTTCCAGGAAGATCACTCAAGGTTCCATGATATTTGTATTTTTTTCTTTGATAATCCCATAACGTTTGAAATTACTTTTTGAAGAGAAAAAATAATAACAAGAAATTTTTATTTCTGTTGTAATAATCTGTTTCAAGAACCTTGAATTAAAATCCTAATATTAAAAACAAGGGAAGTACACATAGTAGAAGTCTACCTTAATGTTTCATGGATGAAAACAATTAAGCAACAATAATGGTCTAGGCTATGTGTTTACCTTTGGCAATCAGTAACTTTAGACTTTCATTAAATAGTTGTTTTAATTGTAATATTTATTAATTAACAAAATAAAGGTATTCAATATTGCCCCAATATTAATTTAATGATAAAGGTCCCTATTAAATTATAGACCTCACTGCACATTATTTATGAACAATAACTATTTTTGCCATTGGTTCATTTTTTCATTGCTCCCTTTGTTCTTTCCAGTTTTTGAAACAGTCCTACCAAAAATACCAATTCTGAAAATGACAGCATTCTTGTAAAGGACTACACAATTGAATTGTTTTAGAAAGAACTAAAATCATTTTTCAAATTTTACATCATACACTAATATATATATATATATATTTTTTTGACAAGCTCTGTCTTAAATAAACAAGTTTTTTCTAATGTCCACAACAATGAATAGAGATTAGAATAAATTTTTATCAAAACACTTATTTACAAAGTAAATAAATAAAAAAAAAAAAATAATTAACATAATAGATTAAAATTCGAAAAAAAATAAAAAATAAATAAAAGATTAATTTCATAAAACTAATTGTATCTGAGGTATTTGGTAGAATAAAAAACTATAAAAAAAAGCCCCCCCCCCAACCAAAAAAGAAACAAAACACATCAGTTAAAAAAGTCAATAACAATTCATTAGTACTAGCATCAGAATTTTTGTCATTGCCATTTTTCTATGTTAATGATAACACAGTCAACTTTACAACAAATGAATTAAGGGATAGGCACAATAATAGTCTTGCTGAACAACCACCAGATACAGTAGCATAATATTAAATCCTTAATTAATACTTATACTGAAATTTAAAAAAAAACTCTCTCTGGGTGGGGATTACAGGTGCTATCAGGTGTCATCGTATTGGAAAAAATTCATGGTAATAGAATGGGGAAGTCTGTTTTTAACAAAGCAGTGTTTTGTTGCAATTTATGCAGATTTAGGAAAGAACTATTTCATTCCTTTACTATAGCTTGAAATGAGAATACGTTTTTTTTTTTGATATACTGGGGAAAAGGCTGAACTATAATGAACAAATTTGAAAATACATTTACATCAGCCATTTGAAACAAAAAAATACATAATGACAAAACATTCCTTTCACACTAGATTTAATACTTTACATATATATTTTCTCATATGTTTTTATCAAGCTTGCTAGAACTAAAGTCTTAACATTATTAAGGAAATTTATTGTGTCGATCAAACTGTTCTTTTCTATAATAAAGACCCAAACTGAAGGAGTTTTTCTGAGCAAAAATTACTTCCTTTAGATACTTAGGAAATAACAAAAATAATTTAATATTTTTTTTAAATAAAACATATATTTATACAAATATTTTTCGCAACTCTGAATTCAAAAAGGCAATACTACAATACATTAAAACAAGTAAAAAATAAATAAATTATTAGATTATCAATAATGTAATGCATAATTAATATTTAGTAGGTACCTGTCAAGCTTTATCTATCGCAAAGGGCTTCATTTTGCAGACAATGTCATAGAATTCTAATGATATATGCAGTAAGTCTCTCCCCCTGAAATTAAAAGAAATTAGTTTTCTTAAATTAAATTTAAAGTTTTTTTATCAGTACTAACGGGTAACACCATGGAACGCTTAACAATCCCTAGCAAAACCTAAAATAATCATATACAATTTTCTTGCCGGCAATGCATATTATCTTATTTTATTCTTGATTTATAGTGTACTGAAAAGAAACAGTGTAATACTTTTTTGTGAATCACCCTGTAATACAGAAAAAATTGTGCAGTCGGTGTGCCATAATATCATTGTTTGTTACAACAGTCAATAAAACTAAAAAAGGCGAGACCATTAAGTAAGTACTCCGAAAAAGAGTGACTAAGAATTATTCCATTACTATTTTTAATCATTGTATAGATGTGTGGCAAAAGATAAGAATTTATCAAAGAATGGTAGTGAAACTAAATTGGCTCTAGAGTAGAAATGAAAATTCCAATGAAATTTGATTTTTAATGTGCATCTATATAAAAATTCACACATTATGCACCACTGAATAAAATTAATTACTCTTGTAGACGAATTGAAAATGTCAGATTTTATAAAGGCCTTTTATTGAAGGTTAAGCACTTTAGGTGGTTAAAAACATTCCTTTTTGTTAAAAGGGGGGGGGGGAGAATAAATTATCACATATGTCAGAGGTAGAAAAACCCATAAAACTGTATTAAATATCTGTATTTACAAACTTGAGGTAGTAGAAAAAGTTTATTTCTTTACTCACCAGATTTAAAACTAATCCTTTCTTTAAGTCTTGCTTTCTCCTTTCCATCTCTTCATCAGTAATTCCCTTTTTTCTGGAAATGTTTCTATTTCAGATGAAGAAATTCCAGTCTTTTCGGCTTGTTGGACTTTTCTCTAGTTAACAGCAAAAAATCTATATAAAACATATTATAAATGATAAAATCAATTAGTTTTTTTATTACTACATGGTTGCAATTAGCTTTTTAAACTTGTTATTTAACCTTTTGTTTGCTTTATAAAAGACAATATTAGGCATGGTATTTTTTAAAAATCTACTTTAGCTCATGTTTACGTCTTTTTGTCCTACATCATTATAGATTGTTTAGTTAACCATACTGAAGTTGCAGATGCAGAGGACCACCCGCATGTGACAAGGTAAGTTTTATGGGTGTTCTAAACATAGTTGACATTGGGAGTCAAAACATTTAACATGGCGAGATAACTTTTGTGTGCAAGCACATAAATACACCTTAAAAGACTTTTTTCGGTTTAGCAAGTAATTGAAGATTAGATTCTCACTGCAAAGGGCTTTTATTAAACAAATTCAGTGATACGGTCAAAGAATCAATTATAAAGCACATTAATTATCATTAATTTTAATATTCTGGTTTTTGACAAAATAGTTACATGTACGAAACTCGACAAAAGATGGGTAATCTTTCTTAAAACTATTTTTTGCTCTTTATTAAAGATTGCGCTGCTTTTATAACTTGTACAGAGCTGCACGCAACAGCCAGTAATTAAAAATCAATAGCATAACTAATAAACATATAGTGAGATCAAATAGATGGCAATATACTAGTATAAGTTGAATTGAAAACTTCTCAGCACCTTTTGCATTTAAAAATGATTTCCTCACAATCAAATAATGCAGGCAAATAATATTGGGTAGTTCATTAAGTTTGAAATTACAGCCATAGGAAAATTTATTGTTACAACAAAAGTTAATCGTTATTATCAGGGATTAAATTAAAATGCTGATTTAAAATAATGATGCATAGAAACATATGAAATGCGTACATTTCAATCCTTTTTGACAAAAATACCTTTCAAGATAAGAAAAACTTTTCCTAGATCAACATAGAAACATATAAGGCCGTCTATTTCGGGGGGGGGGGGGCTGGATCCCCCCCCCCTCCGAAATCCCGAAAATTTTCGCAATGTGGCATATATTCCTCCCTTAAACTTTCCTCAACATAAGTATTTCAGTTTGAAAGTCAGCCCCCCACCCCCTCC
The DNA here is from genome assembly GCA_038502835.1 of Octonoba sinensis. Lineage (NCBI taxonomy): Eukaryota > Metazoa > Arthropoda > Arachnida > Araneae > Uloboridae > Octonoba > Octonoba sinensis. The sequence continues at coordinate 181,362,948 of CM076599.1, forward strand.
CGAAAAAATTTCTGGCTGCGGCCTTGGAAACACGTGAAATGTGTACATTTCAATCATTTATGACAAAAATACCTTTAAAGATGAAAAAAAAAACTTTCTCTAGATTAGCATTCTTGTTAAGAAGAATTAACTTTTTTAACAACAGCTAATTCTAACAACAATTGAGATTGACTAAAAAGAAGAAAAGAAAGAAAACACACCTATATATCGCTGCGCCATGTAACAAATTATTTAAAATTGCAAGTGTATGCTTGAATAACTTTATTACACATAAATCATTGCAGACAAATACTAAAACATAGTTGAACTGACAGTCATAAGCACCTTGCTATAAAAAATATCATGCAGCCAGGCATAGACGTTTCTAAATTTTCATATGCAAGGAAAGTAAACACATTAAAAATTAAAAATAAAAACACACACACGCACTTCCGTAGATCTTTTTAAAATAACATTAATCATACAAAGCATACGAAATGCAAAAATGTGCATCCTATTGCTTACCTGTAATCTTTTCTTCAAATAAACCCAAAATCCAAACACGTGCTCACATCCAGACGATCCATCTTGTTCATCGTTTCGTGCATTGCGTCTGCGCGCTCGAGTCGGGGATGGTGGCGGTTTTAAAAGACAGTGAAAATCTCCATACAGCAAAAACGTTACTGGGATTAACGCTGACGTTTTTAAAACGACACCAAACTGACTATTTTTTGCGTAAATGTCTCAAAAAGGTCATAAATTCAATTTCACGTTTCTGGCTCAGACTGTCGTTTTGAAAACGTCCTATTTTCATAAGAGACGTCTTTTGATTTCTATGTCTTAAAAATTACGTTTAGAAAACGTCACTTTGCTACTTGGGCCCTGATCGATTGAAAAAAATCATGAAAATCGGTTCATCCGGTACGAAGTTATGAGTGGACAAACAAACAAACAAAAAAAAAAACGACATACATACAATACGAATGTATAACCTCCTTCCTTTGTGAAGTCAGTTAAAAACCATGTCTCGGAAAAGTGAACAGTGACAGAATTCTGTCGTGAAGTCCAATGTTTAACAAAAAAAGGCCTTTTTGAAATTGTTTTAAAAAATATCTCGGAACGACATTAAAAGTTTACTATTACAATAATGGCACGAAAATCCCCCCCCCCCCCCAATAGGTTTCACATTTAAGCAAGGCCGTAGCCAGAAAAAATTTTTCGGGGTGGGGGGGGGGGGGGCTGACTTTGAAACACTAGTGTTGGGGAAAATTTCAGGGAGGAATATATGCTACATTGCAAAAATTTTCTGGATTGATTTCGGGGGAGGCCGACGGGCCCGAGCATATCCATTTTCTGGGCACGGCCTTGCATTTAAGGTATCTTTATGCACAATCAATTCATTGTGATGGATAAAGGTATTTTATTACGAAATTTTGTCTTAAGACTTTTTAAAATTTAACCGTAATTTTGAAGATTTGTTTCTTCAACAATTATAGAATTATATTTTTTCCAGCAGTTAACATTATGCTAAGCGAATTTTCCTATCTATGATCCACATCCGGATTTCATTTGCCTCCAACAACATTTCCTAGCACATAATATGCCCCGGTGTATTATCCAAATAATATGCCATATCATATGATTATGCATTTTACACAAAGCAATGCTATTATAGATTTCAATTGCTCGACATATCATTGCATTTTTGAACAGCATGTTGGCGACATTTCTGAAATCTGTGCCAATATGATTTATATAACCAATATAGGTACCGTAAATTTAAAGCATTGCTTTTAAAAGGTACAGCCAAACTTGTATTTTAAAAGCATTGTTGTTAAAGTATGGCTTGTTGTTTTACAAATTCTTAATACCCAAGTAGCAAAGTGACGTTTTCTAAACGTAATTTTTAAGACATAAAAATCAAAAGACGTCTCTTATGAAAATAGGACGTTTTCAAAACGACAGTCTGAGCCAGAAACGTAAAATTGAATTTATGACCTTTTTGAGACATTTACGCAAAAAATAGTCAGTTTGGTGTCGTTTTAAAAACGTCAGTGTTAATCCCAGTAACGCTTTTGCTGTATGGAAAAGAATTATTCCAAGGCCGTAGCCAGAATTAATTTTTTTTTTTTTTTGGGGGGGGGGGCTAACTTTGAAACACTTATGTTGAGGAAAGTTTCAGAGAGGAATATATGGTATATTGCAAAAAATTTTAGGATTTGGGGGGGGGGCGTGCCCCCCCCCCTCCTCTGGATACGGCCTTGAATTATTTTGTTACTATTTTTAATCATTGTATAGATTTATAGCAAAAGAATTTATCAAAGAACGGCTATGAAACTAAATTGGCTCTAGAGTAGAAGTGAAAATTGTTTTTTATTGTGTATCTATATAATAATTCACACATTATGTACCACACACTGAATAAGAATTAATTACTCTTGCAGACGAATTGAAAAAGTTGGTTTTTATGAAGGTCTTTTATTGAAGATAAGCACTTTAAGTGGTTAAAAACATACATTTTTGTAAAAAAGAGGGGGGGGGGGGTGAGAGAATAAATTATCATATATGTCAGAGGTAGAAAAACCCATAAAACTCTGTTAAATATCTATATTTACAAACTTGAAGTTGTAAAAAAAGTTTATTATTTCTTTACTCACCAGTTTTGAAACTTATTCTTTCTCTAAAGCTTGCTTTCTCATTGAAGCCTCGTCACTAATAATTCCTTTTTTTCCTCGAATGTTTCCATTTCAGGTGAAGAAATCCCACATTCTTTTCGGCTTGTGGTACTTTTCTCTAGTTAACAGAAAATAATCTATAAAAAATATAATATAAATGTAATCTATATAAATATTTATATTAAATATAAATGACAAAATCAATTAGTTTTTTTAATTGCCACATGGTTGCAATTAGCTTTTTCAACTTGTTATTTAACCTTTTGTTTACTTTATAAAATTTAAGACGATATTTGGCACAGTATTTTTTAAAAATCTACTTTACACAGTAGTGTAGTCCTGGAAGAAATGCTGGGGGGACGATTACATATATGAACATCAAAAAATGGGGGTACGCTTGTGTTAAAATTCAAAATAACTGGGGGGACGTTTGTGTTAAAACAAAAAGCTAGGGGGACGCCGTCCCCCTGCGTCCTCCCTCGACTACACCACTGATTTTACCTCATGTTTACGTCATTTTGTCCAACATCATTATGATTGTTTAGTTAACCATACTGAAGTTGCAGAGGACCACTCACATGTGACAAGCCAAGTTTTAATGGGTTTCCTGGACATAGTTGATAATGGGAGTCAAAACATTTAACATGTTGAGATAGCTTTTGTGTGCAAGCACATAAATACACCTTAAATTTTTTTTTTTCCGTTTAGCAAGTAATTGCAGATTATATTCTCACTGCAAAGGGCTATTTGTTAGACAAATTCAGTGATATGGTCAAAGAATCATTTAATTATAAAGCACATTCATATTCATTAATTTTAATATTCTGGTTTGTGTGACAAAATAGTTACACGTACGAAACTAAACAAAAAATGGGTAAACTTTTTAAAAAATTATTTTTTGCTCTTTATTAAAAGATTGTGCTGCTTTTATAACTTGTGCAGAGCTGCATGCAACAGCTAGTAATTAAAAATCAATAACATATAACTAATAAACATATAATGAGATCAAACAGATGGCAATATACCAGTTAAAGTTGAATTGAAAACTTCTCAACACCTTTTGCATTTAAATATGATTTCCTCACAGTAAAATAATGCAGGCAATATTAGGTAGTTCATTAAGTTTGAAATTACTGCCATAGGAAAACTTATTGATACAACAAAATCATTATTATCTGGCATTAAATTAAATTGCTGATTTAAAATAATGATGCATAGAAACATATGAAATGTGTACATTTCAATCATTTATGACAAAAATATCTTTAAAGATAAAAAAAACTTCTCCTAGATTAGCAGCTAAGTCTAACAACAATTGAGATTGATTTAAAAAAAAAAGAACGAAAGAAAACACCTTATATTGATACGCCCATGTACCAAATTATTTAAAATTTCAAGTGTATGCTTGAATTATTTTATTACGCATAAATCATTGCAGACAAATACTAAAACATAGTTGAACTGACAGACAGTCATAAGCACCTTATTGTTATAAAAAAATATCAAGCAGCCAGCCATACCTGTTTCTAAATTTTCACATGCAAGGAAAGTAGAAACATTAAAAATAAACACACACACACGCGCGCACTTCCGTACCTCTTTTTAAAAAAACATTGATAATACAAAGCATACGAAATGCAAAAAAAATGCATCCTATTGCTTACCTGTAATCTTTTCTTCAAATAAACATAAAATCCAAACACGCGCTCCCATCGTACCATCCAGACGATCCATCTTGTTCATCGTCGATCGTGCATTGCGCATGCGCGCTTGAGTCGGAGATGGCGATTTTAAAAGACTGAAAATCTCCATACAGCAAAAACGTTACTGGGATTAACGCTGACGTTTTTAAAACGACACCAAACTGACTATTTTTTGCGTAAATGTTTCAAAAAGGTCACAACTTCAATTTTTACGTTTCTGGGCTTAGACTGTCGTTCTGAAAACGTCCTATTTTTACAAGAGACGTCTTTTGATTTTTATGTCTTAAAAATTACGTGTAGAAAACGTCACTTTGCTACTTGGGTAAAGAATATAAAAACTAAACTAAAAAAGAAAACAGTATATCATACTTGCAATTGTCATGATGCTCATTTAAACCAGCATTAGAGAGGAATGAATCATCACCTATAAAAAAGCAAATTTACAGTTTACTGTTGAAATAAGAAACTTCGTTCACGCACCTAATGAAAAAAAAAAAAAACACAGAGAAAACACCACAAGCAAGGAAATCATCCACCACGACACACGAAGGCTAGGGGCCGTTCATAAATGACGTCACGCTTTTCCCCCATATATTTGACCCCTCCCCCCCTTTGTCACAATATGTCACACTTCAGCGGACCCCCCTCCCCCCCTTTGTCACGCTTCACGCTATGTTGCATAATGCATGATGTCACACTTCTTGTTAAACCCTCCCCTTGTCACAATTTCACGAACCCCCCTGCCCCTCGAAGCGTGACATCAGTTATGAATGATGCCCTAGCTACTTTCGGCTGGATGAACCACATACACACGCCAAAGTAGTCGGAGGTCAATAAAATCACCTCAAGTTACTGCAGGAGTTTCTGGTAAATGGTTGGAGTCCCTAGACACCTCAGCCCTAGATAGACCGGGCCGAATCCGCCATACCTGACACCCCCTTTAGACGGATCTGACATTTTCAACGCAATTAGCAATGAATGCCTGGAAACTTCTTTCCAGTGAAGTACATAGGCACGTGGCTACAGGAAATTTCTTTTAATGCTTGTCTACAAAGCAGCTCAACTCATCTCGGCGTTTGGGGAGAGACGAGAGTTTGCATTAAGTACTACTACTTCTACTTCCGCCTCTTACTCTTGATGTTTGTGTTGTTGTGTATGTCTCGTTTCATGTTCGTGTTAAAGCGTCTTTCATTCTTCGAATAAATTTTATAGTCTTTACTTCATTCACACATGCCACTAAAAACACAATATGCGTTTCGTAAACCGAGTGAAATTTTGCGTTTCTCGCCAGAGTTCGCTTCTTCTCGGCTGTTGTCTCGGCATCACTCTCTCCCTCCTCCTACTTCCCGCGGCGGAAGAGCACTGCCCCTGGCAACAGAATGTCCCGCCGAGCACCCACCTGTCGGAACTGTCGACCCATCGGACGACAGTTGACGAATACCAGCCCATTCTCAACCTGAACAACAAACCGCGGAAGAATTCTCATTTCGAAAAGCCCCAAGTTCCTAGGTCGAGGTACTACTCCACGGAACTCGGCATCCGCGACAAGTTGTTCGTCGGCGTCTTGAGCACCTCGCAGACGATCTCGACCCTGGGCTCCGCGCTCAACCGCACCCTCTCCAAGCACGCGAGCAGGGTCCTCTTCTTCCTGCAGGGCTCCGAGGCGGGAGACCCCGACGCGAACGTGGTGGCCTTCGCCCAGAGGCGGGAGATCCTGGCGCCCTTCGACGTGCTGCGGCACGTGTCGGAGAATCACCTCGAAGAGTACGACTTCTTCTTCTTCGCACGCGACACCACGCACGTCCGGGGGAGGAAGCTGTCGGAGCTGGCGTCGAGCATCAGCGTCGCCCGGAGCGTGCACCTGGGGAGGCCCCTGGACCCGGACTCCCTGTACTGCTCCCTGGAGGCGGGGATCCTGCTCTCTCGTTCCGTGTTGCTGCAGACGGTGACCGACCTGGAGTGGTGCGTACAGCACGCTTTCTCCGAGAGCGACTCCGACAACTTCGGGCGGTGTATCCTGCACGGCACGGACCGGCCCTGTGCTTCTTCTGTACAGGTATGGCTCCGGTCGCGCCGGTAAATACGACGGGACCCATAAAGTCCGGTCGTCCCCGTATTACGTCGAGGCGGTACGCGGAGGGAGGGCGCCCCCCCCCCCCCCCAATTTTTTTTGCATTTTAACATAAGAGTCCCTCAACTTTTGATTTCAATTGCTTATCTTTCCATGCATAAGCGTCCCCCCAACTTTTTTTCTGGACTACACCACTGGAGAGGGGGGGGGCCCGAAATGTTTCTCAATGTAGCATATATTACTCCCCGAGACTTTCCTCGACATAAGTGTTTCGAAGTCGGGCCTCCTCTCAAAAAATTTCTGGCTGCAGCGTTGTATGACATAATGTGGGGACGTCTCTATTGACCACTTATGTTTGCCAAATTTGGGTGGGAGCAGTAGAAGAAAACTCTCTCTGAGAGGTACGCCTCATTATTCCTATATTTATTTGTTTATGTGATGACAAAAATAACTTTTACGGGATATTTTTGTCTGATATTACTGTCTTATCGATGAGTCGACTCAAAAGAGAAAATCTATATTTCTGATTCTCAGTTTCATCATTACCCTGCTCATAACTAGAAATCTAGTTCCAATTAATATTAATAATAATGAAGGAATACTAATTACTTTTTACTTGTTAATTGGTTTTCTTGGAAAAATATTTTAGCATTTGGAAATGAAATTGTTTGAGCCCCCCAAACCCCATGATTTTTAAATCCTGCAGTGGTTCCCAACCTTTTTTCTCTTGCGAACCCCTTCCGAGATCCGAAAGAAATTCAGTAGTCCTTAGTAACGGGTAACAAAACTATTAAAATTTGCAAGCACATTTACTTGTCTCACATAACATGCTGAGTCATGTCATCCATGGTGCACAAACCATGTTCGGAACAAGAAATGGCCGCTTCCAAATCCGAGTCTGTCGGCCATTGGCTTCTAACCAAATTTCCCAGTTTTCACCTAACTTTTATGATGCCTCAAATCACTACTAATAATGTTACTGTTGCTTAATATTCTACCCACAGTAAAATACCCTCCATCCACAATGAGTGTTTTGATTCTGAAGCCTCTAAAATCATATCACTCACCTTAATGACCTCCCTCGAACTAAGAGGCATCCCTAGCAATCCAATCACGCCGACAAGAACTCCGAATGTCAACGAAACCAATTGAATACCTTTTCGCAACGTTGGGTGAGAGCCAGGTTCATACTGACAGCTGGCTGATGATTTAGCCACCCCTACGCACCCCATGCCTGGGAAGCAAACCAAGTTCCTGGACATTTTGGAATTCCAGTCCCTCAAAATTAAAACATACTAAATTACCTCATAAACTGCATAAAATACGGTACAACAGAAAATATTTAAAAATATGTAAAACATACTAAATTTTAGCAGGAGCAAAAACTTCAGCAAGCAACACTTTGCCCCGCCCCCCTCCCTAGAAAAGAGAATTAACAAATTCTTGAACTATATATCCTATTTTTAATATGAATTTAATTGTTTACATTAAAAATCTGACACATAGTTTTACCTTTTTTGTTTAGGTTTGTGAATGAATGTTCTTCAGAAATGATTTTAAAATCTTGAAATGCGCAATGTACGTGGTTGCTTACAGCCTTGTTTATATTATCTTTTGCAATAATTAGATTTTTAAAATTATATATATGTCATTGGAATTAAAACGGCTGCCAAATTTTATCTGGCTAAACAAACATGGCAGGCTTTTTTTGGTTTAAACTGCTTTCTCCAATAAAAGCCGGCTCTCATTAAAAAAATATTAAAACATTTTTAAAAAAAATTATTTATATCATTGATACAATTAAATGATTAGTGTCATGGCAAAATACTTGAAATAAAAATGAAAATTATTTCATAAAATGATGCATCACAAAAATAGCAAAACAAAAAGTGTTCCTTATTAGAAATTAGTTTAGATTCACTACAATTTAAACGATTTATTTTAAAAAATTTTCACTAAGAATTCAAAAGTTCACTCAAAGTTTCAAATGCTGTGTAAACTAAATATTGCCAATCATTTGCTTTAGTCTTTAAGTAATTATCTTTTGTGTATTTTGATGCACCTTTTGCATTTTTTATGCTTTTTCAGCATTTTAAACTAGTTTTCTGCTCCAACTGAAAATAAAAACTTTTTGTGAAAAAAAATCACATAAAATAAAGCGGCCCATCTTGAAGCAGACCAACTGATCAACGTCAGCAGCCAATATGAAATTCTACTGCAATGATATTGATGTAAAAAAATTCTTTGCCATGTTTTAAAAAAAAATCCTTGTGTAAAAGCAAGCCAACTACTCACCACAGGTGACTTCCTTTACATTTTCACGATGAGTAGTGCTGTGGGATAACACTAGTTTAGTGTATTAGTTTTATGTAAGTATTTTGTTAAAGAAAAGGAAATACTTGAAGTTGTAAGTATAAAAACAGAAACTTCAAAATCACTTTGTTTTTCTTCTTTTTCTTGCCTTGAGCAAAAGACTTTTTTGTTTGTAGTGTGAAATATGTGCTAGAAAAACATTAACAAATGTAGCTAAAAAAACGTAGGTAAAAACCATGGTTTTTACTTTCCTGTCCAAAACTATATTTTTAGTGAAATTGCATTTTGTGAGCTAATATCAAAATCAGAATAAAATGTATTAAAGTAATATTTTATTAATATTAAAATGTAAGTAAACTTGATAAAACTTACACATAGAGATGATTCTAATCTAGTTATGTAAAAGTTTAATAAGAATACCTCTGGTTAATCTGCTTTTATCTGGTAAGTTAACATTGCCTTACTTTCAAGAAAATGGCATAGTTCCATTTCATGTTCTGTCACTCAATGGCCGCCCATCTACTCTAGGAAAAGGCTGATAATATTTCTAAAAATCATCAAGTTAAAATATTTTTTGTTTGCCGTCGTTACGGAATACATTATGTCAAAAATGAAAATTTTGGTAGTTTTAAAATATAAGTGCCAACATTTTATCGTCCATTTATTATTCTTTAATCGCAGATTTGAAAAACAAATTTTTGTTGAAACATTATGTAAAACATTATCATACAAAAACGATAAACAATTTTTAGTTTTTTCCTTCTAAATATATAGTAGCATTTAATGACAATTGAAGGATTTGCAGCAACAAAGAGTTAACTCCAATTTTTATGATCCCTTTTATATCTCCTGGAGTGAACTTCATGTTGCCTCAAGCAAATGCAGCAGTCGACTCATTCCAGCGGATGCCTCGAGAACTATCAATGGGAGATAACTCCTTGATGAACCTAGCGAAAGAATGATCTCCCCCCCCTCCCCCCCAAGAAACGGTTGTTAACTCTGTTTGGCCTAAAAGTGGAGTTAACTCCTTTTTGATGCAATCCCCTCAATTATGAGGCATAAATGGAAATGAATTTTTAGTTACTTTGGTAGTGGTTATGAATTTCTTTTCATAATGCTTGCCAACTATTATACAAGGAAGCTTTTATGTAATAGAATTATTAGCAATTTTTTACTTTTTTTCATGTAAAATATATTTTTTAAAATATCATTTCAGAGAAAAATATTATCAACTATTGATTATTTACAACGAAATAATATTTGTGCATTGCTAATATTGCATTAGATACTAATTGATTAGATTAGACCCCATTAGCTCACTTTAGCATCATACTTCTGGACAGATTTAGACGTCCCAAACCCCAACCCTGTTAAAGCATTGCTTCTAAGTGAGAAGTATGGTTGAGGGGAGGTATAGGATGTCATATGTATTTGCTTACTGACACAACACTCGACTATAGAAGAAGCAGAATTTGATTAATCTCCCAACCTGGTCTTAATTTCAGTCTCCTTTTGTGTGGGAAAAAAAGTCTATTGTGTGTTAGCTATAATATTAGACAGGGATTTAATAAGAGAGGCTCATAAAATTAAGCACACAAACTATAGGTGAAAAGTGGGAAATTTGGTTAGTAGCCAATGGACTCTGTTCTGTTAGTCGACACTTTTAACATTGCCGATAAGAATTAAAACCTAACTCTACAATCGTTTAGAAAATAAATACATTATTGAAGTAAAGCAAGAAATATGCGGATTCGATTTTGCACACGCTATTATTATTTAGAACTTTTAAAATCATTTAAATAAGGTAAATGACCCGACACTGCTCTAGTAGTCGACACTTAGATCTTTAAGCTCCTAAAATAAGCGAATGTAACATTGAACTTGAATAAAATGATCAGAACCTATAGCCAACGATTCCTAGTGCCGGTTAATAGAACTAAAGTTGCTGTGAAGCATCTATGCAAGTGCATGGATCATAATATTTAATAGCTGCCTCTATGTGCTGCTCTTTACTGAAGCCAATCCATAAGAAGGTTAGGGATTTGGAGAAAATATATGGGAAAAAAGTGTAACATCATTTATGAAGGGTCCCTTAGTCATTTTTAAAATGATTTCTCCAAGTGAACAGCATAAAATAGATGATATTCATTTCTGTCCACTACTAATGCAAATACCTGTCTTATGAATGTTCACTATAGATACAAATGAAGCGTTTAGTAAATGTGACGTAAAAATCCTCATTTTTCCATGATGCATTTCTTAATCTCCACTTTTCACCTACAATACAAACCCAAAAATGGTAATCAGCATTGTAAAATACATTGTGGTTGTGTAACAACCAGGGTTGGCCGGTTTTAACCACAGGTGGTTTTAACCACTGTTTTGACCGGTTTTAACCTGCCCGGTCAAAATTGTTTTGACCACCCAAAGTGGTCAAAACTCAAATAATACTGTAATGTGTTTATGTTATTATGATCCCCTGTTTATGCAGAATACTACTTGTCCAGTTTAGCTTGAGAAAACCCATGCTGTGCAGCATTGTATCATATTGTCATATGTCCATATTTGCAAGGTATAACAAACAAAATGAATATGAATCAAATTCTTTATTTGGAGCCCTTTTGTGTTTTTGATGCACTGAAGTGACTGAAGGTGACAAACAATGGTAAAACAATTACCAATCTAATTCTGCTGCAGCCCCCTTTTTGTTTAGCATTTTGTAACAAACAACAAGTTTGGAGGCTTTTTCTAAGCCTAATCTGTTTTGTAATTTGTTTTGCATAAAACTATAATTTGAGAACAATCTTTCCATGCCAGCAGCACTTGATGGGCAGTTGTGACAGTGGATGACAAAATTTGAAAACTCTTCATTGATCATAGCTTTTTTTCATTGATTTCCACCATATTGATGCTTTTACATTGTTTCGCACTTCAGAAGTGAAATATGATCTTGGAAACGGGTCTTCTTCAGCTTGGAAGGAAATGACAAACGGGAGGTAGGCAGGATTTAGTTCTGATAACCAAATGCGTGTTGATTCTTGTTGTGGTGCTGTCGGTCCTTCTCCCATGTATTTTAGATCCAACAAATATGCGAGAATATGAGCTGGTGTGATAGCCTGTTCAAACCGAAATCTGAGGATGTCAGCATAAGGTGTTAGTTCATTGTTGTTTACAAGCTTTAACCACTCGCAACAAGCAGTAGAAATATTAGCCTCTTCCCATTGCAGATTATCCAAAGCAGCAGCCACGGGTTTCAGTTGCTTATATAAAGATTTCGCTTCTTTATATATAGAAACATCATTTATTATTTTTGTGATGTTTTTATCAATATCTGATTCATGATCATCCACAATCTTCAAATAAAACTCATGATTCAATCAGCATGAAAAAGAGACAATGTTTTCATGTAACTAAGTTACTATGAGTATGATGAAAGGTTGCATCATGCTAGCTTTGGTAGCAGCCAATCAATAAAAAGGGGCAGGGCAGAGGCAGTAATCAACCAATGAGAAAATGGGTGATGCAAGAAAATGTTCATTACATTATTAGATAGCATCCTTATTTCACATTATATTGGAAATTGGATACTGCATATTAAAACTGCAATCCCTCTTAATTTAGAATATTTGCCTCATTTATTTTAGTCATAAGCTTATTTTTTAAACCATATTTCAATTTCAACCTTGCTTGCTGTTATTATTTCTCAGTTTAAGATACTTTTACTTACTGCCTATTAAATTGGGGGGGGGGGGGGGTGTTGCATCTGACCAGTGCCCCGGTCAAAATAAAAAATCAGTGGCTTTTTGCCAACCCTGGTCACAACATAATTCTAAATTTAATTTTAGATAAACTCCATTAAAAGAAAGATTTGAGCTTCATTTTACACAAATTAACAATAGCAACATGCACTGCTGTAGATATGGGGAGTGTTTTGAGGATGAAACCCTCCCTGAAATGGTAAAGTGTCTAGAATTTAAACTCTTGTAAAACCATGAAATGAACTGATTTCTCCCGAAGAACCCCCCCCCCCCCCCCGAATCAGATACACTACTACAGTCGACGCTCGTTATAACGACCACGCATTATAAAGACCATTCCATTATAACGACCAGTGATAAAAGCCCCAACTTTCTTCCTATGAACTCTATGTTAATTTGCTTTCGGTATAACGACCGTTCTGTATCGCCCAATCCAATACAGCGACCGCATTCAACGGACACTATTTCCGGTATTTTTCCAAAAAGAACATGTTTCTAAATTTGTAACTTGAAATGACCTTGATTATAGTTTACTGACAAGCTGCATGCAGCCTTCAGTGTTCAGTCAGTCCAACTTTGACAGGGGGAGGGGATTACCACTCACCATAGTATGGAAAGAATAGAGAGGGGGAGCACGTGGACTTTACGGATTTTAGGAAAAGGGGTTGACAGATGTATTGGTAGTTTTTGTCATTTGAATCACGTGTTTTCCCAAGGGTCGATTCTCCGAAATACGAGGAGTCTTGCTGTCCGTGACTGGTGGTGTCATGTCAGCTCAGAAGTTCTGCTTCCAGAAATGTGAATGAGAGGGTTCGAGAAAAATTAACCTGCTCTTCAACCTGAATGTTGACAGGTTCCAGGTCACGTGCCTTGGATTAGTTATCCTCTGGGGGAAGGAGCGAAAAAAGAATAAGGTTCTTCAGTGAAATGCATACTGCAAACAGGAGTTGCATTTTCGCTATTGAACGAGATGGCAGGTTCAAACAAGCGCAATGCGATATGTCTAGATACTAAAATTAAAATCTTAAATGAAGTTGATAAAAAAGTTTAAAAAAAATGCGAAATTGCTAGAGTTTTCAAAATTCCCAAAAGCACCTTATTTGGCATCATTAACAACCGGGACTCAATTTTAAGAAAAGAAGAAATTGGAGTCAAATCTTCTAGAAATCGGTCCCGTGAAGGGAAATTTCAGAAGATCGAAGAAGGTTTATATGAATGGTTGAAAATAATGCGATCAAAAAATGTCCCAATAGATGGAAATTTGCTGAAGTCAAAAGCTCTAACTTTTGCTCAAAAAATGGACATTGACGAAACTGTGTTCAAAGCTTCGGACGGATGGTTGCAAAAATTTAAAACCAGACATGGTCTTTCATTCCGGAAGCTTTGTGGCGAAAGTGGTTCTGTGAATGAAGAAGCAGTGGACACATGGAAAAAAGAAAAGCTGGAAGAAATTATCAAAAATTATACTCCAGAGGATATTTTTAACGCAGACGAGACTGGACTGTTTTTCATGATGAAACCTGATAAATCTTTCGTTTTAAAAAACGAAACTGCGAGTGGAGGGAAAGAAGCCAAGCAAAGACTAACAGTTCTCTTATGCTCAAATATGTCTGGTACTGAAAAACTTCCACTCTTAGTGATCGGAAAATCAAAAAAGCCGAGATGTTTTAAAGGACTCAAAACCTTACCTGTCACGTACAAAAACAACTCCAAATCGTGGATGACATCTGTCATTTTTGAGGAATGGCTACGTTGCTTGGATAAGCAAATGACAATTCAAGGTAGAAAAATTATTCTTGTAATTGATAACTGCACGGCTCATCCCAAACTAAATGGGTTGAAATCAATCACCGTGGAATATTTTCCACCTAATGTCACATCTGTTCTTCAGCCACTAGACCAAGGGGTCATTATGAGTTTTAAACGCAATTATAGGAAGTTACTACTGCGAAGAGTTGTTTCTGCACTCGACGAAGATCAAGATTACAAAGTTGATGTCCTAACAGCTTTGCATCTCTCTAAAGCAGCATGGAATGACGTCTCAGAAAAAACCATCAAGAATTGCTTCCATCATGCTGGTTTTAAAAAGCAAGAGGAAAGGGAATCTACTGCTGAAATAATTAGTCCGGCAATCGAAGATGAAAATTTCGTTGAAGAAGAGGAAATGCTGCAAGAAATTTCTCAGAAAATGAACATGGATGCAACGTTGAACTTTGACGATTACGCTAAAATCGATAATGACTTGGAATGTGTCGAGCATCTGTCAGAAGATGAACTAATTTCCCGTTATTGTGGACAGGAAGAAATTGATGCATCATCATCAGATGAAGAAGAGGAAGAAATTGTAACAAAAACTCCTAGCATAAAAAATGTGTCTAATGCTATCGAGACTTTAAAATGTTTTTTTGAAAGGCAAGAAAATACAGCACACTATTTGTCATCAATAACTGAAATGGAAAATTATGTTTTGCAAAAATCACATGTGCTAAAAAGGCAAACAACCATTTCTGATTTTTTCTTCCGAAAATGAATGATTTGCAAGTATGTAATTTTTTCCTTATATTTTCTACTTTAAAATCTGTTTAACATTTTATTATAACATATTGCACTGATAATTTTTTTTAAATTCCAGTGATAAAATATAATTTGAGCATTTTGTTGGAATCTTTGAAAAATTGGCAATTTTAATGGAATTACTATACTGCATGATGCATGCATATACATTTTTAAATTCTACCTCTTATAGCAACCACCCGTTATAAGGACCTTTTTTTGTGGAACGGAGATGGTCGTTATATCGAGCGTCGACTGTATTTACATTTAGCACCTACTAGCAATATGAATTAACATAGTATAGGTGCTAAATGTAAATAGCATTGTGCATAATTGAAAAAGGCCAATAAAGATCAGTTTTATAATAAAAGCCAGAAAGTCTGGTCTTTTCTTAAAAAAAATCAACCCTAAATTTAAAAAATGCGTCGGTTTTTTTTTATTTTCTAAACTTTGCATAAATGTACTTTATTTTAATTACAAAAGTATTTTAAATTTGCCTCATAGTTGATGTTTCAAATTATATTTATCCACTTGAAAAGTGTTCAAATTTAAATTAAAAATATCAGATTTAAATCTAAAGAAGCAAATAAATCTCATTTTTTATGATACATAAAAAAAAATATTTTTTCATATACCCTGGCTACAACGATGGACACGGTAGTGTATCTGATTATAATTCTTGCACAATAGTAATTGGGACTTGTAATAAAAAAAAAACGTAAAAGATTGAATTGAATTCTTTTCTAAGATTTTTTTTGCTGTTGCTTCTAATGCCACTTGCTCCCCTTTGCAGAGCCACCAGGAATAAAGGCAGGCAGTAAGGGAGCGGCTTCCGT
This sequence comes from Octonoba sinensis, assembly GCA_038502835.1. Taxonomy (NCBI): domain Eukaryota; kingdom Metazoa; phylum Arthropoda; class Arachnida; order Araneae; family Uloboridae; genus Octonoba; species Octonoba sinensis. The sequence goes on from CM076599.1 coordinate 181,378,836, forward strand.
TTATAGATGAGCTCTACAACGGTGGAAAGGGCGACTTGGATGACACCAAATGATGCCACCACAAATGTGCCACCTTCCTTTTTTTTAACTTAACACTAGAAAGACGGAGGGGCCTATGTCGCCCCTTTCAATGTTTGCTGTTCAGTAATTCATATAATAATCGTGCAACTGAATGCAGTGTAACTTTCCGACTTTTCCTGATGGAACCCTATTTTAGAGCTTAATTATTTTTATTTTACCCTCGCAGAAGCGAAAATATTGAACCTTATACCTAGAATGACGGGAGGGGCCACCGTGGGCCCTGAGGTATTTTACAATGGAATTGGTTAAATTCTTCTTTCTTTTGATGGCTGTAGTCTGACCTTGACCTTTCTCTTTTTACAACCAGTGTCAATCCAAAATGCTGAACAAATGCAACGCCTGGCTGGCTGGACAATGGCGATTGCTCGTCCAAAGATAGATAAGTTTTATCTTTTAACGTGAGAAAGTAAATGCCAGATACACTCAGCTGTTGTATAGGGATCAGAGATTATGCATGGGGCATTCAAAAAGAAATTCAGAGAAAATTATCCGCCAAATTCTCGGAAGGGCCACACTGGCCATACATCTTTCTAGGTATACGGGAATTTTCTGTCTTTCTAGTGTTAAGAGACATTCTCCACCCTCCGTTAGCCTCGGGACTTTGGGGTCCACGGATTTTACATGCACGTATCCCCAAGTGTACATTGTGGGTCTTCAGCAGGTCGGGTATTGAACATATCTTCAGGTCGGAAGCCCGACATCCTGACCACTGGGCTGCCACAGTCCTCAAGATGTTTTTTATTTGTGTTGATTGTTTTCTAGATCATTCACATCCCGTTTGCATAATTTTAGTATGAAATTATCGGGTCCATGCTGCCTCATTAAAATTATCTTGTCGATTAATTTATAGGGCCTTAATAAAAAACCACAGGTTCCTAAACTCTTTTTATCCAGTGGCCCCTTGTCATTTCTTCCTGTTTTTTGTGCACCTTAGGCCCCTATCCTCCACCAGACTCCTACCTGTTAGCCAAGGCCTCGAGATTACTTTTGCATGCAGCTGATGAGTGTTTGGCAACGACCCATCAAAAAGTAGCTAACTACCAACTAGTCTAAATGAAACTAGTTGCAACTAGTAAACTATTTTTTTTTCTGAGACTAGTTGTAACTAGTAGTTATCTGTTCTCCAAAAGAAGTTAACTGCTAGTTAAAGTTAGAGGCTTATAGACCTCTTTGGGAACCACTGGGTTTAGATGGTAGAAAGAAAAAAAAATATTAGATTGTAGAACATTTGAGGAGAACAAGTGCTTAGGGGGATGATCTAACACCTTTTTTTATGTTAAAATGTTTTGTGGCAGTTGTTCTTTTATGTGAAAAGAATTGTCATTTGTTCATTCCTTAATGTACTGAGGAGGTAAATTGTATACTTGTATTTTGTGTCTTTTGGGCATTTTTATGTAGTACCTGAATCTCGGCAGGTTGTAGGGGATCTTTGGGTAGGTGCTAAAAAAAGAATTTTTTTTTTTATCATTTTAGTTAGTGGCTCATTATTGCAAGGGTCACGCCACAGGAAATTCAGGTGCATCTTTGGACACTTCACAAAATTGCAATCAGTGCCGTACATAGACTTAGGTGCGCCTCCCCGCAAGATTTAGAAATGCGGCCCATCTTTGGCTTATTACAAAATATTGAACAAAAACACTACGAGGTATATGCACAGGGATGGACTGGGACCCCTAAAAGGGCGGTGGACCAACTAACCAAAGGACACACACACATTATCTATAGGATGGTATCTGCGTGACACATGAGGTTTTAATGCCTCCTTTGGAAAAGTTAAACTCCTAATATCAGTCAATCAGTCATAACTTCATGGCATAACTTAGCTTGTTTTGCACGAAATGCTTATGCTGCAGTCTCATTTGAAATTTTGTTTTAACTGGAAAACAGAGGTGACTATTCTAATCTAGGCTTAACTGATTGGATGAATACATAATTTGTACTAAACAGTAAGTTAAAAGCAAAAATAATTTTAGGATTATATTAAAGTACAAGGTTGTTCTTACATTTTATGTTTGTTCGTTTCTTTTTTTTTCTTTTTTAAATAGGTGGAAATAAAATTATTATTAATTAATACAAGAACAAAGGAATCTACAACGAAAAGAAAAATTCATTACTGGACTTTTGTATACTTTTTTCGTTCATTCTCCTTAAATATTTCTATGTGCGTTAAAATTATTCTTTAGGCACATGGAGAGAGGCACCATATTTACCATCATTGAGAAAACGAAAATGGAGCAATTTTGTTCAAAGAATCGGGGACCTTTATGAAATACTTAATCTGAGTTATTTCTTGTTTTTTTAGAATTTTAACAATAATTGATTTGAGAAGTAATTTTTCACTGGATTTTCGAAGAAAAATTATTTACATAAGCGTGCTTCGTACATAGGGGTATAGCGTAAATCAAAACATACACCGTTTCGAAGAAACCAATTCTAAATAATAATTAAAAATTGCTACTCTGTACTGCATATTATTTATTATATTACTTATTTATTAACAATATTCTCATGTTATTATTCAGAAACACTATTCAAAAGAATAAAATTAATAATCGGTTTATATTTAACAATGACAGACTTTACACAGTGTCACCGAAATATTTTAGTATTTAAATCTAATGTAAAAATTTTTATGGTTTGATACTTTTAGTTATTGTTTGTCCCGTATTTAAAATATGAAACAAAAAATGTATGTGCAGTTAATATTTTGATAATCTAAAAGCAGGAGTAAGAGTAAAACTAATCTACATTGACCTTCAAAAGCCTTTTTCTTACATTCTATTAGATAATTGTCCCGCAGTGGACCAGTCGGTAGAAGCTCGATTCCCGCAGAACGCCAAAAGTGAAGCAGCACTGACTAAGGTCTGTTTGGCTGTTTGGGAGGGCGACAACCTCTCGCCGCTGGTTGCTGCGGTCCGTGTACGCTGAAGGGAGGTGGTGCACGTTAAATAGGTCGTGGCTCCAATGTCCTCCAAGAGAGACAATACCTCTAGGGTGCCAATGTCCTCCAAGTGAAATGATACCTCTGGGGGTGCCAATCCCAGGTGACGGTCTCTCATCTGGTAGCTGGTTCAAAAAACTAAGAGACCTATCAAAGGGGCGGAAATCGGACTCCTGCCTACAAGGGCCCCGTTAGACTCGGGAGCAGCGTACCCATTCTTCCTCGCCGACGACATATTAGATTTTTTTCTGTGGTAACAGTTTATTTAGAGTAATGGTTAAGACAGTTTTATAAATGAATAAACAAATGTTTAACATATTACTTATGTAAATGACACGTTAAAAATTATGTGTTAATAAATATAATCATATCGATTGATTCTTGAGAAATATAAAATTTGTATGATTTATTTCAAGATAAAAATGAAACTAACCAACTGCCTGGCATTGCAGCCCATGTTGGACCATGGCCTCCCTGGTAATTCTACCCTGTAATTCTAATTGTATGAAATTAATATAGTATAAATATATATATTAACTTTACTTTTCAGATAGTTGCGATAAAAAAATATGTGTTATTTTTTGGTTATCAATATAATAACTAGAAATCGAAACAATAGTTAAATTACAGCATAGGCGTAACCAGGGGGGGGTGTTCAACCCCCCCCCCCCCATTGGGTATTTACTTATTTAGGTACATTTAGGCACACAAAAAAATTTCTGGCTACGGCCTTGCAAAGCAGATATTTTTTTTCCTAAGAAAATTAAACACATATGCATATGACTTTCTTTCCTCTTTCTTTGAAGGGTTGTGATCATGACCAAAGTATGCAGCTCATAATAAAGAGGACTTTTCATCTGGTTATAATCAACCCCCTTATCACCTTGGGGGTGGGGGTGGGGGTGTTTACAGCGCGAAAGGTAGCTTCAATCACTGTACCACACACAGACAAACAGATATCCTTTCAATCACTCCAGAGGGTTTTCTTTCCTTCTTGATGTCTTTTTTACCCAAAGGCAGCAATTTGGGAATACAATCACACAAGTAATAAGTTTCGTGGAAAATATTGTGCTCTACTGTGCTGCAGGTGCTGGGGTCTGAAAATGAAGGACCCCTAGCCAAAAATTGTCCTAATGGGTTAAACCCTCAAGCCAGGAAGGGATGCTCATCAAGAAACTTAAAGAGCAGTTTGTACTTATTTATGACTTCCTGTCTGAACACCCATTTTGGTAAACTCTTTTTTGTAGATGAGCCGATTGGAAAACTGATGAACTGTATTTGCATTGCATTCTCATTTACAGATGTTCTCTTATCTCTTATATTTTAAATGTGTTTTTTTTTCTTATTATGGTCCATTACTGATTGCATTACGACTCTGGAAGTCATGCGTTCAACGTTTCCAATCTCACTGCTAAGGTTTAATGCTGCATTTTAATTTACAATCAAGTATTATTTATATTTTAGTTAAATTTTTAATTATTTTCGATACATAATAATGTTTGCACTCCAGCGATGGGCACGTTCGTCATCCAAAAGAAAAAAAATTTTGATTCATACGCTTGTATGCTTCTGAGGTATGTTTTGCTACAAATTTAACAAAATTTTTAGAAATTTATTGTGGGGATGAGCATTTTTGTAGGGGAATTAGGATTTTTTTCTCTAAAATTCCACAATTTTCCAGTTTTAATATTATGAATGCTTGGACATAGAAGATTGCTTAGCACTAAATATAGAATTTTCTATTGCGTTTGATTTTAAAAATAAACTAATAGATCTAGTAATGAATGTTTAATGTTTTTGGGAATCAATGCCGTATCCACAGGGGATGAGGGACCCACGGGCCGCCCCCCTCCCAGAAATCCTTTGCAATGTATCATATATTCCTCCCTGAAACTTTGCTTAACATATGTGTGTCGAAGTCTGATCCCCCTCGAAAAAATATTCTGGATACTGCTTTGGCTCCGGAGCAGGGGGAGCATGTTAAGAATTAGGAAAGGCAGTGCATGCTTCAAAATCATACCCTTTATATATACATATGTATATAGATGTATGTTTAGATCTGTGGTGAAGTTAGAGGAGTGGGTATTTGGGGCTTCTGCAACTTAAATTTTTGTAACTGGTCTTGCATCTATAATGCTTAGGCTAACCCGGTTTTTTTTGCTTTCGCAGTCTATAATTTTTTCAACGTCCAATGTAATATCTTTATGGATATGCAATAACGCTAATCCAGTAAGTCTATCATCACTGATTCTACTTCTTAGCCAAGTTTTAACCAAGTTAGGATTTCCTTCAAGCTTTTTCAAGAAAAATGTAGGCTTGTGAATACATTTTCTAAATTTGAGTTGATATGTCTAAATTACAAAATAATAGCAATTATTAGTAATATATTTTCTAAAATTTTTAAAATGTAATATTAAATATGTACTAAAAAACCATCAATGTGTATGTACAATTTATCTAAACATCTGTAATTATGAATGTTCAATGAAATGTTTCAGACTCCAGGTTTTAGCGTAAATGCAGCAGGAATTTACACCACGTGCTAAGGGTTGGCTAGCTGTTACCAGTTGATAGGTAGAAGGAAAGAGCAGGGACTCTCTTTCCCATTACTCCGAGGATTAGCAACTCAGAGGACAAAGAGACAGGGGAAAGCATAGAACTTGAAACTGGGCTATTATTAGGCTGGGATTCCAAGAACATAAAAAAATGGCTGGTCCCGGGGCACAAAGAGTAAAAGCTGTGTTGATGTAGTATCCACTTGAATCAGCCCAAGGGGGGGGGGGGGGGCGGTCGCCCCATCGCCCCCCCCCCCTTAGATCTGCCGTTGGTGTTTAGTCTGTACATTTTTAGGGTGACCCCCCCCTTTCACCAACCCTAGTTATGCCTATGAAATTACATTAAAATTAGATACAGAATCTCAAAATAAAAATAAGCTAAAATCAGATTTGAACTGAGTCAATTTAGTCTGGTTTGGAGCGAAATCCAGAATTTGAAAAAAAAAATTAAAATAAAAACAAATAAAATTCAAGATAAAGTACCGGAGCAGAGTTCCACCTAATAGAAAAGTGCAGAAACGCCTTGTCGACCCCACTGTATCCCTACTTATGCATTTAAATCTCTCTGCATTAAATATTTTTTTCTTAGTTATTACCAATGAAGTGTCGTGTCACTTGTTTATTGAAATTTAGGACATAACTTTTTGAAAAATAAATGAATTTGTTTCTACCGTAGTAACTGCATCCCCGTGTTATATTTTAACTGAATATCGCCCATATGCCACTTTAAATTTGAATATAGCTCTTATGTTGGCGTCGGTCTACGTGCTCCCCATACCCCTGGCCCAACATCACAAAATAAAACATGTTATAAGGCAGGAAATAGGGTCAACAAAATTTCATTCATGTGTTTCAATGTTACTTACCAGCAATGATTCCCAAACTGTGCGCCGAGGATCTGAGAAATCTTCACGGGGTGCCACGAAATTTTGCGACAAACTTCAAAAATAATTAGAAGTTTCTTCATTATGAAGCTTTAGCAATACAGTAAAACCCCGTTTTACCGCGCCTCAGTATACTGCGGAATCGGATATACCTCGGTGACTATCATGTCCCCCGACGTTTAAACCACCTTTATCATTGCCATTTAAAGGTGATTCCTTATTTACCATTGTAAATAAAGTAAACCCGAGCACACAAATATTCTAGCCAAAGAGCTCCTATCCCACCACCAGACACACTAACAGGGTAAAGCCCTATTGTGATAGGCTTGATGTACATCTCTTTCTTGCTTTTTCTGTCTTTTAACCCAGAACATATAGCTTGATTTCAAAATCGGGTACAATCGCCCTGACTTGATTCTCTTGACATGAGCGGAGCTCAATGTGTCAGAGACTGTTCAGTTCAATGCTTGACTATTCCATTTTCAAAAGTCTAGTTATGCTTGTGTAACTTCTTTTATAGTGCATCAACCTTTGTATTCCGGATTCTTTAGCATTCCTGAAAAGTAAACATATTCCCCAGTGAGAAGTGCATTCCTCCCCTTCCAAATCTAATTTTTCTTAAGACCTCTCCCCCTTCACAATCCCATGTTGATAACATAAAGAAATTTTTAAGCACCTTTTTTCTTGGAACACGGCTTGGTTTATAACCTAGGGGAAGTAAAGTTATGAGTAATTGAATAACAGTTAAAAATGATGCAACAAAAGCAAGTATTATTTCGTGAATATGGTTCCGCGGTAGTTTCGCTATACCGCGGTTATGTTATGACGCGGGTGCCAAACATGTCCCCAGACACCCGCGTTTTAACGGGGTTTTACTGTACTTCGCAGCCTCCCTATAATAAAAACAAGGGCTATGCAATGCAAGTACACTAGTTTTGTTTATTTTCATATGTTACTTATGATTAGTAGAGGTGCCCACCCTTTCAGAGCGTTCGCATACCCCCTAAAAAACTGCTGAGCCCCTCAAAATCGACAACCCATCAAATTGGCCAAAAAGTCGACTTCTCCAGTAGAAAAATCTTATTGCCGCAGTATGCGCCATGACCTCCCCCCCCCCCCCCTCCTGGTGAGCACCCCTGTGACTAGTCAAAATTTTACTTAGGGAAGGGAATCCATATTCCAAAGTGGGCGCCTCGACTCGACCCTCGGGATGTGTTCGCGGATCCTCATAGAACTATATACCATAACACTTATATTCTCGAGTATCCCCTCAACCCTTCCCCAAGCCTTACCAAAACGTATCCCTGAAGCTATACGTCCTAAAGCCTTCACAAACAGGGCCGGTGCTAGCAGGAATGGCGCCCTGAGGTAAACTTTTTCCCGTCCCTACTATATATTATGAAGAAATATAGATTACAAATGAAGGATACAAACTTTAATAATGCATATTTTAACTTTCAAAAAGCTGAAGGAAAGCAATCGCTGATCAGAATCGACTGAATAAGGGAAAATAAAGAACAGAAAAAGAGAAAAAGCAATAAATTGTGTTTTGCTCGTCATAAAATAGATAGGTTCGACTACCACTAACTTTGAAGCCCAGCTGGGGCGGCTATTGAGTTGGAGAGTTAACCAATTCTACTGTTAAATTACAGTATAGTTTAATTACTTAGAAAAATCATTGCTAGAACATTCGGAAGTTGTGACATTCTTTGTATCGAGAGCTCATCCACCACGACAAGGTGGTACAAGGATGAGAAAAATCGGTTTTTAACTGTCCAGAATCCTAAAACCGCATAAAAAACAAACGTAATATCGGTTTTTAATTTTTTTGAAATAAAAACTTGTTTTTTACTTATAAAGATGAAGTCAATATTTATGGCTAATGCGCCCCTAAGAACGGCGCGCCCCGAGGCGGGCGCCTCACAACCTCAGCCTGGCGCCGGCCCCGTTCGCAAATGTGGTTTTGCGTGGGAAAGTCGTTTACCTTTCTTTTAAATCTATATTTTTGTCGTCATGGATTAAAAATCGATTATTTTATTTTATTTCTCTTACTGTAAATTATTAGGGGGAAAATGTCGCAAAGATTTTTTTTGTGGAGGCGTCTAGATGAAAGGGCGCACCGGGACATGTCCCGGTGGGCCAGTCCACCCCTGTATATGCAAGTATTTATAACCATTAATTTTATTTAAGATAATAAATAATCATATTTATCGTTAAAAGGCGGATTTCCGAAAAAGTAATGAATTGAAACATTGCATGCACTTACCAGTTTGGAATGAAATTTATCTTAATACGAGAAAATAACACACCATCTTAAAGTACTAATAGTTAAAATTTCGTTAAGGGTTCTGTTATTTATAAGGTGAATTAAGTAACAGTGATGATAAAAGGAAACTATTTGTTCCCAAAATTAGACACTAATTAGACAAGAAAATCAATGTTATATTAATCTGTGCTAATAGATTTCCCTCTTCGTTTTTTACAATTAAGAAATTTTTGAACAATTCATCGATGTTTAAATTATGAATCCTGGCGTTTTTTATGCTTAAAACAGCAAGACCACTCAATCTTTCTTCTGTCATCATACTTCTGAAGTAAATTTCGATTAGCTTCTATTTGCATAATGATCTATCTGATGATGCTGATGGTTACTGGTAAAGTTAGAAAGATATAAAAGGCAATGCGAGACTTGGATGATAAAACATTGTTCTCGATCATTACTAAATGAGCAACTTCAGCTATATTTATTTGTAAAGTCTCTCTCTCCTATTTCACTTTCCAAAATGTTTAGCAAAATGATAATTTGTGATGCAATTGAGATTGCTACATCGTTTTGGTTCTTCTCGCAAAATTTAGTCACTGATTCCACGAGTTCTTTTTGTGCACTCGAAAGCATTAATGGATCTGTTAATGCTTTGGGAGTTAAAAAATTGAACTGAGAAAACATTTAAAACAAACTTTTTCACTAAAAGATCAATTAATGCTTTTTCTTAGCAAATAATGCTATCGTAGCATTATAATTTTAAATCGGAGCTTATTTGCATGGGGGAAACTCAACTGCTGCACTCCCAAGGCTATGATTTTTTTTTATTTATTTATTTTTTTTTTTTGACGGATTTCAGATTGTTCTAAAGGCAATGAGATGCAGTGAAAAAGGATTCAAAATATCATTCATTAAAAGATAGTACATATCACAATCACATTTATTTCCATCCCTCTTCAGTACCAAAGCTTTAAGTACCAAACATTTGTGAACGATAAATTAAAAAAAAACTTACAAATATTTTGCATCAAAGTGAATACATTCATCACAAGAAACAAGGTATACAGCATGTAAAGAGTTTAAAGTTAAACTGGCGAATCTTAAAAACATATTAAAACATCAGTGACAGAAAAAATGTGTATTTTCAAAGCTATAGACTTTAATTTTCCCTGAATTCCCCCTAAAAAAAATTGAAATTTTCATTTTGTACCTCTATTTTCCCTTTTCTATTGCATTTCGGCTAGCAGAAGCTTTCGAAAGGGGGGGGGGGGGGGTGCGCAAAATCTTCAGTTGTTCCTGATAACAGTATATCATGTTCATTCAAATTGGATAACAAAGTTGCAACTTGTAGCATCCTATGAATCTAATATAATTGCAGAGTTAGCGGAAGAGTCAAGTATGCCTTGCCCGATCTTGAAGATAAATGATTCCAAAGACTTTGTAAAAAAAATATAACATTTATTTAAACTTCAAAAAAACTACAACATTGTTAAAATAACCTGAAGCCAAAAATCACTGGTAACTTTAAAATATGACTAGCATCGCGAAAAGCGAGCTTTTATAGCAAACGCTACATTAGCAAAGGCTCTTTCGAGCAACGAGCCGATAACTTAATGCTCAATCGATGAAGTTACAACATGGTTGAGAAAAACAGAAGTGCCTCCGTCGACCAGAGCTTCCTCTTAAATACACACCTTCATTAGCATAACGTAATGTCGACCGAGTTCTAAAGCAACCAATGAGAGGTTGGCATGTGGCATATCCGCCTACCCCCTCGGCCAATCACGGTTGACTAGTTACGTCACTCCCAACATGCACAGCCATGTTGATACGTGATTTCCTACACACTTAACGTTTCTGGTCGACGATGTCTCAAAACACCCGCTTTTACTCTCAAAGTAAGTTTTCAAAAGAGTACTAAAGATTAAACTTTTCTTTAGTAAATTAATTGTAGATGTAGAGAAAATGTTTTTAGCGTTAAGGCTAACAGTTCCTGGCCGCTGAAAACCCTAGCTCCGCCTCTGAACGAACTACCAGCAGGTCAATTCTGAAAACGATCGAACTTTTCCCGCCTTGATGAGCTCGAATAACTCTTCTTAAAAATTCACGAAAAAAAAGGCATTCCTCAATTGTAATTTATTTTTTGAGGGAGTAATATTAAGTACAAAATGATATCTGGGTACAATTTCATATTCTTATAGTTCAAACAAATGTACAGTACTTATGTAACTTGCATTATACGTACTTGCATTTTGACACTATGTAATTTCTTTTCCTATTTTTCACTATGACTGTATGCATAATGTAATATTAATTAACAGTTACTGTGTACACTGAACTGATGTTTTACTTTTAGCTCCCTTTTGAGGTTTTCCCTTTGCGCGCTTTTCATTTATGCGCGTTTTTGAGCGCTCTCTTGCGCCCGCGCATAAGTATGAGAGATCCCTATACTATAATATGCAGGTACAGGAAAGAGGAAGTGAGAGGGGATTAATTATGCATTATGTAGCCGTAATAGCAAAGAATTTTACTCAGAAAGCTTAGGAGGGACATTGCATTAGTGGAAAAGAAATGCTAAAAAAATATGTATAAAAACATTTAGGCATATATATATTGTATCTCGTGGAGGTTTTTTTTTTCTGGAGCGGGCGCCCTAAAACCTCGTGCCCCCCCCCCCTCCGCCACGGGGGTTGTACGGCACTGATTGCAATCAATCAAAATGGACCCTTCACAAATTTCCGAGCTACCAAATCATATTTTTACGGAATTATTTTATAAATAGGCGACAAAAAAAATTACCACTGTGTTTAAATTTTGAATTTTCACAAAAATATCGGATTATTCACAAAAAAAACGGATCCTGGGTAAAAATGCTGGATTGACCCCTGTATTGTTTTCAGATTTAGACATCAACCCTTCTTAATTTTCTTCTTTTTTTCTTTAACTTTTTAAATTGGAAAATATGTCTGAAAAAAGAGCCATTTTGAGTTTTTAACTCCAGTGTTTTATTTCATTTGTGTTTAAATTTTCTGTTTTTCTTTTTCTTGTTGAATGTTTTTGATATTAATCGGTAATTAACCTGCTCTGTGTACTTTTATCAATTGTTGCAAAATGTTTTTTTTTTTCTTCTTCAGGGTTATGCATACATATCTCACCAAGTGTCAAAGCATGATAGCCTGGAAGCATCGATAAAAAAGTCATCATGGCCAAAAGACCTTAAAAACGCTCTCACCATATATTCGGTTTCGAGTCAAGAGCAGCATTTCTTAATTCACCATTATTTCTGCCAGCAAGAGCTTATCGACAATCAGCGGGAGCTGCGGGAGATCCAGAACAAGATATCCAATGCCAGCCTGAACCTCCCCCAGAACGTCAGCGAGATATCGTGGCCGGTGGGGATTGAACCCCCCTTCAAGCCACACGGTCGTTTTGACGTGCTGCCTTGGATTTACTTCAACACCACGCACAATTTTTGGCAGAGCGAGCTGCGGGTGATATCGGAAATCGAGGGCCTCAACGAGCTCGAGATTCAGGATCTACTCAGGTGTACGGTGCATTGGGCGAAAGTCGCTTACGACGACAGGTACATTTACCAGAGGCTGGTCAACGGGTACAAGAGATTTGACCCCACCCGTGGAACGGAGTACATGCTGGACATGGTCTTCCTGGAAGACGCGACCGGCCGCGAGACGCTCAAGAGGATCGCGGCGGTCAGGCCGCTCAACGAGGTGGAGATAATCCCCGTGCCTTTCGTCACCGAGCACACCAGGGTGGTCCTCTTGGTGGTGGTCAAGGCGAGCGACAGGAACGAGGCCCCCAGATTCCTGGAAGACTACGCGAAGGCGTGCATCGAGAAGCAGGACAGCACCGTCATGTTGCTCGTGTTCCTCTACGGTCCCCAGGATCCGGGAAAGGGGGAGAAGGAGGACATATTTCGCCCGGTGAAGGACCTGGTGAGCGGTCTCGTGATCAAGTACAGGTCCAGCGGTGCCAAGATAGCCTGGTTCAGCGTCAAGACCACGGGCGAGATGCCCCCCCACTTCGCCGTGATCGACTTGGTCTCGAGAAAGCTGTCCGCCGAATCCCTGCTGCTCCTGTGCCACGTGGGCATGGAGGTCCGCCCCGAGTACATCAACCGTGTGCGCATGAATACGATCCTCCGAGCTCAGGTTTTTTTCCCGATCCCGTTTCGCCAGTATCATCCTTCCCTGGCCTACAAGCATATCACTCTCCCCGATATCGTCGAAGTGAAGAAGGACCTCGGGCGCTTCGATCCCGGGAGCTACGAGCATGCGAGCTTCTACCTCTCGGACTACCTGACCGCGAGGAAGCGCCTGGAAGCGGTCATCCCGACGGTCAAGTCGGACAGGGACCTCAAGAACGAGCGCCTGTACGGCCAGCGCTACGACCTGTTCGAGATATTTCTCCGTTCGAAACTGCACATCATGAGGGCCGTCGAGCCCGACCTGAGGATCGGGTTCAGGTTCGATGCCTGCGACTTCGAATCCAACGTCGGAACGTATCAGGAGTGCCTGCGATCCCGGGAGGAGAACCTGGGCACGAAATCCCAGATGGCCGCCGCCGTCCTCTCGCATTCGGAACTCCACGCGAGAGAGGGTCTGCCGTTTAACGACATTTTGTGAAGCCGCTTCGTGAGTACGTCGTATTTCTTGCTTCCTTATTTTTTGAGATATTTACAATGTTCATTGTTGCCAAATTGTACTTCTGATATTTGCACGAAAGAGATTATTTTCTTGTTCGGTTGGGCCGATGGACGGCTTTTGCTTTATGTGTGATGGATGAGTCTCGGATGCAGTTCTCTGCATGGATGAATCGCGGGGCCATTCCACGGTATTCGTTGTTCGCATTTCATGCTAAAATTTTAGGAAGTTTTTTTTTTCAAAAAAAAAAAGATTATAATGCTTTTTTCTTTTTTGCAAACATTTTATAAAATTTGTTGCATTTTGAGTAACCTTAATATAAAACTCCTACTTAATAAGACTAAATAGTTTTTCTTTAAATAATATTAGTTTAATGTCGTGCGGCAATCTTATATATTTTTTAATGGTACTTTAGAGCTTTTGGACTTTTCTTCAAATTCCGGAAACTATTTATGATGAAATTTGAAATTTCCTCTCGCACACTTTTTATGATACGTTTTATGAGAATGATCATAACGTGGATCATGCCAAATTGACGATAAAATCCACATTCTGGTCACCCTGCACAATTTTCCCTTTACCTTATTAGAATGAACATTATTTAGCTGGTATATTTTTGGCATAATGCATTATTATAATGTGTTATTTTTTAAACACCACACCAAAACTTTTTTAATCATAATTAATGAAAAGCACTATTTTTTTTTCTAAACACCAGATCTAACTTACTGCTGAAATTGAATAAAATGCTTACTTAACATTATACTGAAAAATTGTTTTTTGGGAAAACTTGACGTATTTTTATCAATGTAAAATGCTGATTTTTTAAAAAGACAGGAAATAATTTAATTATTGAAGAATAGAAAAATTCGATAAATGCTGGTGGCACTGGAAAAAATTGTGTTTTTTCGAATCACAATACCAAATTTTATTGTTTAAATCGCCAAGATTAAATAAATGCGCACAGTATCCCACGTTATGATAATTCCCCCATATTCAAAACAAAATATTTGTAAGTTTGTATATGTTAAAAAGAATTTTTTTTTTTGGGAAAATGACTTTTTTAAGTGGAATGGACCCCACATTGGAACCTTTTACTATTATACTTAAAAAGCTTTCTTTCAAGAAGGCTGCAATCCCACGCACTATGATCATATTTGATACTACAACATAATCTATGAAGTGCAAAATAGTTTGTTCATATATCCAACCACAAAAATTTTAAATGATGATTGCTCTTTTACCTTAAACGGATTTATACTGAATGAAGTTCATTTTCTAATGTCTTTTAATTGTTCATTTATGTAAAGGAAACTGAAGATTCGATTGTTTGAACAATTTTAAAGAGATTTTATTACTTCATTTTAATGAATAACATCACTATTTCTAACTTTTGAACATTTATTATGTGCATTGCAACCTTACATCTATGTCGGAATTCTGGTTACACCGAACACTTCGTGTGTTGCTCGAAAATCAAAACTTTCATTACATGCAGTCTCATATTTTGTGGGAATCATTGCAATATCCAATGTTATTTCAATGTAGATGTGAATTTCTCAAAAGTACTTGAATGTCCGAGCGTTCAGCAATTGAAAATTTTTCCTAAGAATTTCAAGCCTTTTTACCTGCTTTGTTTAAAA
Source organism: Octonoba sinensis (assembly GCA_038502835.1). Lineage (NCBI taxonomy): Eukaryota > Metazoa > Arthropoda > Arachnida > Araneae > Uloboridae > Octonoba > Octonoba sinensis. The sequence goes on from CM076599.1 coordinate 181,393,864, forward strand.
AAAACAATTTCAAGTTTCTGAGTTTGCCTGGATTTTTGTTTTGATTCTAACATTTCTTTTTTAAGCAATAGAGAGTTTAGGGCAAGTGCTACATATTATTTGTAATGTTAATAATATTTCACATTATAAACTGCTGCCAATCCAACTACTTGCACTAAACCTTGCATGTTATGTTAATACTTATTTTCCTGTTTTGTTCTTGTTTGTTGTAGAGAAACAAGTGAATACTAGTCAAATCCACACTTTCGTGTGGCATTTCATTACTTAAAAGTTTGGGAGAAAGGACATTTTGAAGGAGAAGAGTTCAAAAAAATAAAATAATCACAATAGTAATGATAACTATGTTTATTATTAGACACATAGCATTGAAATGCAATAACGAAACAGTGCCATTGCTTAAACAGACGCAGCCAACACTGTCCAATTTGCTGCACAATAAAAACTGAAGATTTTCTTGTTTGTTTACTTCATAACAGATGGCGCCAGCATGCACAGCCCCCATTCGGCATCGATTATAGGACCTCTTCTTAGCTGATTTTAAATCTCAAATGTAAGGAAAGCGGAACATTTTCAGACCGTGGGTCCATTTTTCGCCATGAGCCGGCATTGACCTTCTAGTGTTAGCTTCATTTCTAGTGGTTAACATTTCTATTCAGTGATTTAATTTAAAATTCAGCACTTGGAAACAACTCATTAAAAAAGGTATAGGGGGGGAAACTTCGCTTTAAACCAAATCTTCCTCTAAGTTCTCATTTCACCTAGTCATTGTACAGTTTCAATTTACCTATACTGCATCCTTTAATTTTGTTTTTCTTTATAAGGATTTGTTTTTGAATGCTCGCCTATGTTGTTCGTTTCTATGAAAATGAAATAATTTTAGTACTTTTGAGTAATTCAATGCTTAATTTATAAATTTACTCAAGTATAATCATTTTATTAAAAATTTTGGGAATTTTTAATCATAGCAAATTTATAACATAGCACAGTACCGTCACAATATGTTGACATTTCTTTCTTATTAATACATAAAGTAATTAATATAAATCACCCATTAGGGACAAAAAGAAAAAACAATGTTATTTGGGATGGGATTTTTTTTTTTTTTGTCAAATATTTGATTGATTTATTGCACTTATTTCTCCTTCAATTGTAGTTGCTGATTGCTCAGCAAAATCTGTTATGTTGCGGAAAGCGATTCATTTGAGTGTCTTGTTTTTCTTTTAGCAGGAATCAAATTTTAGTTTCTTTTTTTATTATTATAAAAGTACACTGTAAAATTTTTTAGTTTAGTTGCCACCACTTTTGGTGTTCCTGAATACGATTTTCGGTGTACAGTTGAAAATGATTCATTTTTGGTAGACTTAAAATTTTTTTCATGTGTCTGTCTCAAAAAATATCATATATATATATATATATATACAGTGCCTTATTTACCATTAGGCCCATGAGGCCCGGGCGTAGGACTCCACTTTGAGGGGCCCCCTAATGTTTGTTATTATTATTATTTTTTTTTTTTTTTTGTAATTTAAATTTTTTTAGAAAAATATTTAAAAATAGCATCTTTCAAAAACAAACTGTTAGTGTTCCGTTGCTTCACAGAAAATTTGTATTATTAAATTATTTCAAAACTACAAGGAATTTTCAGTTGGGGGGCACCCACATTTTGGTCTGACAGTTTGAAATTTGAAAAACAAAATCTATTTTGCACTTTGGGGGGGCCCCCAGATTTTATTCAAACATTTTGTAATTTAAAAGCAAAATCATTTTGCACGTTGGGGGCTCCCAAATGTTAGTCTGACTCTTTGACATTTGAAAAACAAATTAGTTTTTGCACTTTAGGGGCCCCCAAATTTTGGTGTGACTCTGAAATTTGAAAAACAAGTTAGTTTTTACGGTTTGGGGCCCCCCAATTTTTTGTTTAAAAAATTTTTGTTGCGTGAGGGGCCCCCAAACATGAGTTGTGCTTATAGTGATTCAAAATGTAACTCGGGCCCTGTATATATATATATATATATATATATATACAGTATAACTTCCTTAGCACATGAAACGTCATTTCTATGGAAATAGGATGAATGAGCCATCATAAGGAATTTTTTATGCTTAGATGAGGGAACGAACATCCTATGCTAAAAAAAAAACATTCTCCTGTCTGTGTTTTTTTTTTATACAGACACTTAAAAGAATTTAAAATGCATAAAAAAATGAAGAATTTTCAACGGTACACAAACTGTACACCAGAAATGGTACTCAGTACCACCAAAATTTTTTACAGTGTAGAATCTACACTGTAGAGGAAGAAATTGCGATTTTTACTTTGGGACTTTCACAGTTATTATAAAATGCTTCTGACCTGCTTTGAATGTATGTTTCATGAATTTGCTGTTATGCCTATAAAAAACTATTCCTGTTCGGTGATATCTTGCAAGTTATGACATATTCATAGTTCTGTTTTTTTCTAACTGCAATGGAAATCTCATTTATTTGTAGCTAGTAAAATGCAAATCTGCAAGTTCCTTAACCAGCGTTTCTCAAACTACCGACCACACTAGAATGTATTTAAGCATGTATTCGGTAAAAGAGTTAGAAAACATGTTGCACAGCATTTTGTAATCCTCGGAAACGCTATTTTTTTGAAAAAAATCAGCTAAATAGCAATGTATTTATTATGTACTGCACTAGTATGTTTCGTTTAACATGAATTCAATTTCAGATTATTTTGTTTCCATAATACAGTAACCCCTCGTTATATCGCGCTGTTTTTATGTCTCCGAAAATGTTATGCGAAACGATTCTACTCAAACATGTTGACGTTTTACTTGTTCTTTTTGCATTGATCCTAACGCCCAATGATTGAAAGCGACAGATGTTTACTGCCCAGGGAGACAAAATAAACCCATACTGGATGCCTTTTAGTTCACACTTGGCTGAACAAACCCAAATTATACAATCCCCTTTACCAAGAAAGGGAGAGTGATAGCTAAAGGAATTATAAAAAGAAAATGGTGGCCTTTATCTTTGACATCGTTTTCACGCCATGCTCTGGTCCACTCAAATTACTTGTACTTTTTGACTTATTTCTAACAGTATCAGGATCGCTTTATGCCATTCCGAAGCCTCGGCTGTCATTTTACTGATAAGCAACATAACTCAAAGAACTTCTCTCCACCAGACCCCTACCTTTTAGCCGAAGCCTTAAGCATGCCAAAGCGTGGAACTGGTGGCCGTCGATCGTCTACGGGTGGCTGTTATCGTGCCGAGATAGGGTTGCTGGGCTTTCTTTATGCGTACAACCCCGCCGAACCAGCCTAACTTCTTCTTGCTGTGTGAACCTGGCCATCCTTAGTACCTTATGCATGAGGAGTATCATTTGGAGGGTTATGGTTCCCTGAAAAAAAAAGGGGGGGGGGGGGGTTAGTAGACATACATACATTAATTTAAATTTGAACTCCTCCTAAACGGCTGGACCGATTCTAATGAAATGTTTTGTGTGTCTTCAGGTGGATTCGAGAATGGTTTGTTTTACAATTCGGTCCAATTACGCAATAAATTTTTCTTAATTATTTTTAAAATTTTTCAATGATTTTTGCTACGCCTTCATTGCAGTCCCCCCCCCCCCCCCCCCAACGCACTGGCGGACGAATCTCGTCCGCGGCTTGCAAGCAGAGATATGGGAAAATATTTGCGATTTTCGTTTATCTATCTATTCTCGCATCAGCTTCATTTTTTTTAAATAAAAAGAAAACAAAACTACTTTCTTAAAGCTCAGGGTATACTAATTCTTAAAATATAACCTACAAAACATTATTTTCAGATTTAGTAATTAAAATTCCATAGTTTGTAAGATCCACAAATTTGCCAAAATCGTCGCTAGTTTCCCAAATTTTAAAACGAATATACCATTTTAATCCTCAAGCTATGACGATTCTAAACATATTAACTTTGAAAAAAATATCTTATAAACTTCGTAAGATACGGTTAAAAGTTCATTTTTCATTTCAATATAAAAGAAATTCTGACATCGGGTTAACGGACATTTCAATATAAAACTTATTTTTCAAAGTAGAAAGACATCAGTTTCGTTTTCAGAGGAAAAACAATAAAACATATCTTCGATTTAATGTTTTTCTCAAATTATCAATAGGTTTTAAATTCGAGCGGGTGCCATGAGACCATTTTTTTTCTCTATGGTGTTTTTATTTACAATTTTTGTCTCATGTCATGTTATATCACTTCATAAGAAATTTAATATTAAAAAAACTGGATTTCTTAAAGATAATTTGAAAATTTTAATTTTTAAAACGAAATTTAGCAATTTTTAAAAATGCATCTTCTTTTTCAAAAATTGGTGTTGTCTCAAAAAATTTTTTATTGATGCATTACTCATAAACCTTTCATGCTTTGAATTTTTTATCAGTCAAATACGTTTTGAAAAAAAAAAAAAAAAACTGAAGTAACGCAGAAAAAACAACGAAAAATTCAAAAAACCTACAAAAAGAATTTAAAAAAAAAAAAAAAAGAGTACTTAAGTTATCATAAAAGTAGAGCGTAAACTTGTTATGTATAGTTTCAGGAACATGTGGGGAAAGAATCCACATTATAGATCCAAATCAAGTTTTTGGCTTGCAAAAAGTTGAATCCTTTCTTTTTCAAAATTTCAAGTAAGGAGAAAAATCTTTCCTTACTAAGGAAAGATTTTTCCTTACTTGCAATTTTTCAAAAAATGTCTTCAGTTACAGTCACGATGAGAGTACTGCTTCTTGCTTATTCTGGTTTAAAAATAAATATATGGCTTATATTCAGCACAGTTACTGTTTCGGAATGAAAAGGTGGCACCTCACGCCGTAATAAAATCAATGATAATTACTTTGTGAGAAAGAAATTTTATTTTGATTAAGTAGAACAATTTAAAACCCATCCAACATTTTTGAGTTTTCATCCCGGATAAAAATATATTTGATTTAAGTCAAAAAAAAATTTTTTTTTCTGTTTACATAAGTGGAGTTCACTTTTAAGCATAAAGTTTGAAAAAACCCACCTGTAGGTTTTTTTAAGTGTGTTTTTATTTTTGAGCCAACGCTGAAAATTTTATACCCACGACATATAAGGTATATATTAGGAAAGCATGTTATTATGTTTGGTCTAAATCGGTATTTTTATTTGTTACATAAGTAAAATTTAATTTTAAACAATAATTTTGAAAAAACCCACCCTTGGGTTTTTCAAGTGGGTTTTTATTTTTTAGTCGATTCTCAAAAATCTTTATCCATTACATTACGAAAGTAGGCGTTATGTTTGGTCGAAGTCGGTATTTTTATTCGTTTACATAAGTAGAGTTCAATTTTGAGCAAGAATTTTGAAAAAAAAAAAAACGGTTTTTCAAGTAGTTATTTTTGAATTAAACCTCAAAATTTTATATCCATGACCTATAATATATGTATTATGAAAGTATGTATTATACTTGGGCTAAATCAGTATTTTTATTAGTTTACTTAGGTAAAATATAATTTTAAGTGACAATTTTGAAAAACCCATCCGGGTTGTTTCGGGTTGGGTAAAATCGAACCAACCCTGTTTTCCCAGGATAAAAAGTAGCCTATGACATTCATTCTCTGACCCCTAAACTAAACACTATGTAAAAAAAAATCACGTCTATCCCCTTGCTGTGTGAAAAACAAAAACAATTCCATCGCAAGGGAACCGTAATTTTTTCCTAGATAAAAAGTACACTAAAAATTTTGCATTTAGTTGCCCCCCCTTTTTGGTGTTCAGTGAGTGTAAAGTTGAAAATAATTCATTTTTTGATGTATTTTATATTCTTTTAAGTGTGTGTGTCTCAAAAAATATAACGTTTCTCAGCACATGAAATATGTTCACGCGATGGCTCATGTCTATGAAAATAGGATAAAGGAGCCAACTTAATGAATGTTTGATGCGTAGATGAGGGAACGAACACTATATGTAGGCTTGCCATGCGTCCCGGTATTTTGCTCTTGTCCCGGTGTCCCTCCCAGTTTTATCAATGTCCCGGAAACGGCCCTGAAAGATGTAAAAAGTAATGAATTCATGTTTTTAAGAATCTTTTATGAAGACATTAGGAATCTTTAAGATGGCAGATCATTAATGAGGGAGTTCCCTGCAAGAGCATTGATTGTACGTAAAATAAACTTTGGGGTTTTCTGCGCTCTGACTTTTATGAAAAAGTCAGAGCACAAAAGTACATTCAAGCCAAAAATATGAGTGGGTTGAAAACAAAGAATCACATTGTTAATTTATTAATTGCTTTTTTAGTTTGACAGAAATGTTTTTTTGAAATGGTTTTTGTAGTTGGACAAAAAGTTATAATTAAAAAAATTAAGACTTAGTAATTAATTGTTCAATTAAACAATTTTATGAAGTATTTTAAACTTTATTTTACTAACGCTTCTTTCTAGATGGTAGACCAGAAAAAATTCTCATTAAAAAGGAAAAAATATCTTCTTAAGTAAATTAAGTATTGCTACTTAATTTCCTTTTTCCTTAAATTCCTTTTTTTATTTTTAAAAAATGGGTAGACTAACAATTTACTTTTCCAGATTCCTCACTCCCGTTACTTGCGAGGCTTAAAACTCGCCAGTTTACTTTTAATTTTCCCAGACCCCCGGTATGCCCATTCTATATTAATGTGTCTCGGTTTCACTAACCAAAAATACGGCAAGCCTAACTATATGCTACAAAAAAACGTCTGCTGTCTATTTTTTTAGACAGACACTTAAAAATATTAAAAATACATCAAAAAATGAATAGATTTTAACTTTACACCAACTGGTGTTCAGTAAAACCGAAAATGTTTACAGTGTATTTAATAACGCATGATTCAAAAAAAAAAACTGAAGAATATTTTGTTGGCATAAATATAATGTATGGGACAAGGATAACTTCCCAATACAGTCCCCCGCTGAAGTTTTTTAGCGAACAACAGATAGAGGATTGTTATATGATAATGGTGGTTAAGAATTCAGTTGATGGCCCTCTTTTCTTACGGTGGGGGGGGGGGGGGGTAGGAGTAGCCGTCAGTAATATTTGAAGTGCACTGTTAAAAATTTCCGTAAGGAAATAGTAAAATACCCATTTTATTTGATTGTTATTTTACCATATTTAATTGCAACAGTTGAATAACCATTAAAAAGATGGTACACAAACCGCTGATTGTGAAAAAAAAAAAATCGTTTATTCTCTGTTTATCCTAAAGAACGTTTAACTGTCATTTTCAAGCGCTCAATAAGAATCGGGCGTCCATCTTGGTTGCGAAACCTTACCGGTCGTACGTTGTTGTTCAAATATGAATAAAGATTTATCAGTTCAAATCTGCACGAGTATATAAAAAAAGAAGAAGAAAAAAGTGGCTAAAGCTATGGTTACTAAATAGAAACAAGTTTCAAACGTAAATCAAAAATTGGAGTCATCGGATTCCCGAACTGTTTGCGAATGAGCGAACCCGTTATTTGAGCTGCTGAAGCTTGTTTGTATTTAAATTTTTGCAGCAAATAAAATGATTTTCATCAATATTAAACCAAAAATGACTTTGGATCCAATTAAAAACTGAAATCTCACTTTTAAGGCAGTTTGCCTGTTGGAAAAGAAGATTTATTGATAACTAAACGGCCGCTTTACGTGGTGCAGATGGCCGAATGACTAGAGCGCAAGGTTGGTATACCATACACCCGGGTTCGATTCCCACCCTCTTCATTTACGGTTTCTACGCCTCGAAATGGTTCAAAAACGGTAAAAATTTCGTTTTGAAACCATTTTTAAATGGTTATAAAACCGTAACTTTTGTATTTACGGCTTTTTAACCAAGCTGATTGGAATAATTTAGGTCCCGTAAAGATAGAAAAATGTGCCAAACCGTAAATTTAAGGGTTAATTAGATGGACAGACTGCTGCCGGTTATTTATTTAACCGTAATTTCATGATGAAATTTCTAACAGTGTGCTTTGCTCAGTGGCCTCAAAATTTTATCGACCACTGCTCTTAGCAGATTAATTCCTCAAGTATTTCTCTAGAAGTTCAGAAGAAAAGGGGTTAAATATCGAAATTATCACTTAGTCTGTAACTCCAGGTTTAAAGTATTATCAATTTCAACTTTCAAAAAGTGAAATGATTTTACTGACCCTGAACTGTTGCTGTGGGAATGCAGCTTTTAAATTGTATAATTGGTTCAAATCATGGGATGACCTACTTGGAAGTACAATTTTTTTTCTTCACAAACGGGATTTGGGGAGTTTTACTGGAACACCAACGATATATATGTTAAAACTAGTCGACACCCGTGCTGGATTCCGCACTCATTTGGGAAAAAGGACATTATGAAGAATAGAAAAAAGCAAAAGGGTGTTGGTACAAAAGAAGACATGCCATTGAACACATCAGTACAGATAGCTTTTTCTCCACTATTATTTAGCTATTCAAAATAGTAAAATAATCACAACAATAAAATTATTTTTAATAGTAGTATTCATTGCATTTAAATACAATAAAGAAAAAGCTCCGTTATTTAAAATAGAGTTACTATTGGTTAGTTATTCTCTACACATTCATGATATAAATGAATGTGTAGAGCCTAACGATTGCACAAGTTTAATACACAGGCGTGCCCCAATTTGCTACTCAATAAAAGCAGAAGTGTTTCTTGTTTGTTTACTTGATACCAGAGGGGGCCAGCATACACAACACCAAATGGGATCCATTAAAGGACCTCTTCGTAGATGATTTTAAGTGTCAAACTTCAGAGAAGCGGTACATTTTTATTCCGCGGGTCTATTTTTCGTCATGAGCCGGCACGATAAGCTTTAATATGAGGGGTCAATCGTGGAATTTGATAAAGGAATACGGAAGATATCCCGTAGTAACAAAAAACAGGCTAGAGAAATAATATATAAAGATAAATTAAAAATAATAATGAATTAAATAAAATAATTTCTATATAAATCGGTCTTTTTTTCTGGGTCCAGGAAACCGGTGGAACGAAATAAAAATGCCGCCCTTAAATTGCAAATATAAATAATAAATAAATAAATAAATAATTTTTTAAAGCTTAACAGTTTGTAAGACAATAAGCTAATATGAGGGTATATAAATGTATATGTATCCAGAAGTGCACTGCTTGGGGCAGGAATGTTGGTCAGGTACGGATATTCAGAAAGAATAACTTATTTTCACATATAATGTTCTAAATTTAGCAGCTAATAAATGAATAATAATAGAGTATGTTTGATGAATACATTCCAAAAAGTTATTTTATGCAATGAATATTTAATTTAATAAAATATTTTAATAGTATATTTTCTACTATTTTTTAATTTACTGCATGAAAATAAAAACACCAATCTGCCTCTAACCAGCACACAGAACACCCATTTGCCATGTTCTTAGATGATATTAAATCGCAAATTTAAGAGAAGCGGTACATTTTTATACCGTGGGTCAATTTTTCGTCATGAACCGGCGCGATAAGGTTTAAAAAGAAGGGTAAATCGTAGAATTTGATAAAGGAATAAGTAAGATATCCCGTAGTGATAAAAAAAAGGCTAGAGAAATAATATATAAAGATATACGAACTTTATATTAAATATGCTTTTGTAATGAACCAAAACTTCTTTTCTAAAAGGCACTTAGTCGATATTTTGACATTTGTGTTGTTACCGGAAGTGCTTCGATTTTAGTTTGAGAAACGCTGGCATTTTACATGTGTGATCAAAATATATGACTTGTAAGAAAATCTTCAACGTTGGTGGTGTGTTAAATGTTTATGTATTTGTTTGTAAATGGTTTGTGTTATTCGCCATTTCATATCAAAAATCTCATAAATGGTGCTTTCTATGCGTGTATTAAATGATCTGAAGAAAATAAATATATTTTTTACTGTTTCATTACTTTTTTTTGAATCATTGTCTACAAAATTACACATGTAAGGCGTATCTAGGCTCAGTCCCCAGCAGATAGTTTGACCGTCATTAACGCTATGGCGGGCGTCAGGACTGTGGAACTCCTCCTGTCGAAAAAGAATTTCATCGCATATAAGGAGGTAGCGAACCGTCGGCCTTTTCTCCGCCAACAAAGGCAGCAAAGGGGTCGCCTTGACTCTGCGCGGGACTCTACCGTCTCACGCTCGGCATCGGTTCTAATATGCGTCGATCAGCGCACGCTCGGCATCGGTTCGAATATTTGTCGTGCAGAATTGCAATCATCGTCAAAAGCAGCGAAGGGGGTGTTGTCTTTAATCTCCACAGGACCCTGCCGTCCGCACGGCATCGATTTTGATTTTCAGTCGAGGCTTGTTGAAACGGCTTCGGTGTTATCTGCCGGGGGGGAGGGGGGTCGGCTTGCCTTTTCCACGTGACCCTACCATACAGCGTCGGCTTTTTGACGTGAATACGTCTTTAAATTTGCTACTACACGGGGGCAATTCAAAAAATCTAATGATAACAAAATCGGGGGGTTTGGCATTGTAGTTTCGAATCTATCCTCTACATCCAAAATTAAATTATACCGATCAAAGAATTCATTATGATAAGCTAGAGCAGTGACGCATCGCGCGCGGGGGGGGGGGGGGGCTTGAGTGCCGCCATTGTGAGGTTATTTTACCGCGTATTGAGACTTGCAATTACTATAACCTTTGACTCGGAGAAGCAATTTTTCAGCCGGGACGGGCAGCTGAGGGGTCGGCTTTCCTTTCCGCGGGACCCTGCCGTCGTGCGCACGGCATGGATTTTGATTTTTCGTCGAGTAGTGTTGGAACTGAAGAGTGTAGTTTACAGACTTGCCCTTTTTTGTGAATTTATTTCACGAACACACATATATATCCTCACATGACAGTACGTAATCTACAATGGGGTAAAACCCGCTTATACACATATGAGGAGATAAACTCGTTGAGAACATAGGCGTAACTAGGGTTGGTGAAAGGGGGGGGTCACCCTAAAAATGTACAGACTAAACACCAATAAGAAGTGTAAAAGAGTTGAAAATTTACTAGTCATAAATACTTGTCTCTAAAGATATACTCCGAATTTATTTCAGGCATCTCCCCGGGGGGGGGGGGGGGAGCTACCCCCTCGGAGCAAGTAACTTAAAGATATAAGACTTTTATTTTGAAAAAAATTGCGTGGGGAGAGTCACCAAACTCCTTTCTGTTTCCTCTAAGATCACCAAAATATCCCGAAATTGCATTGCTAGGAAGATCTCAAAAAATTTCCTGGGGAGAGCCCTCGAACCCTTGCCTCCAGAGTTAGCCTAAGCATTATAGATGTAAGACCAGTCACAAAAATTTAAGTTGCAGAAGCCCCAAATACCCACTCCTCTGATTTCACCAAAGATCTAAACATACATCTACTATTTATACATCGAAAAGCTATCATGTATGTAAAAAAATTCATATTAACATCATTTTTAGTCATATATCTATATATATGTATATATAAAGTGTATGGTTTTGAAACATACATTGCCCTTCCTAATTCTTAACATGCTCCCCCTGCTCCGGAGCCAAGGCTTCGGACCTTGGACCAACCATAAATTTTTTTCGGGGGGGGGGGGCAGTCTTCGACACACTTATGTTAAGCAAAGTTTCAGGGAGGAATATATGATACATTGCAAAAGATTTCTGGGGGGGGGGGGGACCGAGGGACCCTTCCCCTCTGGATACGGCCTTGATTCACAAAAACATTAAACATTCATTACTAGATCTTAATACAAACACAATAGAAAATTCAATATTCAGCGCTAAGCAATCTTCTATGTCCAGGCATTCCTTATATTAAAACTGGGAAATAGTGGAATTTTAGAGAAAAAATCCAAATTCCCCCTACAAAAATGCTCATCCATACAATGAATTTCTAAAAATTTTGTTAAATTTGTAACAAAACATACCTCAGAAGTGGAAGAATCTGAATCAAATTTTCTTTTCTTTTTGGGTGACGAACGTGTCCATCGCTGGAGTGCAAACATATTATGTATCGAAAATAATTAAAAATTTAGCTAAAATATAAATAATACTTGATTGTAAATTAAAATGCAGCATTAAACCGTAGCAGTGAGATTGGAAGCGTATGCAATCAGTGATGGACCCTAATAAGAAAAAAAGAAGAAAACATTTAAAATATAAGAGATGAGAGAACATCTGTAAATGAGAATGCAATGTAAATACAGTTCATCAGTTTTCTAATCGGCTCATCTACAGAAAAGATTTTACCAAAATGGGTTTTTGACAGGAAGTCATAAATAAATACAAACTGCTCTTTAAGTTTCTTGATGAGATCCCTTCCTGGCTTGAGGGGTTAACCCATTAGGAGAATTGTTGGCTAGGGGTCCTTCGTTTTCAGACCCCAGGGCCTTCAACACCGATTTATCAGAAAACAAAACTCCATCACAGTAAAGAATATTTTCCACGAAACTTATTACTTGTGCGATTGTATTCCCAAATTGCTGCCTTTGGGTAAAAACGACATGAAGAAGGAAAGAAAACATTCTGAAGTGATTGACAGGATCTCTGTTTGTCTTTGTGTGGTACGGTGATTGAAGCTAAAGAGGCTATAAGGAAAAAGATGACATGGGCCCAGTTTTTATTCGAGGCGGTAAAGGAATTGCCTTTCGAGCATGGGGGAGTCGCTCTTCTGGGGGTTTTGTCAAGTCCCTGCCATTAAGCTAATTATCCCCTCTAGTAACAAAAGGTTACTGGACAGGAGCCAGGGCTCAGCGTTTAAAGTTTAATCGCCGTTTCAGACCTTTTTTTTTCCTTACGTGATTATTTTTGTTCTTACATGCTCGCAAACTATGCATTCTATAAAAATTATTTCTGCCCTATAAAATGTATATTGCTAGGGAAAAATGAAATGACATTTCTTCTTTGCACTAAATATATAGATGTAATATATATTTAGATAGACAGCTATATTTATAGTCCCCATTTAAGGTTTTTGATTTTATGTACTTAAAATTATTTTTTTAAATGTACAATTTTTTTCCTATATGTATGTATGTATATACATATATATATATCAGTGGTGTAGGAAGGGGAGGGTTCTGGAGCTTCATGTACAATTTTAAAGATTTTTCGAGCCCTGAAACAAATAAAATATACATATGTTTTGAATAGGAGTTTTTGGGTTATTGTGCAATATGAGGTACATTATATTATTCGTTTCCTATCAAGTTTAAAGTTTTTATGTTTCTCAGAATCGTAGGGAAAAATACACCATGAATAAGAAACATATTTTGAAATGAATTTTGTAAGTACAGATCCTTAAAAAGTATACTTTTAAAGCAAATTTTACGAAGGATAAAAAAATATTACAATATCAGCATGCACTTGATGGATATAACATTTAAAAAGTACAAGTAGTTTTAAACATCTTAATATGTATCAAGTTTGTATTTCAGTACTATAAAAGGCCCATTATATTCAGCATTACGTAGAAAAGCTAATTTCTTTATTACTACCTCTATTGTTTTTTATTGTTATTTAGTTATTTATTTATACATTATTTTTTAGGGTGACTGAAGATCTTCGTTTTAAAAATATGATTTCCAATAAAATGCAAGGAAAAATTCAAAATAAGAAAGACAATTTTTAAAATGTATAAGATACGTTAAGAATGTTTCAAGATTTTTCGTAAAGATTGAATGTAAGTTCAAGGCTATATTTGTATTATACTGTTTACATTATTTTTAGAATTTTACTGAATTGAGACCAATGATGCAGTTTTTTGCTTTTATTATCTGTACCCAAGTTCATATTTCAGTCTTTTGAAAATAGAGAAAGCTGGGACATTCGTGATCGGGTATTGATATGCTGATAAATATAATGACAAGTATCCAATCAACAAATTCACATTATTTAAAAAGCTGGATAACGATGAGATTGAGCATAAGGAAAGTCACAGTGAAGCTGGTTTTTTATTCAGTAATTGACTTTCAATTCATTTTGATTCAGTAATACACTGACTAAACTAATGATGTGAAGTCATTTTCTCTGAATTAATTTTCAATATTAAACACGACGTTAATCCACCTATCCAAAAGTTTCCTAGTGTTTCTATAGTTACTGTACATCAAAATCAGATGTACTTTGTTGAATAATTGATATTTATTCATATCCAGCAAATATATATTAATTTCATAAGATGCAATTGCTAAAAAACTGTCTAAGACAACAGGACGGATACACAATCATTTAACATAATTTTCTGTTATGAGTGAAAATTCCAATGAGAAATTCCTTTTGTATTGACATATTTTATAAATACAAGTAGATTTGGAACGATTAAATAAAGGTTAATTAATAAGTAACTCTTAATATTAGTCTGTATAATATCACGCATTTACAGGAACATAATGCTTCACTAATTTGGATGAGAACGATTGAGATAGATATGTATATCATGTCTGTCGTATTTTTTTAATTATGAATTCTTTAAACTGCGAATAGTGTTGAATGGACAACTGTTTAATAATAACGATTTCTGTTAATTCCGCACAGTTTGCATGTTAATTTAAACAGGAAGTTCCGTCTAGAACTATACGAGCCTACTTTCCTGTATAAACCAGCTTCAGATTTATAATCTAACTATCTATTTTTCTCGTTTAGCTTTAGTTCTTAATTGCTTCAAATATACCTTTTGCAACAGTTCATACATATTCATTCAATCATTTATTTATTCAGTCATTCATGTATTTATTCACTCATTTATTCATTCATTCTTTTGCTTATTCATTTAATCATTCATTAATTCAAAAATATTCTTGAAAATCCCGATCAAAATATTTCATAGGAAAACAGGCTCGTTAGTTCTGGATGAACTTTCTATCTGTACATGTTCTACGTCATAAGAGCTTTCCGATAAAGTTTGTTCCAAGTAAATCGGCCAGTTAGATCAGGATTTATATAGGATTGAAATTTCTCCGTAGGCGCTATGTTAATTTTTTTTGAACTGTTCAAAAATGAACAAAAATTGTTCAAATCAATACTTCACGCCAAGAACTTCTACCCGTGAGCCTGTTCATTGGAACTTGCATCTTGTACCCAGAGTTTACATAATTTGCTTCATTTTCGCCCATAGGCGCTAATGTTAAATTTTTTTGAACTGTTCAAAATTGAACGAAACATTGTTCAAATCAAAAAGTAAAATATGGAAATGAGATGTCCTCGCCGAGATCTTTCGAATGCAAAAAGAATTTTTCGAATCGGACAATTCGTTCAAAAGTTATTAAGGGGGGACAGACCGACAGACAGACAGACCGACAGACCGACCGACACACTTTTTCCCCATCTCAAAACCCTACTTTCAAATTTTTACTTTTCAATCTTTATTTAATTACTTAACTTATTTTTGACTTTTCTTGATTTCTAACGATATTTTCACGATACATTAAGCCTTCTTTCATGCTTTATTATTATTTTTTTTTACTTTTACGGGAAAGAGCTTCAAAAATCATTCATCAGAGAGTGTTTGGACAATCACTCACCGATAAATTATCTACAGCGCCAACTACTTCCGCCAAAAAACCGCCAAGGAACTTCTCTTTTTCTCCCATCTAAAGTTTGGAAGAAGATGGGAGATTCCAAACAGTAAAACATCAATTAAGACAACTAATATGCTTTTATGACACATAAAATTAGTATGAAATTGAAGCCTATGTTTTTCTCCTTTGGAAGATGTCACTAAAATTTTGCTGAAAAACTTTGCTTCCGTGAAATACGCGTTTTTGTAAACCCCTCTCGTTTCTCCTGCGTTAAGTCTACGAGAAGTTCTCCAACAAGCCCTTAGGTGGTTAAAAGTCGGCATTTCTTTATCCCTGCATATGTCGCGTCTCTCCTTATAGCGTCTCTAATTGAAGCCAATTTCGCTGTAACCCCCCCCCCCCCCCATGGTGATAAGGGAGCTGATTATAACCAGATGAAACGTCGTCTTTATTATGAGCTGCATACTTTGGTCATGATCACAACCCTTCAGAGAAAGAGGAAATAAAATTATATGCATATGTATTTAATTTTCTTAGGGAAAAAAAACGAATGTGCTTCGCAAGGCCGTAGCCAGAAATTTTTTTGTGTTCCTAAATGTGCCTAAATAAGTAAATACCCAATGGGGGGGGGGGGTTTGAACCCCCCAACCCCCTGATTACGCCTATGGTTGAGAATGAAATGATTCTGAAGATGGGCGCTATGCCCGCTCCTCTTCGACTGCTCGTGTAAGGCTGACGCAATGGCTTGCAGGAGCAGTCCGAATATGAACGGCCTCGGACCTTTATCTGCCGGGAAAAGCAACGGAGCGGTCGGTTTTACTCTCCGCCGGATCTTGCCGTCGTGCACACGGCATCGATTTTGATTTTCCGTCGAGTAGTGTCGGAACTGAAGAGTGCGGGAAGTCACTTGATTCATTTTAGTTAAGAGTCTATAGACTTGTCCTTTTTTGTATATTTATTTCACGAGTTCACATATTCTACACATGACAATACGTAATCTACAATGGGGTAAAACCAGGGCCATCTCGAAGTCAGCAGTTTCTCCCTTTCTTCTGGGCCTGCTTCAAGATTTGATTGCGCAATCCAAGTGATCCCACATTCTGCAGCGCTTTATCGTTTCAAATCGCATTTTTTTATTTCATACCGACCAAAAGTTCTCAAACTTTCACTGCCTGTACTTAATTTAGGTACCTTTACAACAGAAAATCAAACACATATAACTATTTTGTTTTTTAAAGCAGAAAAATATACTGAAATGTTTTAATCTTATTAGACTGCTAATAGGACTTGAGTTAAAATTTACTGTACTTTCTAGCTTTTATTTTTGGAAGTCATTTTTAACTGTAATTATTCAGTGAAGCAGCACTAATTTAAAAGTTAAAATACAATACTTTTAAATGAAGTGCTTTTTTTAAATTATCCTTAGGAAAAAAAAATAAATAAATAGCTATGGAAATAATTATCAACTTTCATTTAAAATTTCAGCATATGTAATTGATGTTTTCATTGTAAGTGTTCTTTTAAACTGTAAATAAGTATGTTAAAAGATCTAAATTTATATTAAATAAGTATAAATCTATTTTCAAAGTATAAAATTCATTTTATTCTTAAATTTTGTAGTAGTAATTTTAAAAATAATTCTTATTAGATTTAAAGTGTTCTACATGACCAAATTTAGAATTTTTCAGAACTTTTATGTTTTTTTAACATTTTGAAACAAAAATATGATTTTAAAATTTACATTTTAATGTAGTAATGTTAAAGTTAAGTTTATTCGAGTCAAACAATCCGAAAAATTATTCAAACATAACTTTAATGAAAGCAAATTGAAATAGGAAATACTGATTCTAGTTTTAACTAAATTGTAAAATTTCAGGTATCAATTGAATTTACTCAAGATTGAAAATTTGTTCACAATTTTTAAAATGATGTTTCACTTTACTTCGGTGTCATCACTCTGTCTAAAACGATTTTCACGAACTATGAAGCGTTCTTCAAAATGTTTGATGCGGATTACTGCAGAGGTACTTGGATCAAAATTCTTTCTTGAAATGTTTTTAATCCATAAGCTTCTTCGACGAGGCTCACTGGGGATTTTAAAAACTGTTGTATAGTTTCGTTTTGGTAGTTAGACCTGCAGCCAGGAGCACAGCACTTTTTGCCGATAATAAACTAGGATGATTCTATTAAATTTTCATCCGCTGAAGATGGTGGGAATTCGGGCGACTAACAGGGACCATGAGGGCCCTACATTGAAGACCGAAGTTAGACAAGCACCTGACATTATTAGCTAAAAGGAAGACATCATTGGGACAGTTTTATGGTTTTATTGCGGAAAAGGGGCATTGTCGCGTATTTGCCTTGTTTTGTATCACTTGTTATTTCACCAACGGGCCTTCGTTCGCAGAATCCTTCTCCGAGTAGGGTGATTCTTAGATAAGATATAAACATGTAACATTGGTTTCTGAAATACAAATACATTTGCAGTACTTACTGACACCTCCTACCCCCTTTTTCTCTCTTCGTCCATCCCAGCTATTCTTTATTCGCGTCAATACTAAATGTGGCTCAGCATTTAACGTTTTTTCTTTAATTATTTTAAGCAAACTAAAACTAGATTTTTTTTTTGGTTTTTAGTTTGAAAAAAAAAAAAAAAAATACACACACACTTAGTCAATGTAGCTCCCCCTAAAATCTGGAGAACTGATCACAGGGCAAGTTTGATACCTCCCCCCCCCCCCCAGTTACGTCCCTGGCCACATTCCACGACAGCTAGCTCGTAGGCCATCCTCGCGCAGTTGGAACTTGGAAGGAGCATGAAATCAGTTGGATGACTCATCCTAGCGATTCGCATGCTTGAAGCAGGTTCGGAAGAAAGGGAGAAACTGCTGACTTCGAGATGGCCGTAGTAAAACCCGCTTAAACACGTATGGGGAGATAAACTCACTGAGAATGAAATGATTCTGAAGTGGGGCTCCATGCCCGCTGCGACTGTGCGTGATTGCTACATAACAGATAAACCATTAATACAATTTTTTAACAGGACACGGCCCATTTCAAACATATTTAAATAGATTCTTCAACAAAGGAAATGGGATATGCAAATGCGGCGAAGAGGGAAACGCAAACCACTATGTACGGCACAAACAACAGACCAGAGCCCAGGGGAAAAAGGTGAGGCTGGATTGAAAACAAAACACACAGAAACAAAAAGTAAATAACTTTTCAGAAAAGAAAAAAAAAAAACAATCATGCCAGGAACACCCAAGAATGTGTCTAACAATATTCTTTACCGGTCCTGGAGTGTTTCACCAAATTGGACGGGGTGTCACGAGCAAAAGAAATCCCCTAATTTAAATTTAATAGTTTTCTACCTTTACACGACTAAGAGCGGTGCATATTTGGACCTAGATGGCAACTCCTTAGTCAATGTTCTTATTGACAAAAATCCCAAGTTAGCACTTAAATCCGCGCGTAACCTCCCGGTAAAACCCTGGAGTGTCGTGACCCTAATGACACAAAATCCCGGACAGAAGCCATGCGACCTTCACTCCGCAGTGCAGGACTGGGAGAAAAACAAATACAAAAAAAGTTATAAAAAACAAAAATAACAAAAAATATAGATGTTTGTATAGTCCCGTGTAAGTGAATTTTTTTTTTCTATCTTGGTATCCGTTGCTTCGCATGGGTGGAATAGAACTCCGGACAACAGCCATGCGACTCCCACCTGCGGAGCACGACTAAAAGAAAACAAAAAAATATATCAATAATAAAAATCTCCTTTCTTCCAGATCTTATAGCACTGCATGGGTGGAATAGCTGAGAAGGGATGTCCCACTCCGGGGAAACTCTCCTCCGAAAAACATTACTCCAGGGAGCTATCCTCCTTTTCTTCTCAATTTCCATAAGCAATAACTATAAAGCAATTTTATTTATATTCTCAAGTTTTGTAGTAAATTCTTTTTTTTTTTTTTACATTTTAATAATAGTATAAAAATGGCAAAAATTTAATAAATTAAAAAAATTAATGTAGAATGTATAAAATTTTAATTATTTAATTTATTAAAAAAGTAAAAAAGGTTTTAAAAAATAAATTCATCTGCCCTTACCTTATGACTCTCTTTCTGTTAGATATCGGGGGAATTCATTCTAAACCAAAATCGCAACCCATAAGGAACCGGCGATTCCCACCCAAGACGGCGGCACACATAATCATTTTTTCTTCTTTTTCAGAGAGGCTACCCAATGAATCGGGATAGGTCCGAAACATATATTCCACATGGAAGGGGTAGCCTGGTGTATGTTTATGCAGTAGTGTGTGTATATTATGCCGTAGTGTATTTATTCATGGCGTAGTACATATATGCCATAGTTTTAATTTAAACTTATGTGTGTATGTCTGCTAACCCCCTTTTTTTCAGGGAACCATAACCCTCCAAATGATACTCCTCAAGCATAGGGTACCAAGGAGGGCCAGGTTCACATAAAGAGGTAGGGAGCTGGGCTGGCGGGACTGTAGTTCTTGCAGACTTGGGCTTTTTTTAAATTTATATCACTAACACACATATACATCCACACATAACAATACGTTATCTAGAATGAGGTAAAACCCGCTTAAACACATGTGAGGAGATAAACTGGCTGAGAATGAAATGCTTCTGAGAGCTCTATGTCCGCTGCGACCGCTCGCATCGGAGCTCGCGTAAGACTGACGTAATGACGAGGAGCTGGGTCCGAACCAGGGTTGCCAGATTTTGGAGGCGACTTTTAGCCAGTTGCGAGAACAAAATTAGCCATTGTTGTTTAATCTCAATTGTGGTTGTTGTTATTGCGTTTGTTGCTGCTGTTGTTGCGTTTGTTGTTGTTGTTACTGCTTTGTTGCTGTTGCTATGATGCCAATTAGATACGCAAGCTCCACACCGGATATTCATTTTGTCGGATATCCGATGTCTCTTGTCTGAAGTATTTGTACCCGATATCCAGTTCTGATGTTTGAAAGCTATAAATTCTGTACCTATCTTTAAACATTCCACAGTTTCCAAATACGTACAAATTTTTTACTCCACAATTTTTAAAACATGTTAATTAAATATCAAAAACCAAATTTTACTCACCGGATCTTTGAGATCCGGTGGTGATTTGTTGCGTGATCAGATCAGGTGCCAGACATTTTAAAAAGTTCGCATACCGGATATCCGGTGCCTTGCGAAATGGAGAACCGGTCTCGCTCGTCCACCTCCCAGTGAAAGACCAGCATTTACTACATTTTTTATTATGTTAGTGCATTTTGTTCCATGCATTTTCACACTTTTAATTTTCTACCTGTACCATTCTCTGCTATAACAGCATTCAAATGATCAACAGAACGAATTCTACAAATGCCAACTGAACACTGAACATACTAAATGCATATAAATCTCAAAGCACGCAAATTTTGGTTGAAATAAACCAATAATAAACTTTAATATGGAAAACTAAATTTAAATTAGCCATTATTAGCCAGAACTGTTTGTGGCAAGTAAATGAAAATACTTTTATTCAGCAGCACCTTAAATTAGCCATGATGGCTAATTTTAGCCCCATCTGGCAACCCTGGTCCGAACAGGAACGCTCTCCGCCCTTTACCTGCCGGGAAAGGCAGCAGAGCGGTCGGCTTTACTCTCCGCCGGACCCTGATGTCGTGCGCACGGCATCGGTTTGATTTTCCGTCGAGTCTTGTTGAAACGGCTTCAGTGTTTTTTGTGCCGGGAAAAGGAGCGGGGGAGGTCGGCATCAGTTCCAATATACGTCGAGTAGAATTGCAACAGCGTATCTCGCATGAACATAACCAACTAACTTTCGGGAAAAAGGAGCTCCGCTCCTTGCCCGCTGAATATTTAGTCTTGATCCTGATAATTCTGAAGATGGGGCTCTATGCCCGCTGCGACTGCTCGCGTAATACTGACGTATCGCAGGGTTTGGTCCGAACAAGAATGGCTTCGGCGCTTTATCTGCCGGGAAAAACAGCGGTAGGGTCGGCTTGCCTTTCGCGGGACTCGGCTCTCGTGCGACCGGCATCGATTTTGATTTTCCGTCGAGTCGTGTCGAAACAGCTTCGGCGTTTCACCTAACAATAAAATAATTTTTGGGACAAATTAGAACCGACATCAAATTATGAAATGCGCTAAAGCATGAAAAATAAATTAATTTTTTAAAGAACATCTATACGACTTTTAAACATGATTTTTGAAGTCGGTGCAAAATTATGATGGATTTTGATTCATGATTACTTCTGTAACAGTGAATCAATTACAAATATAGGTGGCTTAGAGTTTTCTACAGTTTCAATGTAAAGTAACGCATAGTGCAATGATAATTTGACTGCCATAATTTTGCACCAACTTAAAAAAATTATGTTTAAAATTCGTATTGATGTTGTTTAAAGAATTAATTTATTTTTTGCTTTTTAGCGGCAATTTATAATTTGAAATCGGTTCTATTTGTTTCTAAAAATTATTTTATTTAATTCTTTTCAGTGTAAATACATTCTTATTTAAGTAGTCTATTTGAAATTCATATCAAAGGTGAAACCTTCTTTGAGGAATTTATAGAATTTATTTGATAAAAGTTCGCATTTTATCTTTAAAATACGAGTTTTGATTTTTATTACGGTAATTATCTCTGTATAGCCCGCGGGTTATCTACAAAAAAACTCCTTTTTTTACTATCTGCGGGCAATACATGAAATTAAAAAAAAGTGTTATTAAAAAGACAACAACCGTTCAAAAATACCGAAATCTCTTTTCCTGCAAAACAAAATGCAGAGAAATAAATCGGAGCTTTCAAAACAATGGTCCAAAGCAGATTGGGGCTCGGGCGAATATATTGTTTTCGAGGGGTGCATCCCATATTTTTTTTCTGGGTGCGGGTTATACACAGAACTCAATTTTTTTAGAATGAATTTTCTTCCTGCGGACTATACAAAGATGCGGGCTATTTACCGATAGTTACGGTATTTTGAATAACACAAATAGTTTTCTCATTCTCAAACTTTATGCAGTGGTGGATCCCCGCACAGGCGCAGGAGGCATGCACCTGGGGCCTCAGCAAAGCAGGGCCCTCAGAATCCTCAAGTGCTTATAAATAATAATAAATATAGCCATTTTTAAAATTATTTTCCTGGTGGTGGATATTGGGAAATCAGTCAGAAATTTTCCCGCTGTTCAAGTTTTTCTAGTAGATCTGAGAAGTTTTTCTTCCCCCTCACGATAGCCTTTCCACGACTGCCGACACAAAATTTATTGGTTGGGGAAGAGGTTGACGAGAACCCTTCGAGGTGTCTCATTACACCCTCCTAGGTGTCCATTACACCTCGAACCGGTTGCCTTTCGCGCATTATAACCTGGCTCTCTGGAAGTATTACTTCACAATCAGTGTTTTATGCCCAATATTTATTAGTAACTAGTAAATTTTGTTAATTATTATGTTTTTCGTTTTCTGGATTTCGTTTATAAAATGAGCTTTCATCAGATACTATTTCATCGGTTTTGTTAACAACATAGTCATATATTGGTCTCATTAAGTCAAAATTATATTAATGTAATTTTCTTTGACATGGCAACTAATTTTTAATAAGTATTATTAGCGCGAAAAAATCATGACTTTTTTTAAATTAAAAAAAAAGTTTTTTTTTAATTTAAAACCAGATTGCTTATCATAACCATAAACATAACTTAAGATTGACATTCTGAGTAAAATGCAATGAATATAATATTTATTTAAGTGAAAATAAAAAAATTGCATTGAAAAGTGTATATTTATGCTAAAAGTTTAGAAAAATAAATGCAATACACTGTACTTTCAACCCTCAACCCAATACGCATGTGCAAGAAAAATTAATTACTGCACATTCGCCAGGTTGTTAGCAAGTAAAAGTAATGTAAATATATGTATAACAACCATTAAAACTATTTATGTACATCATTTATTCATAACCACAAATTGATTAATAATTAAATTTATTTTTATATAACACATACAGTTAAGTATTTTTCTTGATTCCATTTGCCATCAAGTAATTTGAAAAAGAAAAAAAGTTTGGCTGTCTTTTCTACCCCAAGGTTATTTTTTGAGCTTGTTGTGAAGAAATCCAAATGTAGAAAACTTTAGTTCAATTGCTGCTTAAATGAGCATCTGAATTATTTTTGGTTGTTTATTACCCATGAATTCTTTTACAACAGTTACAATTTCCCACACTCAAACGTTGACATAGACTGCAATATATTTTTCAAATTAAATTCCACAAAAAGGAAGTGCACAAATTATGAACTTCAAGCCATTACTTCATAGTTCAGTGTTTTCTTTAACCAAATTTAATTGGCTCTTAAACCTCTTATTTTATATTTTGAGGTTAGAGATGGCTAAAAAGAAAAAAGAAAGAAAGGTGTCAATGCATGCGTTCATATTTTTTAAAAAAGGTATTGTATAGTTACTTTATCTTGCTGGTTTAGGTTATTTTCTAGCTTTTCTGAATACTTGTAACAGCTTCGGCTAATTTAGTTATCTTCTTCAAATTATTTAAAGCAGTTAATATTGGTTTTAATTGATTAGGCAAATTCTCAACATTCTGTTCCATTGCCCCATTGAAAATATTTTGCTATTTATTTCTCTATTAAATTTCAAATTCCTTCTTTAAATACCTGCATAAAAATTAGCCGATAGCTTATGTAACTTTTGTTGAACGATATATTAAATTCCAATGTACCTCCAATGTAAGATGAATGCCATTTCGTTACTATCAGGACAACATAATTAATGAATTTATTTTTTCTTGTTTTGAATTGAATGTATATTGTTCAAGCCTCACAACTCATAATGCTAACTCAAATTAGTAATAAATTCTTTAACAATTTGTTTGATTTGATTTTTGTTAGAACTATTGAGTTAAATCGATGTTTTTTTTTTTTTTTAATAAAAAAATCATCTGCTTTAAATTATGTACAGCCTGATAAATATTAGCAATATCTTTTCAAAAAAGAAAAAAAGAAAGAAAAAACAAGAAAAAAACACTAATATATTACAACCAAAAACTTATTAAAGCTTACAATATATGGACATGTTCCAAAAAATACCACTTCCCAAAATTATGTCGCAAGTTATAGATAAAGAAATTAGTGGTGCTTCATGCATGTGCTTTGTTTTTGTTAACTTCCTTATGAAAGAAAAGGAAGAAAAATGCAAAGTGATTGTATCCTAAATTCACCCCCCCCCCCCCCTAGTAGTGCTCCTCATTTTTTTTCTTAACATCAATAGCAAGATATGAAAATCAAATATAAAAAGCTATGTTTTACTGAATAACACATGTATTGAAATTAACAACTAATAGATTTGAAGTCTAGCTATGAAAAAATGGAAAAATGATATTCAAAAAAAAAATAAATAAATAAATAAATAATAAAAATAAAGGAAATCAATAAATAATTTAAAGTAGAGCGCAATAAGATTGGGCAATGTATGTCTGTCTGCTTGTCTACTGGTAAATTTATTTTGTGGGAAGGAGGGATATGTTTCTAATATTTATTAAAAAAATTCAATTAATATAATTTTGACTTAATAAGACCAATATATATGAGTATGTTATTAACAAAACTGATAAAATATATGGCAAAATCTTAAATTGTTTGTAAAAACCGTTAAACGCAAAAGTGGAAGCTCTCCGTTTCAGGGAATGTAGTATTTAATGGTGTTAACCAACAGTAAAAAAATTAAAATAATTTGGGATTGGCTTTTTTGAGAAAAAAATAAAAAAGATTTTTTTTTTTTAAATTTTCAAAAGGCTACAGCAGAAAAAGTTGAATAGCTATTTTTAAATTTAGCCTTTTATCTTAAACAGAATATTGTTAACTTTCAAATAAAAAAAACCGCATCAAAATATCTTGCACCGTTCATGAAAATAGAGCACTTGAGAAAGTTTTTTTCGAAATCGCAAGTGAGACATTGCGCCGAAGGCGCCATCTTTGGCGGCCTGTATCTCGGGCCAGGAATTTTTTTTGAGCAAAACAAAAACATACCTATAACTCACGAAGTTCTAAATTTTAACATATGTGAAATTCAAAAACTTCTGAGACTATGAAGGTAAGATTTTATTTTTACTGCCTGAATTGAAACGGACTATGCCAGAACTAAATATTACTTTCAGCCAATATGAGACGCTAAGGTTGAATAAATGTAATTACAAAACGTTCTGCACATTATAACGATTTAGAATTCGAACATAAAATGTATAAAAATCGATCCCTTTTATTTTGACATTATAGCATTTAGAAATGTAACTTTGGATGAAGGCAGATTTCTTCTACTAAAAGTAACTGCAAAATAAAACAATAAAATATTATGTACAAATTGGTGGCAGAAAATAATTACATTTACTTATAAGGTAAAGAAAGTACTTTCCACTACATGCAGAAAGATTTTTTTTTTTAAGTACATATTAAGTACATAGTCACAATGTTGTGCTATGTATATAATTTAACAGAAAAAGCTAAATAGAAGTGTTATTTATTTAAAGTAAATCAAAATGAAATTATCTACAAGAACATAAACATTAGGGTGGACCGAAAAAACGTTTTTTTTTATTTCGAAGTTGTGATAGCGTGGAAAACTTGCGAATTATATAGAAAAGAAAAAAAAAAGTCAGTTGACATCGCGCATAAGCCCTCAAATTTGACAAAATATGAAAAAACCTCATTTTTGCGATTTGTTTTTATTTTTAAATTATATGTTTTCGTAATGTAATAGGGTTTGTTACGTCTTTAAATAGAGCTTAAAAACGTTGTGTTTTAATTTGGTTTAGACCAGTTACCAGTTGATATCTTCCGGTCGCGTATAACCCCCAAAATTTGCCAAAATATTGAACATTTCACATTTTTACGCATTTTCGGTACTTGATAAATAATTATTATTTAAATGCAATAGGGCCATTCCATGAAAACAGGTACATGGGTGGTCAATTTTAAAATCATATTTATGTGGATAATTTTGGTATGTATTAAAAGATAAAATGTCAAATTTTATGTTTTGAGTAAGAAATCAAAGTTTATCATTTCTGTATTGGCAACACAGTATTCTAAAGATGGTTGCCTTGTGCAAGCAAGTTCATGGAGTTCTCGAACGAATTTTGCATGATTGTCTTGGATAAAAAAAATCAACTGAAACTCCTGATGTCAACTTCATAGGTAAGTCTAAAAGTTAATTATTTGATTTTATCAAGCTTTAAGATCTAGGAGATATCTCAATAGCTATACTAGCACCCACAAGGAGCTTATTTTTCGTGTCCCGCACGTGACGAAAAAGATGAATATTTTCATTTAGGTTAAAAATGGGAGTAGATAGAAAAGGACAGTTCTGGGACAGCAGGCGGAGGTGCGGAGGAAGCAGGGAGCCACGCCCCCTTGCGCCTGCTCCTCCGCCTGCCGAGTGGGGTTGAGTAGTAGGGTTCCTGCTGCTATCCTCGTAATCTTTTACGAGGGTTTCTGAGTGGAGTTGAGTTGTTTTTCTTACTTGTTACACCGAAGTTTCGTTTTTCGGAATGGCAACAGTGATACTACATGTAGCGGTTGTCATGACAACGAACTTGTAATCTTTTTGAATTGCTCATGGCGCCACCTAGTGAGAGAAATTATTTTTTGAACTCTGGTGGTATACACATGGCGCCATCTAGCGAGAGAAATATAAATTCATTCATTTAATTATTTTTGGACTTGGAATTATTTTATTTAATTCGAATTTTCTCTTTCCTAGATCAGGAATCGAACCCGCATCGTCAAAAGATCTTCATGGCAGTCAAATTGTAAACGCGCAAATTGACTATGCTATGAAGACCTGATAGCTACACCGCTAAATTGAATGTTAATATAATTCTTTTTCCAGTTGTTTTGGAAAGAGTGATCATGCTACCATCTAGCGAGAGAAAAATTATTATTATTATTTTTTTTGGACTTTATCGTTTTCCGATGTTATTTTTAATTTCCAACTTTGGTTTTTCGCGAGCGGTAACATTAATTTATTGTTTTTTAATTGGTAACATGTTTTTACTTTTAATTTCAAGAGTTGAAACGCTGATGCTATCATCCAGTGAGAGAAATTATTTTTAGACATAGAATATTTTACTCAATTACTTCCTGAAAGTGAAAATTAATTTAATTTTTAAGTTGATGATCCCACCACCATCACGATGTGACTTACATCACACACCCCAATCAACTATTTTGTACATGTTTATTTAATTTAATCATTTCAAAACAATTGTAAATATTCAAGCAATTAAACATAACGGTAAAAAAATTGACCCTAGAAGTGGAAAAAATATAAGTATCATGCAGTGAGACTTCACTTCTACAGTCAATTGTTTTTACGATACTTAAACATAAATATACTCACAAATCGATACCACTTCTTCTATATTCCTAAAACGAAATCTCTAACAGAGCACAAAATTTTAAATGAATCAATTATTTAAAAGTAGATCATTGGCCATACTAAATGTATTTTTTTTCCAGAATATATCAAGATTTAACTGTCGTGTTAAAGCGATAATAATTATTTCCATCAGAATTAAATTTCACAATTTTTAATCAACTCCTAACATTAATTTAATTTTAAAATCATCTCAATAAAGTGTAATAAACAGCTATCTTTTAATTTTAAGCATATTTCATTTTTACATTTGTAATTTTTTCCCCTAAAATATCAAACACAGAATTAATTGTGAACCAATCAAATAGCTTCTTGAGGAAGACTTAATGCAAACCAATCAAATCAATCCTCGGAATTTACAAAATTTAAGTCAAAGTTAATTTTGAAATGTTTAAGACTTAGAAATTTTTTTAAAAACTTTTTTCCTAAAGTATTAAAGACAGAATTAAATGAGAACCAAACAATTAGCTTCTTGAAAAGGTAAAGACTTAATAAAAATCAATCCAATCGATCCTCGTAATTTACTAAATTCAAATCAATTAAAGGGTTTCTTGAAATACTTGGAACTTCGAAAATGAACAACAATAGGTTTATACATGCTAATTTAACAATAATTTTACAAAAAAAGCGATGATTTCTGCTATACTTATACAGGTTTACACCCATTTTTACTGTTTTCCATGAATACAAATCAATGTATTTATATTAACTAAGAATATATTTACATTAGATAATCATCCTTTAATCAATATTATACCGCTAGATTTTTTCCAAGTTTAAGAGTTTGCATGAAATAAGAGAAGTTAGAGTATGTTCGGCAACTTGATTTTACATAGAATAGTAAGCGAAGGTTTTATGTATTTCAATATTATTTTTTTTTGTTTTCAATTTAGATTTTTTCTTACACATTTTAACGTTTCAAGCGAATACAATCTACGAGATTATTGTAGTCATATACATCATGATTAAAGAAACTTTAAAAATAGTCAAGAGAATATTGCTAAATTTGTAACTGCGAAGCAACTCAACAACCCGATTGACGTACAATACGATACATTTAACGAACATTTCACCTATTCAAAAGAGTTTCAAAACTTTGTCTTTAACATTTAACGAATTTTTCATTTATTAAAAGAGTTATTTATTTTTAGGATTTACACAGAACTCATAATTTACAAAGATTTTATGATATACATACAACCGAGAAAAATATTTAACATAACTATTTACAACACGATTTTCACACACTGAAAAAGTTTATTACTTAAACACGAAGAAACTTTAAAACTGTTCACACCGCAAATTTCATGCATTGAAAAAGTCTATTACTTACATACAAACTTAGAGTCTTTGAAACTAAGATCACATGAGTACAACTTAATTTAAATACGGTAATGCTTAAAATCATTGCTACATAAACTACAGAAAATAAAAAAGAAAGTTAGAAATATTATACTCAAAGACATAAAAAACACACACACAAGATGTAACATCTGTTGAAACTTCTACCATTAAAAATAATTAACAACATCCATTATCAGAACTTGGAAGAATGAATGCTAAAAAAGCCTCTTAGAAATAAAGGACAATTTTAGCACTTCCTCTACCGAGTTCCTACTAAGCAAAGCAATCGTTGCAAATTTTCAGTTATCCTATACACGAACATAACCTAACTATACAACATCTAACAGTACACTTAGTGAATGAACACAGAGAGAATGCACTTAAAATAATATCATTCACACGTTAAAAATCGAAGAATTTTTTCATGCAATATAGCTATATTTCACTTATTTAAACTTACATGAAACTAATTTTAACAGAATGCAATCTGAGAAATACTTTAAAGTCGAAATACAAATTATATAAAACATCATATACTTACAGAGAAGGAAAAGCATGCGTCTTCCTTGGCCAAACCGCAACGTAGAAATGACTCTTCAGGCTCTTATCAGATGACGAAGATAAGGCTCATAGGCCATCCCAATTGAGCAGTGATTCATACCAGGTTTATCTTTCACAAGGACACAGCCAGTAGCTTTCAATGTTGATTTCTCATATCGTTTAAAAATATTTCATACACACAACTACATACATATGTATAAATTTAATAATTTTACGGAAACCTATGTATTTAACTCACCAAACTCAGACAATTTTCATTAAACGAGCATTTTTTTCTAGATATAATCCTTCAATTCATTACTTCCGAGTGAAGAATTTTTTACCTTTAGTATTATAATCAAGCTATTCAATACATTAAACGAACATTTCATCTATTCAAAGACCTTCAAAATTTACTCTTTAACATTTAACGTACGTTTCATCTATTCAAGAAGTTATTTATTTTCAAAAACTCAATCTTTAACATATTTTTTTTTTTTTTACGATTCACACAGAGCTTATGATTTACAAAGATTTTATAATATACAACCGAGAAAAATATTTAACAAATCTATTTCCAACACGAGTTTCATAAATTGTAAAGGTTTATTACCAAAGTTCGAAGAAAACTTAAATGCTATTTACGCTGCAAATTTCATGCTTTGAAAAAGTCTTTTACTAACATACAAACTTGGAATCTTTACGTTATTCACACCTTTAATAGTATAATCAAGCATATAACATTAAACGAACATTTCACCTATTCAAAGACCTTTCAAAACTTACTCTTTAACATTTAACGAACATTTCATCTATTCAAAGAGATATTTATTTTCAAAACTCAATCTTTAACACCATTTTTATAATTTACACAGAGTTTATGACATACAACCGAGAAAAATATAAAATATTTACCAAAACTATTTGCAACGCGATTTTCATACATTGAAAAGGTTTATTACCAAAGTTCAAAGAAAACTTTAAAGCTATTTACGTTGCAAATTTCATGTTTTGAAAAAGTCTATTACTAACATACAAACTTGAAAACTTTACTTTGCGCATACCTTTAATATTATAATCAAGCATATAATACATTTAGCAAACATTTCATTTATTCAAAGATCTTTCAAAACTTACTCTTTAACATTTAACGAACTCTTT
Source organism: Octonoba sinensis (assembly GCA_038502835.1). Classification (NCBI taxonomy): domain Eukaryota; kingdom Metazoa; phylum Arthropoda; class Arachnida; order Araneae; family Uloboridae; genus Octonoba; species Octonoba sinensis. The sequence goes on from CM076599.1 coordinate 181,424,863, forward strand.
TTTTATTCAAAGAGATTTTTTTTTTTCAAAACTCAATCTTTAGCACAATTTTTTATAATTTATACAGATTATGACATACAACTGAGAAAAATATTATTTAACAAAACTATTTGCAACGCGACTTTCATACATTGAAAAGGTTTATTACCAAAATTCGAAGAAAATTTTAAGGCTATTTATGTTGCAAGTTTCGTGTTTTGAAAAAGTCTATTACTACAACTAACATACAAACTTGAAATCTTTACTTTGTTCCAGGCTTGGAGTAATCGCGATTACGTAATCGTAATCGATTACATTTTGACAAAATCGTAATCGTAATCGTAATCTGATGATGGCATATTCTCATAATCATAATCGAAGTTGTGTAATCCCGTAATCCTTTTTCTCCCGTAATTTTAATCGTAATCTTAAGGAAAAAATCCGTAATCTGCTAGTCCTGCAATCGTGTAATCTTGACCTGCTGAAAGCTGAAATTTTTAGCGCTACCCTTGGATAGAAGAGATAAGATTACAAGAAAAAGGATTCAAACTGTGTACTGAAGTCCTATCCTAAGCGGTCTGTAACCTACGGGCGATCATAATATAAAAGGTTCCGTGTGGCGGTCGCAGAGCCTTGATGGCAGGACCATATAATAGTCTGCTAGAGAAGCTTGTTGTCCTACTTGTTGCGGTCTCTCAGAATTCTTAATTGCGGCTCCACTCTCCACGGGGAATGGCTGGAGATCCCGAGAAGAAAGGGAGTCTGGGTCTGGATATGTCACTCGCATCGCCTTGGGGCTCTCACGGGGGGGGGGGGGGGGTCCCCGGTCTCCTCGTGTCGTCCAGTTTCGGTACAAGAGCGGTAATCTGTCCGCAAGTCACAGATTTCGGGGTAGATAAGAAAGGGGAAGGTGTCTATAGAAGGACCAAATGCATCGGTCATTTTGCTTCCTTAATTACCCCTTCAAAACATATTCAAACGGTTGGGCAATAGGCGAGAGTCTGGACGGGACCGCCGCGAGTAAAAGAGAGTTCCCCCTTTCTTCTCTCCGTGGGGGTCCCGGTTTGGAGCCGGCATTAACAATGGGTGCCCCATTTTCCCTTTCAATAATCGAAGTAGACTGCCCCCCTGAAAATCTAGTGTTGGTACTATCACCTACACACATAAAGAGACATGAAATGACTTTTGTGTTTTCGCCTTTCTTTAACGGCAGAAGTGAAGAATTTTTCTAAAGAATAGCACATTTACACTTCAGCAATTTAGGAGCAGGCGTTACATGATGCTCTATGCTTAAGATGCATGAAATCTTAACCCTGGTACGTGTGATTGTTATTCTTTTTAAAAATATGTTCTTCGAATATTTAAAAAAGTACATACATTTAAATCTTAATTTTATTTATATTTTAATGCTAATATTCTTTTTAATTAATAGGTATGTAAAAGAAAATGATATATGTTCAGACATTTTCCCTATTGTTTTTTACATGCATGAATTTATATTTAGGAATTATTTTAAAAAATTAATTATCTTTTTCTTCTTAGAATTACCTCAACAGAATTTTGTATTTCAGTTGAATCTTGTACGTTAAATTTGTGTTGTAAAATTACTTGCACTTTATTTTTTTATTAAAACAGTTAGTACATGGAAAAAAATATATGCTCGTGCATGTTTAAAAAAAAACCACAAAAATCATATTAAAATATTATAGTCATTCGTATTATAATTATTCTTCATATTACTTTTTAACGATTACTAATTTTGCTAAGAGTTATTTGAATGTTCATGTTCAAATTTTTTGAAATTATTCTAAAATGCAGCATTTATTTTCAAAAGATTATTTATCTCTTACACTATCTGAATATTTTGTTATCCCGTGCACATCTTATAAGTGATTTCATAAAGAATCATAGAAAATTATTATTTTCAGTAAACTAATTGGTGTTATGTGAAATATTTGCACAATTTAAACTAGAAAATAAATACAATGGAGAAATATACATTTTCAGAAATTGCGGCCAACTAAATTTTGATTGTATGCACACAAAATAACAATGAACCAGGTAAATCACTTATGCATTATATATACATTTAGTGCATCGTCTTTGCTTATATACAAAATACGATCAATGTAGTTATCCCTCACATGAGTATTAAATATTCGAAAAATACTGAATGTGCCTTTCGTGATTATACATATATATATATATATATATATATAATGCAAACTTTTCATTTCTGCAACGACGCCATAATTCCAGAACTGTGATGATGAAATTGTTTCATTATAATTGCATTCATCATCATTTCAGTTATCTCTTATAAAATCAAAAATTTAATTAAAAATCATAACTTTTTGATTTATAACACTATTGTGAAAATGAGAGTTGTATGCATAAAATCGGATAATTTTATGCTAATCTAATCGTAATCAAAATCGTAATCGGATGTCATAATCGTAATCGATTACATTTTTCAACGACTGTAATCGCTGCCGTAATCGTAATTACTTTTTGGCAAAGGATTACAATCGTAATCGTAATCATAATCTCTCAATTTCTCCCTTTGTAATCGTAATCGTAATCGATTACGTTTCTTTGTAATCGACTCCAAGCCTGCTTTGTTCACACCTTTAATATTATAATTAAGCATATAACACATTAAACGAACATGTCAGCTATTCAAAGACTTTCAAAACTTAGTCTTTAACATTTAACGAAAGTTTCATCTATTCAAGGAGTTATTTATTTGCATCCTCGTAAAATAAAGATGTTTTCCTCTTGCAAAGTGTTAAAACTTAACTTGAAAATGGAAAAATACTGTAAAGATGATGAATGAAAAGTACGAAACCAAAAATAGAATACAGAACTTATAAACAAAATGTAAAATTAAGTGTACAAACAGTAAAGTAGTGAAACGGAAATATAAAACATAGAAATGAAATTATATATGTTAAAAATATCAGTAAATGATAACTGTAAGAAGTTGAAGTAGTAAGTACAAAATGATAAAACTTTGATTCATCTAGTGACACTTCACGTAAAAAAAAAAATGTAAAGGTACTTAAACTTACAAAAAACAAAATAGTTTTTCACTTGTAAAATGTCAAAAATTAATCCGAAAAAGTAAAAATACTGAGTAAAACTGTAAAAACTTGGAATGACAATGTAAAACTGGTAAATAAAAAGTTTGAAAGTTTAAAAGTAAATGTACTGAAGTACTAAAACAAAAACTGTAAAACTTAAAAATTAAACCGTACAAATAGAAACTAGTCCAAATGTTAACTGTAAATTGTAAAAAGTACTAAGATCAACACGTTAAAAAACTTAGGTTCTTTCAGCAAAATTAAAACAAAGGGGAGAAAAACCATATAAACTTTTTTAAAAAAATTGAAAACTTTGAAGAACCAAAACACAAAAAACGTAGAAACAGAAAAGCTTATAAACTTGCAACTTTAGGAAATGTCTCTCTTTTACTTACACTCATATATATTTACAAACTTTGAAACTTATCTTTAAAACATGAAAACCTCGAAACAGGAAGACGTACATGAGATACTCAAATAAACAAATACATAAACAAATGCTTATTATTGTAGAAACTTAAGCGAGACTCTACTTTAATAGTTAAAAACATAACTTAAAACTTACATAAACATGCAAATGTATATACACACACACATACAATATATGGGCTTTTACCTAGAGAAAAACATCTCTATGACACCTGGAGATCTCATTCAAAGCTTCAACATTTGGGGTTTTTTTTAATAACCCAGGTGCCAGCCCTTCCCCAAACTCCACTCCGAAATCATCAACCACAAACATTTAAATGAGAAAGAAATTATTTAAAATGTAATAATGATCTTAAATAGCTTACACTTTCGATATTTTAGAATAAAGAAACAACTAGAAAGATCAACTACAGTCATTGATCATTTTTCAAAAGCATATTAGGATACATTTACATAATTTTAAATAAATTAATCTATATAGTCCTTTTTTTTTAATATGATGAAAATATCAATTTAAGGTTTATGAACATTCTATTATCTATGATAACATTTATTAATTTATTAGTATTAGATAATTTTTATTCGGCGGCTAAAGGTGCACATTTTGCAGTGAGAACTTCTACACTAATTATACGATCAAATACCCAACCAGAGCCAAGTTGTATAAACTCTTCCAGGGCATTTTCAACTTGTGAGATGCTATCTTTCAAGTGATCGGATATACTTTCTTTAATAAGTTCAATTTGCATTGTACTTCCGAAATGAGATGTGATACGATCTTCACCACCACCATCATCATCATAATTTCCTACATGACGCGTCATCTCAGCTTTCATTACTATACGCCACTTAATAGCTCTTTTCTCATCCATTTCATCAAACAACAATTGATGAATTTGCGGCCTTAATTCTTGAAAGCACATTTTAAAGTCCTTCGAATTTTCAGGGCTTGGAGTTACGAACTCCGTAGCAAAAACTCCTAATGCAGTTCGACGATTAGGTCTCTCTCTTTTAGGAACAGGTCTTATATTAACAGCCTTCGCTTTTGCAGAGCTATGATTATAACACGAATATGATACAATAGACCTGATTTCCGTGTAAAAACTTTTCCACACTCCACACATGGATAGCTTCTTCCATGAATCTTCGTGTCTCTTCATAATACCCTCTCGCTTAAACTGTTTAGCACACTCAGAACATTCGTATATTGTGGAATTATGCACCTTCAAATGACGATTTAAGGCAGAATTCCATTTAAAGTATTTCCCACACTCTTTACAAATGACAGCAGGTCTATGAGCCATAAGATGTTGTTTCAGTTGTCTTTTAACATCAAATGACATTCCACATTTATCACAACTAAGTAAATTTTCCACGGAGTGTACCTTCAGATGCTCTCTCAACTTGTAGTTACGCATGAAAGACGCACCGCACTGATCACAACTAAACATCTTTGTTGTAGAATGCGTTTTAAGATGTCTAATCAAATTTCTATGAAGAGTGAAGGTCTTCATACAAATTGCACATGCCTATAAAAAGAGGTAAAACATATTTTAGAAATGATTAATTCTATAGAAATTATAATTCAGAATATAACAAGATAACACAAGATTCAAACCTCTATGCTCGCAAATAGTTTTTCTTTCATCGTATTCACAGTTGAAGCAATATCTTAAACATTTAAGTGCTCAAATTAAAACATATTATATGCTGACAAACTCTTAAATTATAAAAGTTTCTAAAGTAACTATGTATACATTCGAAACCACCTTCGGAGAACAAGAAAAGAATATACTAAAACAATGACATCCTTTTGCGACATCAACAACACTTTAACCTCCCATCTCCAACCAGGAACAGCAAAGATCATTCCACACAATTCCGTGTACATTAACACGTTTAAGACTTCAACTTTGTTACAAAATCATTAAATGGAATTTCATACCAACACCCTTTTAAATCAGAACTTACATATGGTAATACATTGTCTTTCCCTACAGTATCACTACTCATCGTACTCGAATGTCCACTTCGATTTTTCATAAGAAATTCAAATGATGAACCCGAATTCTCAACAATTCACTAAAATACTGCACAGACTCAGAAATCCACTTGATGTGAACACAACAAAGTCAGAACCACAAATGACCCTTTAAGGTAATCATAGCAATTGTATATGCACAAAGACAGGATTAATCCGAAGAAGAGCACCAACCAATGAAACTGCAGAATTAGATCTTTGGGAGAGTCAAAGAAAGTATATCCGATCACTTGAAAGATAGCATCTCACAAGTTGAAAATGCCCTGGAAGAGTTTATACAACTTGGCTCTGGTTGGGTATTTGATCGTATTATTAGTGTAGAAGTTCTCACTGCAAAATATGCACCTTTAGCCGCCGAATAAAAATTATCTAATATTAATAAATTAATAAATGTTATCATAGATAATAGAATGTTCATAAACCTTAAATTGATATTTTCATCATATTAAAAAAAAAGGACTATATAGATTAATTTATTTAAAATTATGTAAATGTATCCTAATATGCTTTTGAAAAATGATCAATGACTGTAGTTGATCTTTCTAGTTGTTTCTTTATTCTAAAATATCGAAAGTGTAAGCTATTTAAGATCATTATTACATTTTAAATAATTTCTTTCTCATTTAAATGTTTGTGGTTGATGATTTCGGAGTGGAGTTTGGGGAAGGGCTGGCACCTGGGTTATTAAAAAAAACCCCAAATGTTGAAGCTTTGAATGAGATCTCCAGGTGTCATAGAGATGTTTTTCTCTAGGTAAAAGCCCATATATTGTATGTGTGTGTGTATATACATTTGCATGTTTATGTAAGTTTTAAGTTATGTTTTTAACTATTAAAGTAGAGTCTCGCTTAAGTTTCTACAATAATAAGCATTTGTTTATGTATTTGTTTATTTGAGTATCTCATGTAAGTCTTCCTGTTTCGAGGTTTTCATGTTTTAAAGATAAGTTTCAAAGTTTGTAAATAAATATGAGTGTAAGTAAAAGAGAGACATTTCCTAAAGTTGCAAGTTTATAAGCTTTTCTGTTTTTAAGTTTTTTGTGTTTTGGTTCTTCAAAGTTTTCAATTTTTTTTTTTAAAGTTTATATGGTTTTTCTCCCCTTTGTTTTAATTTTACTGAAAGAACCTAAGTTTTTTAACGTGTTGAACTTAGTACTTTTTACAATTTACAGTTAACATTTGGACTAGTTTCTATTTGTACGGTTTAATTTTTAAGCATTACAGTTTTTGTTTTAGTACTTCAGTACATTTACTTTTAAACTTTCAAACCGTTTATTTACCAGTTTTACATTGTCATTCCAAATTTTTACAGTTTTACTCAGTATTTTTACTTTTTCGGATTAATTTTTGACATTTTACAAGTGAAAAACTATTTTGTTTTTTGTAAGTTTAAGTACCTTTACATTTTTTTTACGTGAAGTGTCACTAGATGAATCAAAGTTTTATCATTTTGTACTTACTACTTCAACTTCTTACAGTTATCATTTACTGATATTTTTAACATATATAATTTCATTTCTATGTTTTATATTTCCGTTTCACTACTTTACTGTTTGTACACTTAATTTTACATTTTGTTTATTTCTGTATTCTATTTTTGGTTTCGTCCTTTTCATTCATTATCTTTACAGTATTTTTCCATTTTCAAGTTAAGTTTTAACACTTTGCAAGAGGAAAACATCTTTATTTTACTAGGATGCAAATAAATAACTCCTTGAATAGATGAAACTTTCGTTAAATGTTAAAGACTAAGTTTTGAAAGTCTTTGAATAGATGACATGTTCGTTTAATGTGTTATATGCTTGATTATAATATTAAAGGTGTGAACAAAGTAAAGATTTCAAGTTTGTATGTTAGTTGTAGTAATAGACTTTTTCAAAACACGAAACTTGCAACATAAATAGCCTTAAAGTTTTCTTCGAATTTTGGTAATAAACCTTTTCAATGTATGAAAGTCGCGTTGCAAATAGTTTTGTTAAATATTTTTCTCAGTTGTATGTCATAAACTCTGTATAAATTATAAAAAATGGTGCTAAAGATTGAGTTTTGAAAAAAAAAAAAACCTCTTTGAATAAAAAAAAGAGTTCGTTAAATGTTGAAGAGTAAGTTTTGAAAGATCTTTGAATAAATGAAATGTTTGCTAAATGTATTATATGCTTGATTATAATATTAAAGGTATGCGCAAAGTAAAGATTTCAAGTTTGTATGTTAGTTATAGACTTTTTCAAAACATGAAATTTGCAACGTAAATAGCTTTAAAGTTTTCTTCGAACTTTGGTAATAAACCTTTTCAATGTATGAAAATCGCGTTGCAAATAGTTTTGGTAAATATTTTATATTTTTCTCGGTTGTATGTCATAAATTCTGTGTAAATTATAAAAATGGTGTTAAAGATTGAGTTTTGAAAATAAATATCTCTTTGAACAGATGAAATGTTCGTTAAATGTTAAAGAGTAAGTTTTGAAAGGTCTTTGAATAGGTGAAATGTTCGTTTAATGTTATATGCTTGATTATACTATTAAAGGTGTGAATAACGTAAAGATTCCAAGTTTGTATGTTAGTAAAAGACTTTTTCAAAGCATGAAATTTGCAGCGTAAATAGCATTTAAGTTTTCTTCGAACTTTGGTAATAAACCTTTACAATGTATGAAACTCGTGTTGGAAATAGATTTGTTAAATATTTTTCTCGGTTGTATATTATAAAATCTTTGTAAATCATAAGCTCTGTGTGAATCGTAAAAAAAAATATGTTAAAGATTGAGTTTTTGAAAATAAATAACTTCTTGAATAGATGAAACGTACGTTAAATGTTAAAGAGTAAATTTTGAAGGTCTTTGAATAGATGAAATGTTCGTTTAATGTATTGAATAGCTTGATTATAATACTAAAGATAAAAAATTCTTCACTCGGAAGTAATGAATTGAAGGATTATATCTAGAAAAAAATGCTCGTTTAATGAAAATTGTCTGAGTTTGGTGAGTTAAATACATAGGTTTCCGTAAAATTATTAAATTTATACATATGTATGTAGTTGTGTGTATGAAATATTTTTAAACGATATGAGAAATCAACATTGAAAGCTACTGGCTGTGTCCTTGTGAAAGATAAACCTGGTATGAATCACTGCTCAATTGGGATGGCCTATGAGCCTTATCTTCGTCATCTGATAAGAGCCTGAAGAGTCATTTCTACGTTGCGGTTTGGCCAAGGAAGACGCATGCTTTTCCTTCTCTGTAAGTATATGATGTTTTATATAATTTGTATTTCGACTTTAAAGTATTTCTCAGATTGCATTCTGTTAAACTTAGTTTCATGTAAGTTTAAATAAGTGAAATATAGCTATATTGCATGAAAAAATTCTTCGAATTTTAACGTATGAATGATATTATTTTAAGTGCATTCTCTCTGTGTTCATTCACTAAGTGTACTGTTAGATGTTGTATAGTTAGGTTATGTTCGTGTATAGGATAACTGAAAATTTGCAACGATTGCTTTGCTTAGTAGGAACTCGGTGGAGGAAGTGCTAAAATTGTCCTTTATTTCTAAGAGGCTTTTTTAGCATTCATTCTTCCAAGTTCTGATAATGGATGTTGTTAATTATTTTTAATGGTAGAAGTTTCAACAGATGTTACATCTTGTGTGTGTGTTTTTTATGTCTTTGAGTATAATATTTCTAACTTTCTTTTTTATTTTCTGTAGTTTATGTAGCAATGATTTTAAGCATTACCGTATTTAAATTAAGTTGTATTCATGTGATCTTAGTTTCAAAGACTCTAAGTTTGTATGTAAGTAATAGACTTTTTCAATGCATGAAATTTGCGGTGTGAACAGTTTTAAAGTTTCTTCGTGTTTAAGTAATAAACTTTTTCAGTGTGTGAAAATCGTGTTGTAAATAGTTATGTTAAATATTTTTCTCGGTTGTATGTATATCATAAAATCTTTGTAAATTATGAGTTCTGTGTAAATCCTAAAAAATAAATAACTCTTTTAATAAATGAAAAATTCGTTAAATGTTAAAGACAAAGTTTTGAAACTCTTTTGAATAGGTGAAATGTTCGTTAAATGTATCGTATTGTACGTCAATCGGGTTGTTGAGTTGCTTCGCAGTTACAAATTTAGCAATATTCTCTTGACTATTTTTAAAGTTTCTTTAATCATGATGTATATGACTACAATAATCTCGTAGATTGTATTCGCTTGAAACGTTAAAATGTGTAAGAAAAAATCTAAATTGAAAACAAAAAAAAAATAATATTGAAATACATTAAACCTTCGCTATGTAAAATCAAGTTGCCGAACATACTCTAACTTCTCTTATTTCATGCAAACTCTTAAACTTGGAAAAAATCTAGCGGTATAATATTGATTAAAGGATGATTATCTAATGTAAATATATTCTTAGTTAATATAAATACATTGATTTGTATTCATGGAAAACAGTAAAAATGGGTGTAAACCTGTTTAAGTATAGAAGAAATCATCGCTTTTTTGTAAAAGTATTGTTAAATTAGCATGTATAAACCTATTGATGCTCATTTTCTAAGTCTCGACATTTAAAAAAAAAACTTTTAATTGACTTAAATTTAGTAAATTAGGAGAATCGAATGGAATGATTTTTATTAAGTTCACACTTTTTCATGAAGCTAATTGATTGGTTTGGTTCTCATATAATTCTGTCTTTCATACTTTAGGAAAAAAGATTTTAAAAAATTTTCTAAGTCTTAAACATTTCTATAATTAACTTTGACTTAAATTTGTAAATTTCGAGGATTGATTTGTTTGGTTCACATTAAATATAAAATTTCTCAAGAAGCTATTTGATTGGATCGCAATTAATCCTGGGTTTAATATTTTAGGGGAAAAAATTACAAATGTAAGGAAATGAAATATGCTTAAAAATTAAAAGATAGTTGTTACTTATACATTATTGAATGGATTTTGAGATTAAATTAATACTATGAATTGATTAAAAATTGTGAAATTTAATTCTGATGGAAAAAAATAATTAATTCTTGCTAGAACACTTCGGTTAAGTCTGATACTAACGCAAGGAAAAAAAAAACATAGTAATCATGATCTGATCGAATGAGTTTTACAACATTAAGGTTTGGGGTATATGAATCCGAATATCTGAAAGAAGATGTAATTAAATAAAATACTCTATGTCCAAAAATAATTTCTCTCACTGGATGACAGCGTGAGCGTTTCAACTCTTGAAATTAAAACTAAAAACATGTTACCAATTCAAAAATTAATGTTACCACTCGCAAAAACCTAAGTTGGAAATTAAAAATAACATCAGAAAACGATAAAGTTCAAAAAATAATTTCTCTCACTGGATGACAGCTCAGCGTTTCAGCACTTGAAATTAAAAAAATTAATTAATGTTACCATTCGCGAAAAACCCAAGTTGGAAATTAAAAATAACATCAGAAAACGATAAAGTTCAAAAAATAATTTCTCTCACTAGGTGACGCCATGAGCATTTCAACTCTTGAAATTAAAAAAATAAATTAATGTTACCATTCGTGAAAAACCTAAGTTTTAAATTAAAAATAACATCAAAAAACGATAAAGTGCAAAAAAAAAAAAATAAAATAAAATAAAATCTCTCACTAGGTGACGCCATGAGCGTTTCAAACCTTGGAATTAAAACTAAAACATGTTACAAGTACAAAAAAATTAATGTTGCCATTCGTGAAAACCTAAGTTGGAAATCAAAAATAACTTCGGAAAACGACTAAGTCCAAAAAATAATTATTCCTATTTTTGTCACTGGGAAGCTCCGCGTAAAAATATGTTGTCATGGAAACTACAACATACGTTAGAACCATTGCCATTCCCTAAAATATAAATTTAATCAAAACCAAAACTAAATTGGTGTTGCCCAAAAAGCTAAACTTCGGACGCAGAGTAACAACTCAACTCCACTCAGAAACCCTCGTCATCTTCTACTAGGATAGCAGCAGGAACCCTACTACTCAACCCTACTCGGCAGGCGGAGGGAGAGGCAGGCGCAAGGGGGGCGTGTCTCCCCTGCTCCCTCCGCACCTGCCTGCTGGCGTAGAACTCTCCTTTTCCATCTACTAAGGTTTTTTTATATATTTTTTCTTAATTCTTAGTCTCATATTTTACACTTTTTGCTTGTTATTTGTATTTGAGTACAATAATAGGTATTCATGAATTTGAAATGTTTATTGAAAATAAAGCACAAAAAGCGTATTTTTAACTCACTTGCTCAAAAGTAATAATCTGCTGGGGGAGGTATTAATTGTTTTAATGTATATCCTCCACTGTTAACTAGAAAAAAAATTCAGAAAAAGATCCCAAGCTGTCTTGGTTTTTTGAACTAGCTTTTGACATAACTGTCAAAAGCTGAGTCGTAAAGGGAACTAACTACATGTTGACTAATTTAGTAGAGTTTTTTTTTTTTCACATGGAACTATATACAGTGAAACCTGTGCAAGTTGACCACTTGTGGTGCAGCCCTTTAGTGGTCAACTACAACTTATTGAGGTTGAAGGGCTAATTCCATGCCTGACAAAAGCTGTAACTTTACAGGTTTTAGTGCATAATTTACATTAATGATATAAAAAGCATGTAATATACTAAGAAATGTATTGCTAATCTATTGTGTTCATTAATATTATATCAATTAAGGATGCAATTTTCTAAGTTAAGTAAATTCTGTTCAGCAAATTCTCAATTTTAAAATTGAAATTCTGCCAAACATTTCCTAGAAGCAAATTATATAATGAAGCTTATTTTTTATTATAATCCAAATACCTCTATTGAGAAACTTTTAAGAAAGGAATGAGTGTAAAGAAAAAGTGTGAATAGATAAGAAAATCCACTTAAAGCTATTGCTGCCTTTCTTAGAGCAATTTTACAATAAAACATCTTAATAATATGCTATTTATATTTAATTGCACTTAAAATGTATAAGCAATGGGCAAAATTAACTTGCCTAATTGACAATTTAGAATTTTAATATTTAGCAGGGCTATTGGGTTTTAAATATACTGGAAGTACAATAAAATTATTTTCCCCTCTCCTTTCCTTTACAACCATGTTTGCTAAAAAGATTATCTACTCACATGATTTACCATATTTTTTCTTTAAAAAAAATTTGATATTAATATATCAAACTTATTTTATGATCTTAAACTTGCAATCTAACGTTAAAGATATTGATAATCATATTTATAGTATTACGAAAAGTAATATTTGAGCGTATGACAGTTAAAACTACAATTAAAACCTCAAAAACCTGCAACATATTCAGCTTTTGCTACTACTTGTGTGAATGATTATTTGTAAACACCGTAACTATTTTAAAGACTTTGAAATATGAGCTTACTAGAAGAATATTTAAAAGTTTTCCAGATCAGTTCTGCCTGTTATGGGAGGCGAATAAGCTGCAGCAAGTTTTATCAGCGTTACGACAGAAAAAAAAAAGGAATATAAACATTTTTAGCTATGCTTTAAATAGGTTTAAAATCTTTTAAATTAACGTATTTTCTGTATTGCTTTCAATACAGTAACACTGATAATTTCACCCATAAGTGGAATGCAAATGACATATTTTTAATGTAAACTTTTTTTGTTTAGCAGCTATTTACGAGTTTTAGTGGTATCAATTAAGAAATTTTGGAAACAGTTTTATTATTAGTTAATTTTTCCCCTTTTCTTTTGTCAGGCAAGCTTCATTTTTAATTGTAATATTTTGTTATAGACAGCTGATGCCAACAGGTCTTCATTATAATTAATTGCCCTATTTTATTATGCAGGATGTAAAAAATACATAGATTTGCAGCAAGTGTGGAGGAAAAATATTTTATTAACTACTACAAAAACATCTTGAAAAAAGACAGTAGCCAAAAATTATCCTTCTTTTAAAGATCCATACCAGTGCTATATTTTTAAAAAAATATATCTCGCTGATGCTGTTTTATATTGCTCTTGAACCTAGGGCATATTGTAAGTACAAAGATAAAACAACGTAAAAAAGCACAAATTCAGAATGAAAAGTATCGCAAATAGCTATTTCGAAGCTACAATGGAGCCTCTACATCAGTGCAGAAAAGAAACGCTCAACACACAACTAGAAAGCTGTGAGTGAACAGGCAAGAACCAGAGAGACAACCGGTATTTATACCAAATGTGTCGGATTAGCGATTGACCAATCAGAGTCCAGGAACAAGGCGGGAGCAGAGCCTAAGAGGAAAATGCGGGAAACGAACAGGAAAAGGCGGGAAAGAACAGTAAAGGAAAGAAAAATTATAAAAATTGTTTCGCTGGAAAAATCATTTACTAAAGAATGAGAATTTTTCCAAATGTGATAAGCTTCCCAAAAATCAAGATCATAGGCCGAAGAGCATTTACTGATAATTTTAGCAGAAGAAAATTCAAAACAATGATCAAAAGTCCAACAATGCTCGACAATTGAAGAACGTGCAAGTTCTTTACGCTTAACATAGTTTTCATGTTCTTTCAGACGGTGCTTTAAGGCACGTTTAGTCTGACCTATGTAAGAAAGACCACATTTACAAAAAATACTATAAATATTGCTGTGCAAATCAATGGGATACTTCAAATTTCTAAATTTTATTTTATTTACAGGGGAAAAAGCAATATCAAACCCAAACTTCTTCAATATTTTAGCAATTTGCTGACTGATTTTTGGATAAAAAGGTAAAAGTATAGTATAAGCAGGTTTGCACTTGGAAACATTGCCAGAGGGTGAAGGCTTAATCAACCTGTTATAAATAGAATCTACGACCTTAATAGAATAACCACGATCCAAAGCCACAGCTTTAATGTAAGAAAGCTCAGCATGCAAAGAGTTAGAAGAGGAACATATATTCAAAGCACGGAAAACAAGAGCCTTTGAAAGAGGCTAAGTTTTGGTTTGGTAGCTTCGAAATAGCTATTTGCGATACATTTTATTCTGAATTTGTGCTTTTTTACGTTGTTTTATCTTTGTACTTACATTTTAGCACAAAGCATTTTGATAATTTGTCTTATACTAGGGCATATTGTCAAATTTTAAATAGATTGGTTACATAAGTATACTCGTTTATACCTCAGTTTGCTGGGGAAATTGTTGGTCTCTGATATTCTTTAGAAGTTCAGAAGTTTTTCATATCAATTTCAGCCTAAACATTACTAGACCTTAGTTGTGAGGTCTATATTAGTTATTCATATACAATTGATCTATTTATTTTTCAAAAAATTATATACTTCTTCATGATAATAGAAGAAAGTAATTATGGATTATGTACATGTGCATATAAAAAAAATTAAGTATTTAGCTAATTTTCTACTATAACCATAGCCATGTTTATTCTTACATTAACCAGAGTTTTGTTTACTTTGAATATTGAATGTGAGCAAAACATTAAAGATAAAGCTTCTGTAAAAGAAGCAAGAAATTGCAGCTGAAGATTGAAAAAAATAAAGTGTCAAGAGAAAAATTTTAATGGGTTAAAAAAAAAACCTGATACTAATACAGATGCAAAAATAGTAAATGAAAAGAATGTTATATTTTAGCTATTTTCCTGGCTCACTATTCAATGCTGCTAATTTCCTTTTATTTTGCTTTTTACTCAGATTACCATTCTTTTTCTTGCAATAATTATCAATAAAGTGTTAGTTGATCCTCTTGCAATTAATAACATTATTTTGTTACTAGAATGTTGTTCACAAGAAGCAAGATACATTTCTTTCATTGTGAGAACGTTCACTGTTGTTTGTGTAGCAATATCTCTCTGATTTGATTCTTTCAGAAAGCGTACCTCCATATCTTTCATCAGTTTTTTAGGACAACAAAACTATGGGTTACTACATTGACAATGTCAACAGTGGGGTATTTTAAGCCGACTCTGTCAAAATCACAAATGATTTAAAATTTTGGCTCAATAGCTAAAGACCTATGAACTGTCAAATTATTTTTCCAATCACATTTAATTTCTTATACAAAACAGAATGAGCACAATATCCTGCCAAAAATGTCAATACAGGAAACTCATTTTCTACAGCACTGATGTCATTATCAGAACTTTTAACAGATAAAAGATGTTCATCTAAGGGAATGTTCTGAGGATTGCCATCACAATCATCATCCAACTCATTTAAAAATATACTTTGATTGGATTTATCATTTAATATAAGCTTTAAAACATTGCAAGTTCTTTTTTTTTTTTTCTACTTCCCAAATCTGCGTCATATAAATGTGGTATTGGTACTGCGTCCCAGCCATGCGTCTATATAAGCTAAACCTATATTAACTCGTCAGTCTCTACTTTGCCTGTCAATAAATAGGTACGCTTAAGCTATAAAACACAATATTGAGCCAACTGTATTATACAATTTGTTGTAATTAATAGAGCAGAATGAGTTTCTCTCGTCAATCTTCCAGTATCACTATTAGGCTCCTTCCATTTTTTTAACCATTTAATAAAGTCATTTAAAAAATCATCTTTTTACATCATCTTCACTGATTGTTAATGGGGTCACAAAAGTCATCTTTTAAATGCCTACCTTTGGTTGGGGACTGAATATTCATTATACTGAACCATCAGTGAAATATTTTATATACTCAACTGTACCTGAATGGTTTAAGATGTTATGGATGGGCCCTAGATGCAACAAACTTACTTACAGATACAGTAGCGTGCAAAAGTTTTGGGCCATCCTATTTTTCATACATATTGCACATAAATACGATGGTGAAAGAAATATAAACGATCGATTTTAGCAGATATTCACTTGTATTTGAAAAGAATCAATGAGTTATATGCATTGATATTACTTTCAAGTAATTATTTGTTCAACTTTTCTTTATTATTGACTGTGCAAAAGTATCGGGACACATACTACCTTTAACAAAAATCAAAAAGAATAAAGGAAAATTGGGGTTAAATGTCTTGTACTCCTTCACTCGACTTAATACTTAGTTGTCATGCCCTTAGCAGTAATGACTGCAGCACACCGACGAGGCATTGATTAACCGCGAGATTCTTTCTTTAGGCAATTCCTCGCACTCTTGTCGCAAATGGTTCCACAATTCCGGCTTGTTTGAGTGATTTTTCGTTCCAACACGAACCTTCAGGTCTTGCCACAAGTGTTCAATGGGATATAAGTCCGGTGACTGTGATGGCCAGGTTAGGAGGCGGACTATTCGGCTCTGAAGAAATTTTTTCACAGGACGCGAAGTTTGTTTTGAACGATTATCTTCTTGAAAAATCCAACCACGAGGCAAATTTTTCGTTGCAAATGGAAGCATATGGGCTAGCAGAATGTTCTTGTACATTGCAGCGTCCACGTTGCCGTGAATTTCCCCCAGCGGACCAACGCCATCAGCAAAAAAAGCTCCCCAAATTTTGATGTTCCCACCACCGTGTTTACCAGTAAGAGTTTGATACCTTACTTTATATCTAGTACTTGTTGGAATTCTTACGGTATTTCCGACCGTCAATTCCAAACAATTGACATTTAAATTCATCAGAAAATAGCACTTTCCGCCAATCCGTTGCCGTCCAGTGCTCATATTTTTCCGCAAAGTCCAACCTAGCCTTCTTATTCTTCTTGCTAATTAATGGTTTCTTGACGCCAATCAGCCCTACAGCCTTCAGGAGTCGAGACACTGTACTCTGACTAACATCAGGTAGATTTTCACTTCATAATTCTAGTGAAATATCGGCTGCGCTTTTTCGAGGATCGACAACACATTTTCTTCTTATAATTTTGTCGACACGATTCAAAGTTTTTCGCGGCCTACCGCTCCGTTTTTTTATCACACGGTTAGTTTATTGTTTTATACTTAGAAATAATACGATTAACAGTACTTCTACCGACAGAAAAAGCCCTTGCAATGAAACGTGAACTTTTTCCTTATGAAGAAAGTTTCTCCACGATTTCACGAATCTCAATATTCGTGTTTCGGCATCGTCGCCATAATTTTTCTTTGTGCAGCATGTTTTGAAACAAGCGAGCCTAAAATGTAAACAAACCGGGAGTACAGAGGCCGCGGCGAGTAGTGGCCCAATATTTTTGCACACCGACGAAAGGTATTTTACGTAGTACACGTAGAATATGCTATGAACCAATGTAATATTTGATGTTTCTTTGTATATTCTAACTTTCGGACAATGAACGAGTGGAGGAATAAAAAATTTTATCAACTCAATGGAAAAATCAGGGTGGCCCGAAACTTTTGCACGCTACTGTATATTAATTACTTGCAGTGCAAGTTATACATTTTGCTTCTCTAAGCTTGAAGGCCATAATGCCTTTTGTGTCAAAGAATATCCATGCTGTAAAAGATTGCCTGATTCAATTTCATACATTTTTTTGACAGTTAATAAAGAAGCCGTATTTACATTACTTGTGGTTAAATTAAAACTAAGGAAATACATTACTTGTTCTTTATTTATTTATTTATTTATTTATTTTTTTTTTTTTGGTTGACCCAATTTATTTCGAACACTTTTTATAAGATGCACTGGATCAATGCAGTGGAACAGTGGTTTATTTTTATCACATGGATGTGGGTAAACATAATCTGCTAAAGCATTATTAAAATGTGACATTAGCATTTTATGCTAAAATGTGCCATGCATTATATTAATGCTGTTATTGTCTGTTACAATGACTACAATTTTAAAACCAAACTGCTCTAAATGGATAACTATTTTTTTTACAATTTCAAATAAAACATCAGAGGTTATTGTTTTTACTGGTAATATGTATATAACTTCCCTAAATTTAGAAAATAAGCCTTGCAGCATAAAAACATGAGAACTTTTGGCACACTCTAAACTATTATGTGGAAAACCAACACCCCCCCCCCCTTTAAAATCAAAGCACTCTTTTAAATGTATTTCATCTATCATTAAAGACATGCGTACTTCATGCTTTGTAAGTGTTTTAACCCTATGTTTTGCATATGCTAAAAATTTATTATCTGTAGTTTCCTCCCTAGGGTTGGTACAATTATATTTAGCACATATTTTATGAATGGTTGAAGTGTGAGGTATGCTATTGGTGATGACAAATAAAACATTCATGCAAATATTAGTGTGTCTGGTGAATATCTATATTTTTCAGGCTTAGAAACAATTAAGGAGATTTGATCTGAAAAAATCAATATTTTTTCCTTTCCTAGTACCCACATACACCTTTAAATCACTTAATAGATATGATATGATGATAATAACATCTTAATAATACTTATAAAGTAAGATGATAGTAGATGTTATTACCATAAGTATTATAATCTTATAATACTTATGATAATAACATCTACCAAAGTTTTAATTTTTGTACAACTTTCATTATTTTTATCATTTGCTTCAATAGTTTCCAATACATCAAGGACTTCCTTTATGCTTTTAATTTGCATAGGAGACTCTAAATTCTTAAACTTTTTAAAAATAGTTCCTTTTTATGACAATGTCACATTAAAGCAATTTATCAACTGATAACGCATAATTTAGTAGAATATTACAAGAGTCTTTAGATAAATTAAGGAACATGACGCAGTTATCATCACTCGATACAATGTCCCACAACTTGGAAATTGTTACCTTTGGTATGTTTGCCAAAAGTTCTTGAAGATTTGAACACAGTGTTTGTTGGTCATACATTACTTTTGCTTTAATGCTTTCCTCAATCGCTTTCTAATACTTTTCTCCTCTATATATTCTCTTTTTTTCGGGGTGTATTCTCGAGCAAGAAGCAGTCTCTGACACGTATGTGCGATGTCCAGGAAGTATAGTTGGGATTGCATTTTTTTTAGACGGGGCCTTTGAAGGGGTGCTGAAATAATTTGTCCTTGTTTTGTGTCAAACATCTCCGAACTGATAATAGAAATAATTTTTTTTAGAAATGTTGCAAATATAAATGATATTATAATGTATTACGGTACAATGTGCTATACAAATGTGTAACAAAACGTACTTACACGAGAATTTTTAGTGGGCTGAAAATTCCCCTTGGACATTTTGCTGATCCATATTCCTCTTGCTGCCTCATCAGCAGGGAATTGGACGACGGCAACTTTATTTTGGGTATCATTATTTCCACGGCAATGGGGAACACTGCATTTGCTAGGCATATCCTAATTTAAAAAATTGATCATTAGAATCGGAACAGCTAATTTCATGCTCAAACACAAATGTTTCAAATTTCCTTACAAGTCTCAAGAATTAAAAAAAGACAATCATCTGTGTACAGATAATCTATTAAATAAATAAGTGAAAAAGTTTCTTCAAGAAAACAAATGCACCTAAGTAACACTAAATTTAATGAATTGAATAAATGTCAGTACGAATGTTAAGACGTTGAAAAAGTACTACTTTCATGTTAGAATGTTATGTACTTAATAACACCTTAGCGATTCGAATGTAATTCGATAAGTCAGTGACATAACACTTGATATACGTTTAATTACAATAAGTGAGCAAAATATAAATTTTAAAAAATTACGAGAAAGTCAATTTAAGTGTAATAAAATGTGAATCGTGTCGGTCATTAAGTAATAGTAAAGCAAAGTAAATAAGGATTTGACGATACGTATTAGTTTTATCTGTTAAGACTACTTTGAAATGTTATACTCGTTTTACCTAAACCGCCCGTTTACCTAAGCAAATCGTATACTTTACTGAATGTACTTCGAGCAGTGGTAGCCTGGTGGTTAGGATGTCGAGCTTTGGATCGGAGGATCACAAGTTCGATACCCGAGCCGCTGAATGTCACGGAATGCCAATAGATGGCTCTCTCTCCTAATAATTGAACTGTTCGTCCTTTCTATTGGATCATTCTGTTTGAAATCGTGCTACGAGACAGTTAAAGGGGGAATTCCTAGCCCTGAAAATACTATTCATATTAATTATTAAAGTTTTTGTTGCTTGAAAAGGACTGCCTACTTTTATTAACTGGGAGTCATTAGTTGCTTATTATATCATTATGAACCACCGTTGTTACGATATTTATTGTGAAAGGTGTTCAGAGGTTAATGCAAACGTTATATTGATGTTTCATCCTTCTAGACATTGCAGCTGAAAATATCTTGGAGAAGTCATTTTAGTGTTTTTTTTATCTTTACAAAAATTTTCAAAGATTTGGTGTACATAAGTGGTTAAATATAGACAGGTGGTCAATTTAAGTGGTCAAGTTTCAAAGGTTTCTCTACATTATATAATATAGGGTTAATTCCGTTCTTGACAAAAGCGGTCAACTTAAACGGGTGGTCAAGTTCACAGGTTTTACTGTATCTATGATCAGTACAGGCAATCCGAGGTAATTTGGATGTACAATTTCTATTTTTAAATAAACTCCTAAATACTGTACAGTCACCGAAAATTAAGAAATGAGTATAAAGACCATTCCCCAAATGAATAGTTAACCTGGTTCAAAAGGACCCTTCCGTTGAGGGTTCCTTTGAACCAGTATTATATTGCATTCATTGATTGAAATTGTTTTAGATCTTTAAACACATTAAATTGTCATCAACAATAATCCAAAATTACAGAACATGCAGAAATTATCAAAGAGGAAAAAAAAAGTTAAATTTTTATCATATATTTTTTATAAAACGAAATCCCACTCCAGGTACCATGAAAGGAAATGTTTTTAACTCTAGTTAAAAAGCAATACTCAAAGTCCCAGAACAGGGCGCTCATTCCAAACTTCGACGCATCGACTCGAAGAGATTGCCGCTACAGAACCGGCCTAGACGTCATCTCTTCGAAAGCGTAGATTCCAAATCCTCCTTCGTTCAGAAGCGTAGGGGGAAAAGGGATTTCGTATCAAGCCGGTGTAGCAGCCAATCAAAGCGTTTCTTTGGAGTTCTCAGCGCGGTATTGTTTTTAGTTTTTTGCTACGCGTTCTTGAGGGATTTACACCTCATAATTTTAGGAAATAAGGGCCGCCAATTTTAGTTTATTGATGCAAAACAGACACATAAAAACTTTTGCATTCTTAACAAAGATAAAGAATAAGTAAATTTTAAAAAAATAGTAAAAAATAAAAAGTTTATTAGAAATAATAATTTTTACGTAAAAATGAAAAGTAAAACAAAAATTCCTAAAATTTTTGGGGGAAAATATATCAATTTTCCAGTAACAGCAGGAGGAAGAAAAACTAGGGAGGAAAGGCGAGGGTTTTTTTTTTTTTCTTTTTGCGAAAACTCGCATCAAATTCGGGGGGGGGGGGGGGTGGCATTCGGTTTCCTCCGTTAATATGCCCACGTCTAAGTCACACCTAATTCACGTCAAAAATTGATTTATTACACCCCCCCCCCCCCCTTCTTATATACTAATCTCATATACTTACTGAACTACCACTTCAATTTTGTTTCATGAAAGGTTAAAAAAATTTCCATTTGCATCTGTCATTCCCACAAGTATAATGGAAGTTATTTTTTTTATTATTTAAACTAAGCAATATTCTTCCGTGCAAACCCTAATTAAGGACTAGCGCAAATAGCGGGAAGACAATATTTCGCTTCCGCATGATATGCATTGACAGATTCACAGAGCGCACATTTGCGTGATATATACATTGACAGGGCGCACATTTGCGTCATATGCATTGACAGGACGCACATTTGCGTGATATGCATTGACAGGACGTACATTTGAGTGATATACATTGACAGGGCGCAAATTTGCTTAATATACGTTGAGAGGGCAGTATGTCCACAGAACGCGCATAAGTCCCGAACAAGTCACAAATTCGGAAATCGGTCACGAAATCTAAGAATAAATCACGAAAATTTTCCATCCAACGATACCGATCCCCACAGAAGGCATCGGATATCCTGTATTCGACAGATTTTTAAATATTCGGAATCCAATCCGGCCACTGCACGAAATATCCGGTTATCCGGTTGTGTAATTTTATTATTAAAATCGGAGGGGAGTTCAAGAAAGTGTGACATTTTGTGACAAAGGGAGGGGAGGGGGTAACAAGAAGTGTCCCAGACAACCACAGATATCTCTCAGACATCCAAATAGATCAATAATACATCCTGATATTTTCTGGATAGCCGACAGACATCCACACATATCCAAATCCAGGACTTGGACTTCTACGTATCCCTGAGATATCCAAATAGTAACATGTTTTGGATATGGATCTTTGGACAGCCTGTGGATATCCAAGTCTTGTATTTGGATTTCTTCATATCCCTGAGATATCCAGATAGTAACATGCTTTGGATATAGACCTTTGGACAGCCTATGGATATCCAGAGGTTTGGATTTCTTCATATCCCTGAGATATCCAGAATGTCATATCCTTGAGATGTCCAGACCTCGCTAAAATATATGACTTATGGATATTGTGTGTGATGGATTTGTCTATATTTTGGCTTCAGCAGCAAAAAAAACTGTACTTAAATATTTTGTAGCTATTACATCATCAATACATACCTAATGCGTTTTTTCATTTTGTATGAAACTGAATTCAAGAATTGACTACAACTGTAATGGTCTTTGCTTGAACTTTGTTTATCAAAGTCGCGGTTTGCACGACACGTTGATCAAGTTCAATTCAGATATCATTTTAGTTTGTATACATCTTTTTAATTTTTTTCTTCATGTTATTAGGCTTATTATGATGAAATATAATTATTTTGTGTTGAAATGATTTAGTTCTTTGCTTTATCCTTTTTGCCACGATTGCTTTAATTTCAGTGACTTAGTGTTTTTCGTTGACTAGTTTTCAAAGATCAGATAAAAGGAATTAACTTTCCAATTCCGTTAAATATTCGAAGAATAACGATTGCTTTAATAATGTGAGCGATACTCTTGTCCAACGCAAACGCTTACTGATTGTTATTTCTAATAATGAATCGGATTTTGCTCCTGGAGATTAATTTTACGTTTTGATGGTAAAATATGTTCAGTATCAAATTCCCAAACACTGTATGAGGAAACCTTCATCTTGTAGGAAGACTTAACCAACTGGCCAACTAAAAACAAAATAACAATGCTACATTCTGTAATTAATATTTTCTAAAATACTAAAAACTCAATGAGGCAAGGTTGTTACAAACCTTTTAGTTTGATCACAATTCAAAATGAAGTGCCTGGTATATTGATGTTGAAAATGGCGTAACTAATTATTGTACCAAATTTTGGTATTGTCCGACTTTCAAGAATAATTTTATGTTACTGATCGAGCATTGTCATTACGCACTGGGAGTCATCCTGAGAGACGGCTGACACTTCCAGATGCAGATATAACAAATATTCTGGTGTATAACGCTTCCCTCTGTAGAACACGCAAATATTACTTTACCGGCATTCTTTCAATTTTTAGTATTGTTTGCTGTAACTCACTCCCTTAGCTTTTCGAAAGGCCTGCCATGTTGTAAAAAGTACTAGTATATCTTAAAATCTTTTCTGGATGGAACAGTAGATGATTGTTGATTCATGGATCACGTTAACAGTGTTGGTGAATTCGATTATGTGCTTGAAGACATGTAACAGAAGATGATTATGACAAACTTTTTTCATATTATTATTGAGTGTGACAAAGCGCTGTCACATTTCTCTTGTGTTGGGCAAAAGCACAATTGCCACTGCTGTTTCTTACTTCTTCGTATTAATTGAGAACAGTTATATTCTTATCAATTGCAGCTTTTTTTGTTGATACCTAAACATTACTTTTGAATTATAATTAGAGATAATTTATTACAATTTCTCCTGTTTTCCAATTTATATACAGTAAAATCAAGTTACAGTGAAGACGGATGCAACGGAATTTCCGTTAAAATGCAACAAATTTTTAGTTCCGCTTTAAAGCCCGATGGGATAATTTATATTACGTTATAACAAAAGTTTTGTTTCAACAAAGCATTTTCCCGGTCTCTTGGAGTGTGTTGTAATGGGATTTCACTGTAGATATAAATGAAATAACTACACATTTATTTCGCACTTAGCTTATATACACAAAAAGTTCTTCATTACTCAAACAGTTAACCAATAAATGAAAATTGTTTAATTTCGTAAAACATGTCTTTTCCTTTCGTGAGCATGAACAGGAGATAGTTACATGTAATATCTAAGTTTTATATTTGCGCATTAATTGAGACCAGTGATATTCATATCATTTGCAGTTTTTTAAATTATTATTTTTATTTTTGCTGGTAAGCATTATTTTTAAATACTAATTAGAGTCAATTTATAAAAATTTCTCTTGTTTTCCAGTATATATAAAGTGAAGTCTCGTTGCAACCGTTACAACAAAATTTCTGTTAAAACGAAACAAATTTTTAGTTCCATTTTAAAGCCGAGTATGATGATGTATGTATATTACGTTATAACAAAAGTTTTGTTTCAACAAAGCATTTTCCCGGTCTCTTGGAGTGTGTTGTAATGGAATTTCACTGTATATTTAAATGAAATAACTACACATTTGTTCCGCACTACACATTTGTTCTTAGCTTATTTGCAAAAAGTTCTTCAGTACTCAAGCGGTTCTCCAATAATGAATATTGTTTAATTTCATAAAGCACATCTTTTCTTTTCCATGAACAGTAATTAGTTACATGTAAATATCTAAGTTTTAATGTTCATATTCTTTTAAGCTCATTTTTATATTCTTTGTATCATGTGCACTTGTAAATTTCAATCTTTTTTTTTCCTCGAGAGTTTTTTTAGGCGAGACTTTCTGGGAGTTCTGCTGGCAGAAACCACACTGAATATAGAGAGAATATAGATGATGAAGCGGTCTTTACAAAAGTTTAAAATCATGTAAAAATGTATGTTTTTATGTAAAAAATTATGTATGTTTTCAAAATGTAAATAGAGTTGTTTATATGTGAACTTTTTAACTTATTTTATTGATACGAAAAGTTGCAATTTTTAAACCTGTTTACAGCTTTAAAATATAAAAAAAATTTTATATCCAGATAATATGTTATTGGATATCTCATTTGAGATATCCAATAACATATTATCTGGATATAACATTTATCTAAGACTGGATATCTGGATATAATATTTATCTAGCTACATCTAGAAGATTTAAAATACACATCTATTTAACAGTTACAGGATATCTAGGAGATACTCGATACAATATCTAATGGACAGGAAAGAAATATCCACAGCATATCTGTGACCATCCAAAACCTCTCCTGCCTATCTCTGGCATGTCCTATGCACCATGCACGTGTATGGATATCCAGACGTCCAAACGTAGCAACCTTTTCTACCACTTTTGTATACTAATGAATCAGTTGGACATGCCACAGATGTCCACAGGATAAGGTTCATATCCAACTCGTAATCCATTGGCTATCTGTACGATGTAGTGTGGAGATAGGTGGTTGCCTGGGGGGATGTTGAAGTGTGACACTTAGCGACAAAGGGGGAGGGTGTCAAATATATTGAAAAAAAGTGTGGCATCATTCATGAACGGTCCCTTATAAGTAATAAGATCGGGAGATCGTTTGATTATTTGTCGGCTCCACACTTTCGACGGGGAGGTGCGAGAAAGCCCGAGAAGGAGAGTACTAGATGGGGCCTTTTGGGTACTGGGGTCTACTCGCCTCGTCCAGTTTCGGTAAAATAAAATTCAGTTTATTTCTAAAAACAAGATAGTCGACATCGGACAGGCTATCTTTCAGTCGCTCCTGTGCGACCCACCGAGGGAAATTTGCAATTCACGCGATCCTCCAGAGGAACTTTTTTTAATAATATATTTGCAGGGAAATTGTACAAATATCGTCGGGGTGCACTTCACACCCCAAGAAAAAAAAAAAGCTACGACGCCCCCCCCCCCCCCAAGAGCGAAGTATGAATTTATTTTCCCTATTACTATAATATTTTTTTAAACGTAATTGCATTATAGCAACTTTGCGCAACCTCCTACCCCCCATTAAAAATTCTATTACCTAATGCAGTATTCATGTCTTTTATTTTGTAATGTAATTGTATACTCTTCAGGGGGGGGGGGGAATTCCCGTTCTAAAAATTTGACCTGTTGTAAAAATTCAAGACTGAGAAGGATAATAAAACAAAAGCGAATTGAAAACGTTTTAAAAACCTACTTTATTCCTTTAAAATTTTATTAAAAACTAGCGGTACCCGCACGGCTATGCCCGTGTTAAAAAAATGAAAAGACCAGTCAGTTTGCCATTGTGTATATAGTAATAACTTTTTTAGGTGTAAATTATGTTATTTTATTAAAATGTATAGCATTCCACATAATTAAAAATTAGCTGCCCACGGCAATCAGCCAGAGATCCTACACATTTAAGCGTTTTTTTTTTACAAAACACGCACAATAAAAAAGGAAAAAGGAAAGAAAGAAACGAAACAAAACAAAAGAGAAAATATTTGAAAGAAAACGCATTTTGTTTGTTTAGTTCAAGTACCCACACAAAAAGGACGATTATAATAAATTATAATAGTTTTAATTAATAAATTTTTAACATAATTAATTTTTATCTATTATTTATTGACATTAAAGCCGGATCCAGAAGCCACGCTTTGTACAACCTTTTGTCTACGCAGTCTTAATACTGAATGAAAACGTTGCAGTTTTTTATGCGTCTACATGGTGCAGAGATATTCGTATATTTCACTCAGTTTTGTGCGATATCGTCATGAAGGAGGTACTACTCTGGTCAATTTTGACATGGTGTCATGTTAAAAAAAAAGACTGGAAATTCTCAGAAGTACCCGGCGTGCAAAGTGGTCAAATGATTGCATAAAATAACTATTTTTTATTGCCTGTTCTGGTGATTCGACAACTGCAATCTCTTAATTTTCGTCCATGGTATTCCTAGACTGCCTTGATCATTTAGAAAATGTAACAAATCAAAATACCAGAGAGATGGCTTGTAGATTTCGTCTCTAGCCCCAGATCGAATCGATTTATTAACTTTTGCCAATTCTTCACGGTAAACACTTCTCAAAGAATTTATTATTTACAACTGTTTCTCTGTTTGCGGTTGCATCAATTTCTTTGAATTTTCCCACTAAACTCTCATAAGCGTCCCCCTTTTTATCCCTGTCACTATACTCCTTGGATTTGGCACGCCAAATGTATGGGAAACTTTCGCATAATGCAATAAATTTTGTGATAAACTCCCGAGAACATTTCCGAAAGTCGGCCATTGTCGCCTGACGAATTGAAACTGAGAAATAAAAGAAATCGGAAAAGGGTGCTACCGTCTACATGTGCCGATTTCTCTACACAGTTCAAATACATCTATGCTTTCTAGCTCAGTTATCGCTGCAACTGTACAGTCTTCGCGCCGGACTCAAAACTGCGCACTTTTCCAATCTATACGCAACGTTTTATCTGCAACGTCTTGAACTGCGGGGACAAAAAGTGGCTCAAAACGTAGTGTCTGGACCTGGCTTAAAAGAGAAAGACGAAATTTTGTATCTTGCAGAAACAAACAGCAGGAAGCAAAGCTTTGAAAGCGGAATAAACCTTTCATCCGAGCTCAAATAGGAAAACAACATATGTGCTAATTCACAGGCGAAAAAAATAAAATAAAATAAATGAAAGTATAAATAGTATAATAATAAGCTGGAATAACAAAAATCGCTATAAAGAATAACATTTCTTTTGAAAACCGCTGTGCAGTATGGAAAATGTAAAATACATGTCAAAATAAGAAAATCAAAATAAAACTATCAACCGCCTGTGAGCCGCAGGAAATAAATTTCAATTCGCTTTAAAAAAATAATAATCAAAATCCAAAAAAATAAGTAAATTAAAAATCCGCTGCTCCTCAAAATGCTAAAACCCGCAAGCAATAAATTTTAATTCGTTGAAAGGAAAAAGGATTAATAGTCAGTCGGGCATGGTAACAATTAAAATTAAAGTTAATTACCGTGAAAAAATAATTTCGAACTGCAGAGAAAAATGCTTATAACTTCTTTTCTAGGTAATTTAGAGGCTTCGAATTTTCGCACGCAGAGCGAAACTCCTTCCGGGGTAGTTTTTTACGCGCTTTTCAACGGTATCAAGCTTGAAGCGATGCGATAATTCCTTCCCATAGAAAATGACTATTTTATGAAACTTTCGACTATAAATTGGAATAAAAGAAGAATAAATTCGAATTTCAGAAAAAACTCTCCGAGGTGCACACTCCCATGTTCCAAACTAATTTCGTGCCAAATTTCATAAAAATCCACTGGACGGCCTGGGCCCTACGCCGGACACAGACAGACAGATAGACACACACACATACTTGCTGCTTTATTATTAGTAGAGATATGAGATTAAATTTTCAGCAGGAAATAAAAGGCTTTAAAATACATATTTGCACGTGGTACAAATTTTGTTGATGCAGAATTTCTGAAAGTTTAATATTTATTTCATAGATGGCGCCACTATTTCTATGAAAGATTTTTTTTTTCCGAGTTCTGTAGCGATTTATGAAAAATAAGCTTATTGAAATAAAAGAAGTGATATCTTTATTGAATGACAGTTCTTGTGCTTTCGCTTTATTTAATTGAAGAAAATTTGGAACTAATAATACTATTAAAAATTTATGAAGAAAACAAGTTTTGTTGCCCGTTAATTAAAATTAAAAAAAAAAAAAAATTGCACATCCTCTTCCTGTGTGTGGTGTTGCATATGTGAAAATATTTGAGACTCCTGTCAATTAATTCTAATGACAATAGCAGGATTGGGTTTATACATGACTTGATTCGAAAAAATAGTGTTTTACCGTTTTTTTCGAGGCCTTACTTTTTTCCTTGGGGCCCGAGGCCCCTTAAAAAATTTGAAAAATGGCGAAGATCGGGTACTTACAAAACCCTCTCTTTTCTCAGCTCCTAAGCGATTTATTTGGTGCCATTTTAACAGGCCCGTCACTAACCAATTGATGCATTCGCCCGGGTATGCACGGGCGAATGTGACCGGAAAATTTGCCCGCGCGTTATTTTGCGCGTTTTTCTCTATGTTACTTTTACCCCAATCCCCGCTCCCTAGTAAACCCCCACAACCTGAAATTGCAAAGAATAACTTACACTATACTACTAGTTTTCAAGAAAAAAACTCGTGCTTTAAAGGGTTAAGGGGGGGGGGGGGGCAGGCTAAGTTCGCCCAACAGTCGAAATTCGACAGTAATAACTAATTTCAGCATTGAAAACATCCTAATTATATAATTATGTAAGTATTAATCAACAAGCTAGGCGATCATAACTTCGAATTTATTTTGATCATCCTTACTTAAAGCAAACGTATTGTAAATCATTGTCGCCGCAAGGGCCCATTGCGCTCATCAATGTAGCCGCTCGTACTTCTGCCAATTTCGTACTAAGTGGAGTGGCAGTTAAATAAAACCTAAAAGTTTGCTTCCCTACACTATTCTCATTTTTCATTCCATTGCTTCAGAGAAACCTTCCCTCAAACTCTTGTAATAATTGCTTTTAATATTACTGCTTAATGGCAACAAACTCTTTTTATCAATGAGTTTCACATTCATTACCCAATCATTGACTCAACCGAGACATGTTGCCATCTATAACAATATAACATTACAATTACAAATGAGGCTTACCTGACAAACGAAAATGTAAAGTAAATAATTATAAACTGTTTCCAAAATTTAAAATTGATATCACTAAAACTCGGCAATAACTACTAAACAAAAAAAAGGTGAGAAAATCGGTTGAAAAGCAAAGGAGAAAATATTTCTTGTCTTTGCCTATTTTATGTGCAGATAAATTTTCTACGTCGTTGAGACCATTACTTGACCTTGAATATCTCAAAAAGGGTATTTTTCAAAAATCTGAAGAAGAAAAATTTCCCCCAGAAAAAATTCCCCTTGCCCGTTTAGGAGAGCCTCCATTCAGACCTCTGCGAGGTTTACACACTTCAAGTCTCACGTGGTGTTGAAAGTGAGCGGTATAGTGTATTACACTGCATAAATAAGAAAAAATAACTATTTTATTGATAAAATATCATAAATATCTTCACGCTGGCAACTGATGACGTTCGCGGCTTTCATACTCCTACTAAAACATCGCATGTAGTTATATATCTAAACTGCTTTTCCTGTTAGCTTATCGAATACACACAAAACACACGCATAAAACTTTTGAAATATCTTCCGGTTCTACTTTTGTGTTTAAACGGGTAAAATGAGCTTATATTTCTGCATCGTTCGCAATGAAGAAAGGAAAATCATATCTGAAATCAGGCAGAAGTATAGGAAAAGAGCTTCATTTTTAAACGAGTGGTAAACTTTGGCTTAATCATTTATTCATTTCTAGAGCATTGAAGCATTCATTGAAGCAAAATATACATTGAAACACTTCATCAGTTTGCCCCATATCATTCGCGACACACACAGTATGCCCTATTAACTTTTACGTATGGCTTTAATTACGCAAAAAAACTGCAAAAATATTTTTCTCTTGATTCAAAATAGTCTCTGTTTTAGAAGTGATGGCACATGTTGGCGTTTGTTAGCCTTTTCTTGCCTTTCAATAGCTCCTCTTCTGAAATACTATTTTATTTCGTTGCCACTTGTACCTCGTCTATCGACGAAAAATGCTGTCGATGCTATTCGCCCTACTCAAATCAGACGAGTTGAATTTGGATGAATGGTCACTTCTTTTTTAGGGAAAAAAATCGAGTGCCGTTGAAGAGTGTGAGTTGAAGGAAAAGGAATCACAGCTAGCTTCCTTTTCAAACAAAAACCATTCGAAATTTTATTTCATTGGCTAACATTCTTCCATTATTTTTAATGTAGACATGAAGCACTTCAGAACTTCTTAAGTTATTTTAATATTTAACTAGAGTTCTCCCAAGAGTCGGAATTCGACCTTAATTACCATTGTGCTAATTATATAATTGTATAAGTATTATTCATCGCATTTGGTGATTGTACCGTGGAGTTCATTTTGATCTTCCTCACTCAAAACAAACGTATTATAAATCATTGTCGCCGCAAGGGCCGATTACGCTCATCAATGTAGCCGCTTGCACTTCTGCCGATTTCGTACTAAGTGGATTGGCAGTAGAATAAAACTAAAATGCTGGCTTCCATAGTAATTTCATTGTTTCAGCGTGTTGCCATCTGCTAGTATATAACTATAGCATTAGAATTAGAAATGAGGGTTTCCTGACAAAAGGAAAGGGGAAATAATGGACAAATAAATAAACGCTTCCCAAAATGTTTTACATTGCGATTCCTAAAACTGGTCAATAGCTACTAAACAAAAGAAAAAGTAAGAAAATCGGTTTAGAAACAGAGGAGAAAATGGTTTTCAACGGTTTTCTCTTTGCTTGTTTAGATATAGATACTGTCGACCCCGCCTAAAGAAATACCGTCGGTTCCAGCATATTTTATTCGATTATGCGGGAAAACTTTCCTTACCTTACAGAACTGATAATATTGCCTCGAAACGTAATACTGAATCAGGATATCTAATTAAAAGAAGTTATTAATGTTAGTGTTTAAAAGTTTTTTAAATAAAATAAATAAAAACAAAAAAATTAAATACATTAATTATATATTTTTAAGTACAAATTAAAATGATGAAAAGTAAGGTTTCGCTGAACGATCAACTTGAAAATTCAAAAATTGTTCTTATTTACTTATTTACTTTTGAAATTTAATCTATTTTTTTATCAAAAATATTTCAAAAGCAGACCAGTATTATTGGATTATCCGGGGAAATGATTCGATGACACGGGGATCTTTAACACTGCGTCTATGGGGAAATATTCGGTTCTGGAAGGTTTTATTCTTATAAGCGGGGTATTCCTTTATCCGTTGCCCGATTAAGCGGGGCCGACAGACCTGTGTTTTGTTTCGCAAGGAATAAACCATCTCGGTTTCCATTGCCGGATGAAAAACGCGACGACCCATCAACACTCTAATCACGCAAGCATGATTAGATGCATGTCTATGAAACACACTGCACTGGTTTTATTTACTCGTAACCGTGGGATATGCATTATCCCCGACTTGAGTCCACATCAGATAACTTATTTGGTCCCCATTGTTCTTTAAACGCTCCGTTAATATTCGATTAGAAAGGCGAGATAGGCAACTCGCACACACAATGCATGCATTTAAATTCATTGATTGTTCATTCACCATTTTTACTGGCAAATGATGGTACGATCTTCTTTTGGGTTTATCAATTTTTCTTCTACTCGACAAGT
The DNA here is from genome assembly GCA_038502835.1 of Octonoba sinensis. Classification (NCBI taxonomy): domain Eukaryota; kingdom Metazoa; phylum Arthropoda; class Arachnida; order Araneae; family Uloboridae; genus Octonoba; species Octonoba sinensis. The sequence continues at coordinate 181,457,556 of CM076599.1, forward strand.
GGCCAATTCTTATTCTGTGTGACAGCTCTCGCAGACAAATGACGCCGTCGAAAGAAAAAAGAAAGTAAGGATTGTCGACTCTTCGATTGGCCGGTTCTGTTCACAAGAATGGACACTCTTGAATGAGTAATGACGCCCTCACAAGTGAATAAATATATCAGTACTAATATTAGCAGCTAAATTAGATCAGTACCCGAAAACCATAATATCTCAAGTCCATTTTTCGAGTTTTTGCAAATTTACACTTAATGGACATTTAGGGATGACGCGTTAGGTTCCCGCCCGCCAAGAAAACCGAACGATCGCCCCCCCCCCCCCCCCAAGAAAAACTAAAAAAACAAAAAAGAAGAAACATGATGAAAGCGACCAACAACCGTTTGCACAACAGAACAAGTTGGGTTTTCCACGCCCCTGTATCTCAGCCCCTCAATCTCGAATGGCACCTGACGATGTATACCAAAATTCAATCCTCGGGACCACCACGGGCTAAAGTAATGAATGTTAGGAAATGGCTACTTTTCAGGTTTTTCATGTTTTCATTGTTCTTTGACAGGGATACAGCACAGAGGAAAAAATGGGTCAAGCTGAAATTTTCCATACACCTTCCTCATGCACCGAGGGCGTGTCTTTTGTGCCATTTTATACGTGTTTTTTGTGGCCCACCCCCTCCCTCCTTTACGTCACCCGCAAAAATGTGATTTTCATCCTCCCACCCTCCATATCTCAGCCTCATGGCGGTATGTGGTGACACAACTCGGTATCTATATATAAATAGGCGAAAACAAAACAGTTAACCCTCTCATGGCCAAGTTTTGTTATCGTCGTCCGCCTTAAGGCGGATTTGTTAATTACAGGGTTAATTAAACATGTCTCTATTGTTTTACATTTTGGTTAATAGTTTGGTAGAAATTTTCAGTGTTATTATTGTTCAATCATTTCTTTTAAATTATTTAAATTTGACTTAACCCTGTAATGCCCAAGTTTCGTTATCGTCGTCCGCCTTGAGGCGGAGTTGGGAATTAGAGGGTTAAGAACCGTCTTCTGCTCTGTTTCTCAACCAATTTTCTTACTTCTTTTTCTTTTTGTTCAGTAGCTATTGACGCGTTTTACTGATATCCATTAAAACATTTTGGAGATAGTTTATTTTTAGTTAATTATTTCCCTTTTTCTTTTGCCAAGCAAGCCTCAGTTGCGCTTGTAATGTTACATTGTTATAGATAGCAGATGGCAACATGTCTCGGTTGAGTCAATGATCAGGTAATGAACATAAAACTCATCGTTAAAAAGAGTGTGTTGCCATTAAGCAGTCATCTTAAGAGCAATTATTACAAGAGTTTGAGGGAAGGCTTCTCTGAAGCAATGAAATGAAAAATGATACTACTGTGTGGAATTAAACATTTAAGTTTCACTCAACTGCCACTCGATTTAATACGACATCGGCAGAAAGACAAGCGGCTACATTGATGAGCGCAATGATTAACAATACGTTTTCTTTTAAGATGATCAAATTAAACTCGACGTAATCGCCAAATTTGATGAGTGATACTAATATAATTATATAAATAGCATCATGTTTTCGATGTTTAACTTAATTATTACGGATGAATTTCGACTGTTAGTAGCTCTAGTTATTATTATCTTGAAAGTGTTGGGGAAACAAGGAAAAGCAATGGAATATAGTGATTAGCTTATACCATTAGAGTAAATGCTTTAATATTTTTTTTATTAAACTTTGAAAGCGAAAAGAATCCGCACGACATCGGAAGAGATAAACAATCCGTCAGAGGGGGGCGGATATGTAAATGAATGCCTCGAATTCCACAGGTACGCGTCCTTGGCCTCGTTTGTGGAGGCATCCGCTATCTGTTTTTTGATATTCTACAGGGCGTTTTCCGAACCCTCTCACGCGGGAGTGCGGCACCGTCGAAAGAGAAACCGTCTGCGAGTTGACAGCCACCGACTTCCATGACGCTCGAAGGCGGGAATTTAATATCCGTTCACTATTTACCTGGAATGATGAACAAATCCAGTTTCGCTCGCTGGTGGAGCTAGTGAAAAATTGAGAGTGAAAAATGTTGCGGTGTCCCCTAATAAACAAGAGTTTTTTTTTTTTTTTTTGAGTTTAGAGTACCCCCCAGAAAGGTGGAATCAAGTTTTTAGCCTACTTTCCCGTAAAAGTAAAAATAAATAAATAAATAAAGCATGAAAGAAGGGTTAATATCGTAAAAATATCATTAAAAATAAAGAAAAGTAAAAAAAAAAAAAGTGAAGTAATTAAGTAAAGATTGAAAAATAACAAATTTGAAAGCAGGGTTTTGAGATATGATGTAAAGGTGCCTGTCAGCAGGGCCGGCCCGATGGTATTCGACGCCCTTGGACTTTATAAAAATAGTCGTCCCTAGCCCTCTTTCATCATACAAACTAAAATACCATAAATTCAATTGTGTACAATTTTATTGCGTTTTCAATTATTTTAAAAATTTTAATAATTACATACATGAAACAAATAACTTATTTTTTTAATTTCTAATGGGATGCTGTTGGCTTCTGGTAATTTCAGACCTAGTGCGTTTCACAGGGATTGGTATCATCTAACCATCTCTATCAAGCATCACAGAGGTTGTAGTACCAACGCCACAAGTGAATTTTGACGCTAAGTTATCTCACTTGAAAGATGGAGTATCTGAGAGGAGTCCCCAGGCCCGTAGCCAGAGGGGGGCCAGGTCGGGCAATGCCCGACCTGAAAAATGTTTTGCCCGTCCTAGCGTGATTAATTGGACCCTAATAATCTATGGTATTTCTGTTTTTAACTTTTTGATTTGTTTAAACGCAAAGTCATATCGAAAAAATCCTGTTCCCATGCACCTTTATCCTTAATTCAAATTTTAGAAAAAATAAAAAACATGAACTTTTTCCTTTATTCAGCTCATTTTTTTCCCTGTTTTCAATCTAAACCAGGCACTAATGAAAGGATCATGGGCAGTCCAGTTTTTTACTGTAACATCCCGATACATGTTTTAGGCTTCAATATCTTACTTTGAATGATTGTTCACATTAAAATTATCTTTAAAAAATGTTCCCTTTTTTATGTTATTTCATATATTTTATTGATTTATAAAAGACATTCTTAGAATAAGCTTTAAAAATTCAATTCTTCTTTTTGTAAGTTTTAATAAGTATTTCTTTTAAGATCAAATAATTTCAGTATTGAATTAAATTAGCCTTAGTTTCATTAATTAATTGTATAATTAATCAATTAATAAATTAAATAATTGCATTAATTATTAAATAATTATTAATTTAAATTTTAAGAAAACACCCAAAATGGAGCATAAAATTCTAACATGTTAGGAAAAAATTGAAAAACTAGTCTACCCCTCCTGTCCAAAAGTTTGCCCCTCCTGGAGTCGGAGTCTGGCTACAGGCCTGGGAGTCCCTATCATTGGGTCTGCCAAGACAACTAGAATTGTTGAATTAATTGGGTGAAACCGGAATTATTTTTTATTTTTTGCTCTGACGCTGAGCGCCCCCAAGATGCTGGCGCCCTTGTACTTAGCACACTTTGCACATTGATAGGGCCGGCCGTGCCTGTCAGTCTGTCGCTCTGTCATGTCAAGTTCATATGAGCAAGCTAATTATTGGAAGAAACTTTCGGCGTGAAATATTGTTTTGAAACATTTTTGTTCATTTTTGAACAGTTCAAAAAAAAGAAAAACTTAACCTTAGCGCCTGCGGGGAAATTTCAGTCCCACATAAATCCTGATCTGACCGACGGATTTGCTTGAAACAAACTTCATCGGAAAGAGGTTACGACGTAAAACATGTACAGATACGAAGTTAACCAAGAACTGAACGAGCCTATTTTACCATGAAATTTTTTATTCGGGATTTTTAAGGATATTTCTGAATGAATAAATGAGTAAGTGAAATAATGTATGAATGAATGAATAAAGGAATGAGTGAAAGAATGAATGATTGCATAAAGGAGTGAATAAATGATAAACATAAATAAATGAGTGAATAAATACATGTATGAATAAATGAGCGAATAAATACATGAATGAGTAAATGAGCGAATAAATACATGAATGAGTCAATGAATGACTGAATGGATGAAAGAATGAATGAGTGAATGAATGAATATGTATTATCCGTTGTTGTTGTCGTATCCTCGCGCGAAGCGAGGAAGAATGGGTGCGCTGCTCCTGAGTCTAACGGGACCCTTATAGGCAGGAGTCCGACTTCCGCCCCTTTGAAAGGTCTCTTAATTTTTTGAACCAACTCCCAGATGAGAGACCGTCACCTGGGGTTGGCACCCCCAGAGGTATCGTTTCACTTGGAGGACATTGGAGCCACGACCTATTTAACGTGCACCAGCTCCCTTTAGCGTACACGGACACCACAGCAACCCGCCGCGAGAGGTTGTCACCCTCCCAAACACGACCTAAGTCGATGTTGCTTCACTTTCGGTGTTCTACGGGAACCGAGCTTCTGCCGACTGGTCCACTGCGGGACTATTATCCGTGTTGAAAAAGGTATATTTGAAGACATTAACTAAAGCTAAATGAGAAAAAGATAGCTAGATTATAAATTTGAGTGTTTGTGTGTACGGGAAAGTAGGTTCGTATAGTTCTAAGAGGAACTTGTTGTTGGGTTTTTAAATTGTATTTAAGATACTACCCATAACCGCTCGTACTTACACGTTAACAGAATCGTTGCAGAAAAATTTGATCAAGGATCTGGATTCCGTGCTCCGAATAGTTCAAATGGGAATGATATCATTTAGTGGCTTTTTAGTCAATTCATTAATAGGTATAAATATGCGATGAATCACTAGAAAGGTTACTTATAAATTATTTATTTATCAATAAATATATGTTATTGTTCATAACGCCACTAGGGTAGCATCCAAGCTCCCCTTTGCAGAGCGAGTGGGAGTTAAGTCAGTAAGGAGCGCCTTCCGTTCATGGATGAGCACCACAACGGTGGAAGTACGACTTGGCTTATGACGTATTTGGATGACAAAAGATGGCGCCACCACATTCGCCATTAAATACATAGTTGGAACACTCATGTAACTGATGGCTTTGTCGGCCATAATGCTCGATGATTTCGATTCTTTTTAAATTTTTCCAGTCAATTTATTGTTATCTTGAGACCCCAAAACAAGGGGTTAAAAACTTAGTCATTAAAAGTTTTTTAAATCTTGAATTTTTTTATTACAGCCGTTTTCAAGTCAGTGGTTTTTCATGAAAATACTGCTTTGTATAAATCTTTATCACTTTTTTATTTCTGAATATTTCAAAATGATTTAAAAACCATTATATTTCGTTAGAAATGGGCTTTTTGGGAAAATTTTGCTTTCGGTTTCTTTTTTGATAATTTGTTAAGAAGTACGAAAATTGAGTTGAAAATACCATTTTGAAAACGAAAACTTGCTTGATTTTTTGCCTGACTTCGAGGTGCCGTTTTTCTAAAACCACATCGGTATCACTTATAAAAACTTTTCTACATATTTATAACTATAAGAATACTATTCCCCTAAAATGTCATAAAATTTCATTCAGGTCCTTTTTAGATATTGAGTCTCAAAGTTAGCATTCTACACCGAGATGCCAAGCTTGGCAAATTATGCAAAATAAAGGAAAGCCTCCAACTGTTTCCTACTGCTTCTGATGAAACCACCAAAAGATGGTTTAGGAACTAACAATGGCGAGTGAGTAGAAGGGCTCGTCTAGTTACTATATGGTCTAAGGTATCTATTCAGGGGGCGGGGGATGTACAGGTGAGTCTCCTTTTCCTACATTAAATAGGGTAAGTCTAGGATAGATGGCCATAGTTTTTTAGAATTGAAATAAAAACTTTCAAAATGTAAATATATGATATGTTTATGCATATTTTAAATTTTCACATATATGTTCGACATATTTTGGGTAAAATGTACTTAAATATTTAGAACTAGCGGTACCCGCATGGCTATGCCCGTGTTAAAAAATGAAAAGACCAGTCGGTTTGCCATTGTGTATATAGTGATAACGTTTTTAAGTGCAAATTATGTTATTTTATTAAAATGTATAGCATTCCATATAATTAAAGATTAGCTGCCCATGGCAATCAGCCGGAGATCGTACACATTTAAGCATTTTTTTTTTACAAAACACACACAATAAAAAAGGAAAAAGGAAAGAAAGAAACGAAATAAAACAAAAAAGAGAACATTTGAAAAAAAAACGCATTTTGTTTGTTTTGTTCAAGTACCCACACAAAAAGGAAGATTATAATAAATTAGAATAGTTTTAATTAATAAATTTTTAGTACAATTAATTTTTATCTATTATTTATTGACAAAGCCGGGTCCAGACGCTACGTTTTGTACAACCTTTTGTCTGCGCAGTCTTAAGACTAAATGAAAACGTTGCAGTTTTTTATGCGTCTACATAGTGCAGAGATATCTGTATATTTCACTCAGTTTTGTGCGATATCGTCATGAAGGAGATACTACTCTGGTCAATTATGACATGGTGTCATGTTAAAAAAAAGACTGGAACGTCTCAGAAGAACCCGGCGTTCAAAGTGGTCAAATGATTACATAAAATAAATATTTTTTTGTTGCCTGTTCTGGTGGTTCGACAACTGCAATCTCTTTATTTTCATCCATGGTATTCCTAGACTGCCTTGGTGTCTCCTGATCATTTAGGAAATGTAACAAATCAAAGTACCAGAGAGATGGCTTGTAAATTTCGTCTCCAACCCCAGATCGAATCGATTTATTAACTTTTGCCAATTATTTTAGGTAAACACTTCTCAAAGAATTAATTATTTACAAATGTTTCTCTGTTTGCAGTTGCATCAATGTCTTTGATTTTTTCCACTAAACTCTCATAAGCCTCCCTCTTTTTATCCTTGTCACTATACTCCTTGGATTTTACACGCCAAACGCGTGGGAAACTTTCGCATAATGCAATAAATTTTGTGAGAAACTCCCGAGAACATTGCCGAAAGTCGGCCATTGTCGCCTGACGAATTGAAACTGAGAAACAAAATGAATCGGAAAGGGGTGCTACCTTCTACATGTGCCGATTTGTCTGCACAGTTCAAAGACATATGCTTTCTAGCTCAGTTATCGCTGCAACTGTACAGTCTTCGCACCGGACTCAAAACTGCGCACTTTTCCAATCTACACGCAACGTTTTATCTGCAATGTGTTGAACTGCGCAGAAAAAAGGTTGTGCAAAACGTAGCGTCTGGACCCGGCTTAAAACAGAAAGACGAAATTTTGCAGCCTGCAGAAACAAACAGCAGCAAGCAAAGATTTGAAAGCGGAATAAACCTTTCATCCTAGCTCAAATAGGAAAATAACATATGTGCTAATTCACTGGAGAAAAAAAAGTAAATAAATGAAAGTATAAACAGTAATAATAAGCTGGAATAACAAAAATGGCTATAAAGGATAACATTTCTTTTAAAAACCCCTGTGCAGTATCTCTACTAATAATAAAGCAGTAAGTATGTGTGTGTGTCTGTGTACGGCGTAGGGCCCAGACCGTCCAGCGGATTTTCATGAAATTTGGCACGAAATTAGTTTGGATCATGGGGGTGTGCACCTCGGAGAGTTTTTTCTGAAATTCAAATTTGTTCTTCTTTTATTCCAATTTATAGCCGAAAGTTTCATAAAATAGTCATTTTCTATAGGAAGGAATTATCGCATCGTTTCGAGCTTGATACCGTTGAAAAGCGCGTGAAAAACTACCCCGGAAAGAGTTTTGCTCTATGTGCGAAAATTCGAAGCCTCTAAATTAACTAGAAAATAAGTTATAAGCATTTTTCTCTGCAGTTCGAAATTATTTTTTCACGGTAATTAACTTTAATTTTAATTGTTGCCATGCCGACTGACTATTGATCCTTTTTTCTTTTAACGATTTATAATTTATTGCTTGCGGTTTTTAGCATTTTGAGAAGCAGCCGATTTTTAATTTATTTATTTATTTTTTTGGATTTTGATTATTATTTTTTTAAAACGAATTAAAATTTATTTCCTGCGTCTCACAGGCGATTGATAGCTTTGTTTTGATTTCCTTATTTTGACATGTATTTTACGGGCCTATTTTCCATACTGCACAGGGGTTTTTAAAAGAAATGTTATCCTTTATAGCGATTTTTGTTATTCCAGCTTATTATTACTGTTTATACTTTCATTTATTTACTTTTTTTTCTCCAGTGAATTAGCACATATGTTATTTTCCTATTTGAGCTAGGATGAAAGATTTATTCCACTTTCAAATCTTTGCTTGCTGCTGTTTGTTTCTGCAGGCTACAAAATTTCGTCTTTCTGTTTTAAGCCGGGTCCAGACGCTACATTTTGCACAACCGCAGGAAATAAATTTTATTTTGGATTTTGATTATTATTTTTTTAAAACGAATTAAAATTTATTTCCTGCGTCTCACAGGCGATTGATAGCTTTGTTTTGATTTCCTTATTTTGACATGTATTTTACGGGCCTATTTTCCATACTGCACACGGGTTTTTAAAAGAAATGTTATCTTTTATAGCGATTTTTGTTATTCCAGCTTACTTTTTTTTCTCCAGTGAATTAGCACATATGTTATTTTCCTATTTGAGCTAGGATGAAAGGTTTATTCCGCTTTCAAATCTTTGCTTGCTGCTGTTTGTTTCTGCAGGCTACAAAATTTCGTCTTTCTGTTTTAAGCCGGGTCCAGACGCTACGTTTTGCACAACCGCAGGAAATAAATTTTAATTCGTTTTAAAAAAATAATAATCAAAATCCAAAAAAATAAATAAATAAATTAAAAATCGGCTGCTTCTCAAAATGCTAAAAACCGCAAGCAATAAATTTTAAACCGTTAAAAGAAAAAAGGATCAATAGTCAGTCGGCATGGCAACAATTAAAATTAAAGTTAATTACCGTGAAAAAATAATTTCGAACTGCAGAGAAAAATGCTTATAATTTCTTTTCTAGTTAATTTAGAGGCTTCGAATTTTCGCACGTTGGGCGAAACCCTTTCCGGGGTAGTTTTTCACGCGCTTTTCAACGGTATCAAGCTCGAAACGATGCGATAATTCCTTCCTATAGAAAATGACTATTTTATGAAACTTTCGGCTATAAATTGGAATAAAAGAAGAACAAATTCGAATTTCAGAAAAAACTCTCCGAGGTGCACACCCCCATGTTCCAAACTAATTTCGTGCCAAATTTCATGAAAATCCGCTGGACGGTCTGGGCCCTACGCCGTACACAGACACACACACATATTTACTGCTTTATTATTAGTAGAGATAAAAGAAGAACAAATTCGAATTTCAGAAAAAACTCTCCGAGGTGCACACCCCCATGTTCCAAACTAATTTCGTGCCAAATTTCATGAAAATCCGCTGGACGGTCTGTGCCCTACGCCGTACACAGACACACACACATACTTACTGCTTTATTATTAGTAGAGAAGACAAAACGCGAAAAATGTGGCTTTTAAGAAACATGACAAGTGGCCATCTCTCCTCCTGTTCTAGTAGAGATGGCCATCTAGGTCTAGTATAGATGGCCATCTAAGGTATAATAAAGAAATATGTACTTAAATGGGTAAGAATGAAATATTTTGTAAGTTTAACCGTAAAAATTTTATTTTAACCCCTTTAAGCGATGAGGACGAGTTGGCTCGTTTCGGATGGTCCGTCTTTAGGCGATAACTCGAGTGCAAACCCTCTCTGAGCTGTGAAGTTTTGTAAACAAGTTATCTCGTCTATATCGCTTGGAAACGGATTGTTTGGGATGCGTTGACTCGTCCTTATTGCTTGAGGGGTTAATGTAAAGATACAATATCAATAGAAAATTGGATAGGAAAATTAAATGAAGCAAAATGTAAAGTAGGTAAGTTTCAAACCTTAAATTTTAATAAAATTTTACCACATTTTTTACAAAGTTCTTGAAATGTTGAACATGTTTCGTGAAACCACTTCATGCATTTTATGCATTTGACCCAATCATCCTTTTTAGTCGTGGTATTGTATTCTTCACCACAGCCGATACAACGATCTTCATCAAATTCTATTTCCCCGGAATCAGTAGTAGTACCGGAAAAATCTATTTCATCATCTTCACTGCTGGAAATGTCCCGTTTTGGTCGTTTCTTGGAAATAACTTTAGACTTTTTCGGCGGTTTACATTTTTCCAGTTTTTTGCGATGTTTTCTGGTGATGTCAGAATGGTAGCCACTTGTTTGGCACGTTTTCTAACAACTTTTGTAGTCGTTATATCAGGAATTGGTGCAATGTCACATAAAAATTTTGTTTGTGTCTCTAGATTGGCCTTTTTTTGGTGCGTTTGCTTGCTGCTCAAAACTTAAGTCATTAATTTTGGATGTACTGGGCTCAGAGTGTACATCATTTGCTTTGGATGTACTTTGTTCGGGCTCAAATTGTACTATTTCAGTGTCAGTCTCTTTATTTAATTGAGCTGCTAATGTTTCCAAATTGGCTTGAATATGACTATCCTGCGTTTCGCTTGTTGAAATAGCGTCGTTATAATACGGATTACTTTGGGTGTCTGTTAAGTTTAGAAATGCATAATCAGGACAAACATTCGGATTGTAAGGGTAAATCCCTGTTGCTTTGAAACCTGAAATGGCATTTTCTGGTGTAGCTGATTTTCCCCAAGATACATTAAGCAGTTCCCCGAATTGGAGTCTTGTAATGCGACGTCCAGGATGTGTTTGTTCTCAGCCAAATTCTACACGCGTTGTAAAAATTACTTTTCACAGATTTAAAAACGGCTCTGTCCAAAGGTTGAAGATAATGTGTCGCATGAGGGGGTAAAGACAAAAGTACAATATCTTGTGAATCCGCATATGTCAGCATTTCAATTGAAGTAGTGTGGGAGGTGTGACCATCAAGTATTAGTAAAGTTGTACCACTTGGCTTGCGAGGAACAAAATGATCTTTCAGCCACTGCAAAAATATCGAACTGTTAACGTACGCAGACTTCTGAGACATATAAACAACTGATCCAGGTGGCATCCCATCCTCAAATTCAATTATTTTGTTTTTGCCCTTCATCACACAAGCTGGTGGTAGAAAGAACTCCTCTGCATTACAACAAGCAATGATACTGATGGTTTCGCCTTTTTCTGAAGAAGTTATCGTAGTAACTGCTTTAGTCCCCTTTTCGGCTAAAACCGAGCCAGGTCGGTTGTTCAACTGCAAACCGGACTCATCAATGTTGAAGATGTTAGAAGGTTTATTAAGTAACTTGTTTTCTTCCAAAGTGGTGTTTAGTAATTTGAAGTAGGCTTCTACTTCCTCACGATTCATGGCTTTACTTCGTGCAATCGACAGGCCTTCAGCTTTCCCTGACGGATATTTCAGGATGACGGCTGAGAAATAGATTCAGCCAAACATAGCCAGCTTTTTCTGTGGCAGGATTAAATCGATGCTTTAAATCAATTTTTTTAGCAAATTCAAAAGCTGGAATTCTAACATCATCGCGAGTAAACGGGAAACCTTGTTTCTGCATTCGTTTGATGTGTCGTACTAATCTATCTTCATTTTCCTTTCGAAACATTGCACCAGGACCCATTCTATCCTTATCGACATTATTGTTTTTCAAACGACGTTCTAAAGTCTTTCGTGGAATGTGAAAGATTTCAGAAGCTCTTTTTACTGAGTAAGTTCCAGATTTAACAGCCTCCATTGCACTAGACAAATCACTTTGAGTCCACATACCTTTACTTGAGTCGGGTTTTCTCACATATTTATTCGGCATCTTGTAAACTAAAAAAATAATAGTATCAGTAAGTCCTATTATTAACTTCACATTAATTACATAAATTAACAGGGATACCCATTGGAGGAGCATCTGTAAAAACGAGGAAAATCGACAAAAATCTCCAAATTTAGGGATTTTTGTAATTGTCTGGCAACACTTTTAATGTAAGGAAATCCAATTAAAAATCTAACCAAAAAATTAATTAGATAATTCCTAAATTTATGGATTTTGGATGATTTTTCTCTTATTTTGCTCAAATGCATGTAACATTCTTAAAAATCGGAAATATAAAACACAAAAACTAGGTATGTAGGTAATACTTGTTTTAAATGAACAAAATCCATCCGTGTGGCACTTAAAATATCGTTGTTAAGTGGCCATCTCTCCTTAAGTTTATATGGCCATCTATCCCAAATTTAAAGGAGAGATAGCCACCGACCATAAAGCATCAGGGCGCCATTTTAAATTGTTAGTTTACGGTTTGCATCGAAGTTTGGACTGTATATATGTAAAAATGGACGAATATATCACCAAAATATAACACGTGTATTAAAAAAACGCTTATTTACCAACATCAATCAAAATATTCAGTGACTCCATATTAAAAACATTAAAGTTCACTTACTTTTTATAATCCTAAGACAACGCGGCTTGTTGCCATCAGCGCACGTTTACAACTACTTCCTAAGAACGAAGCACCTGATGCCATCTGTACGAAGTTTTGGGAAATATTAAGACTGGCAATCTCTCCTCTATGGCCATCTATCCTAGAATTACCCTATTTTAACATGAAAAATGCAAGTTTTCGTTTTCAAAATGGTATTTTCAACTCAATTTTTGGTATTTTTTAAAAAAATATATCAAAAAGGAAACCGAAAGCAAAATTTTTCCCATTTCATCCGGAGTATAATGGTTTTTAAATCATTTTGGAGATATTCAGAAATAAAAAAGTGATCAAGATTTATTTAAAGCACTATTTTCGTGAAAAACCACTAAGCATGAGGCTTGAAAATGGCTGCATTAAAAAATTTCAAGGATTAAAACACTTTTAAACTCTTGTTTTGGGGTCTCAAGATAACCATAAATTGACTGGCGAAATTTTTAAAAAATCAAAAACATCGAGGAACGTTTTCCCCTTTTTCTGGATGATTTCACATGGATTGACCAAAAATGGACACCTATGGTCAACAACGACGTTGTTTTACCATAGGTGCCTTTGTTTTACCACAGTGCAAACCTGACCCTCAGGTGTACCATAAGATACTATATGTAAAAATTTTGCGTTCAGTTGCCACGCTTTTGGTGTTACTGAACACCATTTTTGGTGTTTTATACTGAACATCATTTTCGGTGCTACTGGAACACCATTTTTGGTGTTTATAAACACCATTTTTGGTGTTAATGAACACCATTTTTGGTGTTACTGAACACCATTTTTGTTGTTAATGAACACCATTTTTGTTGTTAATGAACATCATTTTTGGTGTTACTGAACACCATTTTTGGTGTTAACAAACACCATTTTTGGTGTTAATGAACACCATATTTGGAGTTAATAAACACCATTTTTGGTGTTACTGAACACCATTTCTGGGGTTAACGAACACCATTTTCGTGTTATTGAACACCATTTTTGGTGCCACTGAACACCATTTTTGCTGTAAACACCAAAAATGATTCATTTCTTGATGTGTTTTAAATTTTTTAAACTGTCTTCTAAGAAAATACAGACAGCAGATTTTTATTTTTACCATAGGATGTTCGTTCGCCCATCTACGCATCAAACATTCATGACGATGGCTCATCCATCCTATTTTCATGGACGTGAGCCATCGCCACGGCATTTCGATACGTTACGGAGTCGACACAAATTTAATGTACTAAGAAACGTTATACTGTCTATAATTTTTGAGACAGACACTTAAAAGAATTTCAAATGCATCAAAAAATGAATCATTTTCAAAATTACGCCAACAGAACACCGAAAATGGCGTTCAGTAAGCACCGTGTCCCCAACAAGCGCGATATAACGTGAGGCTACTGTAATATCACAAAGGGTGGCATAAACGCAAAGTTTTTACAGGGCGAGTGGTAAGTGGCAAGACACGAGAAGTGCCCACAAAAGCACATTTCCTTTCTAGGACAAACACAAACCCCAAGCGAACTGCCGAGACGGGATTTGGAATTCCAAAACTCCTAATAACAATGAAGGACTGAAAATTCCGCAACTCAGCGAGTCACGACCCGGGGCTTCGGAACCGTTCACTTTACACGACTTTCGTGATGCAAATTCGCTGCCGCAATCTATTAGGGAGGCATAAACGGAAGCATTTCGCTCATTATCCAAAAAACAATGGAGGATAATAAGGGCATAACGTCGTCGTTTAGCTTACTGCCGAATTATTACTGATGTATGGATCGCTACAACAGAAGAAGAGACGGGATCTTTTATCAAGACGCGATTTTAAATTCAAGAAATACTTGTAGGCCAGATTTACATTCTGAATCACTATAGGCACAACTCATGTTTGGGGGCCCCTCACGCAACAAAAATTTTTCAAACATAACATTCAGTATGTGTTTGTAACACTTAGGGCGCAAAATCAAATTTGTTTTTAAAACGTCAAAGAGTCAGACTAACATTTGGGAGCCCCCAACGTTCAAAATGATTTTGTTTTTAAATTACAAAATGTTTGAATAAAATCTGGGGGCCCCCAAAGTGCAAAATCGATTTTGTTTTTCAAATTTAAAATTGTCAGACCAAAATTTTGGGGCAGCCAAAGTGAAAATTCCTTATGGATTCGAAATAATTTAATAATACAAATTTTCAGCGCAAAGGTGGAAGTACAACTTCGCTCATTATGTATTTGGAACTGCCAAATACATAATGAGCGAAGTTGTACTTCCACCTTTGTCGTGCTCATCTATTAAACGGAATTCCCGGTCTCTCAGAGAAGGGCGAGCTTGGATACCCAAGTGGCATTCGAAATAACGATAAAAAATAAAGTTTGACATACCGGATGTTTCGTGCAATGGCCGGCTAGAATCCCGGAAGTTTAAAAATGCGTCATGTTCAACACTCCCCCTCCCGTCGGTGCGCCCCTTTTGAGGATTTTATTTCAGGTGTGGCACAAACCTAACATGAAGATCACACATTTCCCAAAGTGAAGTTTCAAACTATTAAATTCCTTATGCAAAATAGGGAATTTCAAAATTACAAAATTTGCTGGAATTTAAAATTTCCCCTTAAGTACCTCAAAATTGCTCAACAAATAATTTTTTATTACGTATTTCGATAGATAACAGTTTTAAAGAGTTGAGCAAAGTTTCGAACAAATGTGAGCAATATATTTTAAAAGATATTCCGAATTTTTGTGAAGGACTTCGGCCGTTTTCATTCTGCATTTGAAATCTTTAAGTTCCTTGTCCCTGCTCTGTATTTTTGACCAATGACCGTGCAGAAAAATATCCAAGACTTTTTTTCAGCTAATGATACAGCTTTGAAAGTTCGTATGTACATTCCATAGAGCATGGTTTGACTCTCAACTTAATGCTTAGTTTTTATTTAATTGTTGAATATGAATTTTTGGAGTTTACGTCTTTTTTTTTTTCCTGAGATTTTAACGAAGAAAAAATTGAGGCCCAAAGCGGTGTAAGTCAAAAAATTTAAAAAATGGAGATAAATAGTGCAAATGATGGGGAAAGCAGTGCTCTATGCTGTGGCAAGAGATACTAGGGGTTGCCCAAACAGGTGCTGCCCCCCCCCCCCCCCCACGTAATTCGGAAAAACAATAGCAATAAAGGTGCCACAAGATCCAAACTTTGAATCAGCGCCCCCTATATCTAGGAAGCCTTTGCACGGGAGTAGTCTAAATAATGTCACGTGGTTTTGAGAAGGCCATCAAATCTGCCATTGCAGTGTGTTGTGTCGCTACCGGTACAGTTGTATGTTTGTTGGTTATCGTTTCTATTATCTTTATCTTGTAAACAATTTTCAAAGTTTTAAAAGCCTTACAAGTGTGCCGTTTACGGCTGCAAGGGCAATTATGCTTCCGGACAAAAGGTGTCAATTTCAAAGTTACGAAAATTCAGTTCTTTTAAAAGTGTGGACATCAAAGACGAGGAGAAACAACTTCAAACCATCGAATAGTTCCAGAGTAAGTAATTAAATTCGTTAATTTATAGTTCGCTTTAAGAATATAGAGACTGGAAATATATAAATCATGTTTTAGGAAGGTGTTTCGTTTTTGAATTGTGTAAACTGTTCTTGCCAGTGTGCGATGTGTTACATTATCATTTGTCATTAATGTTGTGGAATTAAAGTTTTATGGTTAACAAGTTTTAATTTTCATGAACGACTTTCATCTTTCCTAATCCTGCAGTTTGAAAGAATACCGACTTGATATATTTGTTAGTTTGTATGTCATTTATGTGTGACAAGGTTATACTATGCTTATCATATTTTATGAAGTTAGAAAACTTGATTTTGGTTCTTGATCGTTTTGCATACACATGATATTTAAGTTAAAACTCATTACTAAGCTAGTAATGATTAAACTTTGTGCAAAGTAATAGAAATAAAATTTCACGTTAAATTAAAGCACAAATGAGCATTAAAACGCAGACATATGTTTCGGGATCGCTTGGAATCCCTTTTTCAATGCGACAGGGAGCTTCTAGATGCAAAACGGTGTTTTGCATCTAGAAGCTCCCTGTCGCATTCAAAAAGGGATTCCAAGCGATCCCGAAACATATGTCTGCGTTTTAATGCTCTTTGCATCTAGAAGCTCCCTGTCGCATTGAAAAAGGGATTCCAAGCGATCCCGAAACATATGTCTGCGTTTTAATGCTCATTTGTGCTTTAATTTAACGTGAAATTTTATTTCTGTCATTACTAAGCTGTTTTATTATTCTTAATATTACTATTTATTAACTAAAATTTTTTTTGAACGCTTTAATGTACAATTACTTTTAACGTTCTACTCTTTATTCATTTCTTTAGTGTTCATAATTTTGTTTAAGAGTACGGTTACCAATAATCTGTTTTATCTATAATTTAGGGGGTACGTTACTCACTGTATTATATTGTGTGAATACAGCATAGGGATCATTCATAAATGATGTCACGCTTCGAGGGGGGGTCGTGATGTAGCGACAAGGGGAGGGGGTAACAAGAAGTGTGACATCTTGCTTATGCAACATAGCGTGGCATGTGACAAAGGGGGGAGGGGGTATGTTGAAGTGAGACACTTTGTGACAAGGGGGGGGGTGTCAAATACATGGGAAAAAATCCTGACATCATTTATGAACGGTCCCATATTGCTTTCTGGGTGCTTCCACCTTACTTTTGTGTTACGTGCGGAACATTTTTGAGCAAAATTCTGTTATATTTATTTAATTATTTTTAATTATGAAAATATTAATGCAAAGTTTTCAAAATTTTTTAGAACATTTTGTACAGCTGGAGTCACATTTTGAATATTAAAATTTTGTTTCGCACGGGACATCACAAATGTCCCGTACTTATCAAAATTGTAATATTTTTTAAATAATAAACTATTTACCCTATTGAAAAGAAATTTTGTACCTCTGTTGGCTACAGATGTACGGACTGTAATAAAAAATTTTGAAAACTTTTCATTAATATTTTCAAAATTAAATGCACCAAAATTTTGTTCTAACATTTCCAGTAGGTAACATAAAAATGCTGTGGAATGACTCTTCTATGTTTCATTTTAAAAGGGATTTCAATATTTTAAAGATTTTAGGGGCCGTTCATAAATGATGTCACGCTTTTTCCCCATATACTTGACCTCCCTCCCCCCTCCCTTTGTCACACATCACGCTATGTTGTATAATGCAGAATGTCGCACTTCTTGTTACCCCTCCCCTCCCCTTGTCACACTTTGTCACAAGTTCACGAACCCCCCCCCCCCTCCCCCCTCGAAGAGTGACATCTTTTATGAATGATCCCTTACCGACAGCTCAAATACGAGTAGAACTCAAAAATTAAAGGGACTTTTGAGAAAAGAGGTATTTATTCTAATGATAGGAATTTTCTACATAACCTCCCTCACAAGTTTATACATAGTCCAACGTTTGACAAGTTTTATTACACAAGATACATTATATTTGTATAAAGTGTATTCTTTTGGCTCGAAATCAGCTTAATATTATTTTGAAATTTAACAGTAAATATCAAATGGTTGTTTAAAACACAAGAAAAAAAGAAAGAATCATGCAGCTTGTAGTAAAACTTTTACAAACAATGTCTAAGTTTATTCTACACTTTTAAGAGTTCTGATAGAAATAGTACCGAATTTTAGGTTATAACTTTTTTCCAAGTGTTAAGTATTAACATGAACTAAATATATAAATAAATTGCAAATTCATATAGAATGTTTGAGAGGATAATTCCTTCATGAAAATATGAGAGAATGTCAATATTGGATTGCTTTTCAAAATAGACAAGATTTTATTTTTCTTATTAAAGAAAAACATCATAGTGTAGATTAAAAAAAGGCTGAAGGTTAAATTAAAAATGGGTTAAGATGAAAAGTTATCAACTAATAAATTTAAGATGAGCGTTAAAAGAAACAAATAATGTAAAAGATATTTTGGAATGACTGAATTTTTGGTGTCTGTTTTTTTTTTATTATACATAAATTCACAATTATTATTTCTAATTATTCTGTTTTTTTTTTTCTGTACAAATATTGATTTATTTTAAGTAGCAGTCGATTGAAAAGAAATAAGCGCGAAGCGAAGCGGTCTTTCTCACTCATCGTGTTTAGCAACGGAGACTGAGAGACTGGCCTTCTGCTGATCACGTGACTTGCCTGTTAACGGGCTTCCTGATGCAGGGGGCATTGTTTGAATGCGTTTTTCTCGGAATCGTTTTTTGGTCACTTACATCCCTTTGCTTCTCACTGCCTGAATTAAATTACAACTAAGATTCAGAGAGTTAATTCCAAGATAACTTTTATTCCAGAATCTTTGGGAAATATTGAAAGAAATAATCTTTCGAAAAAAGATACAATTAAGGAAGTCATTTAAAAAAAAAATTTGAAGATGAGACAAAAAGTTTTTTTTTTTGTCTTTAAATTTAAATGAATGGTTGGGTTACCGTGAGGCGCTACTTTCAACTTTCATTTCTGACCATATATGGAATGAATGCATACATTGTTTTTATCCGTTCGTTAAACGAAACAAAAGAAAGAGGTACTGCGCCCCCATAAATGCGCTGAGGGTCGGAATGTCCGAAAACCAATGCACCACCGAGAAAGAGTCGCACAAAAGGGAAAATGACGGTTTTTAAAAGTGAGATGTTGCCGGAGAAATTTTAAATGATTTTAGGGACCGGTCGTAAATGATATCACACTTTTTGAACATATATTTGACCCCCCTCCCCCCTTTGTCACAAAATGTCACACCTCAACGGACCCCCTAACCCCCTTTCTCACTTATCACGCTATGTTGCATAGGCATGATGTCACACTTCTTGTTACCTTGTCACCTTGTCACAATTTCACGAAACCCCCTTCCCCCCTCGAACCGTGACATCATGTACGAATAATCCCTTATCGCCGAGAGAGCGCTTTCAAATTTCCTTCGTTCATCCGCCTCTTCACTCAAATGAAGCCAGTCAATTTTTGATCATTAGTTCATCAAAAAAAAAAGAAAAAGATCTTATCATCCGTCCTTCAGTGGAACATTTTGCTGTCTGAGGCAAGGTACACGAACGTACTTTAAACTCGACGCCATCTGCTCCACAACGAACGGTCGCGCCGTCTCCATTGGCGAAAGCGATTAACTGGCAGCCAATGAATAGTTCCCGTTCGGCGTCCCTCGTAACAGAGGTCAACACGGCACACCGCAGTCGGGTTACTAGCGGCGGCGAGTCAGCGCTCTTGCGGGCGCTTTCGGAAAAGGACATTTTTCAAGCACGAAATTACATTTCGCATCAAATGCGTTTCTCTGTTTGAGGTGAAAGTTTTGTGCAGAGAGACTCGTAGGCTGGACAAGAGAAATCGATTTAAAATTGAAGTATGGGGTCATTCATCAATGATGTCACTGTTCGAGAAATTGTGACGAGGGGAGGGGAGGGGGAAACAAGAAGTGAGACATGACACATTTTGTTTTCTACAAACACATTCAAAGTCGGCAAATTAAACTCCTTTTTTAGCCTACTTTCCCGTAAAAGTAAAAAAAATAATAATAAAGCATGAAAGAAGGCTTAATGTATCGTGAAAAAATCGTTAGAAATCAAGAAAAGTGAAAAATAAATTAAGTAATTAAATAAAGATTGAAAAATAAAAAATTTGAAAGTAGGGTTTTGAGATGGGGAAAAAGTGTGTCTGTCGGTCTGTCGGTCTGTCCCTCCATAATAACTTTTGAACGAATTGTCCTATTCAAAAAAATTCTTTTTGCATTCGAAAGATCTCGGTGAGGACATCTAATTTCCATATTTTATTTTTTATTTGAACAATTTTTTGTTCAATTTTGAACAGTTCAAAAAATTTTAACATTAGCGCCTATGGGCGAAAATGAAGCAAATTATGTAAACTCTGGGTACAAGATCCAAGTTCCAATGAACAAGCTCACTGGAAGAAGTTCTTGGCGTGAAATATTGATTTGAACAATTTTTGTAATTTTTGAACAGTTCAAAAAAAATTAATATAGTGCCTACGGGGAAATTTCAATCCTATATAAATCCTGATCTAACGGGCCGATTTGCTTGGAACAAACTTTATTGGAAAGCTCTTATGACGTAGAACATTGTACAGATAAAAAGTTCATCCAGAACTAACGAGCCTATTTTCTTATGAAATTTTTTGATCGGGATTTTCAAGAATATTTTTGAATTAATGAAAGATTAAATGAATAAGCAAAATAATGAATGAATAAATGAGTGAATAAATTCATGAATAAATGAATGATTGAACGAATCTGTATTAACCGTTGAAAAAGGCATATTTGAAGCAATTAAGAACTAAAGCTAAACGAGAAAGAGAGAGAGAGATAGCTAGATTATAAATTTGAAGCTGGTGTATACGGGAAGGTAGGCTCGTCTAGTTCTAGACGGAACTTCTTGTTATTTATTTTTTTCATAATTTGATTTTAAAGTTTTATTAGTCATTTTACATCGTAAACACCGATGTTGATTTCGAAATTCCCTATTTTGATTAAGGTTTAAATTTACTTCTAGTTAAAAGTTTAAAAGGAAGTGTTCTTAGGCACTTACACTTTTAAGATAAACTGGCGTGGGTCATTTTTTCAGAATTCGAACAATTACTATATTTACTGTTCCATAGTCATAACCTTTTGTGTAATAAACATAACCTCATTTTATACAAATGAAGCACAGATTTAATTATTATTATTATTATCATATTCACCAGTGTCATGAAAAGTTCAAAAATAAAATTAGAAACATGATTTATATTGCAGTGCTTTGCTTCAGAACTACAAGTAACCATTCCTACATACTATAGCGTGAGATGTGACAAAGCGATGTAGGGGGTATGTGGACGTGTGACATTTTGTGACAAAGGGAGGGAGGGGGTCATATATATTGAAAAAAGTGTGACATCATTTATGAATGGTCGCTATCACAAAATCGTGAATCGAATGATCAGGGCCGTAATAACGGGAGAAGGGAGGAGAGGGGAAAGACCCGCCCCCAGAAGTCATCG
This sequence comes from Octonoba sinensis, assembly GCA_038502835.1. NCBI lineage: Eukaryota > Metazoa > Arthropoda > Arachnida > Araneae > Uloboridae > Octonoba > Octonoba sinensis. Next base: position 181,479,028 of record CM076599.1, read on the forward strand.
AAGATCCGATATAAGAACAATTTTTTTTAATATCCAGAATCCATTAAGATCCAGTACGTCAAATTTGATTTTTAAACTTTGATTAACATGATTTGTAAAGATATATGCAAATTAGAAACTTACAACCTGTTTGGAAGTTTTCGGATATTTTATATACACTCATAAAGTTTACAGGATTTCAAACATCCGAGTCGGATATCAGGTACCGATACTTCTGACGAGGGATATCGGATATCCGATATCCGGCAAAATCAATATGCAATGCATTCCTCATCGTGACCTTGGTAATTCCCCCCCCCCCCCCAAATCAAAATCCAGAGTGCGTTTCTGTTCTCCCCTGATACTGATAATAAACAGGGTGCCTACAGGCCCCGAAACTCACGAAAAAGTCATGAACTTCGAAAGCGGTCACGAAAGTAACAAAAAAGTCACGAAGCTTTTCCGTTCGACGAACTTAACAGGAGCTGTACATTTTTCCGGGATAAAAAAGTAGCCTCTGTGCTATTCCAGACTATAAAAGTTTCTATCTAAGTGCCAAATTTCCTCCAGATCCGTTCGGCCGTTCTGGCGTGATTGATTAACTAACATACTTCCAAACTTTCGCATTTATACAGGGTGCGGCAGCATTACTTCCTTTTTTCAAAACTGAATGAAACCCGTTTTATGAATCTTATAAACTTTAAATTTTTTTATAGTGTAGGTACATGCATAAAGTTACGTTTTACACAGTTCTGAAAATCAAACCAGGTAGGTGACGGCCCCCATTCCTCATGCACTGAAAGCCGAATTCTAGCGTTTGTCACGATCTTACCAACATAGCAGCGGGCATGTTAGCAATTTCAGCCAGGATGCTGGCCTTTAGGTGTTGCATGGTCATTGGACGATTGACATAAGGTCAATATTTCAAAAAAAAAAAAAAAAAAAACCCGAAGAAAAATCACAAGGGGCCAAACCCAGGAAGCGGCTGGCCACTTCAAATCACTAAATGTTCATTCGAAAAGTAGGCCTCGATAGCAAACGCACTTTCCTTCGAGATTCCAATGATGAATGGCGACTGACCAAGGTTACACAAAACTTTAAAACCGTCCCTTTGGAATGAGACAACTCTCACCCAGCAACAACATTTATAGCCTGAAAGTCGCACATTTCAAAAAAGGAAATTGTGCTGCCGCACCCTGTATACCGTGATTACCGGTAAATAGCCCGCATCTTTGTATAGTCCGCAGGAAGAAAAATTCATTCTAAAAAAAAAAGCTCGGTGTATAACCCGCCCCAGAAAAAAACATGGGATGCACCCCTAGAAAGCAAAACATTCGCCTGTAGCGCCCGAGCCCCAATCAGCTTTGGACCATTGTTTCGAAAGCTACGATTTATTTCTCTGCATTTTGTTTTGCAGGAAAATAGATTTCGGTATTTTTGAACGGTAGTTGTCTCTTTAATGATATATATTTTTTTAATTTCGTGTATTGCCCGCATCGTTATATTGCCCGCAGGTGGTAAGAAAAGGAGTTTTTTTTTTTGTAGATAACCCGCGGGCTGTACACAGATAATTACGGTACTAGCAGTAAGATTTTTTTTTGCAATGAATTTCTGACGTGTAGCTGAAAGAGACAAAGGTCTAAAAAGTGATTCAAACGAAAAGTGATTCATTTTGCGTCTGCTTTATGTATTTATTTTTTCAGTGGCGGGGTTAAATCCCCCCCCCCCTACCTACCCCTGGGCACGGACCTGCAGTCGGTTCACCATCGGACAGTGTCGACTTAAAAAATCAATTTAAAAGAGATTCGCGGGCGATGTTCTCTTCCGTCCTCATTTGTATTTTGTTCGTTTAGGGGAAGTTTCTAAATGCTCAAATATGGGTGTGTCCGCGTTAAATGAACTGAATGCCACCTTACTCTTAAGTACCTACCCCAACGCGCTCCTCGACATCTGGCTCCTTCCCAAGTCCAGGTCAATCAATCATTCTTTATGAAAAATTCACGGGCGGAACCGAAACTTTTTTTTCCAAAACAAGGAATTATATTTAGGCTTTAAACACATCAGTGCCCTAGTCGATTAAATGAGACTAGAGTTCGCCCAACAGTCGAAATTCGACCGTAATAATTAATTTCAGCATTGAAAACATCATGATAATTATGTGAGTATTAATCATCTACAACGCCGAGTTTATTTCGGTCATCCTCACTTAAAGCAAACGTATTTTAAATCATTGTCGCTCATTGTCGCCCAGGGTCAATGGCGCTCACACATGCAGCCGCCTGCACTTCTGCCGATGTCGCACCAAGTAGAATGGCAGTTGAATAAAACAAAAATTTTGGCTTCCATGCACTATTCTCATATTTTCAGAGAAGCCTTTACTCAAACTCGAATTATCATTGCTTTTTATAGGACTGCTCAATGGCAACAAACTCTTTTTTAACAATGAGTTTATAGTTATTACCCAAAAGTTTTCTCAACGAAGACAGGCTGCCATCTGCTATCTATAACAATGAAACAAATCGGGATTGCCTGAGAGAAGAAAAGGAAAAAGTAATAATCATTGTATCCAAAAAATTTTAATTGATTTAAAACGCGTCAATAGCCACTAAAGAAAACAAAAGCAAGAAAATCGGTTGAAAACCAGAGGAAAAAATGATTTTTAACTGTTTTGTCTTTGCCTATTTATATATAGATATCCCACGTGTATTTTACTTCATTGTTTGGTTTATTTTTTAACTACGGCCGTTGAGCAGTTTTTTCCCTTTCAATTACTTACAGATATTTTAAAAATAAATGAATGAGGTTTTATTTTCATACAATTATTTATTTGAGAGGATACCTCATTTTTTTCACGGTACATCGCATGTAAAACTATAGCATATTTATAGACAAATAAATAACCTATAAGTAACTTTTTTAATTTATCACATAAAAAAAAATAATAAAGGGAAAAATGATGATGAAAAAAAAAAAAAGACTACATGCTGCACAGATAATAGTTTCGAATACTCAAAAATAGCTATACACACACACATATATATATATTGTTATTTATTTATTTATTTTTTTTCACAGCCATTTTTAAGAAACCTGTAAAGGATCTGGAAGTACTGTTCTTAATATTCACAATCCTAAATGAAAAATTCTTCAGTTTTTTCACCAAAAAATTTGCTAATGATAAATAATAATTTATTTCTACCAAACCTATTTGCCAAAGGTTGCTTTCAAGAAAGTTTCAATGCTTAAAAGTGAATTATATGCTTTTTTTGAAAGAATATTTTACTTGCTTCATGCATATGGACATTACAAAAAAAAAAGAAAGAAAAGCATTGATAAATTTTTACATTAAGCAAATGAATAAATAAACAAGAAATTCCGTCTGGAACTATACGAGCCTACTTTCCCGTATACTCCCATAGGCGTAACCAGGGGGAGGGTTGGGGGTTCAACCCCCCCCCCCCCCCCATTGGGTATTTATTTATTTAGGCACATTTAGGCACACAAAAAAATTCCTGGCTACGGCCCTTGCAAAGCACATATTTTTTTTCCCTAAGAAAATTAAACACATATGCATATGATTTTATTTCCTCTTTCTTTGAAGGGTTGTGATCATGACCAAAGTATGCAGCTCATAATAAAGAAGACTCTGGCTATAGTCCTCCCTTATCACCATGGGGGGGGGGGGGGAGTGTTACTGCGAAAGGTGGCTTCAATCACCGTACCACACACAGACAGAGATCCTTTCAATCACTCCAGAGGGTTTTCTTTAATTCTTGATGTCTTTTTTTACCCAAAGGCAGCAATTTGGGAAGGAGCTGGGGTCTGAAAATGAAGGACCCCTAGCCAACAATTGTCCAAATGGGTTAAACCCTCAAGCTAGGAAGAGATACTCATCAAGTCAAGAAAGAGCAACTTGTATTTATTTATGACCTTCCTGTCCAAACACCAAATTTCGGTAAAATCTTTTTTGTAGATGAGCCGATTAGAAAACTAATGAACTGTATTTGCATTGCATTCTCATTTACAGATGTTCTCTCATCTCTTCTATTTTAAATGTTTTTTTTTTTTATTATTATTATTACGGTCCATCACTGATTGCATTACGACTCTGGAAATCATCCGTTCAACGTTTCCAATCTCACTGCTACGGTTTAATGCTGCATTTTAATTTACAATCAAGTATTATTTATATTTTAGCTAAATTTTAAATTATTTTCGATACATAATAATGTTTGCACTCCAGCGATGGACGCGTTCGTCATCTAAAAAGCAAAGAAAATTTGATTCAGACGCTTCCACTTCTGAGGTATGTTTTGTTACAAATTTAACAAAATTTTTAGAAATTTATTGTGGGGATGAGCATTTTTGTAGGGGAATTTGGATTTTTCTCTCTAAAATTCCACTATTTCCCAGTTTTAATATTATGAATGCCCAGACATGGAAGATTGCTTAGCGTTAAATATTGAATTTTATAGTAGTGAATGTTCAATGTTTTTGTGAATCAAGGCCGTATCCAGAGGGGAAGGGGGATCTTTTGCAATGTATCATATATTCCTCCCTGAAACTTTGCTTAACATAAGTGTGTCGAAGTCTGGGCACTCCCCGCAAAAAAAAAATGGATACTGCCTTGGCTCCGGAGCAGGGAGAGCATGTTAAGAATTAGGAAGGGCAGTGTATGCTTCAAAACCATACCCATTATATATACATATATACATATATATATATATATATATGACTAGAAATGATGTTAATATGAATTTGTTTACATATATGATAGCTTTTTGATGTATATATAGTGATCTTTGGTGAAGTTAGAGGAGTGGGTATTTGGGGCTTCTGCAACTTAAATTTCTGTAACTGGTCTTACGTCTATAATGCTTAGGCTATAACTCTGGAGGCAAGGGTTCAGGGGCTCTCCCCAGGAAACTTTTTGAAATCTTCCTAGCAATGCAATTTCGGGATACTTTGGTGATGTTAGAGGAAACAGAAAGGAGTTTGGTTACGCTCTCCCCCCCCCTTCCCAATTTTTTTCAAAATAAAGGCTTATATCTTTTAAGTTACTTTTGGTGTCGCTCGCGATAGTGTTCAATGTCCTTTCCCTGAAAGTGTTTCTGAAAGTAAAGTGTCTTACAAGCGTAATTTCTCTTTTCTTTCTTTTTTTAAAGCTTGTGATCTGAATTTTTTGCCGGGGGGGGGGGGGTTGACTTGCTCCGAGGGGGCAGCTACCCCCCCCCCCCCCGGGAGATGCCTGAAAGAAACATGGAGTATACCTTAAGAGACAAGTATTTATGACTAGTAAATTTTCAACTCTTTTACACTTCTTATTGGTGTTTAGTCTGTACATTTTTAGGATGACCCCCCCCTTTCACCAACCCTAGTTACGCTTATGTATACACCAACTTCAAATTTCTAATCGTAGCTATCTTTCTCGCTTACTCGTTTAGCTCTAGTTCTTAGTTGCTTCAAATATACCCTTTTGAACGGGTAATACATGCTTATTCACTCATTCATTCATTCATTTAATTTACTCATTCATTTATATTTATACACTCATTTAGTCATTCACTCTTTCATCCATTTAATTATGTTTTCATTTATTCACTCATTTAGTCATTCACTCTTTCATTCATTTAATTATTTTTCCATTTATTCATTCATTATTTATCCTTTCGTTTTTTCACTCATTCCTTCCTTCTGTCACTCATTCATTCATTCATCGAGAAATATCCTTAAAAATCCCGATCAAAAGATTTCAAAGGAAAATAGGCTTGTTTAGTTCTTGTTGGAAGTACATGTTCCACATCGTAACATCTTTCTGGTGAAGTTTGTTCCAAGCAAATCCGTCGGTTAGGTCGGGATTTATAGGGGATTGAAATTTCCCCGCAGGTGACATGTTATTTTTTTTTCTTTTTAACCGTTCAAAAATGAACAACAATTGTTCAAATCAATATTTCACGCCGTGAGCTTCTCCCAATTAGCTTACTCATGGGACCTTGCATCTTGTGCCCCGAGTTTATATAATTTGTTTCATAAATTCCCTCATTGCGTCCGGAGGCGCTAATGTTAAACATTTTTGAACTGTTCAAAATTGAACAAAAATGGTTCAAATCAAAAGGTAAAATAAGGAAATGAGATGTCCTCGCCGAGGTCTTTCGAATACAAAAAGAATCTTTCGAATTGGACAATTCCCCCAAATGTTAACAGGTGGTTCAAATTGTATTTTTCAATCTTTATTTAATTACTTCACTTATTTTTAACTTTTCTTTATATTTTTACGATACATGAAGCCTTCTGTCATACTATTTAATTATGTTTTTACTTTTGTGGAAAAGTAGGCTAATGATAAAAAAAAAATCCAATAAAGGTTATGCTGAAGAATTCACGTTTTCGCTTTCGGAGTCATTTTCGCAATCTTCGAAAATTCCAATTTCCGAGAAACCTTCCGAGAGACACGCGCATATGTTTACATCTTTTGGCGACCGCCCGACTCCCGCTCAGCAACTTTTTTCTGCAATGGCAACCCTGGCGTTGTTGTGCTTCCATCCCCTCCCCATCGAAGTTCGAAAACTTCAGCGGCCCCGCTCGCTCGCTCTGTTCCACAACAAAGAAAATTTTCATTCAAGTTGGCAACTTTGAAAAGAACGCCCGACGGCATTTACACACGCTTTGAAGTGAATTCTGTGAGACTCTGAGTTTTACCCTGGATTTCGATCGAGGCATCTTCGATTCCTTGCGGAACTGTGGTTTCGAAGTGCTTCACTGGATTACCGAATTTTTTGTTTCAACTTCAGTGACGATGCATTCTAAGAAGCGTGCCGTGTGTTCGTTTCCTGCGAAATTGTTCCAAAATGGGACTATTCCAGTGATGAAATAAGTGTTCTACGCCCTAGAATTTATAACATAGGCTCCTTCAAAGGCTATAAATGGTTATCGAAACACTACCACCGATTATCAATTCTGTGGTTTCCCATTTAAAAGCGTTCTGTAGCTCGAAGTGGCATAAGTGAGTGATTATAATCCACTGGAAAGTGGTTTCTGATAAACATCGTCCTTCTGTGGGATGAGTCAAATACATATTAGGACCCATTGAAAGGTGGCTTTATTTTTAATTCAGTATTTAACATCCTGCAAATGATGAGTGATTTCGTTTCTGAAGAGCCGTGGATTCCTAGATGCGTGTTTTTTATTTCGAAGGAATGTCTTCACCAACTTCTCACCATGGGAGAGTGATAAAGCTTCAATTCAAGCTTGAAGTATTCTTTGTTTATTTCTTCGTTCAGAGCACAAAGTGTTGAAGTTTGCGCTGGAGGCAACTCGATTTTGGATTTCCGTCGAAGCGCGAAACTGCGACCGAAGAAGAGATAGCTCGGTATGTCCCCTTTCTTCGGGTTTTAGGTGAATGTGGTGATGAGGGGGGGAGGGGCGATGTCGTGACGTCACAAGTAGGAAGTGAGAAGATGAAAGTGACAGTGAACTTCGGATCTGTTCGCGTCATAGTGCCATGTGGGGAGGGAGATCTGCCAGTGAAGCAGCTCATGGAGTTGGCCATAACACGCTACAAGAAAGCCACCGGCAAGGTAAGGTTCTCCATTTCTCCTCTTCTCTGCTAGTAATTGTGTGCAATAATAGCGGCAAGATTCTTTTACGTTTTTTTTTTTTAAAGTTTAATGCAAGTGCACACCAGCACCCGAAAACTATATTGCCCGACATTCCGGAGGCATGTAAAAATTCCGATCGGGCATGAATTTTCTACCCTTATACATGCCCAATAGGGCATGTCATTTTTGAATTAATATTTCTGTCTAAAACTTTATTATTTCGTATTCTATTGAAAAATCACTGCATCCTTACCGGCGATCAAAATTGACTAGTTGACGGACATGCATGTCAACAATACAATTCCAATTTTGACTTGTAACGACTTATTATATAATATTCATTTGTACTGTTTTAATGATTTAGATTAACGAAAAATGATTCCATTCAAATGTTTTTAATAATATGCAATGAACCAACTTCTGGGCATGTTAAAATTTTGTACGGGCATGTATTTTTTTAGACAAACATGCCCGGCAGAGCATGTAAAATTTTAAAGATTTTTTGAGCCCTGCTGCATACTGCACTTAAAACTTGAATTATTTATTAATTCTTCAATGATCGGGCCCGTCAATCTGCAATTTTCCAAACAGTATAAACTGTGTTTAAAAAACAACACTACTGCGCATAGGGACCGTTTATAAATGATGTTGTACTTTTTTTTTCAATATATTTGACATCCCTCTCCCCCATTGAAGTTTTAACGACATTTGTGGGCACAATAATAACAATGATTGCATGTGTGTGCTTCATTTGCATAGAATGAGGTGAAGGTTTACTTACAAGACAAAAGATAATTTGTATAGAACAGTAACATATATGCATTATTCGCATTCTGAAAAAAAATGACCCAGGCCATTTTATCTTAAAAGTGTAAATGACTAAGAAAATGTCCTTTTAAACTTTTATAAAAACATCAGGTAACATCCCCTCAGGTGTTTCCTCCCTTTCTGCTGTTCTTTCTTTTTTGTCTTTTTACACTGGAAGAATCTTGGGTTTCTTTCTTTAAAAACCTGTCCAATGTTGTCTGCCTTTGATGATTTTTCAATTTTTCTAAAATGGTCTGTAACCTTGTTGAACAAGTTGATGCTCCTGATGACCACAGCAGTGTTAGGAGGCCGTTTTTACACCACTCTCTCTGTTTTCTCCCAGAGGTAACACAGCTCTTTCATTTCTGCAAAGGAAATGCTTTCCTTACTAGTACTTTCCTCCTCTGAAGAAGAAAGTTCTTCAACCACTTCCTCTTGCTGCCCCCTTAAAATTGTCAGTAAAGTCTCAAAAAGTATTAAAATTATTTCCAGACGAGTTCAAAATGAGCATAATTTCTCAATTTTTTTCTGAAAAAAATCCAAACTTGGCAACCCGGCGCCGTACGAATCGCGGGACAAGTGCGTATGGAGAGTTGAATTTTACTTGAACACGTTTTACAAATAGCGAGGCGGAAGAATGGCGGGGTTCCACTGTATTTATGTTTTTAATCTAGCATAACTTTATACAGTTGTATTTTTATATACGTATTTCTTCTAATCTTCTGTATTTCGAGTTTTTACGATACCTATTACTAAGACTATCGCAACTTCTTGACCTTCAAATTTGGAATTGTGAATTTTTACTTACAAATGAAGTAAGTAGTACTTAATAAAATACGTAGTTAAATAACTTACTTTTATTAGGCACTGATTAAAGTAGACGTTTATATTGATTCATAAACTTAAGTAAAATTTCTTACTTCTCAAAAGTTACTTATAGAAATTGATTTTTGACCATTTTTCTCTTAGTTATTAATAATTTTCTCAGTAAAGTTGTCATGTTTCGCGATATTTTTTAACAATCGCACAACTGTCTCCATAGTTCCCAGTTGTTATCTCTGCGCAATCAATTTTAATTATTTGAAAATGAGGTCTAGCAGAACATTTTTGACAACTAAAACAAAAAAGCTAGGTGCCAATGACGCCTAACTTATACCTCCTAATTTCGAACCCTAATTCTGAGTATTTCAGTGCAATTAAAAAGAACAGAAAGAAAAAATAGTCGTACCAGTAGAGCAGAAGAAATGCCTGTTCCTAAGTAAAACGTCCTGTCAAACCCCCAACTCCTTCGGTTTTATTTGCCAAAGGAAGCGTCAACATTATCTGAATATTTATTTCCCCGCGTCGTTTTCTATTTCATCCTCTTCCCGCCCTGAGACGACGACCCATTATCTTCCTCGAGTTGCACTGCGATTATTTTCTCGGGGTCGCGCTTTTCTCCCGGAAAGTTCGTCGGCAAACTGATGCACGAAAAAGAGAAGAAATAATAATCGTTTATTTACATCAAGTTACCGCCATTTCAAGTCGAATTTTTACGATTAATAAAGAAACGTTCTCCTTAGCGTGGCTCTGATATATTCTTTTTTCGTAGTTCTACTAATAATGTAAAAAAAACGGTAAACAATACGAGATGGCCACTAATAACGAAGACAAAATAATAATAATAAATATATAAAAAATGTTTAAGGTACACGATTTTATTTAAAAAAAACTTCGGCTTATTTAAAAAAAAGCTTCACTTCGGATATATCCTTTTTAAGGTTGAAAAATTGCGCACTATTACGGCACAAATAGCCTTAATGCCTTAATTAAAATGCAGCCATATGTTTCGGGATTGCTAGGGTGCTTGGGATCCATTTTTCAATGCGATAGTGGAGCTTCTAGATGAAAAACATCCAAATGCAGCAGCTTCTTTTGGTTGCATTTTAATGTTTATTTGTGCTGTAAAAATTGAGCAATTTTTTAACTTAACTTTTGCACACATACATAGCGTGCAAAACATGTGCATATTGTGCAAAATTATACATAGTATTTTTCTCAATCTTCGAATGCCTATAAGAGACGAGGTGTGAAAGCGCATTGTGTCTTTCAGCAGCAGTCAAAATTCCTAGAAGTGGAGGGGGTCCGGTATTCGTGGAGGTCGTAAAACACCCCTTCCCTCAAAACGCCAAGGTCACCTTGAAGGTCATTCTCCGCTAAGGCATGCTTTCGTCAATAGAGACACTAATAAGTACGCTCGTTCTAAAGGATTTGCGAAGAATTCCTTACCAAGAATATGGATCCTGGATCGAGAGGGTTTGTTCACAAAAATTCAAAATTTATCTCAAATCACAGCGTAGATGCACTGAATGAATGCGGGTTCCCTTAAGATATAGGTCCGATGGGATTGGCGACAAAATTGGATTATGACTTTGGAGACATTTGGCAACAAAATCTTTTTATTCTAAGCGATGAAGGTTTTTGAACCGATATAACCGATTCTGCCAAGCTGCTCTGTGATATATATAAGAGGTGTAAGACAGGTAAGAAAGATCGAGTACTCCGTGTTTCATTGTGATAAGCATAACGACAAAAAATGTTGAAATTCACCTTACTAAATCGCCGATAAGTTTCTGAATTTTCAACAACTGAATTTTTTTCATGAGTTGCCCTGAACTTATGACAGTTAGAAATTGCTATCCTTCGCGCATGCGCAGTAAAAAATTAATTCCTTTTAATGTCTCTCATTTATCAAACAAATATTCAGTATTTTTATTTCGTTCACTCTGTATTACGTTCATTAACTTGGCTCTCCAAATTATTTATAATTTGAATTTAAGGATTTCCTCAATTTAGCGATTAGTTTTAAGCATCCGGGATTGAATTTGATGGATGTTGGTGTTACATTTCCAAAATTTGACGATATAGCATTTAACAGTCCGTAGAATGTTTTTCTGTATTGTTCGTTATATCGAGGTTACACTTTTCTATCGTTTAAGCAGTTATATTTTGTTTTCAAGGAAAATACTTAGTTTTATTTTTTTCCGCCAAAATAGCATTGTTATTGGTTTGAAACCGATACTTTTCCCAAACCGGTTAGGCAAGTCATTTTTATCTAACTTCTATGGATCTTTTATGTAATGCTCTAAATCTCAAAATTGACGAGAGGCGCGCCCCGTTTGAAGAATCGGTGTCAAAAACTTATCATTCCTAGTACCAGAGGAAAAAGAACTAATCATTCTTAGTACCTCGTTCCTATCGGGGTTCGTTTTGTGCTCGTTTTCTCGAGGTATAGCAACAAACGAGGAAAAAGAACTAATCAGCAGCGGTGCTTATCAGATCTCTGAAAATCGAATTTGCATTTTTTTTTTTTTTTTTTTGAGCTAGAGTCTGGAGGTCCAACAGAAAAGTCTCTATCTACGCCTACATTACATACAAACACAGACAGACAAATTCTATAAGTGGGAAACCACGATCAGCAGCACAAAACCATATCCATCTTATGATATACAAAGTTCTGTAGGAATTCGTTGCTTTTTTCTGTTCCCTTTGAATGCAGACGAAAGTGCAAAATAGTGACCTTTTAGACAGCTCCTACTATATTTGAAACCTTGACCACATATCTGTACCTCAGCGCCAGACTAACAAAGCTGTTACTATATGAATGAGGCTACAAAACAGGATTGTTAACATTCGAAAAATTGGAAAATATGTTGGGTCATTTTCGTGGAATTAAACAGTATCCGAAAATCGCCATTTCTGGTCATGGATTCATTTATCTAATAATATCAATTAATCTTCATTCCAACAAAGAAAGTAAAGGATGAAAGAATAAATAAAAAGCTACCTTCACGACTAGAACAATTATAGAGAATCGAAAGAAGGAAACCGGATTTGAAAGCGTCCTTTTTTCTTCAGAAAACGCGAGGCAAAGGTGAGCGAACATAGGAGTACTAATACGTTTCTGGGCAGACCGAAAAGAATTCTTCGGTATCCTTGTCAAAACGAAGGAGATAAATGATAGTGACCTTTGGCAATGGCGACCATTTTTCAGACCCTATTTGCAGCGCATCAATGAGCAAAAGAAAAAAAAGTAGACTCCGAACTTACTTCCATAAATTCACATGCTTCAATTGAAAATAATATAAAAAACTTTAATATATAAACATAAAAACATCCATAGATTTCAATAGTGTGTTATGGCCTATTTTAGCAGTCCATTCTAAATTCAAAAAGAAAAGTAAACACATTGACGGACAGTAGGAATAAGTGAAGTTCGAAAATTAACACTATATGTTTTTGTAATTTTTAGAATATTAGAAGTATAGTTTTACTCTTTGTGCTTAAATAAACTTAATTTTGATTAATTCAGCATTAATTAGGGTGAGGCTATATCGTTCAATGTATCAATAACTATAAATTCAAGAGAAAACACGATCGCACTACTCCCTTCACAACCACGTGCATACTGAAGCTGCAACAGGTGGAAAACGAAATTCAACCTAAAAAATTGCTTCCAAAACATGCCGCTAGGCTTCTACTTGTTCGCCGGTAATAACTGCACCTTTGTGCCGCTGTAGCCGTAGTGTTTTTAAAAAAAAACGACCGTTTCGTTTTGGACGGCTATTGCCGTTATGCCACATAGTTTTAAGCTTCCCATACGTCCCGGTTTGACCGGGACAGTCCCGGAATTTTGATCTTGTCCCGGAGTCCCGCCCAGTTTTATCAATGTCCCGGAAACGGCTGTTAGACGTAAAAAGTCATGAATTTATGTTTTTAAGAATATTTTATGATGACATTAAGAATCTTTCAGATGACAGAGCATTAATGAGGGCCCCCTAATTTTGATTATTATTATTTTTTTGTAATTTAAAATTTTTAGAAAAATATTTAAAAATAGCATTTTTCAAAAACAAACTGTTAGTGTTCTGTTGCTTCACAGAAAATTTGTATTATTAAATTATTTTAAAACCACAAGGAATTTTCACTTTGGGGGCCCCCCAAATCTTGGTCTGACAATTTGAAATTTGAAAAAACAAAATCGATTTTGCACTTTGGGGGCCCCCATATTTTATTCAAACATTTTGTAATTTTAAAACAAAGTCATTTTGCACATTGGGGGCTCCCAAATGTTAGTCTGAGTCTTTGACATTTGAAAAACAAATTAGTTTTTGTGCTTTGGGGGCCCCCCAAATTTTGGTGTGACTGGCAAGTTTTACAAACACATACTGAATGTTATGTTTAAAAAAACTTTGTTGCGTGAGGGGCCCCCAAACATGAGTTGTGCCTATAGTGATTCAAAATGTAAATCGGGCCCTGAATATGAGTGGGTTGAAAACGAAGAATAACATTGTTAATTTATTAATTGCTTTTTTAGTTTGACAAAAATGTTTTTTTGAAATGGTTTTTGTAGTTAGACAAAAAGTTGTAATTAAAAAAAAAAAAAAAGACTTCGTAATTAGTTGTTCAATTTAACAATTTTCTGCAATATTTTAAACTTTATTTTATTAACACTTCTTTCTAGATGGTAGACCAGCAAAAATTCTCATTAAAAAGCCAAAAAAAAAAAAAAAAAAATCTTTTTAACTAAATTAAGTAGCAAAAATTCCTTTTTTATTTTTAAAAGGTGGGTAGACTAACAGTTTAGAGATCCAAATTCCCCACTCCCCTGGCGAGGCTTAAAAAAAACTTTAAACTCACCATTTTGCTTGTAATTTTTTAAAACTTCCCCCCGCTAGTGGGGGGATTCCATACCCACCAGACCATACGGTATGCCCATCCTATATTAATGTGTCCCGGTTTCACTAACCAAAAATATGGTAAGCCAACGCATAGTGAACTTCGCTTTGACGACTATAGACGCAAGTGCCCGCCAACGTGTTAAAAGAAATGTTCATTCCACACTATTCATTAACCGTGACATTTCAGTGCAACCTTTGAGGACACTAGTTTTTTTTTAAACTGCACTGTAAACACTTTGCTTTTTGTTGCCACCGTTTTTTTGTTGCTGAAGACGGCAGTTGGTGTTCAGTTGAAGGGATTGATTTTTGACGCACTTTAAGTTTCTTTTTATGTGGCTGTCTAAAAAAATACAGACAGTAAAACGTTTCTTAATGACATGTCGATACGTAACGGAGATTATCTCTATTACGTATCGACATGTCATTAAAATTGCTCATCAGGGTTCGTGATATTTTTGATTTAAAAAAAAAAAAATAAAAAATCGGAGTTTTTTATTTACATCGGATTTGGTTTGATTTTTAAAAAAAAAGACCTTAATATTCTGGATATTTATGTTACATTCATATAAATCAATATGCAAAAACACGCTTTCAGCTATTTTCACAGCAGAGTGATTCCATACCAACTCACCTAATGGACATCTAGTTTCCATAGATACACTCCTCAAAACAATTAAAGGATCACTTCTTTATAAACTTGTCATTTTTTTAACAGTTAAAAAACTAATTATCTATATATATAAAATGAACTTTTGAGGTTGTGGCTGCGCGCTCTACAGCAAAATCTACACAACGTACGGTTACAAAAATTTGCACAAAATTCTATTATAGCCTGATGCTTTGCAAGACGAAGCCGTTTTTTTTTAATTCGGCCTAAAATTTTTTAAATTTAACAATTAAAATATTAATCCTCCAGTATTTTCTTTACTTCGTTCGAATAATTTTAGAATTGAAGTGAAGATAGGTAGGATTTCCGCGCTCCGCGGTTGAATGTAATGTAAACGTAAACATGATTTGAGTTTGAGCCATGCGTGAGGCGAGTGTGTTTCGCCGGCTGAAGATAGTTTTATTGTTATAAGCAGGGTTATATTGTTTCTGCTGCAATCTATTAAAAGTTGCAATTACCAAAAGTTTACATCAGTAGCAAATAGGTGGCTGATTATGATTCGACATTTCCGAAACTTTTCGAGCACCTATTCCGAAAGTTTAAAAAAAAAAAAAACGGTTTTCCGAAAAAATTTTAATGTATTAATTTTAACTTTCTTTTACAATTAGTATCTGCTTTTCTTTCTACCTTCAGATGAGCAAAATATTTTGTACTACTTTCCAGAAAAGTGACGAATTTGTAGGGGCGGGGGGGTTGCAATCTCCCATGATACACACATTCAAAATGAAATAAGTAAGTTGTTTTTAAATAAAGAATTTAAAAAATAGTTGAGGCATTTATGCATTTTACTTATGTAAATTTGTAATGTTTGCTTAATGTTTTGTGATTACTTAAATATCCATTATTATTTCTAAATATACTCACACTTGAATAAATGTGCAGTGTTCCCATAATTTTCAAGAATTCGACATTCATCATTTGTATTAAAAAAGGATAGCATTTACAACAATTTCAATAATTCATTACTTATCAATATTTTGTCATATTATAAGTGAAAAGTTTTCCTATCGACAGTGAAACCCTGATTTAACGTCCCGCCAATCTAAGTTTTCCAGCATTTTACGTTTTTTTCATCAGGTCCCTGTTTTTCCGTATCCTAATTGATGTTAAAATATCCCAGATTCTAAGTTTGTTACGTAAATGACTTTCACTCGATCGATAGAGAATTTAATTTTGCTTTTGAACATGTTGACGGGAGCACTGCTTCAGTGACGAATTTGTAGGGGGTTTCAATCAAATCTCCAGAGGCGTAGCTAGGGTTTTCAGCGCCTGGGAACAACTGAAGACTTTGCGCCTCCCTGTGCCCCTGGGGGCCTAGGGGCTCCCTAATGGGAATTAAAAAAAACTTTTATGCTTCCTAAATGATAAAATTCTAAAAAGCAGCCCTTTTAACTTTCATTTTTAGTAGCGGCCATTCACTTCTAAGGGAAAAAAGGGACACTTTGGCTTCGCAAAATTATTTGTCTGATTTCCTACGCACTCCTGTGCTACAGGTCATTCCCGATATGATTTGTGGTGCTCCCACTTTTTTGTCGAACATATTCACACGTATTCAGTTCAAATAATTTTCTTCTTGCATTTAAAAATAAAATTAAATAAATTAACCCTAATTTGGCACCCTTTGACGCTGTGCCCGGGGAAAGCTGTCCCTCCTTGCCCCCACCTAGCTACGCCTCTGACAATCTCCCATGATACGCACATTCAAAATAAAATAATTAAGTTGTTTTTAAATAAAGAGTTTTAAATAGTTGAGGCATTTATGCATTTTACTTATGTAAATTTGTAATGTTTGCTTAATATTTTGTGATTACTTTAATATCCATTATTATTTCTAAATATACTCACACACTTGAATAAAAGTGTAGTGTTCACATAATTTTCAAGAATTTGCCATTCATCATTTGTATTAAAAAAGGACAACAATTTCAAGAATTCATCATATTTATCATTATTCTATCATATTATAAGTGAAAAGTTTTCATATCTACAGTGAAAGCCCGATTTAACGTCTCGCCAATCTAAGTTTCCCGCATTTTACGTTTTTTCATCAGGTCCCAGTTTTTCCGTATCCTAATTGATGTTAAAATATCCCAGATTCTAAGTTTATTACTTATCAAATTCTCCATATTTTATCTTTTCCCTCGAAAGTGAAAAAAGAAAATTTTTCTAAAATTAGAAATATTTTTCCTATTGTGCTTTTTTTAAAAGCTTTAAGCACATTGTTAAAAGTTAATTATTACTCTCTCACAAAATAAATCACAATCGAGGATTGTTTTTGTTTTCAAGAAATTTCAAAAAGGGGCTATTCGAGTTTATCCAGGTGTGAGAAAGTTCGTTCGTTTCCAGTATGGAACTGGAGAAGTTCGTTCTTTTTGCCATTTTATAAACCAACAAAGCTCCAACACTTCGAGTCTAAAGACGATTTCGTTAGCATGTCACTATTACATGCTATGTACTGTACTCTTATTGAACAGAACAGCTTACATATAGTGGACATTTTACAAATAGTGGAAAATATTTTCTTTCCCATAAGGACTAGGGAAAAAACTTGCAAAGCATTTCAATACTGGAAGATACAGCATTCACTTTCAACTCCATGGCTAAAAAACAATCCACTATTACAGATTATTTTCAACCTAAATTCCAGAATTCGTAATTAAATGCGTTAAAATGGTATGTATTCAAAAATATAGATATTATACTTTTTGAAAGAGTTGAAATCTGCCATTCATCATTTGTAGCATAAAAGGATAACGTTCCCAACCATTTCAAGAATTCATCATTCGTAACAAAATTCAAATCGTTAGTCTATCAGTTTCATTGAAAATGCCTCGCCTACCTATAAAAAAGTTGTTTACAGAGTTGAAATCAGAGCCAGAGAGAACTTTCACCACTGAATTAGCCAAGAAACAATACTAGATAAAAAAAATACGACTTGAGCGTGTTAAAAATATGTATGTTCGTGTCAGAACATCACCCCGATTGCCATTTTTGTGGCATTAAATGCTGTAAAAAAAAAGCAATATTCCATGTTCTGCTCAGAACTAAGCAAGTGTCCATTGCACTAACATTAGGAACTGTAGGTAGGATTCCATGATAAGAATAAAATGTTCCTTGCATTTTTAGTGTACTAATTTAGTAACAGATTCTTTTTCAGCTTTGAACCATAAAATTTCCTTTTTCTGCATTCACATTCACTTTCGAATTTACTTTTGTTAAGATATGTCTCTTAAGCGATGCATATCAGAAATTGACGTGATACTCCAAAAGCAAATTTATAGGCAGGATATTCCATTATCCGCTACTAAAGAAATGTCTCTGTATATTGGCGTAGCTAAGTGGGGGCGGACTGCCCCAGGTGTCACCCATTGAGGGGTGACAACCAGCCCCGATGGAGAGAAAAATGAACCTTTAAAAGCTCCCTAGAATAAAACAAATACTTAAAATGGGAGAAAAAAAAATATCCAATTTAATTTTCTATTTTTGAGCAAAGTGTTTCCTTTAAAAAATATTCAATGTTTTTTACCGCTAATCATAACCAATGCCCTCAACAAATACTTTAAATATTATGAGACTCATGATGCAAATGGTGTTCTTCTTTTCGAAAACTGCAATTTTTTTAACAAAATATTATATTTCATTAAAACGCATACTGCACGGTTTACATGATTTTTTTTTTTTTTTTTTTTGGATGGGGAAGGCGTAATCTTTTCCACTCTGTCACACCTATGTTAGCTACGCCACTGCATTCCATACAATTTTCACTATCAACATAGTTCCCATATAGCTGCCACTGATTTTTTTTTTCATTTCATCAAATTGCTTACATATACATAGTCCAGCATCTCTTCGCCGCGGCTTTTGCTTTTCTTGAATAGGCTAAGGATGATCAGTAACTGTTAGATTTTTCAGATGATCTTTATTAAATGGCTTTGTCTGATCAATTTATCATTTCCCCATTTAGACTAATTTGTGGCAATTAAAATTTCATATTAACAATTATATAAATTCATTTCTCTGATTTGATTTCAAAATGTATGTTTATGTATAAAGCTACTAATACACTTATTTTTTAATTTTTGTATCACAATTTACTCTTTTTATTGGTTTAAATAAACATTTATGAAACAACAGTTATATTTTTGAATTCAGACTCAGAAAGAATGTACTGCTATCTATCAGAGTCAGAGTAAAAAAAGAAGCTATGTAAAAGTTTTGATGATGTAATAAAGATAAATATGCCACATGATACAAATATAGATCAATAAATATAGGTTATTAGTGATAGAGTGAAAAAAAATTACACCTAAGTCAAGGTAGATATATATTTGTAGAAAAATACAGGCTGAAATAAGTTTTTATTGGCTCAGAAGTGAGTTCGGTGACTTGCTTGGGACAAAAAACAAGTTGCGCCGTAGGCGCCGCTATTTTAACATTGCACGGGCAACGCCGTTGCGGGTACCGCTAGTATGTTATATTATTTTGAAAGGCAATGCAAATGGCTACCAAATCCTTGCTAAATTATTGAATAATTTTTTGTTGTGTATTGGGAATAGTTGAGGGAATTAAAAAACTGCCAAAATCAAAATGAAAACCTGTTAATTATTAAAATCAAAAGTAAACAAAACAAAAAGTTGTTTTTGTGTTACAATTAATGGCTCAGTATCTTGTGTTTCCTCCTCGGACAGAAATCACAGCTTGGATTCGCCGGGGCATGGTTCTTATAAGCCTCCTGAGGCTTTTTTGAGGCAAACGCTCCCACTCTTCTCAAAGAGCGATTTCCAGCTCATCCAAAGTAGTGGGTTGGTTTTGACGGCTCCGGATACTTCTTCCCAGTTGATCCCAGACATGTTCGATGGGATAGCATTAATCATTTCCGGGCTGCAAGCGGGCCACCCCAAAGTGGTGATATTGTGGGCTTGTAGGTACTGACGCACGATCATTGCAGTGTGGGGAAGGGCCCCATCGTGCATAAAAATGAAATTATGCCCTCCTGCTTCTGCTCTGTGATGTAGCTGGACATCCAACACCTCATTAACATATCTTTGGGCGGTCAGGGATCCGTTGCGGATGACTACAAGGTCTGTAAGATCATTGAGCGTTATTCCACCCCACACCATTATTGATTCACCTCCAAATGGGACCCTTGAAGATAAGCAGCAGGGAATAAAACGTTCATTCCTTCTTCTGTATACTCTAGCCCGACCATCATTACCAAAAATAGTAAATTTAGACTCATCAGAAAAGAGTACTTTACGCCAATGCCTTAGCTGCCAACGTCTGTATGTCCAAGCAAACTGCATCCTTTCTCTTTTGTGACGTGCTGTAAGCCGAGGTACTTGGACTGGTCGTCTACATCTCAATCCACTTTCCCGAAGTCGATTTCGTACAGTCTGGTCGGAAATTTGGGTCCCCGTTGCTCGGTTAGCTCATTTTGCAGCTCCCTGGCTGTTGAAAATCATCGTCTGAGGGCACTTAGACTTAAATACCTGTCCTCTTGGGCTGAAGTGGACCTCCTCCGCCCTTGACCTGGCCTTCTATGGACAGTCTCTAGTTGTTGGTAGTGGTTCCAAAGTCTTGAAACCACTGATTGACTTACACCTAACCTTTGACCCACCTGACGTTAAAAAACACCACCTTCAATCCATGTGACAGCCCTAGTCACATCCTTGTCGGAAAGAAATCTTCTAACACTTGCCATGGTACATAAACGGGACGGAGCAAACAGAAAATGAGTGAACTGCACCTTGTAAGTTCGATTGACAACTGGTTAGTACTTGGAATCTTGCTCTTTTTCATTCCTGTTTCGGTGTGTTTACAAAAACACCAGAATTATCTATACTAATCCAAAGCCAAGAAAAAAAAACAACCTCTGTTGTTTCTCATTAAAGGTGTCCTGTACCAAAGGTCAAATTCTCATATTTATTATAAAACTTATTCTTGTACACGATCATTCCAAAGTAGTGATCCTTTAATTGTTTTGAGAAGTGTATATAACATTTTCATATTGCATGGATAGAGTTTCCAAGAGAAAAAAAAATTTAAAAACATCAATTTCTCAGTATTTTGAGGTGGCAGACAAACTTTGAGGACCTGTATATTTAAAAATAAGTGGAGTAGGTAGCTAAAAATTTGGTCTTTTTCATGCCTCAATATCACCAATTTGTGTATAAAATTTGAAAAAAATCGGAGTTGGTCATGCAACCAACTTTTATTTTTTTAGGTGAGTTGGTATGGAATCACTCATATGGTATTAGAGAAAAACATGCATATACTATCAGCAGGATATCTCTTTATAAAAAAAATAACCAGAAGTAAACTCTTTTCCGGTGAATAACTGACACATCAATAGCTTATTTTTAAAAAGATGAATATTTTCTAGTGCTTGCCCTTTATGAGAAAAATGGCTGACAAGTTGGCCAAAATTGCATGTTTTGCCCTATGGCTTGTCTTTAAGCTGAAAGATTTCCAAGAAGGAGTGAGAAACAGAAGTAATTTATTGTGTAGCAATTTATGGTGAACACATGTACTCTACCAGAAAGTCAGTAAACCTTTAGTTTTATTTTCCTTTTCTTGGAATTAAATCCTCAATTTTAGCAAAATCGGGAAAATTGAATATTTGTAGTTTCAACTTCTAAGACTACTGCATCTTACCAATTTTCATTATGAACATTGTAGTATTTTTTTTCTGAATGCCTGAGACATTTAGTTTCCATAGATATCTAACACTTTCATATTGCATGAGTTTCCAAGAGAAAAAAAATAAAAAACATCAATTTCTCAGTATTTTGAGGTGGCTGATAAACTTTGAGGACCTGTATATTTAAAAATAAAAGGAGCAGGTAGCTAAACATTTGGAATTTTCCATGCCTCTATATCATCAATCTGTGTACCAAATTTGAAAAAAATCCGAGTTGATCATGCGACCAACTTTTCTTTTTTTAGGTGAGTTGGTATGGAATCACTCAGCAATAAATATTTTTTAATAATACTAATGATAAACAAATTTTAATACAAATGCAAGACTCAAATGAAACTTAACCCTGGAATAATACACTCATAAGTACAGAGAAAATGAAAAAAATAATCTGAATTATTTTGCTGTTGAAAGCTGAAGAAAAGTCATAAAAATCATATGCTCACACCATTACTAAAAACTGAAACTTTTTGTTTTAATCAAATATCTTTAATGAAAACTTCTTTCATAAAAATTTTAGAAGGAAAAAGCTTTAATCTATTAGAGGACATGAATGAAACTTTAAGGATACATATTCTAAATTCTAACAATTGTTGTTTTACTATCATTCTGATTTATTAATTGTGTGACATTTATTAAGTGGATCTAAAATTCTATTTTTAAGATAAAAAACACAGAATGGTTCATGATTACTGCGAATTCTAATTTGAATGATTGCAGCTTTGCTGTTAAGATGCTTGAAGAATAAGAGTCATATTGTAAAATTAAAAAAATAGTAATTAGTTCTAAACTTATGAAATATGTTATGCACACACAGAGATGGACCTAGGAAGTTTTGTTTGAAAGTGGTTGTCATTGCAACATATTTAATTTTTATAAAACTTTCTAACATTATAAAATCGATGATTTAAAAAAAAAATCACTTGATTTAAATTAACAAACGCTGTTGCTCATGTCTATGAAAATACGGTTAATGAGCCATCGTCATGAATGTTTGCTGCGTAGATGAGTGAACGGACATCCTATGCTAAAAAAACATTCTGCTGTATGTATTTTTTAGAAAGACACTTGAAACAATTTGAAGTGCGAATCAAAAATGAATCATTTTCAACATTACTCCAACTGAACACCAAAAAGTGTTCATTAGCGCCAGAAATTTTTACTGTGTAAACCTACGTGTTGAACCTTTTTCAAGGTAATTTTATTACCTTTTTTTCTTCTTGAGTACACTCTCTATAAAATTTCATTCAACTAAATGGGGCTCATAGTTTTTTATTTAAAACATTTTTTTTTCAATTGGCCTTTTTACCGAATGTAGGAAAATTTTTCATAATGACATTTCGTTCACTGATGCCTAAATAAGGTAAATGACCCGGTAGTGGACACAATTAAGAAAATGTTCGCACTCTCTTACGTGGCAACATTTTTTCAAAGGACTTAACATCAATATTTGCATATTCAGCTTCATCGCCAACTATTTCTCTAAAAATGAATGACCTATAAAATGTCATTCGATGAAAAATGAGGATTTTTACTTCACATTTACTAAACGCTTCATTTGTATCTATAGTGGACATTGATAAGGCACGTATTTGCATGAGTAGTGGACAGAAATGAATATCCTCTATTTTATGCTGTTCACTTGGAGAAATGATTTTAAAAATGACTAAGGAACCCTTCTTAAATGATGTCACGCTTTATTCCCATACATTTTCCCCAAATCCCTCACCTTCTTATGGATCGGCTTTAGGAAAGAGTAGCAAATGTGACCGTTGTGGAGGCAGCTATTAAATATTATGATCCATGTACTTGCATAGATGCTCCACGCCAACTTTAGTTCTATTGACCAGCACTAGGAATCGTTCGCTATAGGTTCTGATCATTTCATTCAAGTTTAATGTTACATTCGCTTATTTTAGGAGCTTAAAGATTTAAGTGTCCACTGCTAGAGCAATGTCCACTACCGGGTCATTTATCTTACATATTCTTTTACTTGACATTAAAATGACTTCATTAATGAATACCAGTTAATTCTATGTGTGTGACGATGGCGTACGGGACAGGCGGTGAAAAACAACGCAACTAATGGAAGATTTAAAGAATGTTCATTTCACTTGAAAACAGCATTTGTATATAAGTTTTCATGTTGAAAAAGGAATAAATGTATGAATGAAGTCACGAACCTCTAAATCAAGATCCCATTTTTTTGGAAAGGGATATTTCTAAGATGTGAAGCCAAATAATTTGGAAGACCTTTAAATAAATAATTCCCACTCATTTTGAAATCGATGATATGTCTCTTTAAAATGAAAACGGTTCTTATTTTTGTATCATTTTTTTTCTCCTCCTACTTTTCCCTATTTATGTTACAGTTCCTACCACGAAGTGGCGCAATCTCTTAACGGGAATTAGATTTTTTTCTCCTTTCGAAGCATTAATCTTTAAAGTGTGGATGAACCCTTCGTTTTAAGCCATATTGCCAATTCGAGTGTAGTAATATACACGAAACCCCTCGCCTCGAGAGAAAATTCTGATTGTGTCACTCTACTAAACATAAAATTCGAATTAATATCTCGCTACACTAAAAACTTGCGTCTAGTTGCCACCCGTTTTTGTGTGCAGTTGGTGTAAAATCGACAGTTATTCATTTTTTGATGTATTTTAAAGGTTTTTAAGTGCCTGTAAAAAAAATACAGACAGCGCAATGTTATTGGCACATGAAGCTCTTTAACTCATTTTCGTATTAAAAGTTCATTACGTTTGCTCATTTATCCTATTTATAGCTCATCTCTGCGAAGAAATGAGCTATTGTCATGAAATTTTGTTGCGTAAGTGAGTAAACTATTTTTATGAGCTAAGAAACATTATACTGTCTATCTTTTTTTAGACAGACACATAAAAAAATTTAAATATATTTAAAAAATGAATCGTTTTCAACTTGACATCAACTGAACACCAAAAAGGAAGTTCAGTAACACTAAAAATGGTGGCAAAAAGCGCAAAATTTTAACAGTACAAAAGTTTTAAATCCTTCAGGATTTAATGTTGGAATGGCTGAAATAGTAAAATAATATTGCTATTTCTTTAGTCTTCCAAGACATCAATCCCTTCCATGTTTTAGCCTGGAGGGGATTGAGTTTGAAAACTTGAGCCCCCGATATAATGTATTGTCTATTGTATCTTTCATTCGCCCAAAATTCAGCAGGTGGCAGCGCAAGAGAAATAAATCTATTTCATTTCTGTTCGGACTCCTATGGGGTGGTGGAGGCGGCGCACAGATGGCACGGGTCTGTCCATTTCATTTCATGAATCCCAACCTGCCTTTGATGGAAACCGAAACCCGAACATTAATATGCACGTTGTTAGCAACAATACCTTGATTACAATTCATTCTTAATTTTCAGCTGCCGCGGAGGGAGGGGGGATGCCTGAATTAAAATTTAAAGTTCTGCCAGAAAGCTTAACAAACACGACTGATAGATAGGGCAGAAGGCGGCCACTTAACCCAGCTGTAGATACCACACGCTTTTTTACCAATTCAACGCACATATAATGGCGCGGAGCTCGCTTTCGCGTTCTTCGATCGCGATCGCTTTTCATTCTCTCTTTTTACCCTGCTTTCCTTGCCGTTTCGTAGCCTAGGGGTTCTGGAACACCTGGCGAACGTTCCAAGTTCCAACTCTCATGACTACCTACTCCACCTTCCAACAATCGTTCAACCGGTCCCGAATTATTATTTTTTTCTTTTCTTTGGTTTGGGTCAGTTGTTCGGCTTCCTGTCCGCCGAAGGCTTCTTTTTATTATTATTAGAGGTTCAGATAGTCTAAAAATTTTGCGTTAGTTTTTATTAGTGTTGCAGGACACGACTTTTGGTGTTCAGGCGGTGTAAAGTTCAAAAGGATTCATTTTTGATGCATTTTAAATTTGTTTTTATGTGGTTGTCTAAAAAAATACAGACCTGCAGTGCAGACCCTGAACCAGCATTACGTCACTCCATAGAATACATCAAAAAAACGAATCATTTCCTACTTTACATCGACTGAACACCAAAAATGGAGTTCAGTAACACCAAACACTTTACAGTTACATAAACTTTGTTGCTATAATATTGAAAAATGCATTTATTTCCCTTGAAAATAAACTGTGCTGTTGATAACAAACGTTAAATTCTTTCTGACATGAACTTTATTTTCTTTTAAAGTCATTTTTCTTTCGTTATTAATAATTGGCCTTTAAATACAAAATAAATCGGTAAATAGCAACAGTAATGGTAGTAAAAAATAGTTATTAATTTGTATATTATGTCACTGCTTATTTATAAATTTAACCTTAGCCTGCGTTACTTTATATTTCTTTGATAGCAATTTATTTAATTTAATCGTGTGCTGTGCTATTAATTAATTTATATATCGTCTGCACTATTTGTTTTTTTAATTTCTATGCTGAGAAAAAAATAAAGGCGTTGCAATTTTTGAAACAGGAGGCTGTTTTTAATGGCTATCTCGTCGTTTTGAGGGGAAAAAATTGATTTATAACATTTATAATTTTGTTGTTTTGTAAAAATAAATGTCTTTTTTTAAATATATAAATACAAAGTTGAATACTTGGTTTGATTCACAAAGTAACTCATCATATTCCACAACAGGTGTAATTACCCTCGAAACCTCAGGATCCACGGATTTTACATACACGTATCCCCAAGTGTACATGGTGGGTCTGCAGCTGTCGGTAACGAACACCCACTCTTCCGGTTGGAAGTCCGACATCCTAACCACTAGGCTGCCATGTCCTGAATTTATCAAAGGAGACATTTCATACCGCATCATAGGTCACGTGATAGCGACGCAAAAAAGGAAGCTGTAGTATCGTTTTACTTCGGGTTCGACCGATCTAATTAAAACTATGCCTAAATAAAATTCTGCGTTATTAAAAACTAGAACTAAATAAAGTTCTACGTTATATAAAATTAACACTAAATAAAACACTATAACTATTGTAATAATTAATAAATTTCTTTTACAATGATTAAATTAAAGGTAAATTACTTGGTTTATAATTAGAAAAAGCTATGAAAATAGTCTAATTTTAAGATAGCTCATTTTGCTTCGTGAACTACACGTAGAACTCAATTAAAAATTTGGTAAAAAAATCAGCGATCACCGTTACCACGTGACGCAATGAATTGCCTCTATTAAAGTTATGTTATGATATGATGAAAGTAAGCCAAAATATCAAATTTTATATGACAAATCTTTGAATTTCGTCATCTTGCAGTATTTTTGGAATTATATTAAGACACAATTTACGTGATAAAAAGAGGATGTTTCGATCCATGAGCCACGCTTAGCAGTTTTTAATTGAACGTTCAATTCTTAACCCATTCACCTTGTCGCATCCATTTTGTTGTCTCCATCAAGGTTTTTTCTTTTCTTTAATTAAAGCAGGAACCTGTGTGGGATTCTAAAAGACGATCGCTTGAATAGGAAAACGGAAGATCACTCGAGGACGGTGGAAAAAAGATCTCAGCCTTGAAAAGAAAACCCCCCCCTCCCCCTCTCAAGGTCAGAGTGCTGCCTACATCCACAGACAACACGGGCATTAAACTGCCTAATATCGATTGAAACATCCGCCGCTTTGAAAGTAAAATTAACCTATTTCACGAAGGTATTTTTATTGATCCGTAGGCGTTGGCGACACGTTTTCGACCCACAAAAACACGCCAAAAAAAAGGGATGCGGTAGGATAAATAAAAGTAAACTTCTCATCAGGATGCTAGACAACTCATCTGGGCGTCAATGTATGACATTTAGGAAAATATTTCTTTCACAAAAAATGGCGCCGGTATTTAGAATGAAAAAACTCGCTTTTAGTGTTCGATGTTGTCAAACAGGAACTTTATTGTTGCCACTGGCTCCAAAATTCAGGGTTTTTTTTCTATTTCTTTTTTCATTTTTTTGTGAATGACAATCTGTATTAGTGCTTCAAATAACGGAAGATTGTGTGTGTTGGAATTCAAGGGAAGGGGGAGGGGGAAAAGAATTGCACGTGGAGCGTATTTTTTAGATGAAGGTATTTGAAGTTGCAAGATAAGATATGTTTTTTCTCTCTTCTAACTAGAACATTCTTCTGAAAATAGATTTTTTTTTTTGGAAAAAATACGGACAACGGAATAAGAGTTTATGAGCCATTTTCTGCTTCAAATGGGGAAAATGTTTCATGTTTCAGTCATACCCTTACCACATCTTGCAGTTTTCCATTTTCTTCCACAGATTAGTTACCATCTCTGCACGCTATCGATTCGTTAGTGTTTATTTCTTAATTCTAGTCTTTGAATTGATTATTTTATTTACAGTCGATTCCGGTTAATTGGGGCGCGATCATTTTGTTCTTGTCCGATGACGTGAACATGGAACAAAACCGGACAACTTGAAAACCTGATCAAATGTTTAAAAATATAATAAAAGCTCGCTCTTATGAATTGTTTTTTTTTTTTTAATTTCATGTTTGTATTTTTGTTTGCATCTTCGCTGTACAAAGTCATACTAGCAGACGATTTGGAATGAAACGTGACGCAAAGTTGAATCGTGAGAATAGGACAGCCCCTTTATTGTTCATTTTAATTTACACATTTCATTCCGTTTATTCATTCCGTTATTTTCACCGTCGGCGCAAACCTGATTGCAATTACAATTGTAGAACTACAATCCATTTTTTGAAGACATATACACATGTAAAGATACGCAATAAATTGTGTTGTTTTACGGTAAAAGAACATGGTATTTCTTCAAATGAAGCTGTGGGGTTGAAAATTGTTTTATTGCTCCAAAAATAAAAATAAAAATAATAATAAAATAAAATAAGGGGCGGTATGAGGACGCACTGATATTGTTCTCAGAACAAGCACCGACTGGCATTTTCACGCTGTTATCAGATCACACAAAAAGGCTGCGACAGAAGAAAAGACAGAAAGGAAAAAAAAAACTCGCGTTTTCCCTTTTCCATGTCACATTGTGTAGAAATGCTAGGATGGATACGATGGGAATCCTATTCATCATTCTGCTGCGATTGCAATACTTTTTGGAATATTTATCATGCGGAACATTCATCGGATCGTAGATTTACATCTCTGAAAGGAAACACTCTCCGTTTCTGATTTTCGAAATCATATATACGAAAATATCGGAGCTGTTACGCTCTCTCCCCTGAAAAAGCCACTTAGAGGGGACTCATTCCACATGACAAAACAGATTTTTCTGTTTCAATTCAAGCGCTAAATTTTAAAATAACCTAATAAATATTTTTATTTATATTTATTATCTAAAAACAGGCTTTGAGGAGCATGTCCCATGTTTGCACGTGATCAGGGTTCGAAATTAAGATGTAAAGGGTAGGCACCATTCTTTGGCACCTAGCTGTTTTGTTTTGGTTGCCAAAAATGCTCGGCTATGCGTCATTTTAACATAATTCCAATTATTTGGGAGGAGATAGCGTATGCATATATAAATATAATTGTACGAAGTTGTTCTAGATTTAAATAAATGAGTATGAAATGACACTTGGTGAGAAAATTGTGGTTGTGAAACTAAAAGTTTTATGGAAAGTTAGGCGTCAAAAGTGACGACTGGGTTTTTAGTTTCAAAATACGAATAACGACCTCTCATTTCGAACCCTGCATGGCATGTTTTCACGTAATCAGGCTTTTTTAACTGGGCCCACTTTTTTTGTGAATTTTAAAACATTTCTGTGAAAAGTAAAATATTTTGAAAATCCAAAATTTAAGCGTAGAGCGATAGAGGAATTTTGCTATTTTTTTGCCGCTTATTTAATAAATAATTCTGCAAAAAGTATGATTTGGTAACTCAGAATTTTGTGAAGGGTTCATTTTGGTTGATTGGAATTTTGTGAGGAGTCCATTTTGATTGATTGGAATTTTGTGAAGGGTCCTTTTCGATTGAATGGAATTTTGTGAAGGGTCCTTTTCGATTGAATGGAATTTTGTGAAGGGTCCGGAAAAGGACCTGAATCTCCTGTGGCGCGAACTCTGGTAATAATGCAAAATATTTCTTTCTCAGGCTGAAAATCTTTTGAAGGGGGCTCGCAGAAGGCGATGTCGACGTTATTTAAGTGATTTTGATTTTTAGTACCCGAAGTGAAACAAAAAAGTTGGGACCTGACGAAAAGACGTATGGAAAATGGACATAGCAAAACAAAGTGGCAACAGGACGAATGTGCAGGCACGGGCCGTGGTAGCCTAGTGGTTAGGATGTCGGACTTCTAACCGGAAGATTGTGTGTTCGATACCCGACGCCATCGTGTACACTTGGGGATACGTGAATGCAAAATCCATGAACCCTGAAGTCCTGAGGCAGCGGCGTATCTGTGGTGGCGCTATCTGTGCCATCCAAATACATCATGAGCCAAGTCGTACTTCCACCGTCCTGGTGCTCATCTACACACGGAAGTGGCATTAGAATCAACAACACGTGCATGCAAGAGGACGAATGTGGTACGTTCTTCAGTAAAACACTGAAATCTCGTTATAACAAACTCCACGGGCCGGGAAAGTACTTCGTTGGGAGGGAATATACAATGTTCTGTTGGGGATAAAACGGGGCTAAACATTGCTTTCATTGTGACCAGGTTAGGTATTTTTGCCGGGACGGTAGCGAAAACTGGAAAAAAAAACCCAGCAAAAATACTAATTGCTCTTAAATAATGAGCAGTAACGCCTGCTATTTAATAGTTTTAAATTTCAGAAATAATTGAATTTTTTTTTTCTATGTTTGAGCATATTTTATTTTGTTAATTCAACAAAATAAAAAATATATAAATATTAACATTTAAATTTGTTATTATGTTAAATATTACAATTAAGGCAACAACTTAATGAAAAGTCTCATTAACAAATCCAGAGCCAATTGAAATGAACTCAAATTTTATACAGTGAAAAAAGCAACTATTGTGTCGTGTAAGGAACTTGATTAATTATCTCTTTGTTGTTTAAAACGGCATCGGGAGAAGCAATTAGCTTAATTTTTGTGACTAAAAAAGAAAAAAAAAACCTTTCTGACATCATGACCGATTTCTGAGGCATTAACCGACATTTATCGCTCGACTTGCTTTTAATAGAAGCACACACCTGCCGCTGATTCAACCTTAACATTCAGCCAACACACTGGCAATTAAAAGTAGAAATTTCCGATCCAATTATTCTATAATAAGCGCTGCATCCATTCAAATCATTTCGGATTCATCTATTCTTTCAAGCCGAGGGGTAAATACTAAATCGGTTCTCTCACGTGATTCTTTTGTCATCTGTACTGCGGTTAGCAGTTAGAGGGCCTCGCGGTTAAAAGTTTAAAGTAGTCATCCCTCCACGGACAGGTAGGTAAATTCGAAAAAAAAAAAAAAGCAAACTTTTTCGTTCATAACCTCCAAACACAATTGCAGAATTTTGTTTATATTTTGACTTTCTTTTTATAGCATGTCTCCTTCACATTCGAGACTTGTTCGTTAAACACCTGCACGACATTCCGTGATAGATTTCCGACAGTTTATAATCTATTTATCTGCTGGTATTGTTTAAAGAACGGCTTTATTATATGAATACATTGCAAATAATGACGAAAACTCTGCTCATAAAGGTGAAATTAGTTTCGTTATTTTCGTTTTATGTGTCGTTCGAAGGCCCGTTCTTTTTTTATTTTGATGTCGTTAAATTTCAAAATGTTCTTGCATACACACCGTTCTTTTTGCATACAAGTGTACTCGGTACACTGTGAGAATTTTGCGTGTTACTGAACACTATTTTCGGTGTACAGTTGGTGGAAAGTTGAAAATGACTTATTTTTTATACATTTTAAATTCTTTTAAGTGTCTGTCTAGAAAAATACAGCCAAAAGAAAGTTGTTTTAACATATGATGTTCTTCAACTCATCTACGTATCGAAAGGTCATTTACGATTGCTCGTTTATTCTATTTTCATACGAGGTGTGATTGGAACGTTTTAAGAATGGGCTTGTAATTTCACAATGGCGGTACTTACATGTGCTACTGTGATGCATCTCCTTCAAAATAGTCCACTTCTGACTGAACACGCCGACTCCAACGGTGTTTCCACTTTTGGAAATATTAATTAATTAAAATTAAGGACGCTCGCCGGATTCGCCTGGATGAATTTTTGACCAAATTTAACATTCCTATGCTTCCACAACCGCCCTATTCCCCCGATATAGCCCCTGTGGACTCCTACCTGTTTTCTAAACAAATTTTCATAAGAAATATATGGCAAAAATTTTTCACGTTCGCTATTGTTTTTTTTTAAAATTCCTTCTGTCTATTATATAAATCTCAGGGAACAATCTTAATCTTGACTCTTTTTTTGCAGCCATAACACAGTCATTCCGATCAGCCATTTTCGCTGAAACTTATAAAATCGGACTTAAGTGTCGCGTCATTTTGAAAATGGTGTGAAAGTGATGGAAAAAAATGTTTTGAAATGAATGAAAATAGGATGTACTGAACAAAATTAAGATTGGAAATATACATTTTTTCATACTCGTATTCAAAAATGACTCGTATTCATGATCGCAATTGTTTGTAAAAGGTTCGTTTGAGCAATTGGGATTTTTTTATCTGTTGCCTCTATTAATAAACAATAACATTAAAATTTTGCATTTAAATTTTTTGTGCTCTATAACATTCAACATTCAAAAATTTTTGCAAAAATTCATATTTCCTTAATTTACGATCGCCAACGTCGCTAGTTTTTCCTCATTCCTATTTTTCCCTTTTTTCTTTTCCAGTTTAAAAGTTACTCATTTATTTATTTATTTTGTGTTGCAGACTTAATAGTTTTGACAAAATACTATATTTTCTTCAGTGACACATAAGGAATTTTAGTGCACTGATGCACCGCCCCCCCCCCCCTTTTGCACTTTTGTTTTATGACGCATAGGTGGCCACTGAGTTAATTGAGTTTAGTGGCCACTGGCCACTTCCAAAATTTATAAGTCTTGACCTTTACTCTGGAGGCATAGAAATGTTAAATTTGGTCAAAAATTCTTCTACCTTTTTCCTAAACTGAAATTTTCACTGAAATGGAAGCGATTTGACTCGATTGAAGACATCCAGGCGAATCCGGCGAGCGTCCTTAACACACTCGAGAAAAATTTTTTCCATTAACATTTTCAAAAGTGGAAACACCGTTGGAGTCGGTGTGTTCAGTCAGGAGGGGACTCATTTTGGAGGAGATGCCTCACAGTAGCGTGTAAGTACCGCCATTGTGAAACTACAAGTCCATTCTTAAAACTTTCCGATCACACCTAGTAGACATAGCCATCGTAATGACGTTTCGACACGTGTGACTGAGTTAACGCATTTCGTGTGCAAAGAGTGAGAACACGGTCTATATTTTTTAGACAGACAGATTTAAAAAAAAATTTAAGTGTATCAAGCACGAATCATTTTCACCTTTACACCGAAGATCGTGTCCAGTAACACCGCAAATTGTGGCAAGTAAACGCACAATTTTCACAGTGGTTCATACTCCACCTGGAAATCATGGAAAACCTGGAAAAGTCATGGAATAGTCAGGGAAAAACGTAAATTTTTGACAAAACCTGGAAAAGTCGGGGATTGTTTTCCCTTGGAGGGAACATACGCTCGTCGCTAGGTCAGATCCTCAGTTAACTCGCCTCATTTTCCTATGCAGGATGTTTCTTTATATAAAGGTGTTTATTATATTGTCATAGCATAAAAATGCCTACATCAGCATTTCTTTAAATATTTGTTTTCATGCGTTATTATAGAGTTAAAAAGCTGATTTGTCCCCACTGGGATCATCCTAATTTTTATTTTATTTTATTTATGCTTTATATTTTATGTTTTATAGTTTTAAATTAGCTTTTTAAAATTTAAATTAAAAAAGAAATAATAAAAAGATGGATGCAAATATAAAAGCTAATATCTTTTGGCAGTATTGTGTCATAAAATTTTGCTTTTGAAATTCTGTAGACTAGAAATTGTATAGTATAAGTTTGTTATCTTAATGAGCATCTGGGGAATTTTTTAATATGAGGTTAATATAATTGTATAGTATAAAATGTTATGGCGGGCGTATTTAATGTACGAGTAGTGCATTTGCTAAAAAATATTTTTGCTTAGATCGTTAACCTGGAATTCTGCTTTGGATCTGCCTGTAAAAGTCATGGAAATTTTTTTGGCTATTTGAGTATGAACCCTGAGTGCAGATTCTTCACGTCCTAGTTGCAGCTAAAGTGATCCATCTCATCATGTTCGGGTGTATATTTTGATCTCCACTTTCTGTGCAGTTGCAAAATCGCTTATTATCTGTGTTTACGAAATAGCGGCTTTTCTTTGCTGAAGATAAAACATTGTATCAGGTACGAAAGTGATTGTCGTTCGCCACCTGGCATGCCATCGACCTGTGAACTGGAGATGACGCGCACTTCGTGTTGGGAGTCCGGTGTGGCGTAATACTGTTTCTTTTAGACGTAAGCTATTTATTAACAAAAAGTTTATTAACGTTTCTGATATTGTTATCGACTATGGATTATGCGAATGTTTCGTAAAGAGTGAGAGAATTCCCCCATTAAACTTTCTTCTGCTTCTCTCGCAGCGGAAGCAGTGAGATTTTTCTCGAAACTGGATCCGGCACAGAGAAATGTGTTGTGCAACGAATTTTTTTTAATTTTAATTTTTTATTTCATGATATGAAATATGATATCATTAATGAACTGGAATCCGCTTTATTGGACTATCGGATAATCGGACAAATTCTAAAGGACCAAAACATTTCCTATTACATAAGCCTAATATTATTGGCTTATTGGGATCAAAAATCCGTTTAATCGGACTAGATGTGAAAAGGAGCCGTAAGTTGCTCGAGCGGAACGGATTTACAGCGAGT
Source organism: Octonoba sinensis (assembly GCA_038502835.1). NCBI lineage: Eukaryota > Metazoa > Arthropoda > Arachnida > Araneae > Uloboridae > Octonoba > Octonoba sinensis. The sequence continues at coordinate 181,513,427 of CM076599.1, forward strand.
CGATGAGCCTAAAAATTAATTTATTAAACATTAATTACAACTCCGGTCGCTTTCAATAAAATCCAACGATATTCACAAAAATCCCTCTAGATGGCGGTACTATGAAAGCAAAGGTCGAAGTTCAAGTGAATTTTCGAATGGACTCGTCTCAGTAGGCAGCAAGTATACAATGTGATTTAAATTATAATTTGAATAAAATTCTTTGATTGTAAAATAAGTAATGTATACTTTAATGCAAGCTCTAATCGTGTATCGATCTGAGCACGTTGTAGGATCAGGGCGGTGAAGTGTTGAACACATGTAAAGGCATCTTTCACTTGCTTTTTCTCCCGCTGACGCTCGCACTGATTGTGTTAAAATAAATTTCGTAAACAATATATTATTTCTTGTTTGTATGTTGGACGTAAATGTGTGCCTCACGGTAATAAAAAAAAAACACTTTGGTACAGGGTGGGTCAAAAGTAATGATCCGGTTTTGAAGGGTTATATAAAAAAAAACTAATACAGTTTGAGACTTAAAACTTTTTTATTTTGATTTGTATATAATCCCATTTTTACATTAAGTTTTGAATACCATTTCATCAAGATGGTGGCCTTCAGCAGCAATGCACCGATGCAGTCTATTTCTAAAGTTATGGGAAACTTTCTGCATATTTCAAGGGATGTCGCGGATATTTCGTCCTTCAGCTCTTCTGAATCTGGGGGTAATGTTTCCAAACTTTCTTCTTTTGATAATCCTACAGAAAAGAGCTTCTTCCGCAAGGGACCGTAACATTATGCGGAATATTGAAATGCGCACAAAGAGCGCGTGGAAGAATAGACTGCATCAGTGCATTGCCGTTGAAGGCCTCTTGATGAAGTGGTATATTCAAAACTTAATGTAAAAAAATGGGATTATATAGAGATAAAGAAAAAAAAAACGTTTTAAGCCTCAAACTGCATTTGTTTTTTTTATAACCCTTCAAAACCAGGTCATTACTTTTGACCGACCCTTATAAGAGAAATAGGCATTTTTTCTTTTTTCTTTTTTTGAGTCTTTAACGGGAATTACAATTTTCCCCTTCGAAGTATTTGATTCCCTGACGTGTGGAGAAATAGTTTTTGATGTTATTTTAGCGCCATTTTAAGAGTAGGCAGTATTACATCCGCATTGGCCGCTTAAGGAATCGGAGACTTTTAATTTCTGGTTGAATGTATCTTAGTGAAAGGAAACCTTTAAACAAATAACTCAGGTGCTAACAGTCGGGTCTTTTAGAAGCAATATATTTAAAAGAAAAAGAAAAAAAACCTTTATTTTTTCTTATTTTCCAGCTCGAAAGAGCGTTCTTGTTCTAAATGGTTGAGCGACGTCGAGTCGCTTCATGTAATTAAAGGATTTTTTCCCTCACCTTACTTTAGGAGGGCGGTGAGATAAGAAATCCATTATTTCCGCCACTCAGAAATAGATTTCGCTTCGATAGGTGACTCTCAGAAGAAAAAAAAAAAGAAATGTCACTTGGTTATCCAAGCTCCCCTTTGCAGAGCGACCAGGAATGAAGGCAGTAAGCAGCGTCTTCCGTTTTAGAGACGAGCACCACAACGGAGGAAGTACGAGTTTGCTCATAATGTATCTGGATGACACCAGATGGCGCCACCGTATAAATGCGCCATTTTCCTTTTTCAACCTAAGAGTGAAGGGAAGGGAAATTCTGCCCCTCGGTCGGCTATCGAACACTCAACCTTCCGGTTAGAAGTCCGACATCCTAACCACTAGGCTGCCACGGCCCCTCTGTAATAATAATTGCCAGAAGTCAATTTTTTCCAGAATCTGTATTGAAATTTTTCCAAAGTACAAAATATTTTGCTGTCTCAAGCAAGAAAGAAAATATAATATTATTCATCAAGAAATCTCAAGATAAGTAAATTGACAATGTTTTGGAAAACCGATTTTTTTTTTTTTTTTTTTTAAATTTTTGGGAGGATTCTCTAATATTTATTTTTGTTTTATTTTTTGGCGCTTGATAATATCTTGTATGGTATTATGGACCTGGTAGCTATTTCACCAACAAAGGAAAAAAGGGAGAGAAAGAAAGAGAAAAATTTTCTTTTTTTAAGATACACCAGAATAATGAAATAAATGAATCATTTTTACAACATTGATTTTCATCAGTGTATTAGCATAATCATAGAAAAACAGCTTGCTTCATATTAATTGTTAAAATAGGAAGCCACGGGTTTAAAAGAACGAAAATTTTTCCCATTGTCATAGCTATGCTTAACGTGCTAAAAGAAGTTGTTACAATGATCTAATGCCCCAATTCTCCTAAAGCACGCGATCATATTATAATGAATCACCGTATTTTTTTTTTTTTTTACTCAACCCATTGCAATGTGAAGCTGCCCACAAAAGTTACTGAAACTGGATAAAATCAACTGCCCACAAACAAGGTGTGTCTGCGTCACGGTCATGGTTAAAAATGTAAACTTCCTTTTTAATCCGAATCTTGACATAAGGCTTAGGCGCAGTTCTAAATCCGACAGTGTTGCCATTTTTCTTTTCATAACTTCTCCTTACAACAGATTAGATGAGGCTGATGTGTAAGAAGTTTAGAACAATCTCTTAAGGATGCAGTGGCTTGAGAAGTGACGAAGATTTTTGAAGTTGTACCATACCTCATTCGAGTGATCTTAAGTGATAACTAAACCACCCAAGCGTTACCGACAATTACCACGTAAACACTGATGCTGTGTCAAAAAGAAGAAAAGAACCCTATTTCGTATTTAATATGATTATCGTCTGAGATAATGCCGTCTGTCTGAAGGAAAAGCAATGGAAAAGTAATGAACTTTGACCGATTATAAGAATTCACGTTAACTTATCTCACAATCATAAAAGGATACTTTTAAATTATCATCATTAAGAAATGTTTTTAACCGAAAGATTAGACAGTAAAATGCTTCAGCAGGCGAAAGCAAAATTTTTGAAGGGGTGAGTGGTTCTTAAATACTGAAGCGAAATTGAAAAAAGCCTACATCTTAGATATTTTTGTGTTAGAGGTCAAATCTTATTGCTCGCCTCCCCCCTGCTTTTAAGTGCTTCAAGTAATTCTCATTTTAATAATGTGTTTTTTCCAGTGGCGTAGCTAGAAATTTCTGAGCGGGAAAGGGCAATCTGCAACAGTGGCATCATTTGACTTCGTGTTCCCATCCTCTTCATTCTTTGTAACATGGGAGTGCCCCCTACAGTCATAAACTGCATGCACGTTGCCAGACTTCTTTAGCACACTTAAAAATTGACCGAGCGCCTCTATATCTCCTGTTATGAGACGGGTATGGGCCGGGAACCTCCTCCACTTCCGTACGCCACTGGTTATTTATTATCTAGCCTTGTCAAATTGTGAGGTTCTGTGTCTGAAAGAACGACACGTAGTTCAAAACAAGCACATTTTCATTACATCAAACAAACGACTGTCGGAAACCCGACTGCACTGACTCACTCACGCAACACCCGCCTATATGTACAATGGCTGTTGCCAGATTAATTTGCATATCCCCTACAAAATAATTAACGTGTTTCATCGCAAGAAGACAGAGAAGGAAAATATCAGCACTGACACACAAGCAGCTCTCCTCACAATATCTCTCTCGAATGGGGCTGCGTGCGGTCATTAACCTTTGCAGACCTAGTGCGTTCCCCGCTCATCGGCATCCATTTTTTTCAAGTAGCACCACTGTCAGTGGATGCCATTGCCACTGAGAATTTGGGCGCTCAGTTTCCACTAGATGGCGGCACCTGAGCTATCATTTGATGCGAAAGGCACTAGGTATTTAATTTAGCCGAGAGTATCCAAACCAAACGGATACTCAGGGGGACTTTAACATGGCGCACAATCGTGCGACATGGATGCAGACGATTTTCTGCAGCTTGAAAATCCACCGACTTGGGCCGAACCTGCGATGTTGGGCGTACGAGACCTGCATCTTAGCACTACGCCGCCCTGTCGACTCTCCTTACAATATAAAATGTAAAGAAAAAAGGGGAGCAAAATCCCCCACCCCCCGACACACACTGTCCTCTCGTTCAGCTTGACGCAGCCCGGTTCCTCATATAAGTGCACATCGAAGACGTTTCTAGATCTTTCTCCACGATATAAAAAGAGAAATCCTACTTGCAGACACAACATCCTCTTCATTTGCATGCAACTGAGTGATTTGCATACAAGAAATTAAACTGTCCGTTAGAAGTTTAGTTTGTGTATTGGAACCGCTTTCTGGCCACTTCAAAAAAAAAAAAAAAATGTCGCATCAGGAACAGGACTGAATTTTAAGCCTTGCCATCAAAGGACTCGTTAAAACTCAGAGTTCCCACAATGCTTGAAAAGTGCTTCCTTTCGGTTTTTGGTTTTTAAGGGTCCTCAAATGCTTCAGTTTATTAAAGGTGCTTCATAAAGGATGTCACGCTTGGGGGGTTGGGGTTCAAGAAAGTGTGACAGGAGCAGGGTTCGAAATTAGGATTGAAAAGTTAGGCGCCATCGGCACCTAGCGTATTTGTTTTAGTTGCCAAAAACGTTCTGCTAGGCGGAATTTTAAAATAACTGAAATTTCACGGTCAGATATGTAACAACTGGTAACCATGAAGAGGGTTGTGCCCTTGTTATGAAATATCGCAAAACATCACAATCTTACTGAGAAAATTATTGATAAGTTTGACAAAAGTGTTCAAAAATCTATTTCTATTAGTAACTTTTGAGAAGTTGGTAATTTTACTTCAGTTTATGAATCAATATAAACGTCTACTTTAGTCGGTGCCTATTAAAATTAAGTTAATTGACTTAACTATTTTATCAAGTGTTATTCACAGTCTAGTGTTACTTACTTCATTTGTAAGTAAAAAATCACAATTCCAAATTTGAAGGTCAAGAAGTTACGAGAGTCGTTATAGGTATCGTAAAAACTCAAAATACAGATTAGATGAATTATGTATATAAAAATATAATTCTGCAAAGTTAATACTAGTTTTAAATAAATTAATAAATATAAAACGGCTTGGTGAAAAATTGTGGTTGTCGAGCTAAAAGTTTTATGAAAGGTTAGGCGTCAAAAGTGACGACTGAATGCGAAACCGCGGTCACCACACGGGAATTTTTGGTTGCAAAATACGACTAACGACCGCTAATTTCGAATCCTGGACAGGAGGTTTGTGAAGGGAAGGGTAGGGGGTAACAAGAAATGTGACGTCATACATTTTGATTTCTATAAAAACATTTAAAATCAGCAAGCACATTAAACGGATTTTATGATAATGTAATATAGCGTTTCATGTGACAAAGGCGGGGTAGGGGAATGTTGAAGTGTGATACTTAGTGACAAAGGGAGGGAGAGGAGGCAACTATATTGAAAAAAAAGTGTGATATCATATATGAACGGTTTCTTAATTGTGCTTAATTTTAATGTCGTGTATTCAAATTCATTTTCGTTTGAGATAGGAAAAACTGTCAGGATTGACAGATGCATCGCATATTCATTTTGCCGGATACCCACACCCAGTGGCGTTCCTAGCATGGGGCGGTAAATTGTGTTAGTTGTCATTGCCCCCCCCCCCCCCCAAAAAAAGAAGTTGTGGTGTATAAAAATTTTGTTTTGTAGTTTATATTTTCAGTTGTGATAAAAAAAGGGGGAAATTCTATTTTATTTATTTCGTGTAATTTGCAGTAAACTATATTTATTTTTAGTTTATATGTTTAAATAGCAAACAGTAAAATTGTATAATTCAAGTATATGTGCTTTTTCAAAAACTCTTTACCTCATTTTGGGTGTCACCAGGGGCGGACCTACCCTCCTCTCTTAACGAAACTTAAAAATTCTGTACATACCCAGCTAGAAAAAGTGTACACTTTTTTTGCACAACAGTATACATTGCACACAATTTGTACACAAAAAGTGAATAATTTTTGAATACTTCAAAAAGTATACATTTTTTACGCAAATTTTGGGTACTTTTTATGCACACTAAAAAGTGCATATTCTGCGTTTATAAAAACTTTGCACATTTTTTGCACAAAATATTTGTAATATTATATTTGTTTGCGAAAATTGTGCATTTTTTTTTTAACTTACGTATGACACAAGTCTGGTTCAATTCTACAAAAACTTCAATTTTTTTTTCCAAACTGATGGTTTTCTTTCTTTGTACCACATAATTAACTACTACTTGGTTTATTTTGTATATACATTCATCAGGGTATGAGAAAATCTCTATATTTTTACATGAACTATCGGTCATGAGAAATTTTATAACCGAATGAAAAAAAATTTAATTTACTTTTGCATGTTATTCAGGGCTCAATCACGGCTTTAAAAATAGTACACATTTTGTGCATACAATACTTGCAATTGTATGTGTTTGCAAAAATTGTGTATGTGTGAAATGCCCAAAAAAGTCTACTTTTCAATTCAATACAAAAAAAGATAATAATTTTTATTAATATTTCCCCATTGATGCTCATTAAGACTATGAGAAGATCGAATTTCACACCAAAAAAAAAAAGTAGTTTTTCTTAATTGATAACATATGCATTATTACTTTTTATGTTACATTCGGATAGTTCAATATAGCTTATAATAATGGGGAAAAAATGTAAGTAGTCATCTCGTTAGCCCAATAATATCTAATAAATGTCTTCAATGATGTAGATTATATTGAAATAATACATTTTAAATTTGCACTTTTTCAATAGAGATTTTTTTAATGCTGTTTAAAATATATATTATGCTTAAATCGAGAAAAAAAAGAAAGAAAGAAAAAAGATATGACCGAATAGCCGCATTAAAAAGATATTATTTAATTTGAATTATGTGATTTTATATCATTTTGTCCAATAATGATTAAATTGTCAGATGGTTCATTATCAGTAACGTAATAAAACTTTAGACAAATCTCCTATATTATTATCCGTTTTCTTTAGATACTTTGTTGAATGTCACTGAACAATAAAAACTACTTAATTTACAACAACTATCATAGCTTAGATTTCTTCATCTTCATTGCTCCCTAGCGCAACTAATACAAGATAATCCACCTCCGTAAATCATAACACAGCATAACTTCCTACGCAAGTAGTAGAGTCTGTGGCGCAGTGGTTCGAGCGTTGGATTAGGAAACGAAAGGTCGTCAGTTCTAACCCAGATCCTGTCTCACGCTAGGGAAGGTTACTCAGACGACCCATAGATGGCGCCACAAAATTTTACTATGCATGATTGCTGTGCACTTTTTATGCACAATTCAGTTTGCACTTTTTGTGCACAGTTCAGTTTACACATTTATGCACAATCAGAGGTGCCAAATACGCTCACATTTTGTGCACTTTTTTTTTTTTGCACTTTTTGTGCAAACTTTTTCTAGCTGGGTAGATTCATAAACCCCCACCGCTCTCAAATACGTAGTAAGTTTGTAATTTACACATGTCTTAAAGACATGCTCATTATTTGAATTTTTAGAATTAAATTTGACCTGCCGCATTTTTGAAAATCGGTCGGATACCGGGTATCCGATAGTTCGTGCTAACCGGCCGGATATGTAAAAATCGGTCGGGGGTTGCTCCCCTCCTCCTCTCATCGGTGTCCCTCTGCATACTGGTATGTATTGGAGTATCCCCAAGTGTAGCGCGGGGGGTTCGATCGTATACACACCGACAATGAATAACTTGAATTATAATAAGGAAGGTGGACATAGTCGCAACTGTTGTCATTGTTTCAGTTCTGCAACTCACACGCTCCCCTCTTATCGCATTCGTGACACTTTAAAGGGATTGTACAGCAATTGTTACATTATGCAACGCCGTGGATACTTTATTTCGCCAAAGCGCACATATAACGAAATTTCACAAACAATGACTCGAATGTCTTAAGATCAGTGCAGATGCACATATTTCTGCCGTGCATTATACTTCTGCAAAACAAAACAATCGCGGATCTCTATCCCACTCAGCTCTCTCCATATATTTGGCAGACGACACCACGCAACTGGACAAAACAATGGGGATGGCTCGTTTGTTCGGTCTCTCTCGATTGGCTGCTGTCCGATTCACGATTTTTCGCTGTTTCTCGAAAATAAGCTCTCCTTTTTTTATTCCTCTTCGACCGATGCTTTTTTAAGTGGGCCACTGTTTTTTGTTTTACTTGTTCTGAGGGAACGAAAGAGAACAACTTCGGTGACCAGATTGATTTGAGTGATCTTCTGCTACCTTCTTGAATTTGAACTATCGACTGACGTAAGTAAATACATATTTATGTCCCCCCCCCATATGTTACGTGAAGGAGTTTTTTTTTTTTTTAGTATTCAATTAGGGGCATGCAATGCACGCAGAATGTCAGGGGCATAGAACCGGGAAATTACAAAATTCATGATCAAACAACGGACTCTTGATAGGTATAGACACTTTCGCAAAATCATTCGCTATGATCTGCATCGAAACCATTTCCTTAAATAGTAGTATATTAATTGCATCCGTCCTTTGATCGCAGACCTTAAATATGTCCTCTCAAATGAAAATTTGATTTTTAAAACTTAATTCAGGAATTAACATGTTCTGAAAATATCAGTAACTTGCTGCGACTCCCGGCGTTGCACAGTCTACTTTAAATAATGCTCATTTTCCGGTGGAATTCAAAAAGGGATGTATTTATAGACATAATGCTCTCAAAAGGAAAAAAAAAACAATTTTGATACATTTTTCATTGGTGCTTTGCTCCTATTGGTCTTAGCGTGATGATATACAGCCTATAGCTTTCCTCGATAAATGGGCCATCTAACACTGAAAGAATTTTTCAAATCGGACCAGTAGTTCCGGAGATTAGTGCTTTCAAGCAAACAAACTCTTCAGCTTTATAATATTAATATGGGTATAGATGTAGATTGTTTGTATATAATCAATTGTTTAAAAATAATAAAGAAGGATTAAATTCGCGTACATTAATTTAACGGAGATTGCAAATACAGTGATGCCTCATCAAAATGCTAGAAACGTTGATTATTATTATTTGATTTGTTTAACAATGGCAACTGCACTGACTTGTTTGTTCACACGGCAACTGTAACAATTGTTGAAAAGATGCAACAATACAAATAAAACAAAACGATCATCATCTGGTTCAAGTAAAATTCAAGTTAATTACCGTGAAAAAATAATTTCATACTACAGAGAAAAACACTTATAACTTCTTTTCTAGTTAATTTAGAGGCTTCGAATTTTAGCACGAAGGACAAAACTCTTCCTAGGATAGTTTTTTATGGACTTTTTAATGGTCTCAAGTTCAAAAGGATGCGATAATTTCTTCCGACTATTTTATAGCCTTCCTCGATAAATGGGCCATCTAAAACTGAAAGAATTTTTCAAATCGGACCAGTAGTTCCGGAGATTAGCGCGTTCAAGCAAACAAACTCTTCAGCTTTATAATATTAGATAAGATTTCAAAACTTGCAACGAATTCGGGATGCTTAAAAATATGTATAGAATTTGCAGGTTTCAAGCACCGTAGTCGTGTATATCCAATGCGAATCCGTCATATATATTTTTAAATTATTATTATTATTATTTCTAATGGGGCTGCCTAGTATTGGTTTCTTAACCATTGCAGACCTAGGGCGTTCCCAGAGATGGTTCCCAACTCTTTCGGCGGCACCGCAACGGTCCACGCCACGCACTCGAGAGAACATGACGCACGATCATATGACATGGGCGCTCTCGATTTTCTGCATGTTGAAAATTCACCGACGATCCTGCGAACTTGAGCGTACGAGGTTAGGCCCTTACCACTACGCCACCCTATACGTCAAATAATGAGAACTGGATATCCGATATATTAAAGACCTAATATCCGATTTATTTGAAAATTAATGGTTTAAGGTAACATGTTTTGAAAAGATATGTAAATTCAAAACTGACCACAGAATGGAAGCTTTGGAATATGGGATGCTTAAAAATATTTCTAGAATGGACCTCAGAACCGGAAATCCGGCACGAATTCGTCGGGCAAGAGACACCGAATGCCAGGTATCCGGCAAAATCAATATCTGATGCATTCCTAATCCTAACCTTCCTTCTTCTCCTTGCCGCAAAGCAAAATCATGGGTACTCCCCTCATTGGGCCAATATGTTTAGCGTCCTGCAGTAAAAACCCGCCGGTTTCCGAGATATTTCTCCATCAGAAAGTGTATAGGACAGGAATGGCGCACCTTTTTCGATTAGTCTACCAGTTGAATAACGGCTTGTTATGTCCAAGTGTCTAGTCCACCATTTGTTATTTTTCTTTTTAAAGATCATTTTTGCAAGAGTGTCCCTACTTTTTTCTTCTCTTTCTTTGTTTTTTTAATGTTGTTTTGAGCGAATGTGAAAGTTATTTAATATGCACCTGTTGGCGTGCCACTCAAATGCCTGTTGTGCGCCACTGGTCCGCCATCTCTGGTACACTAAAAAATTTTCAACCGGTTGCCCGATTTTTAATGTTCAGTTGGTGTAAAGTGGGCCGTGGTAGCCTAGTGGTTAACACGTCGGACTTCCACCTGGAATGTCGCGCGTTCGATACCCACTGAAGACCACCATGTATACTTGGGGATATGTGCATGTAAAATCCGTAGACCCCACTACCTCTCCCCGTGCGTAAGCAATCCTAAGGCCTCGGTAACAGGTAGGGGTCTGGTGGAGAACAGTTGGTGTAAAGTTAAAAAGGATTCATTTTTGATGTACTTTAATTTTTTTATGTGGTTGTCTAAAAAAAATAGACAGTATCAGGGTTCGAAATGAGCGGTCGTTTGTCGTATTTTGCAACTAAAAATTTCTGTTTGACGACCGTGATTTCACAACCAGTCGTCACTTTTGACGAACCTTTCAAAAAACTTTTAGTTTGATAACCACAATTTGCACCAACTCGACATTTTTTATTTTTAAAATCTAGCATAACTTCATAGTTATATTTTTATATACATATTTCATCCAATCTTCTGTATTTTGAGTTTTTACGATGTCTATGAAGACTATCGTAACTTCTTGACCTTCACATTTGGAGTTGGAAATTTTTATTTACAAATGAAGTAACACTGACTGTAAATAACACATGAAAAAATAGTTAGGTCAATTAACTCGTATTTTATTTTATTTTATCGTGATTAAAATAGACGTTTATATTGATTCATAAACTTAAGTAAAATTACCGACTTTGACTAATAGAAATTGATTTTTGAACATTTTTCTCTTACTTATCAATTTCCACGGTAAGGTTGTAAAGTTTTGCGATATGTTTTAGCAATGGCACTACTATCTTCATAGTTACCGGCTGTTATCTCTGTCCAAGCAAATTGAATTATTTTAAAATTCCGCCTAGCAGAACATTTTTGGCAACTAAAACTAAAATGCTAGGTGCCAATGACGCCTAACTTTTACATTCTAATTTCGAATCCTGAGTATAACGTGTCTTAGCACATGGAATGTATTAACTCAGTTACGCACCGAAATGTCATTGCGACGGCTCATGTCTATGACCATAGGACGAATAAGAAATCGTACTGAATGTGTGATGCGTGAACGGACATCCTATGTTAAAAAAACATTCGGCTGTCTGTATGTTTTTAGACAGACACTTAAAATAATTCAAAATACATCAAAAAATGAATCATTTTCAACTTTACACTGACCAGGGCCTTATTTTCCATGAGGCCCGGGCCTAGGGGGCCCCCTAATTTTGGGTATTATTATTATTTTTTGTAATTTGAAAATTTTTAGAAAAATATTTAAAAAATTCATTTTTCAAAAACAAACTGTAAGTGCTCTGTTTGCTTCACAGAAAATTTGTATTATTAATTTATTTTAAAACCAGAAGGAATTTTCCCTTTGGGGGGCCCCACATTTTGGTCTGACCATTTGAAATTTGAAAAACAAAATCGATTTTGCACTTTGGGGGCCCGCAGATTTTATTCAAACATTTTGTAATTTAAAAACAAAATCATTTTGCACGTTGGGGACTCCCAAATGTTAGTCTGACTCTTTGACATTTGAAAATCAAATTAATTTTTGCGCTTTGGGGCCCCCACATTTTGGTGTGACTGGCAAGTTTTACAAACACATACTGAATGTTATGTTTAAAAACTTTTTGTTGCGTGAGGGGCCCCCAAACATGAGTTGTGCCTATAGTGATTCAAAATGTAAATCGGGCCCTGACACTGACTGAACACCAAAAGTTTTCCCAGTGTATAGGAAATATGAGAAGAGCAATGACGAATCAAATCAATGCACGTTCAGAAGCTTATCGAAGCCAATAAATGCAGGCAGACTGTCGCGTGGTTTCGTCACCTCGTAGAGTGTCCACCGACTTCCACTTATTAAAACGTACCCGGCTCTCGAGCGCTTCAAAAAGACGTCGTTCGAGCGAATGAGCTTCTATGAGCCTTGTCGAGAGCGTGCTTCCTGTGTCGGATTCGGAGAATTCCATTGCTGCTGGAATTTTTTGTTCCCACCACCAGCCATCGGAGCAAATGATCATCTTTTAAATGGATACCGGCCCGGCAGGAAACAAATCGGGTATTAGTTCTGCTAAATTCATTATGAACTTGCAAGTTGTGGTCACGCGGTCTTGAATTCGTTGCAGCGAAATCAAGGGAAAAACGCTTCTGAATTTTAAAACTGGTGGAGGAATGTTGCTCCACTTTCTGTTCCGATCCTTTTGACGTCCTGATCGCGATTGGAGGAGTTCGGGTCGGCTGAGGGGTCGTTCATGAATGATGTCACACTTCGAGGGGGAGGGGATTCAAGAAAATGTGACAGTTTGTGACGCGGGGAGGGGAGGGGGTAACAAGAAGTCTGACATCGTACATTTTGGTTTCTGTACAAACATTTAAAATCAGCACATTAAACCTATTTTATGCTAATGTAATATAGCGTGACATGTGACAAAGGGGGGTAGGGAAGTATGGTGAGGTGTGACACTTAGTGCCAAATGGGGGAGGGGGGTCAAATACGGAAAAAGTGTGACATCATTTTTGAACGGTCCCTTATCCAGCAACCGACAGTTGTCGCAGTTTAGAATTTAAAATATTCGAAATAAATATTTAGAGTTTAAAAAAGTTTTCAGGACCGTGTTAGCCTAGAGAAAATGTCAGGCAAAATTATATAAATGTTTGTAACATATAAATATACTAACTACATTTGTTTTCAAGCTTCAAAAAATAATTTAAAAAATAAATAAAATTAACCCTTTTCATTATCATTAATGAAATAATAAAAGAAGGAGAATTCTCGCCGTTGAAACCACCAACAAAATGTTTCTTAAAAAGATCATTTGTGTCAGGTCATCTTCACCCGCATAAAACTGACATGAATATCAACACAAATATAGGTGAAAATGAGGGGTCGCCACTCGCCACATGGCGATTCAAGTAGTTAAAAGTGGAGATTAATAAACGATCGCAACTCCTGCACGGTCACTTTTCAGCGCATTCTTACTTTAATATTTTTTTTTGAGCAAATCGCCGCTTTTTTTCCTCCTTGGAAACATGCCAATATTGAACACGTGCTTCGCCGAAAATTTCATGCCTGTAGTTCAAATTTCAGTTCTTCAGCATCCCGTATATATTTAAATGATTTAAAAGTTCTAAAACGTTTTAGCGAAATCAAATCTGCATATTTTTTGTTTTATTTCAATAATTTATTTTCTAAACGATTTTCGAGTTAATGTTCAATTCTTATTTAGCACTTTTAAAAGGTGACCACTAACAAAGCAGTCTATCGGCCACTGGCCATTAATCAAATTTCCCCAATTTACACCTATAAACACAACCTAAGGGATCGTTCATAAATAATGTCACGCTTCGAGGGGGGGGGGAGGTTCGTGAAATTGTGGCAAAGTGTGACAAGCGGAGGGGAGGGGGCAACAAGAAGTGTAACATCAGGCTTATACAACATAGCGTGACATGTGGCAAAAGGGGAGGGGGCTCCGTTGAAATGTAACATTTTGTGACAAAGGGAGGGAGGGTCAAATATATCGGAGAAAACGTGACATCATTTATGAACGGTCCCTAAAGCAGTTAAGCTGCATTTCCATATCGTCCGTCCGTCGAAGTTCCGCACGATTTTTTCACCCAAAACCGGTTTCCTCTAGTCGTTGCCATGACAGCAAGACGATTTGACGGGACCCGTTTTGTATCAGGAAATCTTGATATTTGACGGACGTCCAGAAAAGAACAGCCAATCAGAGAAAAGGTGGGCGCCATTTTGTTATTTTGAGTAGCGGCGCGGAAGATTGTTTTTCTTTCTTTAATTTAAATTGCAGCATCTAGTCTCGTTGATCTATCATGCAATAAAAATATTTTTACACTTAAAATAGATTACAAGCAATACATACTTATTTACTCCCAATAAATTAAGAAGCAAGATAAACTTTTGTTTCCGCTTTCATAGAAAATTTATGTCCAGTATGCATAATTGGGTATGGTGACATAAAAATGTTTGTCAACATAAAATGTAACTAATAGATTTAATACAAAATAAATGCCAAAATTAAATTTAGAAAAAAACAGGTAAATACACCCTTTTGAAGTTAAAATATATTTTCCCTGTAAAAGAGTTGTGGGCAAAATTTTTACATGCTTGGGGGTTTTTTTTTTCTTTATTTAAAAAAATTATTTAAGTTAGCTGTTTTTCCCCTTGAAGGATATATTTTAAACTAGCAGTGAAATATGATTGAGTTATAAATGAAAATAAATAAAAAGTATTTAGATGTATATTATTAAAGTAGGTCATGTTAAATAAGTTAATGGTATATCATTAATATGTTTATTATTGTTCATTTATTTATTATTATTAACTTATTATTTATATATTTAACTTATTTTTTATTGTATTTTTCGGAGCAAATGGTATTTTACATTTCTCTTTTTTATTGGGGGGGGGGGGGGGGATTGGGCATTCAAGCAGCTTTTAAAATTCAATACATTTAAAGGTTTTTAATTATTAAACGCCTTAGTTTTTTGAGTCCATCCTGAAGTATGTGAAGAACCTCTCCTGGTCTTTGGCTTTTAAATCTCGGACTGAAGTGATGAACTCGCCTCGTGATGCGAGTTTGAAGGGACTCTGTATCCCAAATCTTCCACATTCCAGACATTGCTTTATACTCAGTCAGAGCTTTCGCCGTTTCTCTAATTCTTTTGCTTGTTATTAATATGCCTCTTTCGTTGTTTTGTTGTATATATTTTCTTAAATTTGTAAACAATTTAATATATCGAATTCTAGAAAGATTTATCACTTTCTTGTTATACTGCCGCCCTATCTTTAATGCTTTGCCTAGCACATGTGCATCATTTCCACTAAACATCAACAATGATAGCCAAGCAATCTTGATTGCAGTGGCGTACATAGACTTAGGTGTGCCTCCCCGCAAGATCTAGAAGTGCGCCCTATCTTTGGCTTATTACAAAAGATTGAAACAAAAACACTACGGTGAAAGTATATTCGAGTATTTATAAACATTTGTTTTACTTAAGATAATTAAAATCATATTTATCATTAAATGGCGGATTTTTGAAAAAGTAACGAATTGAAACATTGCATGCACTTACTAGTTTGGAATGAAATTTATCTTAATAATACGGAAAATAACACACTATCTTAAAGTACTAATATTTAAAATTTCGTTAAGGGTTCTGTTATTTATTTATAAGGTGAATTAAGTAACAGTAATGATACAAGGGAAACTATTTGTTCTTAAAATTAGGCACTAATTGGACAAAATAATCAATGTTATTTTAATCTGTGCTAATAGATTTCCCTCTTCGTTTTTTACAATTAAGAAATTTTTGAACAAGTTCGTCGATGTTTAAATTAGGAATCCTAACGCTTTTTATGCTTAAAACAGCAAGACCGCTCAATCTTTCTTCTTTCATCGTACTTTCTGAGGTAAAATTCGATTAGCTTCTGTTTGCATAATGATCTATCTGATGATGCTGATGGTTACTGGTAAAGTAAGAAAGATATAAAAGGCAATGCGAGACTTGTCTGGGAGACTTGGATGATAAAACATTGTTCTCGATCATTACTAAATGAGCAACGTCCGCTATATTTATTTGTCAAGTTTCTCTCTCCTATTTCATTTTCCAAAATGTTTCGCAAAATGATAATTTGTGATGCAATTGAGATTGCTACGTTGCTTTGGTTCTTCTCGCAAAATTTACTCACTGATTCCACAAGTTCTTTATTTGTGCACTCGAAAGCGTTAATAGATCTGTTAATGCTTTGGGAGTTAAAAAATTGAACATATTGTTAATTGAGGACATGCTCTCAAACCTTTGAGGAATTTGGTTTACCATTATGCCCAATAGCAGCATAGAAAACTTTTACTTTGAAACAGTAATATGAGGCCCTAAACTGAGAAAACATTTAAAACAAACTTTTTCTCTAAAAGATCAATTAATGCTTTTTCGTAGCAAATAATGCTATCATAGCATTATACTTTTAAATCGGAGATTATTTGCATGGGGGAAACTCAACTCCTGCACTCCCCCCCCCTCCCCGCTGTGATTTTTCTTCTGTTTTGACGGATTTCAGATTGTTCTAAAGGCAATGAGATACAGTGAAAAGGGATTCAAAATATCATTCATTAAAAAGGTGTCAAAACACAAAAATAACTCGGAAGGCAATCCACACTCGGAAATAAATGCGAGTGTGTACATATCACAATCGCATTTATTTCCATCCCTCTTCAGTACCAAAGCTTTAAGTACCAAATATTTGTGAACCATAAATTAAAAAAAAAAAAACTTACAAGTATTTTGTATCAAAGTGAATACATTCATCACAAGAAACAAGGTATACGGCATGTAAATAGTTTAAAGTTAAACTGGCGAATCTTAAAAACATATTAAAACATCAGTAACAGAAAAAATGAGTATTTGCAAAGCTATGGACTTTAATTTAAATTCCCTTGGAAAAAAAATTGAAATTTTCATTTTGTATCTCTATTTTTCCTTTTCTATTGCATTTCGGCTAACAGAAGCTCTCACAAGGGGGGGGGGGGGGGGCGCAAAATCTTCAGTTGTCACTGGCCGCTGAAAACCCTAGCTACGCCTCTGAACGAACTACAAGCAGGTCAATTCTGAAAACGATCGAACTTTTCCCGCCTTGATGAACTCGAATAACTTTTCTTAAAAATTCACGAAAACAAAAACAATGATCGATTGTAATTTATTTTGTGAGGGAGTAATATTAAGTACAAAATGATATCTGGGTACAATTTCATATTCTTATAGTTCAAACAAATGTACAGTACTTACGTAACTTGCATTAAACGTACTTGCATTTTGACACTATGTAATCTCTTTTCCTATTTTTCACTATGATTGTATGCATAATGTAATATTAATTAACAGTTACTGTGTACACTGAACTGATGGTTTACTTTTAGCTCCCTTTTGAGGTTTTTCCCTTTGCGCGCTTTTCACTTATGCGCGTTTTTCACTTATTGTGCGCGTTTTTGGGCGCTCTCTTGCGCCCGCGCATAAGTATGAGAGATCCCTATACTATAATATGTAGATACACAGGAAAGAGGAAGGGAGAGGGGATTAATTGTGCATTATGTGGCCGTAATAGCAAAGAATTTTACTCAGAAAGATTAGGAGTGACATTGCGCCCCCCCCCCCCCAGTGAGGGCGTTATGTACACCACTGCTTGATTGATCTCTTAACTAACGAGGAATGCAAATTATTTGCGCTTAGCACTGAAAATAATGCTACCGCGTTAAATAAATCGTGTAGCTTCATTATTAATTAGTAGCTTCAATATTGAACGAAAAAATTTGGTGGGGAAAGAGCGACGCTGAGAATAGCAATGCGCGTAAAAAATCTCATTTCATTGGATTCCGCCCGATGGGCGCTCTTTCTCTCTAGTGGGTGAAAATTATCACGTGTTTGATGAACGGACGCTGTATGTGAATGTCCCTATATCTGCGTCGGGTGCCCGTCCGTTCGGAAAGAGTGACGAACGGGACGGACGGACGATATGGGAATCTACCTTTAGTGTTTGGTTTATTAATAATAGTTTTGATCTGGACCAATGTTGTCTTTCCCCAATTTAACGATAGCATTTAACAGTCCACAGGCATTCGTTCAATGAGGGTTGCCCCACTTGTATTCGAATCCCTTCTTAATTTAACATTCGATATCTCCTTTCTTTTCGCCCCTTCAAGGCCACACTTTCTCCGGTGACAGCCTCAGAATCCGATCCCAAAACGTCGTTCCACATTCCAACCACCGTGATCGTCGAGAGGCCGGAGAACACGTTGGCTGTCACGCTGGAAATGATCCAGCAGATGAACGGATTGACAGCATTCCGATTCCGACAACCCGCCATAAATCGTCGAGCGGAGTTGTCCAGAATACGGAATGACTCGTTTGGTGACACCGTGAATTTGCAAATTAGAAACATTATGCTTCACAGATTTGTCGTACACTGTAAACATTTTTGAGGTTCAGTCGCTGTAAAGTTGAAAATGATTCATTTTTTGATGTATTTTAAATTCTTTTAAGTGTCTGTCGAAAAAAAATACAGACAGCAGAATTTTTTTAACATAGGATGTTCGTTCATTCATCTACGCATCAAACATTCATGACGATGGCTCATTCATCTTATTTTCACAGAAGTGAGCCATCGCGATGACATTTGGATACTTAACGTAGTTAACACATTTCATGTGCTAAGAAAGGTTATACTGTCTGTTATTTTAGGCAGATACAAAAAAAAAAAAAAAAAAATGCATATCATAATTGAAGCATTTTCAACTCTACACCAACTGAACAGCAAAAATATTGTTTAGTAATACCGAAAAGCAACTAAACGTTTGGCTTTTACGTAACTAAATATGGCTTTTACGTAATGTATAGTAATATCTCCCTTATGACGAGCCTCTTTCAGTCAATAGTAGGGATGCAACGAATAGTGATTTGACCGAATAGCCGAATACCGAATATTCGCCCATTTCTTCCAGGCCGAAGCCGAATATTCGGCCAATATCTTAGGCCGAATAATAAAATTTCTAGAAAATCGTTGTAATAGAAATTATTTGTCAAATTTAAAACTATTCACAAAGTAAAGCACCAATGACACACCATCTATGATGTATGATTTAATTCTGTTTGTTAAGAATTTAAAACTATTTAAAATTAATCTATTTTCTCTATTGTTTTGACTAATAAAACTAAAAATTTCACCCACAAGTGGAGTAGAAATGACATGTTTTATAGTAGTAAGCATTAGCATTAATTTATTAATTGTTTAATTCACATGAAAGACCTACTATTGTTTCTGGAACTTTTACCCTGCTCAAAACTGTTTTATGAAGATATTTTAAAAGTTATAAAAGTTAATATTTTTATTTCATGGAGTTTTTTACATATCTATTTGAAAAAGATCATGATGAATTTATCATCTAAAAATACTATTGTGAAGTATTTTATAAATATTTTCGATCCATTAAAATTTAATACACTGAACTGGAATATTTTTTTATTTTCAAAAACCCCAGTAACTTATGCTATCTAAATATTCATAATATATTCTAGGCTTTTCACATTTCTCTCTGACCCAACATTCACAATAAATCAGTCCACTTAAACAAAGTCTGACTTCCACTTTGTTAATAATAATGAAATAAATTTCTCATATTCTTCATCATAATGAACTATTGCCAACTTTTGGGAGCAAATGCTAAATATAAAATACATTATTACAACTTTAAAATCTGTTTTTCCTCAGTCAAGTCTAAAACAAGCAATAAAAAAGGAATTTTTTAATTTTTATTTATTAAAACTATATTCTTTTGCAATAATTATAATACAATTTTGACTGCTTAAAATCTACTAATTTCTTAATTTTTTACATTTCTACTGCAGCAGAACTATTCGTCCGGATAGTGCATCAATATTCAGCCAGGCCGAGTTTGACCTTTCCCAGTATTCGGCCATGCCGAATATTCGGCTAGATGATGAAATGACTATTCGGTCAGGCCGATTATTCTGCCGAATACCGAATAGTGGCCGAATATTCGTTACATCCCTAGTTAATAGTGCCTTTTAAAATATGGACTTTTAAAAACTGACGGTACATCAGGGTTGCCGGTTTAAGCGAGCGACGGTTGAGTATGGTTTGACTATACAGAGTTTTGAACATCCAGCAAATAAAGTAATAAATTTGTAATTTTCATATATCTTCAAAACATGCTAGTTTACATTCTAAAACATGATAAAATTACTTTAAAAAATTGTCTTGATGAGACTGGATTCCCGATATTTATAAATCAACCGGATACCTGATGTCGGGGGGGTGGGGGAGACATAGTAGAGTGGGAAGCTGTGTAAATAAGAGTTCTGACACAATGTTCCAGCAAAAGAAGATAAATAAATAGTGGTACATTTCAAAGGGTCGTGCGTGCATGTTCTGAGGCAGGTTTGCCAGGTTTTCCAAACTTCTTTTAGCCAGTTGGGAGAAACAATTTATCCAAAATTAGCTATTTAAATTAATTCGGTTGTTGTTGCTGTTGTTATTGCTTTCAATTGTTGTTGCCACCAAAGCTCCAGCTCGGATATTCATTTTGTCGGACATCCGGTGTCTTTTTGCCGACGGATTTGTACCGGATAACCGGTTCTGAGGTTTGGAAATTTGTAAATTCTATGCATATTTTTAGTCTTGGTTGAAATAGAGAAAAAACAAATACACAACTTTAAGGCGGAAAACTAAATTTAAAATGAGCTAATATTAGCCAGAATTGTTTGTAGCTAGTCGTTGAAAATACTTTTAGCTAGCAGCATCTTAAACTAGCCCTAATGACTAATTCTAGCCACTTCTGGCTAGGCAACCCTGCAGTTCTGAGGCTAGATGAGACAGAGATTTCGTACAATCGAATTCTGGTTGTCCCTCTCGCACAACCTTGTACCGGAATCACTTCAATGAAATTCTGTTTCCATAAACTTTCAGCCGAAAACCGTTCCACGCTTGGCTGAAGAATGCACAACAAAACAAACGATACTTCACAATAGGCAGCAAGAGTTTTTTTTTTTTTTTTCAGTCATCATCTTCGAAACGGAATGAGTGTCTCCGGTCGGCCGAAAGAATGGATGACTCAGACACTGCGGTCACTGCAGTTGTCTTTGTCAGGAGAAGGGGAAATGACTGTGGGGGAAAATAAATAAAATCCCCCGCGGAGTAAAATTAAAGAGTTGGCACTGGAACTTTGTTTCAGCCTGTTACGAGTGGATGGGGCAAGTTTTTATGCCGACGCCAATTTGGAAGCGGTTTCCTCTCTTTCCGTTTTTGCTTCCACTAAATAAGTTGGTTACTTTACCTGAAGACTTTTTTCTTCTGGTGGGGACTTCTTGAATTATATCTTAACACTAGAAAGACTGAAAATTCCCGCATACCTAGAAAGACTGAGGGCCAGTGGGGCCCTCTTCAGAGTTTTGAATTGTAAATTTAAACTTTAAAAACTTGAGCAAACACGGACTGGAACATAGCTAATCCATGCGAATTGTTAGCATCAGAGTAATAGGGCAGGTCAACAGAAGGGTTTTTCTGCTGTCACATTTAACAGTGCGGAAAAGTTATAACTGATATAAAATCGGGCTTTTCTTAATAAAAATAGATATGAGCACAATTAAATTCTAACGGTGCGCGAGCGTTATCTTTTACGGTTTGAGAAATAATTTAGACGAAGAAATTTATTCTGCCTCCTTAAAGTAGCGAAGAAAAAATCAGGATTTATTACAATTTAAAGTATAACTTTGGATTTTGGTTCTGGCGCCAGATGTACAAACTGCGCCAAGTCCGAACCGCAGACTCAAACGGGAATATGAAGCTATCTCTAACTCCGTCGAGACAAAATTCCTCTACCTACTCAATCGGGAACAACTGAAACGGGACATTACCTTTTTCAATACATCACTCTTTTGTGGACAAATATATTTGTCCCGCTGGTGTCTGCTAAAGAGGAGTTTCACTGTTAGTGGTGTAGTCCTGGAAAAAAAAGGGCAGGGTGGGAGCTTGCAGATATGACCATTGAAGTCAAAAAGTGGGAGGACACCATCCCGCCCTTGACTACACCACTGCATGTTTCTGCATCAAGAAATAGCACATGATAATGGAAACATTTTCCCAACATCCGAACATTTCGATTTTCCAAAAACGGTCGATCGGACATGTCCCTAAAAATATTTGGTGTTACTGAACACTACTATTTTTGGTGTTGAGTTGGTGTAAAGTTGAAAATGATTAATTTTTTGATGTCTTTTTAGTTCTCTTAAATGTCTGAAAAATATAGATAGTACAACGTTTTTTAGCATATAATATTCGTTTACTCATCTACGGATCAAAAATTCATTACGATGGTTCGTTTAGGGGTCGTTCATTAATGATGTCACGCTTCGAGGTGGGGGAGGGGGTTCAAGAAAGTCTGGCAGTTTGTGACAAGCGGAGGGGCGGGGGCAACAAGAAGTGTGACATACATCGTACGTTTTGATTTCTATAAAAACATTTAAAATCAGCAAGTTAAACTTAGTTTTTCTCTAATGTAATGTAGTGTGACAAGTGACAAAGGCGGGGTGACATCATTTATGAACGGTCCCTTAACCTATTTTCATAGACATGAGCCATCGCAATGACATTTCGACTTGTAACGGAGTCAACACATTTTCATGTGCTGCGAAACGTTATACTGTCTATATTTTTTTAGACAGACACATAAAAAAATTTCAAGTATATCTAAAATGAATCATTTTCAACTGAACACAAACATCGTGTTCAGCAACACCAAAAATGGTGGCAAATAGACGCAAAGTTTTTAGTGAGTTAAAATGAGGTGAAGTCATAAACCGCAGCGCAACCTCTAATCCCAGGGAAGTTGTAGTTGATAAATGTGCCGCCATGAGCGCAAAGTAGGCAGTTAATGAGTTCATTACCGAAGGAAGAAACTCTCTTCATTATTTGGGGTTGAAATTTTACGATATTTTGAAGGGGAAATCTGCAGCGGTAATGGCTACTTAGCAATCCAGGATGTTTGCTTTAAAAAACTTTCATCTGCATAAAGGAAAATGGAAACGAGTCAAAGTTGGGGGGGGGGGGGATTAGACATTAACCGACGGAATGATTAACCTTCATCAAGCTTCTATTTATTGCAACATGAATCAGGATGTAGTAATTACAAAATGGTGGTAAATACAAACTTAATTAATTAATTTTTTTCTCTTGAAATGATTAGATAAACAAGAACTCTCACGTAATGGTGCATTTACGCCAATAGCGAGCGCGACGAACGACGGCAACGATAGAAAAATTTCACCGCGCATTGGTTTTTCACAATTTAATAACCACATCCGACTTTTAATTTATGACGTTTTTTACTGCGTCATTAGAACTGACTTTCACCCAGACGACAGGGATGTGTTGATTGCGTTGTGAACAGATAAATCCTCGCTGTTTGTTAACCATAGCAACCAGGGATCTGTAGTGGAACGTGGAGCAACAACGAGATTTTGTGGGACCGCAGCAAAGAAATTTGTCCCGATTCTTATTCTTTTTCTTTATTTTTCTCGAATTACACAAAAATAAATGAATGAATGAGGGTTCTTTTTTCTACTTTGGGGTGCCTAATATTTATCGTGACACAGTGGCATCTCAAACATTGTGTTTATTGATGAATACATAATCTATTAGTAAGTTCTGTAACCTTTTATAACATAAATTACGTACTACAGTGAAAACTATAAAGTTGACCACTTTGTCAGTTGACCGCTTTTGCCATGAACAGAACTAACCTATATTATACAGTCGAACCTGTTTATCTCGAACCTGTCTTTCTCGAAAACCTCCCTATCTCGAAAATTTATATTTTCCCTGCATTTATACCCTAAATTCAATGTATTTTTTCATGTTTATCTCGAAATGTTTTCCCCCAAAACCTACATATCTCGAATTCTGGTTTAGCTGCCATTTTGGAATTCGAAGCCGAGTGACCTTTCGGCAGCAAACAAAATTGATGCGGAAATCGTAGAGAACGTAAAAGGTGATTCGGAAGTAGAAGAGGAGGTTGAGAAAAACAAAGATGTCGCAAAAGTCGCTGTAAAAAGAAGCAGAGAAATCTATTGAAACATTAACTTTCCTCGAATTTCAGGAAAATTTTGGTCAAGATGGATTTACAGTGATCGCTACCCTCAAAAGTATAATCGAGTGGAAAACAACCAGACTACAAAAACACTAAAAGACTATTATTCTGGTACTTGCTAAAAAAAGTAGTAGTACGTGTCTTGTTTTTGAGAGACTTGCAAAAGGGTATGCTGAATACTATTTCTTTATTGTCGATGCTATTTATACGAGTATAAAACTCGTTAAAAAAAGTTAGTGTAATATTACAGTAAAATGCTTAATAATATTAAGGCAGAAGATTTTTAACCTACATTATATAGTCTTTGTTTCAATTGCAAATTTTAATAGTTTTATCAAAACCTCTGTATCTCAAAACCTCTTCATCTCGAATATTTTTTCCTTCCCTTGAAATTTGAGATAGACAGGTTCAACTGTATAATACATGGAAACCTTTGTAATTTGCCCACCTGTCTATATTGACAACCTAATTATTTCTAGTTTTTTACTTTTTATATTTATCTTATTTAAATAATTTTAAATATGTGTGATACATTATAAACTTTATAGGTAAAATGTCTCTAATGGTAGTTTAGATAACTGCTGTATAAAACAGCTAATTACTATTTTAACGTGATGTTGATACGTTAAGCTGTACTTAAGCATTTTTTAGTTTAAAAAGAATGAATGCATAATATAATTATAAGAAACAACAAAATAAAAATTATGTTGATTATGGATGATAATAAGTCGACAGGGTGGCGTAGTGGTAAGACGCAGGTCTCGTATGCCCAAGATCGCAGGTTCAAACCTGGCCCAAGTCGGTGGATTTTCAAGATGCAGAAAATCGTCTGCGTCCATGTCGTATGATTATGCGGCATGTTAAAAATCCCTTGAGTATCCGTTTGGCATGGATACTCTCGGCTAAATTGAATTCCTAGTGCAGATTGCATCAACGAGAGCTCAGGTGCCCCATCTAGGGGAAACTAAGCGTCAAAAAATTGCGGCAATGGTACCACACTCATTGTGGCGCCGCTGAAAGAGTTGGTACCAATCTCTGGGGACGCACTAGGTCTGCAATGGTTGATGACCAATACTGCAGCCCCATTAGAAAGAAGAAAAATGGATGATAATAAAAATAATCATGATCCCCACCCTTTATTAGTTAACCACTAAAGTGCTGCACCGAAAGTTGTCAACGTACAAAGTTTTTACTGTATTGATACATTAATAAAATAAAAACGATAAATTATACGATTCCTAGCAAAACTATGCGGAGCCCGAAGTGGAGTCGGAGCATGGCTTGGAAGTCGGAACAGTGCAACTCAAAAATGGTGGCTGTAATCCATTAGTTAAAAAAAAAGGTAGGGTGACGCGAACATAAAAAAAAGGGGGGAGAAGGGATGCTGGTATTAAAACAAAATAGTAGGGGTACACCACTGAGTTGCTCCTGCTATTTATATCGATAAAAAAAAAAACGGAATTTTTACCGGTACAACAGTTGTACAAGCGCCTTAGGGAGGTAAAAGTCAGGCATCTGGAGCAAAGCTTCGGAAAAGCGAGATTTGGCTCGAAGCTGGATAAAAAGATAATTGTTGTTCTCCACTAATCCGATTTTTTTACTAACTCTTTACTGAACACTATATATATCGAGCCTTTTAAGCAACATATATAAGAAAAATTGATGAACTGAAATTTTTTTAATCATCTAAGGGAACATTCATAAATGATGTCACGCTTCGAGGGGAGGGGGGTTTCGTGAAATTGTGACAAGGGGAGAGGAGGGGGTAATAAGAAGTGTGACATCGTGCATTATGCAACATAGCGTGACATGTGACAAAGGGGGGAGGGGGGTCCGTTGAAGTGTGACATGTTGTGACGAGGGAGCGGAGGATGTCAAATATATGGGCAAAAAGCGTGACATCATTTATGAACGGCCCCTAAAGATATTGTTTCTCTAGCCTGTTTTTCTGTCGCTCCGGGATATCGTTCTTATTCCTTTATCAAATTCAGTGATTTACCCCTCATTTAAAAGCTTATCGTGCCGGCTCATGACGAAAAATAGACGCGCACGGTCTGAAAATGTACCTCTTCTTTTAAATTTGAGTTTTAAAATCATCTAGGAAGAGGTCCTTTGATGGATGCCAAACGGGTGTTGTGTATGTTGGCGCCATCTGTTATCAAGTAAACAAACAAGAAACTCTTCTGTTTTTGTTGTGTAGAAATTTGGGCAGTTTCAGCTGCGCGTCTCTGTGTTAAACTTATTCAATCGTTGGGCCCTACACATTCATTTATATTACGAATGTGTGAAGCCTAACCGACCAACAGTAACTCTATTTTAAGTAATGGAACTGTTTCGTTATTGTATAACTATCATTATTATTTTGACTATTTTAGGTGATTAAATTTAGCAAATAGACAGTAATTAATAGTGGGGAAAAAATTGTAACAGCTATTTGTATTGATGGTGTTCACTGACATGCTTTCTTCTATACCGACACCCGTTTACTTTTTTCTATTCTTCTTCACAATGTCTTTTCTGCTAAATTACGGCTGAATTCCGCATGGGTCGACTAGTACAACAAAATATGTATGATAAAGAAATCATTTTTACATGATATTTTAATCTTGCCAGAAAATAAATTAACTAAACTGAGCGATAAATAATGTAATCTGTGAAAAGTATTCGGAGCAAATGAAAAAAACAAGCCGAGCACGACCCATTACTCTCAGCATCTGCAATTTAACGGCCATAAAAAGCGGAATCAATCGTAAAGAAGCGCACAGTTGTTTTGGCGCTCTCTTGACGATCACGCTGGCGATAATGGGTTAAACTGATGGGTTATGAAGTGATGGTGTGTCTCCAGACGGACTCGTCACGTGGTGCGTAATAACACGTCCCGGGAAGGGGGAAACCCCTCTCGTCCGCGGTGATTTGGGATTTCCACCTTCAATAAGAGTAGGTGAATAAGGCCGTTTCTACCCCAGCAGGCGGTGGCGGTGGAAGGGGGCGTGGTCCAACCGCCTCCCAATGCCCCCAGGCGTGCCCTCAGGCGTTAGTCGAGTGGAGTTGAGTTGTATGCCCTCGGGCATTTTTCGAGCGGAGTTGAGTTGTTTTTGCCCCAGGCGTTTAGCCCCGCGGACGAGAGGGGTTTCCCCCTTCCCGGGACGTGTTATTACGTGTTATCGAGTGGAGTTGAGTTGTATGCCGTCAGGCATTTTTTACGACAAGAGATGAGTTGTTTTCCAAAAATTTATAGTTTTGGAATGGCAACACTTTAATTTAGGTTTTACCCCTATTATTCCGCGTCCTAGCGGCAAATAGTGGAACTACTATAGCACTGTTTCAATACTACTAAAACCGTTTTTTTAAAGTTTATAGTTTTGGAATGGCAACACTTTTTAGTTTCGGTTTAAGACTTAATGTAAAACCGATTATGGCGCCATCTACGAGAAGAAAATAGAACTATTATTGAACTTAGAATAATTTTCAATGTTTTAGAATTCGAGCATTAAATATTAACAAAAAATTAATTATAATGTATAATGAATTAAATTTATTGTCGCTATTTACATCCTATTAGGTATTTATTTCTTTTTTCGACTTAGAAAGATTTTCTTTTTCGATCTTTTTAATGTTTTCACTTAGCATTCACGCAGGAACTATTTCATATTAACAAAAAAATTAATTATAAAATGATAGCGCTAAAAAGTTAATGCTTAAAAAGGGATTACTTTAAATGCAAAGGGAATTATTAAAGTATTACATTTAAATGATATTAAAAAATAATAATAATGTTTTTAATACAAATTAGTGATGATAAAAGCTATATTCAACTTACCCTAGCAGGAGATTCAGTAGATTGATAATTGATTCTTGAAAAATCCATGGTTGAGCGTATAAGGAACTGAGAAACGCTTTTAAAAAAGAGCAGAGCAAAAATTCATCTTTACTAAGCAAGTGTAGAAAGCGAAGTGACTTTTCACTTTCCAGTCCTTGTAGCATTTTCTTTCAAGAAATATAGAAGCTAAAAGTTAACCAATTAGAATGCAGTATACATCACAGTTGAAGAGAATGTATACATTCAGGGTACATTTGCCGAAAGTTATAATTCCTGCAGCATTGCAAGACATGAACGAACTTGTATTGCGCTAAAAAATTGAAATCATAGTGCAGGTGTTTTTTTATGGCTTTAGGTCCTTCGTGAGATCGGACAGAAAAGAAAAGGTCCCCTCTCCACCCCTATAGGCATACTTTCTCTTTCTACATTGAATGAAGTGATTGACAAAGATCGCTTTCCTTTTCACATACAAAGTATCTCCATTGTACTTAATTTTTAACTGTAGATAATGGATACATTACTTGATGGTGGTGAATATCAGCTTAATGAAAACAAAAATACGTTTTCATTATGAGAGATGATTTTTACTCGCAAGAAAACATGTTTGATAGTGTTTTCTTCTATTAGCAACCTTTTTTTCATTGGTGCAGAAGCTACTAGTAGGATTCATTCCGTAAAACAATAGAGAATGTAAGATTTTACTAAATAAAAATGTTTGAACTTGCAAAACAAAATTATTTTCTACTTGCAAAATTTTAGAGCTTCGCATGAAAATTTAAAAAAAAAAAGTACTTATTCAAACGGTTGAAACTTGGAACTAAAATTTCAACACTGAATCATCAAAAATCCGAAACAATTTAAGCTGTGGAATAAAGATTCGAGACTTAAAAAGTAAATGTAAACTCACTAAAAGAGATTTGAAAATCTGAAAAGAGAAATAGAATAATAACTTCACTAGAAACACTGAAATAGAATCGTAAAACTTGAAAAATTTAAATCGCAAAACTTAAATCTATTGCAAAGAGCTTTATGTGAAACGTAAAAGTGCTAAGAGCAAAATGCTAAAACTGAGGAAACTTGTAAATGATTTGTTCCACGTATTTCTAACTATAAACTTTAAAAACTTAAACTCATTCAGAAAAAAGAACGGAAATGCAAAATTACAAAACAAAAGTGTTACGCTCTTGCAAAATATTAAAACTTAATGCAAAAAAAATGCAAGAAAGTACAAAACACCAAAAGTTAAGAGTAGTATAGAAAACTGTTACTTAGATTCATCTAAAACATGACTAGGAAAAAGGAAAAGTAATATATACAAATTGAAAAAACTTATATTCACCTAATTAACATATCAAAATAGCAAGTACAAGACGTTAAAACACAACGAAAATGTAAAAGTATGAAACGTAAAATTACAAAACCTAAATTCATCTGGTTAAAGTTAAGTAAAAAATGTAAAAGCACTAAGAGTGAAAACTACAAAACAGCATGAAAGCTAGAAATAAAAAATATACAACATCAGAACTTAAATTCATCCAGAAAAACTTAGAAGAAAAAATGTAAAAGTTCGGAAATTTTCAAAACAAAAGTATGATGCACTTGCAAAATGTTAAAACTTAGTGCAAAAACGTAAAAAGTACTATGTACAAGATGTTAAAATTTAGATTTATCTACTAAAACAGTGAATGAAGATGTAAAATTACTAAGAGTAATATATTAAAACAACACGAAAACGTAAAAGTACCAAGTACAAAACGTAAAAAAATTTTTATTTATCTGCTATAACTTAGACTGAAGTCGTAAAATTACTAAGTACAAAGTGTTAAAACATCATAAAAATGTAAAAATATCAAGTATAAAGCAGCAAAACATAGATTTATCTGTAGAAATCTCGATCAAAAAAATGTAAAAGTTCAAACAACAAAATCCTAAAACTCTGAAAAATTGAAAACACGCAGTACAAAAACAGCAAAACCTGTAAAATTGCTAAGTATAAGGCTGCAAAACTTAAATTTTTCCAGAAAAACTTAGAACGAAGTTGTAAAAGTACGGAACTTTTCAAAGTAAAAGTGTTATGCACTTATAAAATGTTAAAACTTAAAATGAAAATGTAATTGAATCAAATGTACTAAGTATAAAATAGTAAAGTAAAAGTACTAAGTATATAGCGTAGTCATCAAGTGAAACTTTGTACAAAAATGTCAAACTTAAGTACGAAACTTAAAAGATTTAGATCTGTCTGCAGAAATCTTGATCAAAAAACGCAAAATTCAAACAACAAAATCCTAAAACTCTGAAAAAAGTAAAAACACGCAGTACAAAAGCAGCAAAACATAGATTTGTCTACTGAAATCTTGATCAAAAATGTAAAAGTTCTAACAACAAAATCTTAAAACTCTGAAAAATTAAAAACATGCAGAGCAAAACAACAAAACATGTACAAATGCTAAGTATAAAGCTGCAATACAAATGCTAAGTATAAAACTTAAATTCATCCAGAAAAACTTAGAACGAAAAATGTAAAAGTACGAAACTTTTCAAAACAAAAGTGTGATGCACTTGAAAAACATTAAAACTTAATGCGAAAATGTAAAAAGTACTATGCACAAAATGCTAAAATTTAGACTTATCTACTAAAACATTGGATGAAGATGTAAAATTACTAAGGAAAATATATTAAAGCAGCAAGAAAATGTTAAAGTACTAAGTACAAAAACGTAAATAAATTGATTTATCTACTAAAACATAGACTGAAGTTGTAAAATTACTAAGTACAAACTGTTAAAACATCATAAAATTTGAAAATAGCAAGTATAAACCAACAAAACATAGATTTGTCCACTGAAATCTTGATCAAAAATGTAAAAGTTCTAACAACAAAATCCTAAAACTGATAAATTAAAAACACTCAGTACAAAACAACAAAACATGTAAAAATGGTAAGTATAAAGCTGCAAAACTTAAACTCAATCAGAAAAACTTAGAACGATGATGTAAAAGCGCGAAACTTTTCAAAATAAAAGTGTTATACACTTGCAAAATGTTAAAACGTACTGCAAAAATCTTAAGAATTACTACGTACAAAATGTTAAAACTCTGATTTATCTACTAAAGCAACTGGAAAATGTAAAAGTACTAAGTATATAACGTATTCATCAAGTGAAATTTTGTACGAAAATGTAATCGTTTATGTACGAAACTTAAAAAACTTAGATTTATCTAAAAAAAATCCCAACTAAAGTCGTAAAAAGTATGAAATGTTAAACATCATGAAAATGTAAACTTTCCAAAAATGCAAACATCAAAACAACTTAGATGTATCTAATAAAATTTAGAACGAGTAAAAGTGTCAAACTTAATAAAAGAACAAAGTAAAAAACAAAAAAAAAAAACTAATATTCATCTACTAAAACACAGAAAAACTTAGAACGAAAAGGTAACAGAAAATTTTCAAAATAAACGTGTTATGCACTTGCAAAATGTTAAAACTTAAATTTATCTACTAAAAATCAGAACAAAGATGTAAAAATACTAAGTATAATACATTGTAGCAACACAAAAATTTAAGAGTACTAAATACAAAACGTAAAAAAAGTTAGAGTTATCCAACTAAAACTTAGACTGAAGTCGTAAAATTAGCAAGTACGAAATGTTCAAGCATCATAAAAATGACTAAATAACAAGTATAATGTATCAAAAACATAGATTTCTCCATTGAAATCTTTTAAAAAAATGTAAAAGTTCTAAGGACAAAAATGCTAAAGAAGTGAAAAAATGAAGAATACGCAATGCCACACAACAAAGCATGTACTAACTATAAAACTTCTAATCTTGAATTCATCCAAGTGAAAAAAAAACTTAGAAAAAAAAAATATGTAAATCCAAACGAAAATTTTCAGAAATAAAACTGTTATCCACTTGCAAAGTGTTAAAACTTAATGCAAAAATATAAAAAGTACTGTGTATGAATGTTAAAACTTAGATTTATCAACGAAAACACGGAATGAAGATGTAAAAATATTAAATATAATATATTAAAGCAACACTAAAATGTAAAAGCACTATGTATAAAGCATCAAAACTTAGATTCATCTAGTGAAACTTGGTACAAAAATGTAAAAGTACTAAGCATAGAACCTCAAATATACATTTATTTAGTAAAAAACAGAACGAAACTGTTAAAGTACTAAAGCCAACGCATCAAACAAGGATTAATCTATTAAAACAGTATAAAAGCACTACATACAAACTGCAAAAACTCTTAGAACTAAAATTTAAAAATGTAACAAATCATAAAATTTTAAAACTTAACTTCATCCAGAAAAACTTAGAACGGAAATATAAAATTACTGAAGTTTACAAAACAAAAGTGATAGGTATTTGCAAATTGTTAAAAGCAAAAACGTAAAAAGTACGAAACATCAAAACTTGGAGTAGTATAATAACAAAACTGCAACTTCGATTCATCAAATAGGACTTAACTCTAAAATTGTGAAAGAAATGTGAAAACTGATATTCACCTTTTAAAATGTAAAAATATTAAGTACACGATATTAAAACAGAACAAAAATGTAAAGGTACGAAATGTAAAACTCCAAAAAGTTAAATTCATCTACTAAAAAAATGGTTTGAAAAGTAAAAGTACTTTTCTCCACCAGACCCCCTACCTGTTAGCCGAGGCCTTAGGATTGCTTACGCACGGGGAGAGGTAGTGGGGTCTACGGATCTTACATGCACATATCCCCAAGTATACATGGTGGTCTTCAGTGGGTATCGAACGCGCGACCTTCCAGGTGGAAGTCCGACGTGCTAACCACTAGGCTACCCACGGCCCTAAAGTAAAAGTACTACGTACATCAACTAAAAACAGCATAAAAATTTAAAAATAGCAAGTACAACACGTTAAAACAGCACGAAAATCTAAAAGTACTAAGTACAATGCATCAAAACTTACGTTGATCCAGAAAAGCTTGAAACGAAAGATGTAAAAGTACGGACATTTTCAAAATAAAGGTGATATGCATTTGCAAAATGTTAAAACTTAATGTAAAAACGTAAAAAGTAACATATACAAAATGTTAACACTTAGATTTATCTACTAAAACCTAGAATGAAGATATAAAAATTCTAAGTATAATATACTAAAGAAACACAAAATTATAAAAGTGCAAAATACTAGAACTATCTATTAAAACTTCAAAACATAGATTCAGCATCAAAATATATAATCTGTTTACAGAAACCTTAATCAGAAATGTAAGAGTTCGAAGAACAAAGTGCTAAAACTTAAAAAAGTAAAGAAACGCAGTACAAAAAATAAAGAATGAAAGAGTACCAACTATAAAGCTTTAAAACCTAATTTCATCCAGAAAAATTTAGAACAAAAATGTAAAGCTACGGAAATTTTCAAAATAAAAGTTTTATGCACTTGCAAAACTTAAATTCATCTACTAAAAATTCGGTTAAAAAAGTAAAAGTACTACTAAGAACAAAAAAACTAAAAACAGCATGAAAATCTAAAAGTACTAAGTACAAAACATCAAAACTTAAATTGATCCAGAAAAACTTAGAATAAAAACGTAATTGTACAGTTATTATAAAAATAAGAGTATTATGCATTAGCAAAGCGCTGAAACGTAAGGCAAAAATGCGTAGAATAAAGATGTAAAAATAAAAAGTATAATATATTAAAGCCACACAAAAATGTAAAAGTACTAAATACAAAACGTAAAAAATGAAGATTTATCTACTAAAACTTAGACTGATCCCACAAAACTACTGAGTACGAAATGTTAAAAAACCATGAAAATTTATAAATAACATGTATAAAGTTTCAAAACATAAATTTATCTACTGAAATCTTGATCAAAAATGATAATGTTCTGAGCTGGTGTGGTGATCAGCATTGCTTCAGCTTGTAGTTTTATACAAAGGCTTTTAGCGGCGACCTCAGAGGACGAAAAGGAAATACCCCTCCTCTTTCCTTTTGCTCGAATAAAGCCAACTACAGTTGGAAAATAAAGCCATATACAGTACGAAATCCCGACCACGGGGTTTCGACATATGGACGCTTCTGCGCATGGCAGAAAACGACGAATCCATTCGAGTTTAGGGAAGCTGGTATTGCGGGTGCGTTTATTGAGTTTTCGAATAAGAATGCTTGCTTCTCTGTTTATTGAAAGCAACTCAATTTATAAACTGGCATATAGCATCGGTTCGAGTGTGTTGAAGGAACTAGAACGATAACAGAAACGGCACACTTATAATGCCAGCAGTTCTGACCTCGAACATGAATGGATTCTTCTTGGCACTCTGCCAGGCGGATCGCTTTGGTTGATGTAATAGCTGCCTGCAAGCACAGGCAGTCCATCAGTCACAGCGGCTCCAGTTAGCAATGCAGCGCATGTAAAGTTACATGAATTTTCTGAAGTTTCAGTTGCATTACTTCCTTAGTTAGGTTTTAATACTAGATTTAGCAGAGCAGTCATTTTGAGTGTTTCGAAGCTTCCTTTGTGACTTATGATTGTGCCACTTTTCCAAACGCACGATAAGTAGGTCAAGCGAATAGCAACAAAGTTTTATCTATAGCGAGTAGCAACTTGGTGCAAAATGAATGTTTAGAAAGGGTTGAAAAACGGAGCGGTGCTTCTTGTGTTAAAAAAGTTGGCTGTTGGTTTTTCGTATATCTACGTCGTTTTGAATGAGGAGTCAAGAAAAGGTGATGCGAAACAGAAGTAAAAATACCCTTCAGTCAGACTCTTACACACGGAACTAAGGTGGGAGGGAACTGTATAGGAAGGCATCGGATATCCAGTATCCGATTTACAGGGATCTGGAGCAGCCCCTTTTTTCAGTTGCTCCGCGCCGACTTCTGAGTACTTGTTCCGGCTCCGCACCCTGGTCCGAATACATTTAATATATTATATTGTTTATCTCTTTTTATTTTAATTTATTTTCTTATATGATAAAAAATCATATTAAAAAAAATCGGAGTAGTGGAACACGAAACATTTTCTTGCTGCGGTTCCACTCAGGTTTCGATCCAAAGCCTCGTTGCTCCGACGATGCATTTATTCAATGAAACACGAGTCGGGGGAGAACGCTCCACATCAAATACATACGTCAAATCGAACTTCGTGAGTTCTATGGCTTAGTAACGAATTCTGTAAAACGATTTTCCGGCAACACGGAGACAAAAGCAGGGTTCATACTCCACCTGGAAATCATGGAAATGATATCCTTGGCAAAAGTCGTGGAAAAAGTCAGGGAAAAACGTAAATGTTTGACAAAACCTGGAAAAGTCGGGGATTTTTTCCCACCCCTTGGAGGGAACCTACGCTCGTTGCGATGTCAGATCCTCAATGAACTCATCTTCCTTTTCCTATATAGGTTATTCTTTTTCTTATGGTGTTTATTATATTGTCATGGTATAAAAGTGCCTACATCAGCATTTCTTTAAGTATTTGTTTTCATGCGATATTATAGAGTTAAAAAGCTGATTTGTCCCCACTAGGATCATCCTAATTTTCATTTTATTTATTCTTTATAGTTTATGTTTTATAGTTTTAAATCAGCTTTCTAAAATTTAAATTAAGAAATATATATAAAAGATGGAGACAAATATAAAAGCTAATATCTTTTGACAGTATTGTGTCATAAAATTTTGCTTTCGAAATTCTATAGACTAGAAATTCTATAGTATAAGTTTGTTATCTTAATGAGCATCTGTGGAATTTTTTAATGCGAGGTTGATATAATTGTATGGTATGAAATGTTATGACAGGCGTATTTAATGTACGAGTAGTGCATTGGCTAATAACTATCTTTACTTGGAACGTTAACCCGGAATTCTGCTTTGATCTACCTGGAAAAGTCATGGACATGTTTTTGGCTATTTGAGAAATAACCCTGAAAAATGGCTTCGTGACCATCGCAAAAGACTAACAAATATATTTTTGAGAGTAAAGATTACTTGTATGTTTCTTTTTTTGGACCGCTGGTAGTTACCAAGTGCTTAAATAAACAATAAATTTGTTCTTTGTCGTATCCCTTCATTCAACGCCACCCTCCGATATAATGTACTATCTCCAGCCCCAGCCCGTCATAAATAGTCCTCCTAACACTTTCTCTCGTTCGGCTTCAACAATGACGCGACATCTGTTGACGGTCACGCTACGCAACGCCGAGTTTGCCAGCTGCTATTCAACAAGCTATGTCCACATCCTGCGATTCGGAACCCAGTACGGTACTTTTTGGACTCACCCGGAGTAGTGGGGGTGGAGGAAGGAAACACTAAAAAAGAAATAAATATAGCACCCAGGCTGAGATGGGAAGTGACACGTGTAGAGGCCAAAGGGGGCACCGGTAGATAAAGCAAACGTGCTAAAAAGGAACTAGTGAGAGGGTAACGGAAGTTTTCTCACGCCCTCAGCAAACACCGCTATCCGGAATCTTGAATCGGGGGTCTAGACTAGACGTTCAGACCTCACTCTGAGTAATAAGAAACAGGCATAGTATAGTAATATCACAGACCACAGAGAAAGAATGTCCATCATGGTTCATTCCAGAGTTTCCCAACCGGTGGTATCGAAAGGAGGCTACGCGAAAATAATATTTCAATGGCGGAATTTGTAATTGCTAACGCGTCAGAAATATGAAGTAATGAATTTGGATACGGACGGAGTTAAACATTATTTTTTAAAATTAATTGGTTTCCTGAGAATCCGTATAAAAGTTGTGGACTGGCATTGGAAGCATACGTACAAAATTTGAAATGTACCTCTTTCTACAGTTGCTGATTTCCAAAATTTGAATCTCAAAGTGGTATCGAATGTGTAAAAATGACAACATTCAAAAAAAAAAAAAAAAAAAAATCCTCCTTACCCTCTATTGAGTTGACCACGAGAGTGCTGCACCGCCAGTGGTCAACTGACGCAAGTTTTACTGTCATTCAATTATTATCACATTGACTAAAATCCTTCCACTGTTTTTAAAATGGACACGAAGATGTGTAAACATTTACTTATATGTAGCACTTGAAACGCGACAAAAAAGGTGTGACGGGCATTGAGAGAAAAAAAAAGGAATTAATCGGTTGCATTTTTTCCCAATGAACGACATTCCCGGCGAAGCGAAGCACTACAGTAAAACCCCGTTAAAAACACCGCGGGTGTCGGGGGAAATGTTTGGCACCGCGTTATAACATAACCGCGATAAACGGAAACTGTACCGCGGAACCCTATTCACGAAATATACTCGCTCCACGAAATATACTCGACTTTTAACTTTATCAATGACTCTTAACTTTTCTTGTATTGTATAATTGTTTCTTTTCGTGTTTGCTGCCATTTTATTTGCTGTCATTGCTGAGCACACTGATGGCAACTGAGCGGTTAGTCTATCGAGTGATAGGTTGTTCAGATTCAATTTTTCTGCTTTTTGAGACTCCTAAGCTAAAATCATATCAACCGCAACAAAAATAACTGTGTTCTGAGAAATTGTGGGCTTAAAAATCTTGTTAAGTTATCAACATGAGGTTTTGAAGGGGGAGAGATTCTAAGAAAAAAGTGGATTTGTGTGGAAGGAAAGGAACGCACTTTTCAAAGAAACAATGTTTTAAGCCTTTATACACTCTCAAGGGCAGGAGAATATGTTAACTTTTCAAAAATTTCAAAGAATCTGAAACAGAAAGGGTGGTTTGTAATGATAGAGGGTGGTTTAAACGTCGGGGGAGATGATAGTAACCATGTTATATCTGATTCCGTGGTATACTGAGGAGCGGTATTACGGGGTTTTACTATATTTCCATTCCAAGGCAAAAGACGGTATTGGAATAACCGTCCGGGCCAGTGCTTCTCGCGATGAATCATTCTTGAAAGATAATCACTCGGCTGGTTAATTATTCACCGCTGCCAGCCCGTGAACTATTGAAAGACCGGAAACCACTGATTGGAATCTCCAAGACAAAGCACTCGGCTAACCGCCCACGAGGAATCACTTGCCAAGAATATCAATGGACTCCTCTCTGGGAACATCCCACCTGAGGATTCGAGAATCGTTTCCTTTATGTTACGTCAAGAAAAAAAAAAAAAAAACTGGCCACAAAGGGAAAGTCCTATACATTAGGTTCTGTCTGTGGCATATTTTTTATTTCATGTCTAGTGTACTAAATACTAAAGTGACTCGATACATGTTGGTGTGAGCAGTGCATGCCTATTTTTGTTGTTGTTTCTAATGCCACTTGGGTATCCAAGCTCCCGTTCGGAGAGCGATCGGGAACGAAGGCAGTAAGGGAGCGCCTTCCGTTTCTGGATAAGCATCACAATGGTGGAAGTACGACTTGGCTCAAGGAGAGCATATGTATTTGGGTGATACTAGAAGACGCCACCGCAAACACGCCATCCTCCCTCACCCTCGGGACTTCAGGGTCCACGGATTTTACATGCACGTATCCAGGTTCAATGCAGCGGGTCGGGTAGTGAACACCTAACCTTCCAGTTGGAATTCTAACCACGAGGCTACCACGAACCCATGCGTATTTTTAAAAAGCGGAAGAATGTTGGTCAACGAGATTAATGTCTTTAACTCTTACGCAAAAAAGTACCATCACAGTCATGACAGGAATTGGATATGGTACTCATTGCGTCTTTTTACATAATAATTAGAATTTTATTGCTTTGATCAGGGGTTTCCAACCTGTCGGTCGCGACCTCAGAGGCACTTTTCAGGGGTTAAATAGTTTCAAATATTCAATTTAAAAAATTTCCGCCATTCATTCCAACCTGAACTTTTGAGTTCATTAAAAACTTGAAAATGTTGTTTCTAAATAAAATATTACTGCGCAGACGATAATTAAATTTGTAGTCAGCAGCAGTGCATTGCTTCCCATCGATGCGTTCCATGACGCGCTATTCACCGCGAGTTATTTTACCAAAACGCGAACCTCGCACACTCGACCAACTCTGACCAAGAAGTTTTCATTTTGTTCCTGAGGGAAAGGGGGAAAAAGAAAGAAAGATTAAGGGTTCTGGCAAATGAGTGAACTTGTTTTCCTGGGGAAGTTGGGTGTGAAAAAGATAAAAATTATCTTTCCGCATTTTATTTGGATTTTCTTCTTTTTAAATAGCGACACCTAACGAAGTGGGGCATTGACCGGTGTTTTATTTATCAGTTTCATTTATTTTCGTGTTGTGCTCCATTGTCCTTGAAAATTTTTCTTTTCTTTTATACGAAGCAAAACGCTCTTCGTACCACAGTTCTATGTTGTTTCTAAGGATGCCTCCTGACCTAGTTATATATTTTGCATTCTAGTAAGGTTTTTTTTAGCTATTCTTTCGCAGAGAAAGTTATTGTCCATTTCCTACACTGTTAAAATTTGCCACTATTTTGGTGTTCAGTTGAAAACAGGGTTCGTGATTTTTTTTTTTTTAATAAAAAAAGTGGGATTTTTTGATTAAATCATGATTTTTTTTATTTAAATCGGATTTTTTTGATTTTTTTAAAAAAGACCTGAAATATTTTGGATATTTATTATGTTACATTCATAGAAACAATATGGCATGTTAATCAATATGCAAAAACACACTTTAGGCTATTTTCACACCAAGAAATATTTAAAAATAATAATGATAAACAAATTTTAATACAGATGCATGACTTAAATGAAGCTTAACCCTACCAGGAATAATAGCACACTCATAAGT
Source organism: Octonoba sinensis (assembly GCA_038502835.1). Classification (NCBI taxonomy): domain Eukaryota; kingdom Metazoa; phylum Arthropoda; class Arachnida; order Araneae; family Uloboridae; genus Octonoba; species Octonoba sinensis. Next base: position 181,553,114 of record CM076599.1, read on the forward strand.
TGAGAGAAAATCAACACATTTAATCTGAATTATTTTGCTGTTGAAAACTGGAAAAAAGTAACAATTTGTGTACTTCATTTTTACATTGCGAGTACTTTAATCATCTTTCGATTTTATGAATGAAAAAGCCCAAAATATTTTTACCCATTTAGTAAAATTATATGCTCACACCATTACTAAAAACCAAAACCTTTTGTTTTAATCAAATATCTTCATTGAAAACTTCTATGATAAAAAAAAATATTTAGAAGGAAAAAATCTTTAAGCTATTAGGGAACATGAGTGAAACTTTAAGGTTACACATTCTAAATTCTAACAATTGTTGTTTTAAACAATATCATTCTGAATTATTTATTGTGTGGCATTCATAAAATGGATCTAAAATAGTATTTTTAAGATTAAAAAACACAGAATGGTTCATGATTATTATGAATTCTAATTTGAATGAGTGAATGAATGATGCTTTGCTGTTAAGATGCTTGAAGATTATTGTAAAATTTAAAAATAGTAATCAGTTCTAAACTTATGAAATATGTTATGTACACAGACAGATGCACCTAAGATGTTTTATTTAAAACAGTGGTTGTCATTGGAACATTTTCCATTTTTACAACACTTTCTGACATTGCAAAATCAATGATTTTTTTTTGGAAAAAAAAAAAATCACGTGATTTAAATCGCGATTTAAATCATGATTTAAATCAAGCTGATTTAAATCAACGAACCCTGGTTGAAAATGATTCATTTTTGATGAACTTCAAATTTTATGTGTCTGTCTAAACAAAATGTAGATAGTAAGTATAAATGTTTCTTAGCACATGAAATGCGTAATTCCGTTACGTATCGAAATGTCATCGCGTTGGCTCACTTCTATGAAAATAAGATAAATGAATGTTTGATGCGTAAATGAGTGAACGAACATCCTATGCTAAAAAGACATTCTGTATTTTTTTAGACAGAGACCTAAAAAAAGTCCAAATACATCAAAAATGAATCATTTTCAACTTACACCAACTGAACACAAAAAATGGTGTTCAGTAACACCAAAAATTTTTATAGTGTACCTGAAACATACAATCGATAATTGTATTAAAAATCAATGATAATGTTCGTTATAAGCGGGCATTTAGCTACTCTGCCTGACTACCGAGTTTGCTACGAATTCAAATATTATTGCACAAAAAATGAATTTAAAAAAAAAGAATTTAGTTGTAAGTAATTTTTTGCAACATAAGGAACTGATTAATAAAACTCTCTCGGCTTCGTTCCGGATGACTGATATCCGATGCCGGATCCTATGTATACCGGATATCCGATGCCCTCCCCGATTCCAACGGGGCGTAACTCATCTATCAAAACCGTGGGCGAAACATCGGAATAGGCGAACTGTTGAGGCAGAGGCGTAGCTAGGGTTTTCAGCGCCCTTGGACAACTGAAGATTTTGCGCCTCCCGCGTGCCCCTGGGGGCGCCTCTAAAGGAAATTTAAAAAAGCGTTTGTGCTTCCTAAATGATCAAAAGCTCTATAAAGCGGCCCTTTTAACTTTCATTTTTATTAGCGGCCATTCACTTCTAAGGGAAAAATGGGACACTCTGGCTTCGCAAAGTTATTTGTCTGATTTCTCACTCACTCCTGTGCTACATTGGTCATTCCCGATATGATTTGTGGAGCTCCCCCTTTTTTTGTCGAACATATTTACACCTCTTCTCCTCTATACTCTTCAGATCAAATAATTTTCTTTTCGTATTTATAAATAAATTTAATTAGCAGTAATTTGGCGCCCCTTGACGCTGCGCCCGGGAATAGCTGTCCCTCCTTGCCCCCCCCCCCTTAGCTACGCCTCTGTGTTGAGGGGCGGGAACTCAAGCCCTCATGGTCAAAATTGCGTCTCTAATTACATCAACAGCTGTTTGTAGTAGATTTCCTTTATCTAGTACGTACCTGGATACTCCCGCCTCTTTTTAATGAGCCTTCAATATCCCGATGTCCTTATGTGTACGGGTTCATAGGACAATGAACAGTCTCCGTAACCGCTTACAGTGTCAAAAGCGGCTTTGTCCCTCGGGGTTCACCAAGGATTCCCTTTTGTTATCTTTCAATTCTTAACAATCAGATAAAGGGGGGAAAAAATAGATTTCGATGAGAGTATAGCTTCTCTGTTGTCTCTCGAATACTTAGTTTTGATCAAGAATGTCAGGCCGACATGTATGGAAGTGCCATTATTTGTTCATATCAGCACGATTTTCACTAGGAGGGGGCAATTTTTTTCTAATGTTACTTATTTCCAGGAACATGTCTTTGAAGGTGGGAAAATTATTCAGTTTTAGCTCGTTATTCATATGATCTTGATTCTGGGGGGAGGGGCCGTTGCCGCTATTGATTCTTCCTTGTGTTTGATTCTTGTTTAGCTTTCGATTTCTTACTTATTAAATAATACGCTTCCAACTTATTTTGTAAGTTTGGCAATAAATGCTTACAGTAACTCTGCCAGGATTTCTCTTTGAAAGAGGACCGCGGCCAGGGCTAGGAATGTATCGGATATTGATTTTGCCGGATTATCGGATAAACAAAGTGTGAAAAACAAACGAAATACAAAGAATTAAAAATTTGGATTTATCGTTCCAAAAATGTAGTTCCTTCTTTAAATATGTTGTGTATCGGATCCACCTGGTAAAAAATGATGAAATAGAAGCTGTGGATGAAAATTCCAAAAAACAGTTCATTCCTCACCTCATTACGTGCATAAGGTTTCAGTACGATGAGAAGCATCCATTCAGAAGGCAACCCAGAAACGTCTTCATTTCCTGCAAACTCATGGACACACCTAATTGTTTGTTGGCAATGTTTTTTTACTCTCAATTGCATTGTTAAGTTTCGAAGCTTCCCTGCTGTTAGTTAGATGTAAATTAAATCGTGTTTTGAATAATACTTATGGGTTTTTTATGCACCGTTTTTCAAGCATAGAAAGGTCTACTTTTTAACCTTATTGCTTGTGTAATGTAAATAATCGAAGTCCTTATGAGTTATTTCGTAGCAAATGCAGTAAGGCTTGAAAGAAATAAAATATTCACTTCCTGATTTGTTACCTCAATTATGAACGTTTGAAGAAGTAAATCTTGTTTTGACACGATTTAAAGAATTTCGCAGCGTGATGGACGCCCCCGTTCTATGCTTTCACACTTAGCGACTAAAACGCAGAAAATTTTCTTTTTGACGTAACATGGCCATTGCAGGGTTCCCACCAAGTCACTTTTTTCACCTAAAATCACTTTTTTTTTTCATTGGTCACTTAAAGTCACTTTTTGTAGCAAATTGTCACTTAAAATCACCTTTTTCTTTGGGGGGTATCTCATAAAGTGATAAATAATCATCAAACGTTTCCTATGAACACCAGGAAAAATGCAACTAAAATTGTTTCCACAAAGCTTCTTGCCGAAGCAAATGAAGGGTTAAAAAAAGGCATTAGAAATCAAGATTTTACAGAAATACAGCTTGCTCGGGCAATGATAGAAGGTGTTAAATCTGTAAAAGCTGATGAAGATGAGCACAGAGCAAAGGCACATGAAATTGAAAAAAAATTACAGAAGAGAAAATCTTCCGTAATCACAACATTTTTTCAAAAGAGAGCTTAGACTGATTAAATTGGAACTTTTACAGAATGCTGCCATTTATATACTAGGGGCGACAGTGCTCTAAATTTTTGAAGCATTCTTTTCTGAGATTTTTATATTAACATTTAAAAATTTTGAGCATTCCTACTGTATTGATTTTAATTTTTTTTTTTTTTTTTGCTTTTTAAGGTCTTCTATTATATCATTTTCAGTTTCACCTTTGAACGATTTGCAAGTTAAAAACTTTTTGCTACAGGATAAGTAAGCACTTAAAGTATACTTTTCAAGTATTTTACTTTTGGTATCTGAACTTTCTAAATTAGCTTTGGACAAAGAATTATAATCAAAATTATTTCTTGCATAGTATGCGTTTAATTTAGCGATTTCCTTGCTTGATTTAACTGGGCATTGACCCTTTTCCTGTTTTTCATGCTTATAATTGATTTTATTTGCTCCTTTAGTTGTCAATCAAATAAGGATTTTTATTTTATACTTACTCTAAAATATATAATTTGACATGAATATAAATATTATTCAACTGAACTTTATTTCTCTAGTAATCCCAATGAAAAGCAAATTTTGAAATATTAAACTGTTTTTTTCTCTTTTGAGCCTTGCACAAACATGCATTTGAAGTATTTATTTCTGGTGTTTTGATTTTGGAATCAAAGAATGATTTTTAATAAAGGATGATAATATTCCTTGTACATACATACTTTTAATTTATGTAACTTTCAAATGTTTAGCACATGCTCCTCTGATATTCTAAATTTTTTTTATTGCCTATTTTATTTATTTATTTATTTTTTTTTGTGATCAAGCATTTTAAATATTTTTTCTTGGTGTTAACATGTGTTATGTTTCATACATTAAAAAATAAAGTTGATTCTGTAAACTTTTAGCATAATCGGTCACCCCTGGCATATATATGTATGGCTGCTTTCTTTCTGTGTCTGATGAAAAGCCATTGTTTTTTAAAAAATGATTTCTTATTTGAGATAATAGTGATGTTTTTTACAGAAGATTAATTGAGGATTGAACTTTCTGCTATATAAATAAGTTAATAAAGTGTGAAAAAAGGCATAATGCATCTTAAAAATATCATTAACAATAAAGAAAAGTGAAACAAGTAATTAAATAAGGATTGAAAAATGAGAAATTTGAAAGTAGGGTTTTGAGATGGGGGAAAATGTGTCCCCCCCCCGCAATAACGTTTGAGAAAATTGGCCGATTCGAAAGGTCTCAGCGAGGACATCTCATTTCCATATTTTACTTTTTCATTTGAACAATTTTTTGTTTAATTTTGAACATTTAAAAAAAAATCTTAATATTAGCTCCTATGGGCAAAAATAAAGCACATTCAAGCATAAGATCCAAGTTCGTATGGACAAGCTTATTGGAAAAAGCTCTTGGTGTGAAATATTTTTTTGATTTGAACAATTTTTGTTCATTTTTGAACTGTTCAAAAAAAAAAAAAAAACAAACAAAAAAAAAAAAAAAAAAAAAAAAAAAACAGCGCCTACAGGGAAATTTCAATCCTATATAAATCCTGATCCAGTTGACGGATTTGCTTGGAACAAACTTCATCGGAAAGATGTTAGGCCGATGAACATGTACAGATACAAAGTTCAACCTAAACTAAATGAACCTATTTTTTTATGTAATTTTTTTTAACAGGATTTTTAAGGATAGTTTTGAAGGAAATGAATGAATAAGTGAAAGAATGAATCAATGAATAACTGACTGAGTGAATGAATGAGTAAATAAATGAATGAATAAATGAGTGAAAAAATAAATAAGTGTAATAAATTCATGAACAAGTAAATTAATTAATGAGTGAATGAATATTAACCGAGCATTTAGAGAGAGAAATAGCAAGAGTATAAATCTGAAGTTGGAATGTACGAGAAAGTAAGCTTGTATAGTTCTAGACGGAACTTTTGCATGAGAAGAAAACAAATGTTATGTTATATTTTTCTATGCTTAAAAACCTATATACCTTTTTTCTATGTGTGTTTCAGTGGTAATGCAAGGCTTATTCTTATTTGGTCACTTTTTTTCTAATTGTTCACTTTTTTTGAATCATATTCTTGGTGGGAACCCTGCCATTGGATTTTACATCATTTAATTAACACCCCCTCCCCACGTATACCTGATCATTGGAACTTTTTGCTCCATCATTCATAGTCATTTTAATCGGAGGAATTTTCGACTGCACAGTTGGTTTCGTTTTCTTATCTCTTTTATGTCATTCCCAGACTTTTACCATTTTTTTCGTAATTAGAAAAAAGGGACGGGGTGCTAGTTTTTAAGATTTGATGCTTGTAATCTATTTTGTACGCTTTTTTCCGATCCGTTTTAGATAGAGTGATTTTTGTGAAATGCTACTGACTACTCGATTATTTATAGATTTCAATGTTCGTGACTGGGTTAGTTAAAAGTTTAAATGCCTGGATTATTTAGAGGTAAGTACAGGTTTTTATTCACCCCCCCCCCCTGCTTTTTCATGAGTGGTGATTCCTTTTTTGGTTAGAAAATAACATTCACCATTTATCAATAACTTAACATCCAACCACTTTTTTTCTGACTCCTTGCAATTTTTAAAGAAGAATCTGAATTCTTATTTCAACAGGTTTTCAGGTGTGACTTGTGATAGGGGGCAATACATAATGATGTCACGCTTTTTTACCAAGTATTTGAATCCCTCCCCCTTTGTCACAAAATACCCCTCTCCTTTTTGTCACAAAATGTCCCACCTCAACAAACCCCTCCCCTCTTCGTCACAAATGTGCCACGCTATGTTGTATAAGTATGATATCGCACTTCTTGTTCCCTCTCCCATCTTCATGTCATCCCATCATCACAATTTGTCACAAATTCATGAATCCCCTTCCCCCTCGAAGCTTGACATCATTTATGAATCATCCCTTAAGCAGAGAAAGAATGTAAATTTTTAAAGAAACAAATGTCGGCGAGAAGGAGCTTTGAATTTACTATTAACTATGACGATTTAGTCGACATATTCTTAAATAATATTGAATTTTTGTATTAGATAATAAAACTCTTTGATATTAAAGTAATTGAATCTCCGCCTCTATTCCACACAGTTCGTTCAGACAATGTGCCCTAACCCAGAAACAGTTCGGCAACTCTTGCAAAACCTCTTCTCTTCGAATAAAATTTGACATTTCTGAGGAAGGGGAAAAAAAGCCTTTGTTTCAATTGTCCCAGCTTGTAAAAAATAACAAGCGTGGCTTTCGTGCGGCCTGCGAAAACAATTGCTTTTCTTGTTTTTTACGTTTGTATTTTCTGTGCATTAAAAATACCTTTCCACGTTTTAATATACCTATTAGGGTTAAGTATTATTGAATACTTCTAACTTCATAGTGAGGAAATAATGAGTTCCCATTCTGTTTTTTTTTTTTTTTTTTTGTCATTCGTTTTATTTATTTTTTGCTTCACTACTTCGAAATGAGTTTATATATCGCATGTTTTCTCAAATAAACTGTTTTAGTTGCGAAAATATTTCAATAAGTGGAAAGAAATGAGCATAAAAGAAGTTAAATTTTTTCGTATTTTAGTCAGACGGCGATGGAAACGTAATACAATAAAATATTTTGGTGTTCAGTTGATGTAAAGTCAAAAGTTCTTGAACTTACGCAACCGGAAGATGTAAACAGATTTATATTTTTCCCAACACGTTTTTAGTCTCCCCAATTCGCAATTTTCCGCGGTATTACGACTTTAAAACTTTTTCGAATCTTTTCGGCCTACCTTTTTATACTTATGCACTTTCGATACTTTGAAAATCGACGCGCATAGTTATGGTTTCCAATGAGTGCCGAAGTCGATGTCATTTCAAAATTTTCCGGGGGTGCGGCAAAAGTGCCTATTGTGGCCAAAAAACAACAAAATAGTACATGAACACACGCATGTGTAAATACAAGGTACAGTGAAACCTGTGTAAGTTGACTTGCGGTGCGGCACTTGAGTGGTCGACGTATAGAGGCTCATTCCGCTCCTGACAAAAATGACCAACTTAGAGGCTTAGCCCTCTCATGCATGCATTTATTTATTTGTGTTATAAACAAAAATTTCATATTCCGCAAACTAATTTTGCATCTCAGGATTGTTGTGTAATGACTTATTTTTAGACATTTTGTCCTGTACAGTCAAAAGCGCGTGTTCTTGTATGAAGACGCTTTATGCTTTATTGCCATATTTATTCAATATAATAATAAACATGCCATAATTGAATATTCAAAATTCGTTTATAAGGAATAAGAAGCTGTAAAATAATAACAAAATTCCCAGTAATGTAAAACATGCTTCAAAATAACAAAACAGAATTTGGTTCGAAACTAAGATTTTCTCTTCTTTCTCGAGTCCTCCATGGACTTCTAAAAATATCTTAATCTTTTAACAACCTTGAATACCCTATGAAACATTGTGTGGTTTCCAAGAACTGTTTGCAGTGTCTAGATGAGGACGACGTGCAAATTGCAGCACAAAAGCGAATCTGCACAAAAAATGTGAAGCAAAAATGTATGTCACTGTCACCTCATATGAGGCTTTCATGCATGAGAGGGTTAGACGGGTGGTCAACTCTACAGGTTTTACTTTATTTCTAAAAGTCGGGGGAGGTAGGGAAGGGGCAATCGACCTCCGGCCGCCCCAATGACGGGCTGGTCAATGTTCTTGTTCGACTTAATCCATCGAGTACAGGAAAGCAATGAAATCTACATCGATCACATATATGAAAGTATAAATAGACTCTCCATTTCCACACACGCTGCTCGCTAGTTTTCTTATCTCCTTTCAACGTTATCTATGCATCTGAGAACAATAAGAAAATAGAACAACTCGTTCATGATATTCCAGTTCATATTCATAATAAGTAGGGATGTAACGAATAGTGATTTGGCCGAATTAGCCGAATACCGAATATTCGGCCATTTCTTCCCGGCGGAAGCCGATTATTCGGTCCTTTCTTCAAGGCCGAATAGGCCGAAGCCGAATATTCGGCTAGGCCGAATACCGAATATTCGGCGGCCGAATATTAAAATTTCTAGAAAATCATTGTAATCGAAAGTATTTGGCAAATTTAAAATTATTCAAAGTCAAACACCAATTACACACAATCTATGATGCATGATTTAATTCTGTTTCTTAAGAATTTAGAACTATTTAAAATTAATCTATTTTCACTATTGTTTTGAATGTAATAAAACTAAGAATTTCACCCACAAGCAAAATAGAAATGACAGGTTTTACGGTAGTAAGCATTAGCATTATTTTACTAATTATTTAATTGCAATGAAAGAAATACTAGTGCTTAGTGAACTTTTACTTTGCTCAATACTGTTTTATGAAGATATTTTAAAAGTTATAAAAGTTAATAGTTTTATTTTATGGGGGTTTTTTACATACCTATTTTTAAAAGATCTATTAAAACTTAATGCACTTAATTGGAATATGTTTTTATTTTCAAAAACCCCAATAACTTATGCTATCTAAATATTCCTGATATATTCTGGGCTTTTCACATTTCTCTCTAACCCAATATTCACTATAAATCAGTCTACCCAAACAAAGTCTGGCTTCCCCTTTGTTAATAGTAACAAAATGAATTTATCATATTATCTATTATAATTAACTATTGGCAGCTTTTGGGAGAAAATGCTAAATATAAAATACAATATTACAATTTTAAAATGTTTTTTTGCTCAGTCAAGCGTAAAGCAAGATTTAAAAAAAAGTAGTTTAATCTAAATTATTTTATTTCTTAAAACTATAGTGGACTAATGTATTCATTTGCAATAATTATAATACAATTTTAAATGTTTAAAATCTACAAATTTCTTTATTTTTTTACTTTTTTACTGCAGCAGAACTATTCGGCCGAATAGTCCATCAATATTCGGCCAGGCCGAATTTGACCTTACCCAATATTCGGCCAGGCCGAATATTCGGCTGGGTGATGAAATGACTATTCGGCCAGGCCGAATACTCGGCCAAAGGGCCGAACAGGCCGAATACCGAATAGTGGCCGAATATTCGTTACATCCCTAATAATAAGCCGATGTCCCGATTCCCAAAAAATAAGCCTTCCTTCGATTTTTTTGTCCTTCTATTTTTGCACAAAGTCAGTTTCTTGAAAGCGTTTCGCGGCAGTAGTTGAGGTGGCGAGAAACATATTGATGTAAGGCATTTTTTAATAAAAATCTAGTTCATTCAATTTAGCGTAGTGTGAGATGTCATTTTGTACCTTTACTGAAGAATATTTATATAACGTCGATCAGGGGTCGCGCCTGAGGGAATCCAGGTCCGTTTTCTGACCCTTCACAAAATTCCAATGAATCGAAACGGACCCATCACAAAATTCAAATCAGTCAAAACGAACCCTTCACAAAATTCCAAGGTTCTAAATCGTACTTTTTTAGACCATTATTTATTAAAAAAGCGAAAAATAGGAATGAAATTTTTCATCGCCTTGGTTTAAATTCTCAAAATTATCTGATTTTTCACAAAAATCTCTCTAAAATTCAGAAAAAAACGGACCCTGTTAAAAATACTGGATCTACCCCCTGTCTATCTCTATGCGTTTATGTTGTTTCAGTGCCATGTGGGTGTTCAAGCGCCCTTCGCATACGACCACGAATTTAGGCAGTAAGGAGCGCCTTTCGTTTATAGATGAGTATCACAATTGTGGAAGTGCGACTTGGACACCTCAAACACGCCACCTCCCTTTTCTGAATTTTCCACCCTTCTTTATACCCTCGGGACTTCGGGGCCTTCGGATTTTACATGCACGAATCCCCAAAGTGTACACACTCTCAGAAATAGAGCTCTCACTTTTGACGATTCTTGAACCGTCAAGAATATTTCGTTATTTACGAAGATTCTTTCCTCGCGCGATCACGTGACTTGAAAAAGTGACTACACAAGTTTCGCTAATTTGACGAAAGGTTTACTCGGACCATTTTTCACGAAGTTAGTTCGTCAAATACGACGAAAGTTTCGTGAGATTTGAGCATGCGTTTCTGAGAGTGCATGGGTGGGTCTTCGGCGAGTCGGATATCGAACGAACCCCCCATCTCCCGGCATACACTGGACTACCACGGCCTCGTTTTTTGTGTGTAAATCTCACGTACAGAGGAGATTTAAATAAGCTTTTTTTTAATGGAAAGAGAGAGAGAGAGAGAAAAGCTGGTGGGGTTGACGCTTTCGATCCAATTTTTGAGTTAAAGACTTTGACCTACTACGATGATCAACATACCCATTACCAACATTAAAGTTTCAACCTCGACACCGAGATAAATAGAAATTATAATTAAAAGCATTGTTTTCTCCGGCATCTATAACCAAGTTCAAAGAACTAATGAACCGAATTACTTTTTCCTTTGTATCATGTGTTGTAAGTTTTCCATGCTATTTTTTCCCGTTCTGTTGTCAACTTTAATTAGCATATAACGAACGATATTTATGACTGTGAGGTTTAATTGGATTCCAAAGATATATAATAAGTTCCTGTTTTCTTTTTTTTACAAAACGTTTTTTTGTTTATTTACTTATAAAAGGGCATAAAACAAAGTAGTTTCCCGCCTTCTGTACGCTTAGATCTTTTAAACTACACAACGGATTTTAATGTGGTTTTCAGCAGTAGACAGAGTGATTCAAGAGGAAGGTTTATAGAACCGCCAGAAATAAATCCGAAAGACAGTTCTTTTTTTATTCCAATTTTACGTAAATTTCCACATAAATTCCCCAATATGGGGGTGAAAAAAAACCTTGCACATATTAATACAATATAGATCCAAAGCGCTGATTTTTCTGCACAAGATGAAATTTCTTCGATGTTTCTACGTCAATAAGAGTCAATGCGAGTTATAAGCATTTTAGTTCGATTTCTTCATCCTTACCTTGATCCAAAAATAATAAATTAGTAGTTTCCTCAACTCCGGGTGAATCGTGTTAGCTTAACTTTTTTACTCTCTTGGTTTCTGTTGTGATGTTAGACTAACAGGTTGTCTTATGTGTTTTTTTTTTTTTTTCAGTCTCTGGATTCTTGGGTGACAATCCACAATCTGAAACTTTTAAGCGACGGTGGCATTTTGGATCCAGATGACAAATTAAATGATGTTGCCGATGATCGAGAACAGGTACACTTTTCAAAATAATGAATTTCCCTTTTAAAATCAATCAGAGTTTTGTAGATGACACAAAAATGAGCTAAGGGTGCATTTCGACCACGCGACGTATAGCGGCAACGGGAGTTTCAGCGCGCATCACGGGTTTTTTCTTAATTTAATAGCCACACCCTTGTCTTTGCTGATTGGCATATTTTATTGCATCATCAAAAAGGACTTTCTCTATGATTTGTTGATTGCGTTATGATGTCAGGTATTCTTCGTTGTTACTTTGATAACCATAGCAACAATTTATCACGACATACGCAAAATGTCTCCGTTGCTGTTGGTGCGAACGCACCATCGAAACGTAAATAAGATGGAAGGCTGGGTTGAACGATTTGGCTGTCCATTGCTTTCTTGGCATGACAACTTCTTTTTTGTGTCCAAACTAAAATGTTCCTCTAACCATAGCGAAGTCATACAAAACGTCCGAGCAGAACATGCCACGGCCCAGTCAACAAATCATGGTATGCTGGATGAAAATAATCTTTAATCATGAAATAAATGACAGCCAACGAGTGTGCGTTTGGAAACACGATGGAGTGGTCATCAGAGCTGCATCGGCTCACCTCGTTGATTTTTGCGGTCTGGAGGAGGAGACAAAAGCATCCACTATGCATGTTACTAACGACAATGATTAATAGGGCTACCATTGCGCAATTCACTAACTACCATGATATATCGACGAAATGCATCGTAATGAATACCAACAATGAATACAGAGCTTGCATTTCAGGGTTCGAAATTAAGATAAAAAAGTTAGGTGTCATTGGCACCTAGCCTTTTTGTTTTAGTTGCCAAAAATGTTGCGCGATAGATGTCGTTCTAAAATAATCCGAATTGCTTAGGCAGAGATGTCAATTGATAACTATTAAAACAGTTCTGAAAAAGGTTACAAAGTCGCAAAACATCACAACTTTACTGATAAAATTAATAATAAAGTAAGAGAAAACTCTTCTAAAATCAATTTCTGTTACTAACTTTTGAGAAGTTGGTCTTTTTACTTAAGCTTATGCATCCATATAAACATTTATTTAATGCCTAATAAAATAAAATATGGGTTAATCTGATTAACTATTTTTTCAAATGATATTTACAATCAATTTATAAGTGTTACTTATAAATAAGTAATTTTTGTACATAACACTTGATTGTAAATTATTTACAAATGAGAAAAAATTCACAGTTCTAAAATTCGAAGGTCAAGAAGTTACGGTAGTTTTCACAGGCCTCGTAAAAACTCAAAATACAGAAGATTAGATGAAATTTGTTCATAAAAATGTAATTGTATAACGTTACATCAGTTTAAAAAAATAATAATAAATTTTTAAAAATGACAGTGAAATATTGCAGTCGTCAACTGTCTCATGAAAGGTTAGGCGTCAAAAGTGAAAACTGGATGTAAAATCGTGGTCATCAAACGGAAATTTTTAGTTGCGAAATAAGACTAACGACCGCTCATTTCGAACCCTGATAAATTTCCTTATGCAATGTGAAATTGCTCTTAATAAACACACATTTGTGTCTATTGTTTGGAAATGTTTCATATGACTTTCAGATAACTGCCGTGTACGACGAAGAAATTTCATCGTACTTGCTGCACAACGGTGGTGATGGTACGAGCGCCAGTTCCGTAGGGACAGAGAGTCCGGACATATTCCAAAACGGAGACCTCATCCCCAATGGCTTGTGCAAATCATCGTACATCGAATCTGACGTGGAGATAACTGATGAGAAAATATATGCAGGTACGTTGGAATTTGTCTAGGAAAGTCTGCATACAAAGCCAATTTCCCCCCTAATCAATGGGCACGTCATTTTGCAAAGCGGTACGGAAGGCGACATGGTTCACGAGAAGGTTCTTCGATTCTAACCCGACCATGCTACCCTCGCTAATCTACCAGTGGTGACCCAGACGTGATTGGTGACAACGAGTGGCGACCGGGATGTAATTATTACGTTGCAGTGCAATATATTTCACATTTTAGCGCATAAATACAATGTCGGTATATATTTTTTAATATCTTGAGCATATCTTTATTCACAGTATTGCTATTTCAAAAAAACGAGACAATACATACAAAGGTGCTAATGTTAAAATTTATTTTACTTTTCAAAACTAAACGAAAAATTGTTTCAACCAAAAAATAAAATATGGAATTGAGATGTCCACGCCGAGATCTTTCGAATGCAGGAAAAAAAGAAAAGTCTTTCAAATCGGACCATTCCCCCAAAAGTTATTGGGGGGAGGGGGCAAGCACCAACAGACAAAATCCTCCTCAAAATCCTACTTTCAAATTTTTATTTTATTACTTAACTTTTTTTTAAACTTTTTTTTACTTTTAACACTATTTTTACGATACAGTATGCCTTTTTGATACTAATACTTTCACAGGAAAGAAGGCTAAACAAGGAATTTCTAAGGTATTCAGGCACCTTTCTAACGTCTATAACCGATATCCGCTAGCAAAACATTTAGTTCCTACTTTCTGTGTCATTAATGATGTAATGCATGTATGTAACGCCGAGGTATCTCTTTCAGGTCTCCTCCCTCTTCACGTGCGAAGAGGCAGCGAACCTGCGCTGAATCAATTGCCCCCTTCGCTTTTGCAAAACAGCGATCACTGCAAGAGATGGTCTGCTGCGGTGCTGGCGAGCGGAGACTCCTACAAGCAGTTGAACAGCGAGGTAATTGGCATCTTTCATACAAGTTGAAGAAGACTCTACACTGGCGCAGCTATACTATCATTTCGAGTATCCTCCCCCCACCCCAGTATCTACGCTACTGAGACACCCAGCAAGATAACTGCTTGCATGGCGATGCCCGTGCTAAGGACATTAAAAAAGATCACCACTCACAGCCTCTAGAAAAAAATGGGCCTTTATTGATTTAATTATAAAGTATTCCAACCACAGGGTTTCCACTGCTATATCAGCAGAAAACTTATTCTTTCAACGACTTTCCACGGGCTATGTAAGAACTTTAGAAAGAAATGCTCCCCTTTCTTGCAAAAAAAAAGCGTATTTTATTGATTTAATTGGAATACAATGTTCCGCCACAGCGATGCCCGTGACGCCTTTATGCGCAGAAAACGTATTCCCGCAACTGCCTTCCCCGTGCTAAGATCTTAAAGTATCTCCCCCGAGGGAAAACAAACGCGCATTTTATTGATTTAATTAGAATAATGTATTGCAATGTTGTTTTTGTAACTTCAAGTTTGAAGGATATAAAAAGTAAAATGTCTGTCAGTATGTCTGTTCGTGATGCTCAGACGGAGGAAGCTATTGCACCTTACAGCCTTGAAATTTGGCACAAAATTAGTTAGGAATGTGGCTGTCGATGACGGGAAGACACGGTGGTGCTGTGGAGCAGGCCTGCCGGAGACGGGGATAGAACTTGGGACCTCCACGGTTGAGAGTCAGTACTTCCATGCTTTGCCAAAAGGTACCTAATGGCTGTTACAAAATGAAGGCGTCATATCGTACCGCCACAGGACCATAAAATGCTATTCGTTTTTTTGTTTGTTTGTTTGTTTTTCAATTTTAAGCATTTTGCTCATAGGAGAAGGCCGATTTTTTTTTTTTTTTTTTTTCAAAGCCTCTTTTGAAGTTTTGTACAACTCATCATTCTGATTTATTTATCCAAGATTGTAATTCCAGAAAAATATTGGTAATGACTAACTCCTTGTACAAAGAGAGCAATTTATTTACAGGTTATTTCCACTATGTGCAGATTTAAGCAAACAAAAATATCTCCAGAAGTACACACATCACCGTAAAACCAACGGACAACTCGTATTTACTTCACATGTACAAATCGAATCAAGCACGAAGCTTACGGCACAACGGCTCAGACTGACAGGCACTCGCCAAAGACTGAAACTGAACTGAACTCTTTCCAAACTTCTCGCCACTGCTCCTTATACCAGGTGCGCAAGTTTAAAATGTTTTCTTCATAATAAAAATACACAGTTATTTAATAAAAATAGCAAAGTATTTTATTCAAAGTACTGGCTCTCGCTTTCTACACATTTTGCCCATCTCTCCGGCAATTTATGGATACCATTCCAAAAGAATGCTTCACCTTTAATTGAAATCCATTCATCGAGCCATTTTCGTACATCCTCGAAATTGTTGAAGTGTTGCTCAGCCAATGCGTGTCCCATCGATGAGAAGAGGTGATAGTCAGAAGGCTCCAGGTCTGGTGAATAAGGGTGGGGTAAGAGTTCCCAACCTAGCGAAGAAATCGTTTCTTTGATCAATCTGGCTGAAAATGTGCAGGAGCGTTGTCGTTGTCATGCTGCAGAATAACTTTGCCGTGACTTCGAGCCCATTCTGGGCCTTTTCCGATCCATGCGTGTGACAACAAATTGATCATTTGTTGTCGGTATTGACTGTTTCGCCGGGTTTGAGAAGTTTGCCGTCGTCCTGAAACTTGTTTGGTGGATTTTCGCATTCTTTAGCAATAACATTAAAATCACCACTTTTGAAGCGTTGAAACCAAGGTTCACAAGTCTTGACGGTTGGAGCAAGATCGCTATGAGTCTCTACAAAAATTCGTTGACATTCAGATGCCTTTTTCTTTTGATTGGACAAGAAAATCCTTACCTGCCGCAAATGCTATTTATCTGGCTTAAAATTGGACATTTTTAACACAAAAAAAGGTATGATACGCAGACATAAACAACTAAAAAACAACTGACTTTTATAAACCTGACTAACAAACAATAGCGTTTAGGGATAAATATACACTTCAAAAGGCTGAGAGCGCATCTATTGGAAATTAAAACGACTTTTTAAACTTGCACACCTGGTATAACATCTCGGATCACGTGACATGAACATTCCAGAAAGTTCCAGCAAAAAACGCCGATTCAAAAATGTGAAGTAAATAGGTTATCACAAGAAAATAATTCACAATTTTAACCACAACAATATTTATCGCTCGTTATTAGAAATCTATATTTACGAGAAATTGAAATTCTTGTTTCATCTAGATCCGTAGAATTAAGTTGAGTTGTAACAATGTCCTAATCGCGCAGAAATGAAATGCGAGTGGCGTTCCGCTGCAGACCGATTGCCAAAAATTTCATCTTTCAACCTCTTTCTATGTTGAACATTTTTTCCTTTTATTTTAAGGACCGAGATGATTTTTACAATAATACATGGTATGTTTAATTATTTTATTTATTTCTTTAACTTAAAAATTGTATTTGTAATGTAATATTTTAAAAAGAATTACTAGCTAATTTAACTTTTTAGATTCAATACAAGTGAAAATAAGTAAAATCAATTCAACTAGCAGAAATTGTGTATTGGCTTAAGTGTCGAAAAGGGATGCATTGGGGCCATAAATCAGTTTTATCACTTTTGTAACCCTAGAATTTTGGGTTATCCTATATTTGAGGGTTCCCCTTGACTCTCTCCAAGTTGGTATCGCGGTTGATCGCAAAGCTGGCGATGTTTTATTTATTGGCATGATTGCTTAGAAAGTGAACAAATCGCCAAGTGTCATTGCACTCCTTCCTCACATTTACACAGAAAACTTATCTTTCAGGGTGAAGAACAGTCAGAAGATGACCTTCCACCTGGTGAGAGAGAGGATGGAAGTGGTGAAGAGAAATCTCTATCTCTTCAAAATATAAATTCTTGGACTGAAGAAACAAATATAATGAAGGTTTCTGCTCCTTTAGAATTTATAACACTAAAACTCAATTTGAATGGTGTATTTTAGACTTTTATTGCTTTTCCGGGAATAGCTTTAGTGTAGGCCTATTAGTATAGCCCCATTGTGGCGTTTTTTTTTTTTTGTTTTTTTCTTTCTTTACTTGGCGAACGAAAGATGTCGCCAAAATGGAGTAATATGTCCAGAACTCACTAAATATGTAACAAACCAAAGTACCAAATTTCAAAAACAAAAGAACTAATTTTAAACAACATTTTTAGTGGCCAACCAAAAAATCGCCAAGTAGTGACGCCATTGATGGTTGATGAATAAAATGAGGCCATTGATGGCCTCGTTTTGTATGTGGAGTTTCATTTGGCCACTTGCGATGGTTAAATTTTTTTGCCAAATCAAACTCCCAAACACAAAGCAAGGCCAATTAATTAAGCAAAAATCGTGTCACTGTTTGGCGAAACGGAAAAGTACCGTATTTAATTATATTGTTGCTATACATTAATTCAGCAGAATAAGACATTTCTTTTTGTAATTTACATTAAAGTAGAGCTGCTTCCATATTTGTTGGCGATGCTTGAACTTAGCTGACAAAAAAACAATTCAGTGCTCTGTCATATATTAATTTGGCACACAATTTTGTGGTGAATTTGATCACCTAATGTGACGCTTTCAAATAAAAAGGCTATTTTTTTTATTCTACTAAGTAAATTATTAACAATCAGCTGGCTAATAAATTTAAGTTATCATAGCAGAAAACGGACATTCCTAGCTTTTAAAAAACAGGCTTCTTGAAATCACAGCTGCACTGAAATATTATGAGCGAGCACCATATTATGATGCGAAATTTTATAACTTTATTTTGGGGTAGTTGTGAATTTACAGCCTTTATCCCAATATGCCCCCTTTTCCCTTCATTCTGGTGTAAAAACTCGAAACATTTCAGCCAATTTAGATGGATAACATAGTTTAAGAACGCAGAATACAGCATCACACCACAGCTACATATATAGACATAAAACCAGATTACATTTTTGGATTTCAAAATTTAAGATTTGTTGCAAATTTTCCTATCTTGTTATGAATGAATAGGTTTCTGTTAGAGCATTTTATAGGGGTAAACAATGAATATCAATTAATCTACATTAGCGGCCAAAATTGTGGAATGTTGTTTACAGGAATATTAAAGAAAAGCATTGTAATTAAGTTTTATCCTGTTATTTTTAAGGATTAACTTAATACTCAACATAAATAAATTAATTAAAGTTAAAGAAATGTCAAAATGTAAAGTGCGAGTGCAGTGATGGTAAATCTAATTGCTCTGGTAATAAAAAAAATCTAAAAATTATAGTATTTAAATTCGTTAACATAAATTGCGTCTTGTTTTGAACTGTACATTTGCTTATTTTTTGCAATGAATTTTTAGATTTAAAATTACACAACGTTCTCATTCATAATTTGTATTTTAAATTATATCTGTAGAAGATTGTTTGTATTTTTATAAATATTAAAAACTGCACAACATAATCAGTAAGATCAGGAAATTAACTTTCTCTTACGGATTTTACATTCAACTAACCAGAAGACTGTTTCCTTTTTGACATCATGAACATTATTAATGAGCTATGTCGACACGACGTATAAGGGTGTCGGCTATGTACGTTGGTGTATGCTACTAGCGTAGACAACCCCCCCCCCCCTAAATGGAGAAGATTGTGCAGAAGTTGACCAATTTTTCCTGTAAAACAATGAAACTAGCTCTCTTCTCCCGAAATCCGGGTCTAGCTACCCCCCCCCCTCTAAAATCTGGGTCTAGCTGCGCCACTGGTGTATGCATCATTTTGAAATTTGGGGTACCATTGTACCCATGTCCTAGGGGTTTAGATTTTGTGTGGAAGATTAGATTCCAAGGGCTTCCCCATGTATAATTTTGTAGAATTGGGAGGGTAGAAGCATTTGTAAAGGCCTATCCAAAAAAGAAAAAAAATTGCCTGCTGGAGCCAATGGGGGTACTTCTGGCACCCCTCATGCGCACGCATACAGTTAGTTATATATGTGTACGTTAGAATGTATCACTACTTCGGAAATAACAATACCTGGAAAGCAATGTACTGTCGTATGAAACTCCTGATATCGCCCAGCCCTAGTTCTCACTTTAAAATGTTTTGTGAGTTTTGCTTTTCAGATTACGTAAAAAATAAAGTTCACAGGAATATTCACAAGAAACACATCGTAATTAGATTTTATGCTCTTCTTTTTAAGGACCAAAGAAAGGAGCCTCTGGGAGGACCGATCACTTCACCAAGAGGGAGCTCTGGCGAAGATAGCGACTGCTCCAATTCATCAAATAAAAAGTGCGTTTGCTTTATTTGTAGGTTCTAGGAGGGCAACCTTTTTGAGACGGGGGTCAAATGTTGTTCTTCCTTTCAGTACTAGCTCATCGGCCACTGATGCCCATTTGCACCAAAGTTAAGCCTAAACATTTTTAACTGAGTATTTTTAAAACAAAATGTCTTTTGAATTCAACTGGTAAACGTAGGCGTGGTTTGACGATTTAAATTTTTTCAGTGTGGTTAAAAATTCTTCAGTGTTTGGTGCAAATGGCAATAAGTGTTTGAATGAACAAGGAGTAACGAATGCTCTTTGTACAAACATAATCTTACAAAATGCATTTTATTTGAGGAAAGTGCTTTCAATAAGGTTATTTGCTTTGCTTTACCGATTTTTTTTTTTCAATCAACAAACTGCGAGTAAAATTTTACACTTTATTTGATATTTTGTAAGCACTTTTCCTTTGTTTCATATACTACATAGAGTCATTTGCGTAACTTTAGAACTGTACTGATCTAACTGAAGATTATAGACAGCATTTAAATTGCTTTTGTATCAATGCAGTGCTTCCAAAAATACAAATAGAATATAAATTATCCACACAAATTATAAATCTATATAAACCTGCGTAAACACACAAATTGTTGCCTAGCAATCGTGGGTCAATTAAAAATCTTGCATGGGTCAGGGTCTGACCCAGGGGTCATAGGTTCGCCATCACTGTTCTAGGGCATGGGATTCTGATTAAAAGCTCTCCAAGCTTTCCAAAGGGAAAAAAAAAAAAAGAACCTATTTCAAAAATTAAAAAAAAAATCAGTTTTATAAAAATTTGAATTTAATTAACTTTAAAATATGTATGTATTTGTAGGTGTGGGAGGGGACAGAATCATGTAATTATTTAAAATTCATTTGAAATTCGTGGAGCTTTACTTATACATATCGTGTAGGAGGAAAAAAAAATTAGTAAATTGAGGGTGAATTTTGTTTTGGGCATGGGACCGTTCAAAAATGATGTCGAGCTTTTTAAAAGCATATTTGGTCCCCTCCCCCCTACGTCACAAAGTCACACTTCATCATTCCCCCCCTACCACCCCTCTGTCACATGTCATGCTATATTAAATAAGCATATATACTGGCAATCGAGAAACAAAGCACTGCATTTTTGACCATCTTTCTAATTTTATTTTTGAATTCTTAATGACATTTGTGAGTATAATAATAATAATGATTACATGTGTATAACTAAATTTGTGTAGAATGAGGTTAAGGTTTATAACAAGAAAGATGATTAGCATAGAACAGTAAAATGTATTAATTGTTCGAATTCCGAAAAAAAAGATCCTCGCAATTAATTAAAATAAAATTATGGAAAGAAAAAAAACTTGAATAGTAAATTTAATTTGCTGATTTAAAATGTTTTTATAGAAACCAAAATGTGTCATGTCACACTTCTGGTTACCCCCACCCCTCGCTTGTCACAAATCTGTCACAATTTCTCAAACCCCCTCCCCCCCGAAGCGTGTCATCATTTATAAATGACCCCCATGTAGCTTAAAAAAGTTCAACTGCATATGTAATTAATTATGTTTATGATGAATTAGAAAATCACCCAAACTGAGTGACTTGAATATTTTCCATAAAATTTGACCTCAAAAAAGCTTAATATTTGTATGGTAATAATGTATATAGTTAAATATAAGAAAACTAGTTGATAATCTTTATTTTTGCCACCAGCATACGATGGGAAGCAGTAGTTAATTGTTGTCTATGATTTTCTATAAACATTTGCACATAACTTTTAAAATATACACAGGGCAAAAGCAGCTATTGATTATTGTATAACTCTGAATAAGAGGCACTCTATTTAAGGGACATTCACAGAGAAAAATTTCAAAAGTTCAAGTTATTTAGATGAAAAAATGTACTGGAAGTTGAAGTTTTTTTCTTCTAAAAATTGACTTCTAAAAGTTGGTGTGAGTCCTCGAAGCGTGAACAAAAAAACAAGTGCCTACCAAAACCTACTTGAGAAGGCTTTTCTCTCTTTCGTACTATTGTACCATGGAAATTACTTACTTTGTGCTCAGCATTGACAGACAGTGCTCAGCTACCAACAAGTTTTTTATGAGAGGATTGGAAAAAGTACGCTAAACGTAAATTATTCTGTATTGAGTATTGCCAAATTTCATAATTTTAAAAAGCAAACCCATTTACCGTAATTATCGGTGTATAGCCCGCGGGTTATCTACAAAAACACTCCTTTTTTTACTACCTGCGGGCAATATAACGATGCGGGCAATACATGAAATTGAAAAAAAAAAAGTTATTAAAAAGACAATTTCCGTTCAAAAATATCGAAATCTCTTTTCCTGCAAAACAAAATGCAGAGAAATAAATCGTTGCTTTCGAAACAATGGTCCAAAACAGATAGGAGCTTGGGAGCTACAGGTGAATGTACTGTTTTCTAGTGGTGTATCCCCTGTTGTTTTTTTTGGGTGCGGGATATACAACGATGCGGGCTATTTACCGATAATTACGGTAATTCAAATACATTTCTGTAAGTTACAACACTTTGACAATACAACATTTTTGCTAAAATTTTAGTTTTTCAGTGCAAAAACTTTAAATTTCAATGATTTTGACTTAAATTTTGTATGCCTGAAACATTTTCAGTATTTAAGCTTAAATAGTAACGCATGTTTATTATTAAGACGTTTAGCACTATACAGTGGAACACCAACATTTGTTCGCCTCGCTATTCCTCCGACTTGTTCCAGCAAAATTCAACTCGCCATTCGTACTCGTCCCGCGATTCGTACGCCATCAGGGGTTGTCATTTTGTTGGACAGGTTTTTCGAGAAGAAAACCCAAGATTCTTCTAGTGCAAAAAGACAGAAAAATGAAAGAACAGCAGAAAGGGAGAAAACACTTGAAGGGATGCTACCTGATGTTTTTATGGAAGGGGACTCCTCTTCCAACCATTTCTCTTCCTCCTCTCAACATTCCACTTATGCTATCCGCTCACCTCAGTACAAGCACAGTGCAGTTACATTTTTATTCTTTTTTAATTTCATGTACAGTACTATACATTTTTTTTTCACAGGTTTAATAAGCAACAATCTGAGGGTCTGGGACAAATTAATCGAATTTACATTGTATCTTATGTGAAAAAATAATTCGCCATTCGTACAAATTTCCATTCGAACTGCCTCCTGGAACGAATTGTGTACGAATAGCGAGATCCCACTGTACGTGTGTATGCATCACTTGATGAACCTCCGAGGAAGGGACACCTCTATTTAAGGGACAAAATTTCCAGTTTGCTTAGTGTCCCTTATTGAGAGGTTTTACTGTATTTGATTTCATTCAGACATTATATTGTTTAAAACGATGTATAAGAGAAAGGAGCAAGGAAGAAACTAAACAATTAAAACTTCTAGACAGAGCAATCACGAAAGAATTTCAAATGAAAATAGCTTTATAGAGCTAGAGAACTTTTCTTGCTTTTTTTAGTTTTTTATTTAAATTTTACAATTTAGAATACTTTACAAAATCTAATTTCAGTGTGTGTCCATAATTATGTTTTTTCCACACATTTTTCAAAATTAAGATGTCTTTTCTTTTCTAGAATGGTAGAAATTTTAAAACTGAAAAATGAAGATGGGCCCCTGGGCATTCAAATTGTTCCTGCTAATGAAAGTCCTGATAGGTAAGTTTTTCCTTTAAATTTTCTTCAAAAATTGTTGATTCACTTTCTCCCTACTGATCGAAATCCCAATGTTTTTTAATTTAAATTAAAATATTTTTGATTAACCAGGAAAATGGGTGCTGAACAGAATCGCAGAGAAGGGTTCCTCCCATTTGGCACAAAATAGATGCAAAGGAAATAAACGAACAAGCTTGCATCATATGCAACTGCATGCATGGTTTTGTTTCTTTTGATATCAGTGCAAACAATTACATAAAAACGGCAAATTTTTTTAGATGAATGCTACTGCATTGTTTGCTTACATTTTTGGCTTTTATCATTTTTAAGAAAACTTAAAATCAAATAATTTATCTTTACATTTAAGTATAAGGATTAGGAAAATAGAAATTTTTGTTAGAAGTATAACTTCAGGCAAATGCGTAGAACGTACGAACCCCCATTTTTTCCCTTCTGAATATTCTTGTTGCATAGTCTGCTGCAGGGTGACCATATTTCTAAGCATCGGTTTGGAGACACTTATGATTTGGGGACATACTGATACCTATATGTATACGCATAATATTAAAAATATTCCCATTACTCTGCAAAATCTATATATATATATGCATATTAAACACATTTTAAATACGCATTTCATCTGTTAATTACTTCTTTGAAATTGCAATACTCACGAAAAGCAATGAAGTTATTTGTGTGAATTTAATTGTGTTTTAATATTTTGAAACTTCAATTAAGAGAGTTCTAATATTTAGCTTCGACGCTTTCCGAAAAGAATCCCTATACTCCCCGGGTCCGCACCCTCGTTTCTTCACGGCAGCAAATAAACTAACAGACGTACAGAAATAAAATTGTTTTTGATTTTTGTTCTTTCCTCATTGCCTTTCTTGACTGTGTTTATTTTTGCTTTTTTGTTTTCTGACATTTGTTCCGCATATTGTTACGTGTTGTATGTTTTGCATCTGTTTTTGCAATTTGTTCTTTCTGTTTCTTTTTGTTTATTGAACGGTTTAGCTATTGTTTTTTCCCCTTATGTTTTGTTTGTTTTGATTCTGGTTATGTCTCAAGTTAACAGATTTTGTAATCTACGAATTAAAAAGGTTCGGTTTTTGAACCATTTACAATTTCTCCAGGCTTGCAGGCGCAAGAAAGTCATTCCTAAGTTTATCACTTCAAAGTGTAATTTACCGCGTTCTGTTAGGGTTGATAAGGTCATTTTTCGTTCTAAATTAGCTTTACTTAGAGCTTCTATCCAGGAAACTAGGAAAAAACTTTCGTTCATAGAACGTGAACTTTATGATTTACATCTTTCTGTATCTAATTCTAATTTCGATTTTGATTCTATTGATAGAATGTCATGGGCGAGAGCTCTTCATTCATCTGACAATCACAAAATTACTTTAAATAAGAAATTTACCAAGTTGTGTAACGATTCAAATGTTCCTGTTCCGGCTGATTTGCCTCTTGTTAATAGGAATGCGGTTGTAAACTTTCGAAATTTCCTTTGAATAGTAATGAAATTAATGCTTTGAAATGTAATAACAATTTTGCTTCGGCTAAAAAGCCTTCTTTTTCTGAACTTATTGCTCCGGTTGAAAAAGCTTTCAAATTTAGTGCCTTAACTTCCACTCAAAAAGAGTCAGTTCAGCATCTTATTGCTTCCAATGTTGATTTGAATTCAAAAGTTCCTAATATTGGTTTTACCCATTCTGTGAAACGCTGTGTCAATAATTTAGTTTCAAATTCTGATTTGGTCATTACCAAAGCTGACAAAGGTGGTCAGATTGTTGTTCTTAATAAATCATCTTATGTTGAAAAAACTGATGATTTAATTGCTTCTGGTCCTTATTCTAAAATTTATAAAGATCCTAGCGACAAGGAGTTAAAAGCTATTTCTTCTGCTGTTAAGTCTGTTCATTCTATTCCTTTGATTGCTAAACGGTCTGTGATTCCTTCTGTTGCTAATTGTGCGCGTTTCTATGCTTTACCGAAGGTACACAAGGCAGGTATTCCTTTCAGACCAATTGTTTCCAATATTGGCACTGCTTCATATAAACTTTCCAAGTATTTAGTTTCTGTGTTTTCTTCACTTAGGAGTCGGAATGTTTTCACTGTTAAAAATTCCACCGATTTTGTTAAGAAACTTCATAACTTCGTTCCGAATAATTCGGTTATGGCCTATTTTGATGTTAATTCTTTGTTTACTAATGTTCCTGTTGATGGCGCTTTGACTTGCCTCAGGAAAAGGCTTTCAGAATTCCATTTTACTTCTGTGGAAATTGAGGAATTAGTTTTTCTTACTCGTGTGTGCTTGCAACAGAGCACTTTTGTATTTAATGGTATTCTATGGTAGATGGCCTGGCCATGGGAAGTCCTCTTAGTCCTATTTTAAGTGATTTCTATATGCATTATTTTGAGGAAAAACTATTCCAAAAATTGCAATTTCAATTTTATGTTCGTTATGTGCATGATTGTTTTGTCCTAACGGACAGTAACTTGTTAGGTATTGATGATGCTCTTTCGATTATGAACTCCATTGATTCTAATATCCGTGTTTTCTTGTGAGAAAGAACTTAATAGTAGCCTCGCGTTTCTTGATGTTTTGATTTCTAGGAGTGAGTCTGGTTTCACAACTTCTGTCTATCGTAAACCTTTCGCTGTTTCTTTACCTCCTCACAGACTATCGTCTCATCCTCCCAACCAAAAATATTCGGCTTTTAACGCTCTTGTCCATCGTGCTATTAATATTTGCTCTTCTCCTGAGCTTCTCAAGATTGAACTCAACTATCTGAAAGCTATAGCTGTTGATAGAGGATTTCCTCACTCTTTAATTGATTCTATTCATAACAAACTTTCTAAAAAAACTTCTGGTCCCAATCATGTGGTTTCTAGAAAGAATTTGGTTGTGTTACCATTCTTTCATTCTGTAAGTTTTCGTATTGCTAAAATCCTAAAAAGGTTTCAATTTCAAGTTGTTTTTGCTCCTAGCAACAAACTTTCCTTCTCTTCTCTTAAAGATCCTGTTGATCAACTTAATACTTGGGGTATTTACCAAATTAGTTGCCGTTGCGGCCTTTCTTACATTGGACAGACAAAACGTGCTCTGAAAATTCGGTTAAATGAGCATAAAGGTTATGTACGAAAGCAAGAGCTGAATAAGTCTAGCATTGCTCAACATTGTTGGAATTCCAACCACTCTTTTGATTTCAATTCTGGGAAAATTATTCAAAAATGTTCTTCCCCTTTAGAACTTGACTTTTGGGAAGCTTATCATATTAACAGGAATAGTTCTAATTTGGTTAATGATTCTTCCTCAACTCCTTAATTTTCACAGGTCTGGCATAAGTTCCTTTAATTTGTTGTTCTTTCTTGGTTTTCTTGTTAGTTTTCCGTTTTTGTGTCAATTTTTTTTTTTTTCTCCCCCCCCTCCCCCTCTTTTGCATGTGTACTTTGTTTTGCTTTTTGTTTTGGTATTTTCTGTACTTATTTTATTTCCATTTTATTCTTTGTATTTTATTTTATTTTTTTGCAATTTTCATGTATTTTCACATTTTTATGCACGCTGTTGTTTTTTATAGTTTCTTTTTATTGATATTCCTTTTTACTTTCTGTACTTCCAACTGCATTCGTTTGTTGCTCTCTTATTGGTGCCTTTCCTACTACTTCTACTTCCACTTCACACTGCCTTTATTCTCATTGGTTTACAGTTAATTCTTAGGCTATATAAGCTTTGTTTCTGTTGTTCTGTCTGCTTCATTTGGATGCTTTGCATCTAGAAGCTCCCTGTCGCATTGAAAAAGGGATTCCAAGCAATCTCGAAACATATGTCTGCGTTTTAATGCTCATTTGTGCTTTAATTTAACGTGAAATTTTATTTCTATTACTTTGCACAAAGTTTAATCATTACTAACAGACTTATAGTAATTCTTCTATATTTTTTCGCTACAAGATGTATGAAATATTTGACTCCCCTATTCATGTTAATGCAGTCAAAAAACATTACGACACATGATATGAAGTGCAAAACTTCAACAGAAATTTTTGCAAAGAATTTGCATATTTTGCGAATTTGGGTACGAAAAAATGCAAATCCAGATATTGGGGAATTTTCTCATCCCCAAGTTCTTATTCTGCTTTTGGGGACATAGAGCAAAAAAAAAAAAAAAATAACTGACCCCGAAATTCGGGGACGTACGGTCACCCTGGCTCTAACTCGAGGTTTCAAAATGTCTCCTCTCGCTGTTTTCCTTCTCTAAAAATGAATCCCCTCCCGAAACAGGAACGAGGGAGTCATCATCCGAGGCATCGAGCCGGGAGGGAGGATCGACAGGGACGGCCGATTCAGCGTGGGGGACCGCATCACGGAGATAAACGGACTCAAGCTGGGCAGAGACTCCTACAGAAACGCACACGAGATACTCAAAGATGCGCTCAAGGATCCCGTCTTGAGCATCCACTGCATCAAGAAGAGCTCCTTCCCGCCCGAGCTCGATCACGACGAAAACGACAATTCCTCTCTCCCGTTGCCGTTTTCTACGCCCACGAAAAAACTCCCCACGAATTTGATCCACAAAGGGACGCCCAGCCACTCCAGCATCAGAAAAGTCGGCAGAAGAATTTTGGTCCATCTTTCGAAAGGTACCTTTTACACTTCTCTGTTCAATGTTTCTGATTATTCAATGCCTACTATGAGTTCACACTCTCAATGAACTGTGTTCACTCCTTTACATTTCGAAGCGTCATTTCTATGAAAACGGGATAAATGAGCAATCGGAATGAAGCGTAGATGAGGGAACGAACAATCCTATGCTAAAACAACACTCTGCTGTCTGTGTTTTTTTAGACAGACACTCAAAATGTATAGAAACATGAGTCATTTTTAAATTTACGCCAACTAAACACCAAAAATGGTGTTCAGGAACACCATTTTTGCTAAACTATAGCTTTTGCAGCTTAGGGCATTTCACGGTATTTGGTGCATTCACTGTTACAGAAGAAAAATGACATAAATCAGTCAGCGACTGCAATTTTTGGAGTAATTAAGTTAAAAAAAAAGAACTTAATTACTCAAGAATTTAAGGTGCTTAATGGTATTACAAAACCTTAAGGCTTGTGGTGAAACAACAACGTAATTGTATTTCATAACCTGACTTATAACTTAGTTAATTTTCACTGTTAGTATTGCAAATATTTCTTTTTTCTTCTTTTGGGTCTTGGGTTTCTTATAAAAGTGCAATTTTAGCAGTTGCGTTATTCTTCTTCTAGAAAGGTGGTAGAATCCGTAACATGCAAGTACATTCTAGCATTTTTATAAGTTTTAAACAAATGTTTAAAAAATTTGGTGTCGGTGTAATTCGCATAGAGTTTACCTACCATGAAAGAAGTCGCTGACAACTTTTAAGTCATCAATAATGGAGATTCTGCTAGGAAAAGTTTTATGTTCCATAGTTTAAATGTAGATACCGCAGTTTAATATTTGAATGTTTACTTTTGAGCAGCAGAAGAAGCTTTAGAAGATCAAATTTGGCCATCTTTCCCTATGTATGAGGTGAAGAGGGAGAGATGCCCCTTTGCAAAGGAGTCAATAAAATAGCAGACTTGAAACTTTTTGCATGTTTATTACCATAAAAGAACATAAAATATATTTACCACTTTTAAACTTTGAAGAGAACATCAAAACTGAAGGTAAATTTTTGAAAATTACACTAAAATTAAAGTTAAATCTTTAAAGTTTAAAAATAGCATAAAAAGTTAAGTCGTGATCTGTTTTAAAAAACTTTGAAGATTTAACATTAAAAAAAAATGCATCATTGAACTTTTAATTTTACTCTTTTCCCCACAAATATTGCATATTCCATCCATACATAGTAAAACTTTATTGCATCCATTTTTTACAATGAAATTGACATACTTTTACAATAATTTTCAAAGCCCTTTTAGCAAGTATTCATTATCTTCAATATCTCCCACTTTATTTATTTTAATTAATTCAGCCCAATATCCTCACTTTTCTCCAGAATTTTTCCTTTTGTAAGTTGTCTTCATTCATCACCCAAAGCAATGACTTTAATATTCACACAAAATAATTAGTACATCAAGAAGTTTTTTGTGGTTCATTATTCACACGAGTATGATATGGCTAATAACATGGTTAATTATAAGGTTATTAACCTATTGTAACCTAATAGAGTGTAAGAAAACGTTTAACTAAATTTTTATGTTTCAGACTTATATTATATGATAATTTATAGACAATAAATTGAGCAACACTGCATACAATTTAAATGAATTAACTGTATATAAAGAAAATTAACACTGCATATGCAATAAATGAACAGCGTTCATAAATTGAATTAACACTATACGCTTGTAATAACTTAAAAAGCATCCTACATACAATAAATTGAGCTAAAATATTTATAGAACTTTTGGGTTTATAAAACTACAGCAGAGCATCTATCCCTGCATCTTGCATAGTGGAGCATCTCTCCTTTATGTTATTCCTATTCAGACGACGATTGCGGCTATCTGGTTTTGCCATGCTATATTTCAATACACGCGGCCTTGCTTTTATTTTGCAATTTTTTCATATTGAGGTAATTACTTGTGCTCACATTAAATAAAATCACAAATTTTCTTTTCGATCAAAAAAAATTAATCTTTTGACAAAATACTCCAATATCTTCGATTATTTTGCCACAGAAACAACACATTTCGTACAGTGCAGCATTCAGTTCATAAGTGAACAATCCACGTAATATTTGTTGTCTTATTTAATATTAGGACATAAATACGCTGTCCTCGATCGACCCTAAGTCATAATTACATGTAAACCCCAAAAACTTTTTAGGTTTGTTTAGAATTTGTAGCAAACACAGGAATATACACAGTGTGTCAAAGAATTTTTAAGACAGGTTTATAAAATAGAATTAAAAACTAGTAATTATATATTTTTTAAAGTATTTTTGTTAAAAATTAGCTCCTTCAGCTTCAATACATTTGTTACTTCCGTTTAACGACGATTCGAATGCCTGTTCCAGCTTATATTATGGGAGTGTCTCCAAAGCTTGCATCGAAGCTGTTCGTAAACAGTGCGTCAAGGAATTTTTAAGACCACAGCCGGAACTAAGCTTATAGCGGTGCTGTCTGTGTTATCGAGCGTTCGTAAAACTCCTTAACTATCGCCTGTTGCACTGCCAAAACCTCAGTTCATTTGTTTACTTTTTCTTTTTTACTCTGATGATATGGACACTGTGCATTCGGCTTCGACGCGAGCTTCGGAGGCAGTCCCACAATGTGAGACGAACAGGCATTCGAAACTGTCAAATTGCTGTAAAGAATTGAAGTAAATGTATTGAAGCCGAAAGAGCTTATTTTGAATTAAAATATTTTATAATGACTAGTTTTTACTTTATTTTATAAACCTTGTCTTAAAACTTCTTTGACTATCATGTTAGAGACTCTACATTATGTCTTAAATATCGTAAAATATTCTTTATACATAACTCCGGCCCCGATAATACACACTCTCAAAAATAGAATCCTCGTTTTCGACGATTCCTCAATCGTCAAGAAAATTACGTCACTCATAACGATTCTTTCCTCGCGTGACTTTAAAAAGTCGCTACACACATTTCGGCATTTTAACGAAGCCAAATGCGACGAATGTTTCGTGAGATTTGAACATGCGTTTCTGAGAGTGCATCTTCGAAAGCAGAAAAAGAAGTGACATGTCTCGCTTCTTGCTATCGTCTTACAGTAGTGAACAGTGTTTGCATGAAAGAGGATCATTTTCACGTAACGTCTTCTTCTTTTCCTCCCCCAGGTCCCGAAGGTTTGGGTTTCAGCATCACTTCCAAAGACCCCGAAAACGGTCCCCCCTTCTTCGTCAAGAGCATCCTTCCGGCAGGAGCGGCCGTGGACGATGGTCGCTTGAAAACGGGGGACAAATTGCTGGAGGTACTGGAACTTTGAGCGACATATTTATTTACACAATCATTGGTTTGTGTGGTGGGACCATTCATAAACGATGTCGCACTTTTTTTCAATATATTTAACCCCCCCTTTGTCACATGTCACGTTATATTACAGAAACATATATACTTGCAGTTCGGAAACAAAGTACTGCGTTATAGATCACGTTTCTAATTCTATTTTTGAACTGTTAATGACATTTGTGAGCATGATAGTAATAATGGTGACATGTGCTCTTAATAATTTGTATTGAATGAGGTTAAGGTTTGCAACACACGAGATAATGAGCATAGAACAGTAAAATATATTCATTGTTCGAATTCTGAAAAAATGACCCACGCTATTTTAGCTTAAAAGTGTCATTGCCTGAGAACATGTCCTTGTAAACTTCTTAGCCACTTGGGTAACCAAGCTCCCCTTCGCAAGAATGAAGGCATCAAGGAGGGCCTTCCGTTTATAGGTGACCACCACAACGGTGGAAGTGCTACTTGGCTCAAGATGTTTTTGGATGGCACCACTTCCTTTTTTGACCTGAACGTGAAGGGAAGCGACATTCCCCACCCTCTGAACTGCCGCGGGACTTCAGGGTCCACGGATTTTACATGCACGTATCCACAAGTGTGCATGGTGGGTCTTCAGCGGGTCGGGTGTCGAACCCCAGATTCTCCGATACGAAGTTCGATATCCTAACCACTAGGTTATTACGGTGAACTGTTATGTAAAAAAACATGTAAGGTATCATTCATGAATGATGTCACGCATCGAGGAGGAGAGGGGGGGTCGTGAAATTTTGGAAAGGGGAGGGGAGGAGGTTACAAGAAATGTGACACCATGCCAACATAGCGTGGCATGTGACAAAGGGGAAGGAGGTATGTTGAAGTGTGACATTTTGTGACAAAGGGGGAGGGGTCAAAAATATGAGAGAAAAAAGCGTGACATCATTTACTGAGGGTCCCTAAACCATGTCCAATTCTTTTCATGTCTCATGACATGTTTTTACATAATAATTCTAAATACTTTCCCTTTAGACTAAAAGCCGTCTACTATTTTTAAAGTAGGCACAAAGGGGTATAACAGGGTTCGTATGGTCCTTCGAGGTCCTTAGACAGTCCTTACTATTCATTTTCATTTTTGAGGCCTTAAAAAGTCCTTAAATAGTCCTTATTTTGTATTCCAGAGGCTTATTGTTTTTTGTTAGAATAAGAAAGTACCCATGAGCTCTATTTCTTTTTTGCAATTCTTTGCATCCCTCACACGAATCAAACTTCTTCCATTTCAACTACTTAACCAAAACCCCAAATTTGGTTTGCTCGAGACTGGCACTATCCTGGCTTTCGGAATTTGCCGAATTTCGAAACCGGACCAAAAATGGCGGATTTACGGTAAACATCAGGGCATTTTTACTTAAAATTGCAGTGCTTTCTCAACTGGTAGTAAAATAAGTACCTTTTTTTTTTGAAAAGGTATTTTAAGTAAATCTATGTGTCATAAAATATATTTTTACCAAAAAAAAAATATTACAACACACAA
Organism: Octonoba sinensis; assembly: GCA_038502835.1. Taxonomy (NCBI): domain Eukaryota; kingdom Metazoa; phylum Arthropoda; class Arachnida; order Araneae; family Uloboridae; genus Octonoba; species Octonoba sinensis. Next base: position 181,586,131 of record CM076599.1, read on the forward strand.
TCCAGTTAAAGCAAATTTGTACCCACCTACATGGCAGTTCACCCTTTTGCTATCACTTGCAAATGCACGAAAAAAAAAGAAAATTGAGCTACCTCTAAATATATATATATATATATATTAGTAGGGATGTCGAACCAAAGCACGAGGCATTTGTACAAAAACTCGGCACCATTTAAGACCACAGAAAAACAAATCAAACAAGTTCAGTAAGATCAGAAAACGGACTTCTAAGGACTTCAGAAGAAAGAATTAGGGAAAGGTGCGCTTAAAAAAAAAACAAAAACAATTTTAATTTTTTTTTTTTTCACAAGAAAAGCTTGGTATGGTTTTCTTGTTTTACCTTGGACTCCTAAGTTTAGCTCATGTAAATCAGAAATATATCTGCAAATTGCTTCTATTTGAATCAAAACTTCTTGAATCAAAAGTCTTTATTGATTTAACAGTTTCTTAAATTAATATTTTTTCTGATTTTACAAGAAAAAATCTGGAGTTTTCGAAAAAGAGCTGAATTTCGGGATTCGATACTGTTGAATAAATTTAGTTACAAAGTAAATCAAGAATTTTTTTGTTTTTCATGAAAATTGAATTTTGAAAATATATTTATATACTTTTTATTTTAAAGTATCTCAAGTTGAAAATTTTTTTTCCTGTTTTAACTTGATCTTTGAAGTTTTAAAATTTTGGTATTCATGCATATTGCTTGGGGAAAACTGGAAAAGAAGTACCAGAAGAGAAAACAAATGAGGAAATTGTTATTTTAAAACAATAATTCATGTCTACTAATTTGTATAATCTATACTGATATTATAAAGCTGAAGAGTTTGTTTGCAGGGTTCGTACGGTCCTTAAAGGCCCTTTAGAAAGTCCTTAATGTTCATTTTCATTTTTAAGGCCTTAAAAAGTCCTTAAATAGTCCTTATTTTTTATTCCAGGTGCTTATTTTTTTTTTGTTAAAATAAGAAATACCCATGCGCTCTATCTGTTTTGCTATCTTTTGTATTCTTCACAAGAATCAAACTTCTTTCATTTCAGCTACTTAATCGAACCTCAAATTTGGTTTGCTCGGTTCCGGTACTATCGCGGCTTTCGGACAGACCCAAAACGGCGGATTGACAGGACCAAAAATGGCGAATTTACATAAACATCATCGCATTTTTACTAAAAATTGCAGTGCTTTCTCAACTGGTAGATAAATAATTAACTCTTGTTTTTTTATTTTATTTTATAATTTTTTTTTGAAAAGGTATAAGTAAATTGATTGATGTGTTATATATATTTTTATTAAAAAAAATGCTCATGGGTTTTGATAAAATGCTTCAAACTACAACAGTACCCCCCTCACATGGCACCTCCCAATTTGTTATTTCCTGCAATTGTATGAAAAAGGAAATCAAATCGAGCTACATCTAAAAAAAAAAAATTAAAATATTAGTAGAGAAGTCGAATCAAAACACCAAGTATTTGTACAAAATGCAATGGGGCACAATTACTGGGCACCATTTAAGTCCAAACAAAAACAAATCACAGAAGTTCCCTCATTTTGCTTTTAAAAGAGAAAAGAAAAAGGAATAAAATTTGAAGAACGTACTTTTAAGGACTCGAGGGGAAAAATTTAATAAATAAACAAAAATCGGGAATTTTCACAAAAAGGGCCGAATTTCGGGATTTCAAATTTGGGATTCGATACTATTTATTAAGTATAGTTACAAAGTAAATAAATATTTTTTTGCATGAAAATTGTCACTAAATCATCTACATTCTAAACAATTATCAATAAAGCAAGTAGGAGCAGCTCTTTACAAGTAATCAATAAATAAATATTGCTTTTGAAACTTTTTTTTTGAATTTAAGGGGGCGGGGGAATACTTCAAAGAAGCATATTGTTGACATCTAGCTCAATAAAAAAGATACATTTAACTAATGTGTAGGCAGAAAAAAAAACTTTCAGCTTTTTCTGCGTTTTACCAATTGCATGTATGATTATTGCTTATTTATACTGTTAAAGGTAAAAGAATGATTTATTTTTATTATCATTTTTCTTACGTCTTACACTATATAATAAGCGCCGAGTTGCCAACTCTCCCGATCGCTTTTCAGCTGATCTTTCGCTAAACAGTTTGTTCTCCCATTGTTTCTTTTTTTTTTTTAGATCAAATAAATTCCCGTATTGAAAATTTGTTTTAAAGCAATGTTTTAATATTTAGTAAATTTTTATCGAACAAATTTGCTTCACGATCGTTCGCTGTGGGGTTTTATTGTGTGGGAGATAATGGATATTTGCTGCGTTAATCAAAATTTGTATCCCGTGAAATTTCTTAATTTGCAGTAAATTGAAGGAATCGACCTCTTCTTAAACCTATATACACCATAGTTGCCAAATGCTCCGTTTTCTCCTAGTTTTTCTGTTTTTATTTGTGAATTTCGAAAATTCGATTTTTTTGCAAAAAGATCCGATTTTTCAAGCTGATGTACAAGTATTTTTATCTAAAGGGATTGTACTACAAAACAAGAAATTTTTTCAAGAAACTTTTTGAAAAGACATGTATTCAAACACTTATAGACACTTATAACGCGAATACATGAAAAGACATGTATTCGCGTTATAAGTTATGAAAATTCATGTATTAATTTACATGAATTTTCATAACTTATAACGCGAAAATGTAAAATCCTTTTTTTCGGAAACTTGCTAACATCTAGCATGTGCTTCGCAGAAAACTGTATGCAGCTTTTGAGACTTCTATCTTTTTGCATCCTGTAAATAAATCAATTATTTAAAAAGTTGACAGTTGTTTTAGTATTTGCATCCTGTAGTCTGCCTGTTTTATTTTTTATTTAAAAAAATTGTTCAAATTTTTGAAACTTTATTTTAGTTACATTTTGGTAGTTACTATTTGAGGGTAATGTACAAAGTTTTAAGCGAATAAGCTCCATTTTTTTATTTGTATGTTGTTTCCAAAATGAAATATTTATCTCAAGTTGAAAAAGTTTTTATGAATTTTTTCGAGCTCTTCTAAATAATTTTAAAAAATTATTTATGGCAGAGATAAAAATTTAAGTAAGCCTAAATTGAGATGCTAGCAGCATAAGCTAAGTAAAATGAAAAAAAAAATGAATTAAACACAAATTCTCGAGACAAAGTGCAGCGTTTTCTTTAACAATTTTTATTATTTAAATTGCTTTTCATTTAACTTGTATTTTATAGCACTAACCATTTTTCATAATTTTTCATATCATTATAATTTGCTTATATATGATTAATACTTGTGTTGTGTGCTTCTTATTACTAGCTCCAATAAATATTTAACTCCGACTGTATTCGACATTAGAAGAGCAACAAGTCAAAGAGAGCTCCATAAAAGTGTTTCTGTTGTGTTCCTAATAAAAATACGATGATTTCCTCTTTCAATAATGCTTCCTTTTGAAATAAACATAACAGTTTGTATATTTCGAAAAATTTGTGAGGTCCTTAATATTTTTTGTAGGTCCTTAAAAAGTCCTTCGAAAGTCCTTATTTTTGGTTTTGCCAAAAGCGTACGAACCCTGGTTTGTTTGAAGACGCTAATCTCAGGAACTACTGGTCCGATTTAAAAAACCCTTTCAGTGTTAGATAGCCCATTTATCGAGGAGAGCTGTAGGCTATATATTATTATGCTAAGACCAATAGAAACAGAGCGCGGAAAATTAAGAAACTACTTCAGGAAGAGTTTTTCGGTAAGTGATAAAATTCGAAGCCTTTAAATTAGCTAGAAAAGAAGTTATAAGCCTTTTTTTCTGTAGTTTGAAATTATTTTTTCATGGTAATTAATTAACTTTAATTTTATTTGACCCAGATGATGACCGTTTTATTTTATTTGCATTGTTGCATCCTTTCAACAACAGTTACATTTGCCATTGTTAAACAAATCGAATATAATAATAATCAACGTTTCTAGCATTTTGATGAGGCATCGCTGTATTTGCAATCTCTGTTAAATGTACGCAAATTTAATCCTTTTTTATTATTTTTAAACAATAGGATAGTTGTTCGTTTTTATAATTAGATTGTCGTACGGTTAGTTACATTTTTGTGTGCTTTTTAAGTACAGTACATTGTTCTTAGGTTAGTTACAATTTGTGTAGTTTGTTATTGTTCATTATTCTTAGAAAACGACTGTAGTGTATAGTTGCGTCTAAATGCTGTGTTTTCCAGCCAGAGTTGACAAAATATTTACCTCAAGGAAATTGGCGCCCAAAAGTGGGCATTTGATCGCTCACTTTAAAAACAAAATGTTTTATAGCGCCATAATGTTCCGGTTTTTAAGCCATCGTCGCCTCAACTCTATTTAATTTTGTGTAGGACTTCTGCCGCCCAAAAGTACGCCTTTTGAAATATTCGCCCTTTTAATCAGGCCATCAGTTCTCACACATACACAACAAAATTTCTACGCGAACAAAGTCGCGGGAACAGCTATTTTAGTCAATGAAAGTATGATATTATGGATTGCAGATTTTGTAAAATAGGTGATTTTGGTTTCAAAATTAAAAATTTTTTTTCAAAGGAAAATAGTCATTTTGCTAACAAATTTGGAACCTTTTTTTAAAAACTGAAATTAAGTTAAACTAACAGTTACATTTTAATGATTGATATGTCATTATTAATTTTATTTTTTTAATGTTTTTCTTTTTCTGGTCTCTGTCTTTTTTGTAGTTTTGTTACCTTTAAATGGGTGGAGAGAGTTAACGTTCTTATATAAACTCCTAATAATTGCTTAAATGGTTTTACTGGAATTAAAACACAGATTATGATTATAAAATAAATTTTCGTATAAGCTTTTCTAAATAATTTGAAAAAAAAAAAAGAGAGATAAAAATTTCACATTTAAGCCTTGCAAGCACAAATTCTGATGGGAAATAAAGGTTTGATAGAGTTAAGAGTAGTTCGTGTTATTGGTACCACAAATACTTTAATGGGGATGGACCTAGAATAAAGATCTGATATGTATATGATAAAAAAGATCAGTAAAAAAGGTTTCACTGTATTCAAATGTGAGTTGCTTTTGCTTTAGTTTCTGTACTTTTGTATGTACTATTAAGTAAGCCTAAATTGAGATGCTGGCAACATAAGTTGAGTAAAATGAAAAAAATTAAATAAATAAGCGCAAGAGCTCAAAACAAAGGGCAGCATTTATTTTAATTGCTTTTTCATTTAACTCACATTTTATAGCCCTAACCATTATTCATTAATTTTTCATAACGTTATAATTTGCTTATGTACGATTAATGCTTGTGCTGTGTATTTCTATTATTTCTTGCTTCAATAATTATCTAAGTGCCGGACTGTATCAGACATTAGAAAAGCAACAAGTCAGAGAGCTCCATAAAAGTGTTTGTGTTGTGTTCCTAATAAAAATACAGTGTTGAATCAGTTTCCTCTTTCAATAATGCTTTATTCTTAAACAGGGTTGGTTGGTTTAAACCATGGTTTAAACTTCGGTTTAAAGCAAATGGTTTTGTTAAAAAAACCACTTGGTTTAAACCAAACATTTATTTATTTATTTTGCACATTATTAAAAATTGCAAATCACAACACTGGATAAATAATGAATTTGCAAACAAACAAACTTTTTTTTTTAATCAGTACAAATTTTTCTTATCTCCTATCTACATGTCAGACTAATTGAGTTTTTCTAAAATTAACTTGGAAAAAAATCACATTCTGCAAATTAAATGATTTGGCAACAGCAATTCCTGGAGTTAAAAAAAACATATTAGAAATAACAAAGTATCTTCATAATAACCGATTTGCAAATCTATATTACAAATAACAATTTGTGAAAAAAAAAAACTTTTTTCATTTAATTTCGCACGTTATAAAAGATTGCCAAATCCAATTTATGCAGAAATTACAAGCCCAGCAAATGATAAATAATGAATTTTTGAATTTGTAAATTAAAAAACGTTTTTTTTTAAATCAGTGCAAATTTTTCTTTTTTTAAAAAATATCTCCTATCTACATGTTAGATTATTTGGGTTTTTCGAGCTCGGAAAAAAAATAAAGTGTTTCTTAGTGTTTAGTTGGGTTCAGCCACAGTTAGAAGGCAAAATTAACGGTCGCCACTGGCCACAGGGCAACTAGATGAAAAGAAGTGGTGACTAAAATATTACCTAACAATCGCCACATTTTTTTCCTCTCCTTAAAAATTTCCAAGAAGTACACTGCTAGGTTCAAAAACACGGGCTTTCACTTTCCTATCTTATTATTTCACAAAACGTTTGCCATTAGTTTCGTCCCTTACCATCCCGAAAACCCATAGGCCAATGAACTACGATCTGCTGAACCTTTCACCCCGCCTACTAACCTATAACTTTAGTTCATCTTTAAAATGGATCTTATATATAAGCGGCTTATTCTGTCTGTCTGTCCGCTATAGAATCCCAGGCCGTTTTACCGATAGGGACCACATTCGGCACGGTTAATGTTTACGACCCGAGAAACTCATCGCCGCAAAAATGAAAGTTGTGACTCAATTAATTTTTTTTTAATTAATTTTTTAAAATTGTTCAATGATTTTCTTGACCCGTTTTATTTTATTTTTGCATTCTTGCCGTCGTTTCCAACAATATAATTACAGTTGCCGTGTGAACAAACAAATCAATGCAGTTGCCATTTTTATTATAACAACTGTATAACAAATATACTAATAATAATCAAAACGTTTATCTAGCATATTGAGTGAGGCTTCGCTGTACTTGCAATATCCGTTAAAAAATAATGTATACGCGAATTTAATTTAATCCTTTCTTTCTTTTTAATTAATTTATTTATTGTTTGCCCTTTTCATATTTTTCTTATTAGAGTGGCAGCGCTCTTTTTTCCCAGTTTCGTTAAAACTATTGTTTTGAAAAGCATAATAAAATTTTCAATAAGTTCTTTTTATGGTAAATATATATTTTTCACAAACAATTTGATCATATAGTAAATAAGTATATAGTAGTGTGGGGCAGTAAACGAAGGAGCGTCCTCGCCGCCTGACCTGGGTAATTCAGCTTGAATTAGCAAACACCTTTGTGCAAATCATTTTAATTACAATTTATAATATCTAGAACAGCTGTCGTTTCGTATGACAGCCGGGCTTACTACTTTCTTATAAGAAAATTCATTTTTGTAATAAATACTTATCGTTTTGTAATAAATACTTATAGTTTTCTGTGATTAAACTTCGTTCATAAATTATGTATTAATATATAATTTCAATTGCTATAAGTATTGACAAAATCCCTTAATATTAAAAAAAAAATGTGCTAAGTTTTTATCAACTGTTTCAGTGTGGTAAGCAATATTTTGTACAATGATCTTTCATTTTTGCATAAGTTAATGTATGTACAATGGTTTTCAATAATTGCGAGAAAAGGAAAATATTTTTCTTGAAAGGCAAAGTGAGATTGTAACCCTTGTGAGTTCATCTATTTTTTTTTTTTAATTTAAAAAATTTATTAGATTTTGATAATTTAAGAAAAGGATTTAATTTTATAAATATTAGCACATTTCATTGGGTTATTTAATTTTATATCATTACTAATCAATACAAAAAAGTTCAAAACACCTTTGTGTTTATCATTTTTCACCGAAAAAATTGGCCAGTACAAAATATGATTTTACTGGCCACTAGTGAAATTTCCCAGTTTTGCCCTCTAGCTACAATCAAGCCACCCTACTACTTATATATATATATATATGTATAGTAAGAGACTTGTAATCATTTGTTGATGTTACTGATACTATAAATCAACATGCATTATTTTTAATATATTTTTCGCTTTTGCTTATTTTTTATTGATTTAGTAAAATATGCTTTTGTTAAAACTCACCCCGCATAGTAATTATTTCCTTAACAGTTTGCTAAAAGGCCTGTATAAGTATGGTATTAAGTTTCTGAAAAACTAAAAACTTTTAAAATACAAGGTTTTTTACTTAGTTATTTAATAAATTATCAAGAAATTAATTACTAATAACATTTATTTACAATTAACGAACTAAAATCGATGATTTTCTAAAAGTCAAATTGTTTTTTCTACAAATGCCATTTAAATCCAAAAAAACCGATTTAAACCAAAAAAACCCGGTTTAAACAAAAAAAAAAAAAAAAACTGCTTTTTTTCCAACCCTGTTCTTAAGCAAACCCATAACAGTTTGTATATTCCATAAAATTTATGAGGTCCTTAAAAAGTCCTTATTATTTGTTTTGATAATACTGTATAAGCACAACGAAAGGTTTTGAGCTTTTTTTTTTTTTTTGCCGTTTAGTACTTGAAATGAAGCAGAAACGCTGTGATAAACAAGAGAAAATATTGGAATTTAGCTATTGCCAATTGACCTGTTTCCTTTAGAGTTTCCACCATTGAGGGATGTCGGTGGAGGTGGATATCTTTTTGCAATGAGGTGATCCCTTGCAAAAGAACAATTTAATGCAATAGGAAGTTTGCATTTTGTCCCTCAACTGTAAATGTTTCATTATGTTTCCTTTTGGAGCATTCTTGCAATAAAAATTTTAGATGATCACCTCATTGATCTTAAATTAAAGCATTTGAGAGTGTTAATGTTTCATGTTTGCATTTTGTCCGTCAAATGCAAATGTTTTATTGTGTTTCATTTGTGCCGCATTCTTGCCATAAGATTTTCGATGAAAGAATTTGGTGTATAGGACTTGTCATTAAGCTCACTGATCTTAAATGAAAGCATTTTTAGAGGGTTAATGTTTCATGTTAATTCCACAGGTGAATAAGGTGGATGTTTCAAACATGACGCAGAGTGAAGTGTTGAATCTCTTGAGGAAAGTTCCGTTCGGTGATGTCGTCGAACTCGTCATTTCGAGGCAAGAGACCGACTTGTCCCCCAGTCCAAGTCTTCCTCGTGAACTGGTAACAAATTCAACTGTTAATTTTTTTTAATTATTTCAAATTCAAGAAGATTTTTAGAACTGAATTTTATAAAACTAAATTTAGCCCACTCCTTTTTTTAACATTTTTTTTATTGATGAACGTTATTTTGAGCTTATGGGACACGTCACCATGTCTTCTCCAAACCTGAGTTTTTAAAAAGAGTTTTAAAAAGAGTAAAAGTCTTAGAGGATTTGAAGTTTTATTTCTTAAGAGCAAGAATTTAATAATTAACATTAATACATTTAATTCTCAAACTTTATTTGAATAAGTTAAACTTAAATTGGTTTGTACAGGGTTCGTTAGTTTAAATTAGCTTGATTTAAATTTAGATTTACGTCATCTATTTTAGTTTTTTAGTACTGTTTCAAACAAAGCTTCCTGGGTCCATCTGTCTCTGTGTGAGTGCATGACTTACATATTTGATAAGTTTAGAACTAATTACTATTTCTTTTTTTTTCAATTTTACAATATTACTCTTTTTCTTCAGGCATCTTAACTGCAAAGTAATGCTTGAGACTAAAAAAATTGGATGGCGGCCAGTTTCCGGAAAACCGAAAAAGTCGGTCGCCACTTCGAACCATGTTTCAAACCGATCCTTCCCTCCCCAACCGCGGCTTCATTTTGCATACATAACCTCAAACTACACTTTATCACAAAATTACACAAAGCCCTATTTCTAAAGAAATAATAATAAATTACAAACCTTTTCTAGTCGCCAGTTTTGGCGATCGACATAACATTCTGTGGTTGCCAATGGCGAGAGGCGACCGCTACTCTCGACCCTTACTGCAAAGCAAAATTAATTCCATCTTTCATATTGCAATTCCAAACAATCATGAACCATTTTATTTTAAAAATAGTATTTTAGACCAATTTAATGAACACCACAAAATAAATAATTCAGGGTAGTGTTTAAAAGAACAATGTTTAGAATTTAAAATATGTATCCTTAAAGTTTCATTCATGTCTCATAATAGCTAAAGGGTTTTTTTCCTTCTAAAATATTTTTTGAACTTAGAAATTTTCTATTATTTGATTAAAGCAAAAAGTTTCAGTTTTTAGTAATGGTATGAGCACATGATTTTACTAAATGGGTAAAAATATTTCAGCTTATTTCATTTAAAAAATACAAAAATGATTAAAGTACACTCGATGTAAAAATTAAGTATATATAATTGGCACTTTTTCAGCTTCTAGCAGCAAAAGAATTCAGATTAAATGCGTTCATTTTTTCTACTTATGAGTATACTATTATTCCTGGTAGGATTAGATTTCATTTGAGTCGGGATTTTGTATTAAAATTTGTTTATCATTATTATGACTAAAAAATATTTATTGCTGTGAAAATAGCTTAAAGTGTGTTTTTGCAAAATTGTTAAATATGCCATATTATTTCTATGAATGTAACATAATAAATATTCAAAATATTAAAGGTCTATTTAAAAAAAATCACGAACCCAGATTTTGCAGTGTGCTTGTTTTTCAAAATAGGAAAAAATATGTACTTTTTTATGCTTCCAAAATCATTGAAAATCTGATTATGCAGAAAATGATTAAGGGGGCGTTCTAGTGTAGAGGCATGAAATTTGCCCGGTTTTTGAAGCGCCATACAAAGGAAACAAAAAATATTTTTAGCATCCATTTTTTTCGTTTGCTTATTGATGTTTTATTATTGCATACAAAAATGAAACAAAAAAATAAATAAATAAAATAATTAAAATTGACAAAGTTATGAGCAGTCAAAGTGTGGGCTCCAAAAAAAAATAGAGTGTCCTGGCGTGCATTATTCCAACCCTCCTGGTGATCTGAAAAATAAAAAACAGACGGATTCTTAATTATTATAGATGCCACTATCGTATGAACCTTGGAAAAGTTTCAAAATTTTTTCTTTACAAAAAGGCGGCTGTTTGAACAAAAATTTTCTTTTTTGCATATTTTTTTAACAGTTACGAAGTTTTAAAAAATATTAAATGAAAAGTTACAGTTTTGTGCAAGGTTCACACGATAAAGGGATGTATAAAGAACATCCTCTCTAAATTTGAAGTACATTGACCAATTAGAACTCGAGATCTCCTTACCGCCAGCTAGAAAAAGGTAGTTTCCAGAAAAACGCGATCAAAGTTTTGAGACAAGTTTTCGGCAGTTTTACTTATAGAATGGCAGAGAATACTTACATATTTTTAATCGGCGATTCCTGCTCCATATAAGAAACCTTCCTCTACTTCAAAATGCTCATTCTCGATGTGCTCTGGTGAAGACGAGCAGTTCTACCCTTCTTAGACGACTTTGAAGTCCAGAGTTTCGAGCGCTCGATAAGCGCTTCGTCCCGTCTCGATGCAAAAGCATTAGCTTCTGGGGCAATCGTGATTCCCCTATCATCTGAGATTTTTAATATGGGTTTTAAACCTTCATTAAAAATATTAACTGCGAAGGTTGGTACGAAGGTTGGCTCAAAACTTAAAATAAAACTAAAAAGAGAATATTCCAACAAAATAAGTTTCTATGTCCTTCAATTAAATATAGATTTAAAAGGGATACTATACAATCAAGATTGTGCAAGGGATATTCAACCGTAGGGACTGGGGAACGACTACCGTCTTTTGTTGACTTGGAGCGGTCGGACCGGAACCGATGCCACGTCACTAAAACGGCTATAACTCATGAAGTAATAGGAATTTTGAAAAATCCTTTTAATGGCAGATTCTTGAATGTCTTATAAACTTGGGAAATATGAAAAAAAAAAATTTTTTTTCGATTTTTCAAAATTCTACACTAGAATACCCCCTTAATTGCTTCAGGATCAATCTTTTTTCTTTTTCTCCCTTGAAAGGGTTTAGTTGCTGACTAAATTGAGCATTATTGTCACAAAAATGGAAAAATATCATTTAAAATTGAATAATAAATATTACGCTGAATGTAAAAATAAAAGCATGCTAATCTTTCCTGCAAGTTTTCGTTTATTTTTTATTTTCCCTTTATTTATTTATTTGCTAGTCGCTTTTGGAGGAATTGCAACATTCAGAGTAGCAGAGTACATGTAAAATAGATTAAAATTTGCACTTTTACTTGAACTTCAGTATGTTTGTTAATTTCATCGTTTTTTATTGTTAATGGTAATTTTTGCTCTTTGAATGTTTAGCCCCCCGACAAAGGCGAGGAGGAAATGGACGCTTTGTCGAAAAAACGAGACATCTTCACTCTTCAGGTGGCTCTCAACGACACGGGATCTGCCGGCTTGGGGGTCAGCGTCAAAGGGAAAACCTCTAACACTTCAAACGGTGCCGTGGATATGGGGATATTTATCAAAAACATATTCCATGGTGGAGCTGCGCATAAAGTATGTATTACGTCTGTCTCTCTCTTTTGAAAGAAAATGCAAATATGAGGCCGTGTCATTTCGACTTTTATCGAAACAAACGAACATAGTATAGGAGCATTTTTCAAAAATCTGGGGAAGGGGTGAAATTATGCAGCTGAGAAAAATATTTTAACAAAGATAACTATTTTTTCCTTTTTTTATACCCTACTTTCATGTAAAATTTTTAAAAAAGTGAAAGAAGGCTATCGTAAAAATCATTAAAAGTAACAAAGTCAATCAAATAATCAAACAGATTGAAAAAAAAAATTTTTTTTGTTAAATACCTAATGTTATAATCCTATGATGTCGCATGGCACACGTTCCCTCTGCCCCCCTTCTCCCACAAAAAAAAAAAAAAGAAATTCATAGAATTTTTTGATTTTGAAAAAAAAAATTTATATTCAAAAGATCTCGGTGGGGGCTCCTCATTGATTCCCATACTTATTTTTTTGATTTAAAAAATTTTGAACAGTTCAGCTCTTTTATAGTATTTTATAAAAACTCTATTCTCCCTCTATTTAAAAATTTATTTTACCAACTAAGTTATGTATTTTTTTTTTTGAATACTCAAAAGAATTTTTATTCAAATTAAGTGCTGCATTTTATATATTGAATCATTCCATTTTGTTTGAAAAAATTCTCCAATCAAAAATACTAATAATTAGATGAGAAATTACTGAAATATAATGCCCGAATGTGTGGAAGAACGAACCAATATCGTTTGGAGAAGAAGAAATATTTTTCTTTTTTATTAATAGAGATTTATTATATTTCGATTGGAAATGTGTTAACCTTTGAAAAAGTATATTTGAAATACAGTAAAACCTCTCAATTAGGGACATTAAGAGGACTAAAATTTTGTCCCTTAAGAAGAGGTGTTCCTTCCTCGGAGGCTCATAAATTGATGCATACACATTAATTAACTAAGTTAACTTAATAATAAATATGTGTTATCATTTAAGTTTAAATACTAAAAATGCTTCATGGATATAAGTTGACATTTTACAACTTTTTATTGAAGACAAAAATTTTAGAGAAAATGTCGTATTGACAAAATTTTGTAAGTTGCAGAAATTTATTTGAAGTAATCTATTAGATGGGTTTGCTTTAAAGTGTGTAATTTGCAATACAATATAATTTACGTTTTCTAATCCCTGCATAAAAAAACTTGTTGGTAACCGGGTACTGTCTGTTAATGTTGAGCCCACCATAATGTTCCATAGTATGAAAGAGGGAAAAGCCTTCACTAGTAGGTTTTGAAAAGCACCTTAAGATGCATTTTTTTCTTTGTTCTTGCTTCTAGGTCAAAAGTTAATTTTTATTTTCTCTGTGATTGTCCCTTAAATAGATTGTCCCTTATTCAGAGGTAACTACATTGCGGTTCCTATTCAAAGCTACTGGGACTAAAAAAAGCGTCTCTTAGCTAGAGGTGTCCCTTAAAGGAGTACTGTAATTAAGAATACTTTAATTTTCAGGACGGGAGGCTTCAGAACAACGATCAGCTTCTGAACGTCAACGGAATTCCTTTACTGGGGATGACCAACGGTCAAGCCATGGAAACGTTGCGAAGGGCCATGATCCAGGGGGAGGGGCCGGACGTCGTCCCGAATGCGATCATCCTGACCGTCGCTCGACGCGTCCCTCCCGTCTCTAGGGACGTAGTTTCGGATATCGGGGACAGTTCCTGCCACGACAGGAGCGACTCCCTGCTGAGCGAGAGCGGAGATTCCTTCTACGTGTCGAACGAGAACCTCTCGGTGTCCACCGGCAAATACTGCGGCCAGACGCCCGACACATCCACCAGCGATAACTCGGCGAATACCGTCATATTCAGGTCTCCCGCCTTCAAGAGGACGGAGAGCGATATCGACGAGGAGAGGGAGGATGACTTCACGGAGATGTCCTCCGCGACCTTGGCGTCTGACCACAACCCCATACTGGAGAGGCTCGTCAACGAGGGCCTCTCCCAGAACTATCGGACGAGTGCGAGTGAATCCGATTCGCCCGGCCATCGTGACGTATCCGGATCTTCCCGACGACTTGCGGGTGCGACGAGGACTCGGAACGACGATCTACCGATCCGAGATGACGTTCTCGAGGAGCTGAGCAGTTTCGTGAACCACAACAAACCGACCTCCAGTCCGGTCGGGCCGGATTTTCCCCGACGGCCCGAGACCGACACTTTGTTGGAACACGTCGAGGAAAGCGGGACATCACTTCCCAGAGAGTACCGGCACAGAAAGTAAGACATTTTACTTTCTTCCAGAAATGCATGATCGAATGTCGTAAAAGCCACCTTTTTATAACTACTGCAGTTCATGGTAACTTACGCAACATTTGGAAGCAAAAACTTGACTTTAAATAATTAGAATAACTAAAGTATTGAATATAAAAAAAGTTGTTTTTACTGTCTTATACAGCTACATTAATATACCCTCCTTATTTGAAATCCTGTTATTCTACTCGTAATGAGAACAAATTGTGAAAACATGACAGTAACTGACGCAACATGAAATAGGCAAATGTACTGGAAAATACAAAACAAATTTGAAAATCTGTGAATTATGAACGTGTGACAAGGGAATTTTTATGAAAATAAAAAGTAATGCCTGCTTAAAAAGACGTACACTTGTGTTATTCTTTGGTGATAGGCTAATTATTATTAATATAGTAGTAACTGACGCAACGCAAAAGAAAAACAGGCTCCTCATATTTATCTAGTGACAGCCGAATTGTTTCTTGTGAATAAGTTTTTTCTCACAAGGGGTTGGGAAGAGTGCTTGTAAATTACTTCTGCACCCCAAAAACATAAGAAAGTAATACTTGTTAAAATTTTTCATTTTAATATTTCCCAAAGATGTCTACTTTTACATGGATTTCACCAACTACGCAAATATTGGCGACTTCTTAATAATGGAGAAAAGTTCAACTGTACCTAGTTGCAAAGCAGTTTTATCTACAACCCTGAATTTTGAATTCCGAAAAATCCAGATTGGCTCTTAATGATAAACAACCAAATTTCTAATTAAATTTTAAAAATAATTTACAACTTTTCTTTTTCTTTGTATCAAAGAACAGTTTGATTTCAAATTTAAAAATAAAGTACTATGTTAATAAATACTGAATTTTAATGGAACCTTTTTTTAAAGGATTAACATTTCGGATTTCTAAAATTTCTCTAAAGTAGAGGTCCTAAGCTCTTTTGTCCCATAGACCAGTTGCCTTTTTTTTTCTTTGAATATCTTGCTTGTGAGCCATTCTAAAACTAGTCCGTAGATTAACATTTATGTTTGAATATCAAAAACATAAACCAAGGGTTTAGTTCCACCCAAGTTGTTCAGTTGTTCTAAAATAGTCAGCAGAACGCAAAATGTATTTAAAATGACACAAAACAATTGCTAAATCTTACTGCTATTTCAAAAGTGAAAGTTTGGGTGTATGTTGTCTGTTATTCAATCAAGGCCAGAACAGGTGAACGGATCTCGATGAAATTTGGCACAGGGATAGATTGTAGTCTGGAATTTCACTTAGGCAACTTTTTATACCAAAAAATGTATGGTTCCTAGTAGGGATGTAACGAATAGTGATTTGGCCGAAAAGCCGAATACCGAATATTCGGCAAATTCTCCCAGGCAGAAGCCGAATATTCGGCCAATGTCTTGGGCCGAATACCGAATATTCGGCGGCCGAATATTAAAATTTCTAGAAAATCGTTGTAGTAGAAAGTATTTGACAAATTACAAATTATTGACAAAGTCAAATAACAATTACACACAATCTATGATGTATGATTTAATTCTGCTTGTTAAGAATTTAAAACTATTTAAAATTAATCTATTTTCTCTATTGTTTTGAATGTAATAACACTAAGAATTTCACCCACAGGGGGAATAGAAGTGACAGGTTTTACGGTAGTAAGCATTAGCATTATTTTACTAATTATTTAATTCAAATAAAAGAACTACTATTGCTTAGTGAACTTTTTTACCTTGCTCAAAACTGCTTCATGAAGATATTTTAGAAGTTATAAAAGTTAATATTTTTATTTTATGGGATTTTTTACATACCTATCTTTAAACGATCTATTAAAATTTAATACACTTAGCTGGAATATATTTTTATTTTCAAAAACCCCAATAACCTATGCTATCTGAATATTCATGATATATTCTAGGCTTTTCACATTTCTCTCTTACCCAATATTCACAATAAATCAGTCTACCCAAACAAAGTCTGACTTCCACTTTGTTAATAATAACAAAATTAATTTTTCACATATCGTGATTAACTCTTGTCAGCTTTGGGAGCTAATTATAAAATAAAATATTACCACTTTAAAATCCGTTTTTGCTCAGTCAAACCCAAAACTAGGTTTAAAAAAAATAGCTTTTTTCTAAATTATTTTTATTTTTAAAACTATAAAGTAATGTATTATTTTGCAATAATTATAATACAATTTAAAATGTTTAAAATTCACTAATTTCTTCATTTTTTTACATTTCTACTGCAGCAGAACTATTCGGCCGAATAGTCCATCAATATTCGGCCAGTCCGAATATTGACCTTACTCCGTATTCGGCCAAAGGGCCGAATACCGAATAGTGGCCGAATATTCGTTACATCCCTAGTTCCTAGGGGATATCATGACATAAAAGTGGTGCCTTACCATAAGATGGACAGTGTGGCTCAATGGTCATAAATGAAATTGAAAGACAATCAGTATCTGCCTCATAGCTTAAGTGGTAGAGCACCCGGCACGAAACTGAGGGGACCTGAGTTCAAGTGTCAGTCCAGACTAACCCTTCATAAATGATGTCACATTTTGGTTCAATATATTTTAACCCCCTCCCCACTTTGTTACAAACTGTCATGCTTCAGTATACCCCCTACCCCCTTTGTCACATGTATTATATACCGTAATTATCGGTAAATAGCCCGCATCGTTGTATAGTCCGCAGGAAGAAAAATCCATTCTAAAAAAATTAAGTTCGGTGTATAACCCGCATCGTTGTGTAACCCGCACCGCAGAAAAAAACAAGGGATACAACCCTAGAAAACAATGCATTCGCCTGTAGCACCCGAGCCCCAATCTGCTTTGGACCATTGTTTCGAAAGCTACGATTATTTCTCTGCATTTTGTTTTGCAGGAAAACAGATTTCGATATTTTTGAACGGTAGTTGTCTTTTTAATAACACTGTTTTTTTTAATTTCGTGTATTGCCCGCATTGTTATATTGCCCGCAGGTAGTAAAAAAAGAAGTTTTTTTTGGAGCTAACCCGCGGGCTATACACAGGTAATTACGGTAATTACACGCATGCTGTATTATATAAGCATATGTACTTGCAGTGTTGTAGTTCAGAAACAAAGCACTTGAGTTACAGATCAGAATTTTAATTTTATATTGCAAAGACATTTGTGAGCATAACAATCATAATGATTATGTGTGGACTTAATTTGTACACAATATGATTGAAGTTTACAACAAAAAACGTAATTAGTGACATAATATTAGTAACATAATAGTACAAAATATAAAATATTCGCTGTCTGAGAAAATCACCCACGCTATTTTAAGGTGTAAATGTTTCAGAACATTTCCTTTCAAACTTTTAACTAGAAATCACAGGGTTCCCACCAAGTCATTTTTTTCACCTAAAATCACTTTTTTTTTCATTGGTCACTTAAAGTCACTTTTTGTAGCAAATTGTCACCTAAAATCACTTTTTTTTGCATTGGTCACTTCAAGTCACTTCTTGTAGCAAACTGTCACCTACAAATCACCTTTTTTTTGTCTATCTCATAAAGTAATATATAACCACCAAACTTTTCCTATAAGCACCAGGAAAAATGCAAATTAAATAGTTTCCACAAAGCTACTTGCCGAAGCAAATGAAAAGTTAAAGGAGGGCATTAGAAATCAAGATTTTACAGAAATACAGCTTGCTCGGGCAATGATAGAGGCTGCTAAATCTATAAAAGCTGATGAAGATGAGCACAGAGCAAAGGGGCACATAAAATTGACAAAAGAAATTACGGAAGAAAAAACTTCCGTAATCACAACATTTTTTCAAAAGAAATCTAAGAGTGATTAAATTGGAATTTTTACAGAATGCTGCCATTTATATACCAGGGGCGACAGTTCTCTAAACTTTTGAAGCATTCTTTTCTGAGATTTTTATATTAACATTTAAAATTTTTGAGCATTCCTACTGTATTGAATATCTTTTCTGATTTTTTTTTTTTTTGCTTTTCAAGGTCTATTCTATCATATCATTTTCATTTTTAGCCTTTGAATGATTTGCAAGTAAAAAACTTTTTTCTACATTATAAGTAAGCAATTAAAGTATACTTTTCAAGTATTTTACTTTTGGTATCTGTACTTTCTAAATTAGCTTTGGACAAAGAATTATAATCAAAATCATTTCTTGCAGAATGATTTGAACAGAATGCATTTAATTTAGCGATTTCCTTGCCTGATTTAACTGGGCATTGATCTTTTTCCTGTTTTTCATGCTTATAATTGATTTTATTTGCTTCTTTAGTGGTCAACCAAAAGATTTTTATTTTTACTTGCTCTAAAATATGTAAGTTGACATAAATATAAATAATATTCAAATTAACTTTATTTCTATAGTAATCCCAATGAAAGCAAATTTTGAAATATTAAACTTTTTTCTCTTTTGAGCCTTGCACTAGCATGCATTTGAAGTACAGTAAAATCTATAAAGTTGCCCTCCTTTATAAGTTGACCACCTGTTTAAGCTGACCACTATTTTCAGGAACGGAATCAGCCCTTCACCCTCTACCTCACCTTCTGTAAGTTGACCACTAAAGTGCTGCACTGCAAGTGGTCAACTTACACAGGTTTCCATGTACTTAGCTTTGGTGTTTTAATTTTGGCATCAAAGAATATTCTGAATTAAATTTTTTTAAGAAAAAATTTAAATATTCCTTGTATATACATACCTTTAATTTATCTAATTGTTTCAAATATTTTGCACATGCTCCTCTGATATTCTAAATGTTTTTATTTCCTGTAATTAATTTTATTTTTGTGATAAAACATTTAAAATAATTTTTCTTGTTTCACATATTAAAAAATAAAGTTGATTCTGTAGATTGTATCATTATCGGTCACCCCTGGCATATATACACTGAAGAGCCAAAAAAACTGGTACAAGCATGCATATGCAAATAAAGAGATCTGGAACCAATCAGAGTACAGCGCTGCGGTTGGTAACGCGTATATAAGACCACTAGTATCTGGCACAGTTGTTAGATGGATTGCCACTGCTACAATGGCAGGTTATCAAGATTTAAGTGAGTTTGAACGTGGTGTTATAGTCGGCGCACGAGAGATGGGGCATAGCATCTCCGAAGTAGCGATGAAATTTGGATTTTCACGTACGACAATTTCAAGAGTGTACCGTGAATATCGGGAATCCAGCAAAACATCGAGTCTACGACATCGCTGCGGCCGGAAAAAGATAATGCAAGAACGGGACCAACGATGACTGACGAGAATCGTTAAACGTGACAGACGTGCAACTCTGCCGCAAATTGCTGCAGATTTCAATGCTGGGCCATCAACAAGTGTCAGCGTACGAACCATTCAACGAAACATCATCGATATGGGCTTTCGGAGCCGAAGGCCCAGTCGTGTACCCTTGATGACTGCACGACACAAAGCTTTACGTGTCGCCTGGGCCCGTCAACACCGACATTGGACTGTTTCGGACTGGAAACACGTTGCCTGGTCTGATGAGTCTCGTTTCCAGTTGTATCGAGCTGATGGACGTGTACGGGTATGGAGACAACCGCATGAATCCATGTACCCAGCATGCCAACAGGGGACTGTTCAAGCTGGTGGAGGTTCTGTGATGGTATGGGGCGTGTGCAGTTGGCGTGATATGGGACCCCTGGTACGTCTAGATACGACTCTGACAGGTGACAGGTATGTCAGCATCCTGTCTGATCACCTGCACCCATTCATGTCCATTGTGCACTCCGACGGACTTGGGGAATTTCAGCAGGACAATGCGACACCCCACACGTCCAGAATAGCTACAGAATGGCTCCAGGAACACTCTTCTGACTTTCGACACTTCCGCTGGCCACCAAAATCCCCCGACATGAACATTATTGAGCATATCTGGGATATCTTGCAACGTTCTGTTCAGCAGAGATCTCCACCACCCCGCACTCCTATGGATTTATGGACATCCCTGCAGGATTCATGGTGTCAATTACCTCCAGCATTACTTCAGACATTAGTCGAGTCCGTGCCACGTCGTGTTGCGGCACTTTTGCGTGCTCGAGGGGGCCCTACACGATATTAGGCAGGTGTACCAGTTTTTTTGGCTCTTCAGTGTATGTATGACTGCTTTCTTTCTGTGTCTGATGAAAAACCATTGAGTTTTTTTAGTGATTTTTTTTTAAGATGATAGTGATGTTATTATGGAAGATTAGTTATTTATGGAAGATAAGTTAAGGATTGAACTTTCTGCTGTTTTTAGCCTACTTTCCCAAAATATAAATAAAGTGAAAAAAGGCTTAATGTATCGTAAAAATATCATTAAAAATAAAGAAAAGTCAAAGAAGTAATTAAATAAGGAATGAAAAATTTGAAAATAGGGTTTTGAGATGGGCAAAATGTGCGTCTGTCGCCCCCCCCCCCCCAAACTTTTGAGGAAATTGGCCCATTCAAAAGATCTTGGCCAGGACATCTCATTACAGGATACAGATCTCAGATACAGGACATCTCATTTCCATATTTTACTTTTTCATTTGAACAATTTTTTGTTTAATTTTGAAGTTAAAAAGGTCTCAACATTAGCACCTATGGGCAAAAATAGAGCACGTTATGTAAACACTAGGCTGATCCAAGTTCGTATGGACAAGCTTATTGGAAGAAGCTCTCGGTGTGAAATATTTTACAATATATAACAATTTTTGTTCCTTTTTGAAAAGTTCAAAAAAATTAACATTAGCGCCTACAGGGAAATTTCAATCCTATATAAATTCCTCGGTCTAGCTGACAGATTCGCTTGGAACAAACTTTATTGAAAAGATGTTAGGCCAAAGAACATGTACAGATATGAAGTTCAACTTGAACTAAACAAGCCTATTTTTTTATGAAATTTGTTGACCGGGATTGTTAAGGATATTTATCAAGGAATGAATGAATAAATAAATTAATGAGTGAATGAATATGTATTAACCATTGAAAACAGTACATTTGAAGTAATCAAGAACTAGAGCTAAATGCGAATTTAGAGAGATAGCAAGAGTATAAATCTGAAGTTGGAATGTACGAAAGTAAGCTCACATAGTTCTAGATGGAACTTTTGCATGTGAAGAAAAGAAATGTAATGGTATTTTTTTTATGCTTAAAAACCTATAAACCTTTTTTCTACATGTGTTTTAGTGGTAACGCAAAGCTTATTCTCATTCGGTCACTTTTTTTTTTTAATTGATCACTTTTTTGGTCACTTTTTTTTCTTAAATGGTCACTTTTTTCACTTTTTTTGTATCATATTCTTGGTGGGAACCCTGAAATCAATTTAAACCTTAATCTGCATCAGTGTTTTTGATACAAGGACTTTAAATAAAAAAATTATAAAGTCAAAAAACTTTAAAAATAAATTTAATTTACTGATTAAAAAAGTTTTTATAGAAACCAAAACTTGTTGTGGTGACACATTTGCTGTTACCCCTCCCTTCCCCTTTTCACTTTCTCAACTCCCTTCACCCCTTGAAGCGTGACGTCATGTATGAATGACCCTTTCTGAAATTTTCCTTGGGTCACTTTGATTTCCTTTTAAGAGGGGCGACTGTAATATAATTCCTAATAAATTTATGCGAAGCACAAAGCACAGCTGGAACGAGTATTTTGAAGTCGGAGCGAAGCAGTTCCAAAAAGCGGCTGCTCCAGATACCTGCTTTTTCAAAATTATTTTAGAGAAATTAGTAAGGATCCCCCCCCCATAAAAAAGAAAAAGAAAAAATTAACCGTAAAAAAAAAAAAAAAAACAATGTTCAGATGACATTTAACCCGCAAGAAAAAAGGGAAACTCAAAAGTTATATTTTCTGGTTACAGAGTTCAGCAAGAAAGAAACAACTGCTTTAAAAGGAGTGGCTTTGGGCGACAGAGCATGCCCGAAAAAAGTTTCGTTCAAGCTTACAGGAGCAGATATTTTCCTGACAGTAACTTAATGGAAAATGGTTCAAACAGCAACCTGCTGTATCTGCAGTCACCAGAATGCCAAAATATCTCTGATGGAATGACCATAAGAGAAATGCCCGTTGACGTTGGTCCGCATGAAAGTAAGTTCGTTTCTTGCTCATTTTAAGAGACCAGAATTTAAAAAGATACGTTAGAATTCGAGTTTGCCTGGCAAAGATTAAAAAAAAGAACAAAAATAAGGATTTTTCCTACAATCACTGACGGGAAATATCAAAATGTATAAAATAACTGTGTCTCTATTTTTCCCCCCGCACACCATTAATCTTATATACAGTCGAACGTCGTTAATTCAAACACGCTTAAAACGAATTACTGCTAAGACGAACTACATTTGCGATCCCGTCCTAATGTATTAATAAAGTTTTTTTCTTCGTTTAAGACGAACACGCTGAATTCGAACTTTCGGATGAGTCGAACAGTTATTTGTAGTCGCTTCCGTTCGAACTTCGAATCAATACGAAAGAAACAAAAGTCATTTTTCACTTTTACAAAACAGCGAAGAAAAGGATCATTCATCAGAATGCCTAAACAATTTAAATGTCATTGTAGATTTCGGAAGCAATTGTTCAGAAAAGAGGAGGAAACATTGTTATAACCGAGTATTTTAAAAAACAATACGCTATATATCTGCGATAATTTTGAAAGATTTGCTCTTGGTATGTAATTTTCGTTAATAAACGCTTAAATATATTGAATTTTTTCTTTTGAAACTTTTTATTTAAGAACCTAAAACTTTTTTCTTCTTATGACAAATTCGAAATCTATAGCATATAGATTGACATATGCATTAGGGACCTAAATCTAGCATTATGTACTGGAAAATAGCGCGGAATTCCTCTTTTGCTTTCTAAAGAAAAGGGATTTTATTGTTTCTCGGATAATACGAACTACGGTTAAGACGAATTTATTTTAGAAGTCCCGTTGGGTTCATTTTGACGACTGTATTAATTCTCTAGTCTGCTTTTCTGTGGGTCCGCGAGATCTTCCTCATTCCTTTATCAAATTCGATGATTGACCCCTCGTTTTAAAGCTTATCATGCCAGCTCATGACGAAAAATGGTCTAAAATTGTATTGTTTCCTTTAAATGTGAGGTTTAAAATCATTTAAGAAGAAGTCCTTCAGTGGATGCGTCGATTTTCCAATAGATCTCGAATCGGATATCCACTTGACACATCAGCGTTAATATATTTATTTTTTAAATTGAACTTCTGTCATAATAAGCGGAACTCATGATAAAGAAATCTTAGAGGATACTTCAACTTAACCAAAACATTCCAAAAAAAAACCCACTTAACCAAAATTTCTGGCATGCCAGACTTTTCTTATAAGTACAACCAAAACGTGAAAGATGATCACATCATCACTTCGCACATTATATTTAAAGAGGTTTTGTAAACACCTATATTATTGGTATGTTTGAATACAATATTTCTGAAAAAAAAATACGTAACAGTTATTCGTAGTGATGTATTGAATGACATGTCTTCTTTTGTCCCAATAACCGTTTACTTTTTTCATAACGCTTCAAAATGTCCTTTCTGACAAATTTTCAAAGAGTGGAATGGCACACAAAACGATTTGATGCGCAGTGTGGAATGCCGCACGGGTCCACTAGTGTAACTTATTATCAGTTGCAACGAATATCATTACATCATTACTTATTAAAGTATACCCGTTTACTTTTTTCATAACGCTTCAAAATGTCCTTTCTCACAAATTTTCAAAGAGTGGAATGGCACACAAAACGATTTGATTCGCAGTGTGGAATGCCGCACGGGTCCACTAGTGTAACTCATTATGAGTTGCAGCGAATATCATTACTTATTAAAGTAATTAATGATCGGAACAATATAAGTTGATTCAAAAATATGTAGAACATTTAAAATTAATGTCATATTTCAGTCGCCTAGAGACTTTTGATATAGAATAGATGAGAAAATAGTTATTCACAGTAAAGGCGTGACATTTCAGAAAGATCAGAAAAAAATCCCTTTGGCACTGGAATCATAAGATGATTTTCATTTGCTACAGAAGTTGAACAGTATAAAACATTTATCTCTCGCTAATATGGAAAACAATATCGATAAATAAAAATAAAATAATAAAAAGACAAAAAAGTTTTTAAAAAATCATCAGAAACAGAAGATGTAACTAATATGATTTCATAATGTTTCGTTGATCACTCTGTATGATAACACATTCAATGTCAAACTAATTCTTTTTTTCTATTATTATTTTCAGCTAATGCAAAGTTTCACCCTAAAAGGCCTCACCGGACGAAAGGTTTGTCATTCTGCTTTTAAAAAACACTTTTCAATACAGACTGCAGTATACTCTTGTAGATATCATCTTGTAGTAGTACCATTATATTTAGCAACATTGTATAATTGTTTCAGTAATGGCTCAACCTTGAATAGCTTGCTTGTTTAGAAATAATTGATTTAAAATTGAAGAATCAAAATAGAAAGTCTGATTATTCTTAATTTGAATCTCAGTAATGATGCAGAAATATTCCTAAGATCTGACTGGTTGCTAAGACTTTAACAGGCATAAAAATTTAGATTTTTATTTGCTATAACTCTGATGACTTATCTTAGGATGTGAAATGTTATTCCATCTAAAAAAAAGAACACAAGAAGTTCCGTTTAGAACTATACGAGCCTACTTTTCTGTATACACCCAACTTTAAATTTAGAATCTAGCTATTTCTCTCTCTCTCTCTCTTTCTCATTTAACTTTAGTTCTTCATTACTTCAAATATACCCTTTTCAACGGTTATTACATATTCCTTCACTCATTCATTCATTCATTCATTTATTCAGTCATTCATTTACTCATTTATTCATTCATTTTTTCATTCATTCACTCATTTATTTATTTTATCATCTATTCACTACTGGGCAATTCCACGTAAGTGTCAACCTAGACATGATTTTTTCATCTTTTAATATATATATTATGTTATACACCATTTTAAAGGTAATTTCTCAAATTTTTAGAACTTAACTTCAGTTTTTTTGCAAAATCTTACTCAAAACCTATAAAAAATAGCTGTCAATACAGCATTTGTAATTACTCAAAATGTCTCGCATTTTTCTCACTTTTCATAATTATATTTTATCAGTAAAACTGCAAATAACAATTTAGTTTTCTTTTTGTCATTGAAGCATGGCCTTTTTTCTTGATAACAAAACATAATTTTTTGTCATTGAATTAAAATTAATGCTTCAAAGGTGATTAGTGTTCAATCTGATTTACTTGTTATGTTAGCCACAAAAACATGAATTAATTTAGCTATTTGCCTGAAATTATTATATTTTATAAATCCCCCCCCCTTCCCCCTGATGTCTTCTCTGTGATGGGTACAGTTAGATTGATGAGGCTGAACATAAATAATTTTCTTTTTTTCTGGTAGTAGTACGTGTGACAAACATAACATCACTGAGTGTGACTAACATAACATGATTACATATGAAATATCTAAATTTTAAACAAACATCAAAATTATTTTCAGAACAAAATAATCCATTTAATTTCTTATTAATAATAGTAATTTCTCTCATTTTATTCAAACAAGCATTCTGCTTATGAAGTAAACAGTTTTATTGAAAGACTTATAAATGACTTAACTGCAACTAACATGATTACTGTAAAATCTATGATTGTATGGACAGATGGAGTTGCTACTCATCTTAAAAATAAATGTTCCTTGTTGACCTTAACTTACATTGGATAGGTGTTAAATAATTAGAATTATAACATCCTGTATTGTGGAAAGGGCTCACAATTTAATCTACAGGTCATGGAATTTTAGTCTCCTCTATTATGTTATGAGCCCACACAATGGAGTAGATGCTATTGTAAAGCACACCATGGAGCAAAGTCTTAAGCGAGCAAGCGGTTGTTAGTAATGTAAAAGAAAAGTTCTTTTTTGAACTAAGCAGGAACTGAACACAAAATGCTTGTTTGTTGGTGAAACTGACCTGACTTTAAAGAATTGGAAATGTTATTTGAGAATGTTGATCCAGTGGAAGGCATTCAGTCATCACAAAATGTTATAAATATGGGAAAATTCAAAATATACTTATTCCAGCATAGAGGATATGAGTTTCCCACAAGAGTAGTACTCTTAAAAGATTCTGAAAAATAAAGCTGGTTTGATTGTCAGTTATTTTAATCTAGATTTTGTGCTATTCCCAGAGACAAACACTGTGACATTGGATGATTTTGTTGAATGAAATTTACAACTTCTAAGCCAAAAAAATATGTTGGGCATGTGCTAAATATTTAATGTTAGATTATAATGTCAGGCTTAAAAGCTTAAGCGCTTAAGGATTCAGCTATTTAAATTTATTAACATAAAAATATTGATGGGCTACACTTAGTCCCAGAAAGTAGAGCCCGAGGTTATTGTTTTCTTTTTTAAATAGTAGGCGTTCATGAAGAAAAGCACTGAAGCAGCATTATTGTTGACAAATGTTGGATTGAAACAGCACAAGATTTGAAGGTTTTGACGCAAGTGACTAAATTCTCGTAGACACTATCGATTCAATTATAAAGTCGAAATATAAATTTTGTTTACAAGTCAACATACTTGTCATACACATGTCAATCTTTAATAAAATCCTATTAGTATACTCAGGGGTGCCAACCAGGAAGGGAGCATGGCACAGACTTAGCCATTGAAATTTAAAATTTTGGGGGGTGACTTGGATGACTGTTTAGCTGATTTGGGGGTTTCAGTAGCTTTTTAAGGGGTTGGGCACTCCTAGCAATACTTATATGTGTGTTAATATTACCTATACCATTTTAAGTTAAATGTGTATTTGCCTGTTATGTTAGTCATGTTATGTTAGTCACATGTAAGCTTTATTAAAACACTATTTTTTGTAATATATTTAAAATATGTGTCAAATTTGCACATGATAATATAACAATAGCCTTTCACATAGATAATATCAGAGGAAAATAATTAGTTTATTGTTTTAGTTTCAGAGAATTATGGCTGTGAATGTTACACAAAATCTTTAGGGTTGCAAAATGGCTATGTTAGTCAAATTGATAAAAATGTCCTCCAAATCTCAAAAATAAAAATAATAATATCAATTTTTTGCATTTACTTGAACAACCTATCGGTGCAAAAAAGATTAACATCCTATTTATGGTGTCATGGTAAAAATTAAACTAGGAGACAGAAAATGATATTAAAATATTTGTGCTCCTGTTATGTTAGTCAGCATGGAATTACCCGCCTTTATTTATTTTATTATTTATTCAGAAATTCATTCCTTTACTCCTTCATTCGAAAATATCCTTGAAAATTCCGATCAAAAAACTCCATAGGTAAATGGGCTCGTTTAGTTCAGGTTGAACTTGGTATCTGTACATGTTCTACGTCATAAGAGCTTTCTGATAACCTTTATTCGAAGCAAATCCGTCTGTTGCATCAAGGATTTATATAGGATTGAAATTTTCTCGTAGGCGCTAATATTATTACTTTTTTTTTTTGAACTGTTCAAAAATAAACAAAATTTGTTCAAATCAAAAATTATTTCTCACCGAGAACTTCTTCCGATAAGCTTGTCCGTAGGAACTTGGATCTTACACCCAGAGTTTACATAATTTGCCGATAGGCACTACTGTTAAGATTTTTTGAACTGTTCAAAATTGAACGAAAAATTATTCAAATCGAAAAGTAAAATATGGAAATGAGATGTCCTCGCAGAGATCTTTTGAAAGCAAAAAAAAAAAAAAAAAATCTTTCTAATCAGACCATTCTCTCAAAAGTTATTGGGGGGGGGGGGGGGGAGACAGAACGACAGACACACATTTTCCATTTACACAGCCTACTTTCAAATTTTTTATTTTCCAATCTTTATTTAATTTACTTCACTTTTTAAAAATTTTTCTCTATTTTTAACGATATTTTTACTATACATTAAGGCTTCTTTCATGCTCTATTATTATTATTTTTTACTTTTACGGGAAAGTAGGCTAAAAAAGACTCAATCCCAGTTTTGAATGAAAACTTGTAAAATTAAGAATGAATTTTACTGGAAATTCGAGTGTGAAACTTTTCGCAATTACAATACTACTTACTTGTACTTCCTTCATACATGTAAGTCAAAAACTGCACCAAATGTGAAGAGAGTTCATTTGCCCAGCTAGCAAAATTTATTGCCACAATCTTGTTATCGCCTTGTCAGCCTTGCAAATGCATTGACGGCGTCAATATTGATAATTGCAATATTGTTAAAAGATTGCATATATATTTACATGGCAATATTTACGTGACAAAACACAGTTAAAATTTTATTTTGTTTAAAATGTAAATATTGATGCAATCTTGCCTCATTCATCTTTCCTGAATGTTGTCACAATCAACGTTAAAAAAGCACAGTTGATATAATATTGAGACAATATTGTCACCGACAAGACATCTGAGAACCAATCAGAGATGATTGAGGGGACGTTCGTCGTAACTGCGCATGCGTTGGAATACGGTGCACTTCCTTTTAGCCGCAGCGTGCAGTGTATCGACAGAGAAGAGCGATCGTAGTGCCTCGTGTTTTGCGTTAGGGTTAAACGTAAGGAAAGCATCACAATGTATTTCCGCAATTATTAAGTGCCGTGATTATTTCAGAATATAATAATGAAAAAAACTGCGTGGTTCCATTTTGAAAAATTTCCAGTGCTTTTTATAAATACTCAAGAAAGGTATGTTACTTTTAGAGTTCCTTTTGAAATATAAATCAAAGCATCATCTGAATTTGAATATGTTCATAAAGTCGTGAGAATGAAAACAAATTTAAATTTAAAAGGTTAATTCACGCCTTAATTGCATTTTCCTTTGTTATATGCACATTTGACACGTAATTTATTGAATTATATACCCCCACACTTAGAACACTATTAAGTGATCAACCTATTGTTTTATGGAACATTATTGTTGTATTGTTTCACGAAGACAGAAAAAATGCAATATAATTCAGTTAACCAATTTAAGAATCTTTCTATGTGTTGCAGAAAGTATAATTAATGTGTGAATAAACCTTTTGAATTTAATTTTTTTTTCATTATGTATATCCAGTTACATTTCATTCAAAATTCAAATTCAGATGATAATTTAATTTATATTTTAAAAGGAGCTCTTAAATATACCTTGCCTAAATATTTTTCAGGGATTGTTTTGACAATGTACATTGTCATGACAAAAATAAAACAAGTTGGATGCAATACTGCAAAAAACACATACATTGCCTAAATATTTATAAGGGATTGTTTCGACAATGTACATTGTCATGACAAATATAACAAGTTGGATGCAATACTGCAAAAAACACATACATTGCCTAAATATTTATAAGGGATTGTTGCGACAATGTACATTGTCTTAACAAGTTGGAAGCAATATTGCAAAAAAAAAAAAAAAAAACATACATGGCCTAAATATTTATAAAGGGTTGCCTTGTCAATACATTTTGTCATGTCAAAGTGTATGCAACATTTCAAGCATAAACTACCTTGCAAGGATATTACAGGCTGGTTGACGTGTCAATGTACTTTGTCAGGACAAGATTTATGCAATGTTTTCATTTCAACCTATCTTGCCAAGACATTGATTTTCTCTTGCATACACATTGATGTAAATATTGTGGCAATCCGCTGACAATCGACGGGGAGTAACATGTAAAAATTTTGGCAATCTTTATGCAATACTTCTGTATTGGCGTGAAAATCTTTATGCAATCTTGCTTCAATTTATTTTGCTAGCTGGGTGATTTTGTCAATTTAGCACTTTTGGTTAATGCTGGACTAAAGATATTTGGGTCATTCCACATCAAGTGATCCAAGGAATTTTACCTCACCCTTTTTGATTTCTTTCAAATTCAGCTCATCAACTGTACACCTCAAGGTAATTAATTAAATCCAAATTTTTTGTACAAAACTCATTTTTACATGCATGCTTCAACACAAAACAGGCCATAACTGATCAACAAATAGAGATAAAAAGTTCTAGTAAAAAGCGTTTTGAAGTACATTGAGTGAAGTTTTATGATATGCATCATGACAAACTTTATTAAAGTTTTAAATTTAAAAAGTGACCTTAAAATTTAAATTTTAAATTTCTACAAAAACGTATCATTATTTAAAAAGAAAAAATTCTCGGATATTTATGCGCATTTTATCTTTGTCTATGCAAAATTTCAGCTTGGGGACTCAATGGGATCTTATTTTCCCGAAGTTTCAAAAATATTTGATTTATCAAAAAATGAGCATTTTTGTGATTCAAGCTATTTTAAGATGATGGTTTCGTGAAGGAGATCATTTAATTAGCCTTCTAAACACATCTATGCATGAGTGAACAAGCATGGACATGTCTGTGCATGAAATTAACAAGTTCAAAATTTATTTGGGCGAGGGGGGAAAATACATACATTTTTGTTTTATCATAGTTATTTTAAAGTATTGTTTTCAAATTATTCAATAGTTATTTTTAAATGAACAAATTGACTTATTTTATGCATTAATAATATTTTTTTTCTGATTAATTGTTTCATTTCAGATATATTTTAATGAGGTATTAATGATATAAGGGGAAAAAGTATTTAACTAAACTCATCTGAAATTGTGATAGAAGGGGCACAACTGCCAGAGTTTGCAGCTTTTGGTTGTTAGTCTTGATTTGCACTTATGAGCTAGTATTTGACAAAGCAAGAAAAGAAAAAACTATGTAGCTTACCCCTCCCCCCTGAATAGGTGATATAACAATGAATGAAACAATTACAAATAAAGTTGAAAAAAAGGAAGCATTATAAGAAAAAACAAAGCTATTTATTTTATCTACCTACCTGTATATCCTAATCCTAGCATTTCCATACCTCACGTCCAAAACATGAATAAAAATAATATAAGAAGGAAGGAAATTTAAAGGAGCTGCAACACAGATATTGAAACTGCTGTGGAATGGCATTTCTATGCTACAGATAATGGGAAAGGAGTATGTGTTGACTTGGGCGGGACAGTGAAACATCTTACTGCCAAAGCTAGCCGTCAAAAACTGCATTGAGATCAAATTCTGACACCAGTTCAACTTTTCAATTGAAATGTTATGCAAAAGTATGTTCACATAGTACTAACTTTCAGAAACAGAAATTCTTTGAAGAAAGTTCAAATGTATGACAAAGCTGAAAGGGTACATTACATGTGAATATGATGAAAGGTGTTGGCTGAAGTAATTTAAACAGATGTACATTTTTTCCTCTCATATGATTAATATCTCATTAAAATATATCTGAAATCTGAGAATTAATCAGGAAAAATTATTATTAATGCATAAAATAAGTCAATTTGTTCATTTTAAAAAAACTATTGAATAATTTGAAAACAATACTTTGAAATAGCTATGATAAGACAAAAATGTGAATGTATTTGTTGCCCCCCCCCCTCCCCCAAACAAATTTTGAACTTGTTCATTTCATGCACAGACATGTCCATGCTTGTTCACTCATGCATAGATGTGTTTAGAAAGCTAATTAAATCATCTCCTTTAAGAAACCATCATCTTAAAATAGCTTGAATCACAAAAATGTTCATTTTTTGGTAAATCAAATATTTTTGAAACTTCTTGAAAACATGATCCTATTGAGTCCCCAAGCTGAAATTTTGCATAGACAAAGATAAAATGCACAGAAATATTTGAGAATTTTTTTTAAAAAATTGATACGTTTTTCGAGAAATTTAAAATTTAAATTTTAAGGTCATTTTTTAAAATTTAAAATTTAATAAAATTTGTCATGATGCCTATCATATAAAACTGCATTCAATATACTTCAAAATGCTTTTTACTAGAACTTGTTATCTCTATTCGTTGATGAGTTATGGTCTGTTTTGTGTTGAAGCATACATGTAAAAATGTGAGGTTTTTACAAAATCAAAGCCTGATAACTAAAAAACTAAACAAGATAAAAATCTGAAAATTTGGATTTTCAATTACCTTGAGGGGTGCAGTTGATAAGCCAAAATTGAAAAAAAATCAAAGAAAGGCGAGGTAAATTTTTTCTCAAATTTTGGATCCTTGACATGGAATGACCCATTTATATAATCAAGCACTAACCTTAAAGTAACATATTAGTTTGCAGTGTCGGCTAATTATAATTAAGGCATGGTGATCTTGTTTTCATGGGTGTCATTAATTCTATTCTGTCTGACTAATCTATTCTCCTACACTAAAAAATGTGCTTTCAGTTGCCACCATTTTTGGTGCAAAGTGGAAAATGATTTATTTTTTGGTGTATTTAAAATTCTTCTAAGTGTATAAAATAATACAAACAGCAGAATTTTTCGCTAGCATATGATGTTCGTTAACTCAGCTGTGCTCATTTATCCTATTTTCATAGAAATGAGCAATCGTGATGACATTTCGATGTGTAACACATGTCATGTGCTGAGAAATATCATATTTTTTGAGACAGACACATAAAATTTTTTTTAAATATCCAAAAATGAATCATTTTCAACTTGACACCAAAAATTGTGGTCAGTAACACTGAAAATGGTGGCAGCGAAACGCAAAATGTTTAGTGTACCTTGTTTCTTACTAACATTCCGTTTGATCCCCTATAGTTTCGAGCAACAACTTAGCATTGGAACGGGCAGACAGAGCAACAGTTACCTTCTATCCAACTTGCTGTTGTAGGTACAATTATTGCGCACTTAGAGCACTCACTGCACTCTCCTCTCTTTTTAAAATGCTGACAACAAAAAGCGTTATGGAATTGGGCTTTAGCGAGCGAAATGTTACCTTTGCCCTTTTTTGATTTGCAATAACAATTTTTTGTTGCTAACATTACTGCACTGTAATTTTAGTGTTTAGCGTTACTGAGCACCATTTTTGGTGTTCAGCTAGCTGGTGTAAAGTTGAAAATGATTCACCAGTATACCGCGGTGACTATCATGTCCCCCGACGTTTAAACTACCCTTTAGCATTGTCATTTAAAGGTGATTCCTTATTTACCTTTGTAAATAAAGCTAGCCCCAGCACACAAATATTCTAGCCAAAGAGCTCCCATCACCCCACCACACACACTAACATTTAAAGCCCTATTGTAATAGGCCTGATGTACACCTTTTGGTTTAACTTATCGCTCAATAGACTGATTTCGCGATTGAGATGTGTGTCTCTTGCACTGAAATGACAGTTAATAAAATGGAAGCAAAGAAGAAAAGAAAAAAATATGCTATAGAAGAAAAGTTACGAGTCATTGATTAAGTTAAAAATGATGCAACAAAAATGGCGAGTATTGTTTGGATAATGTGGTTCTGCGGGTATAGTTTCACTATTCCACGATTATGTTATAACGTGGGTGCCAAACATGTCCCCCGACTTTAATGGGGTTTTACTGTATTTTGAATTCCTTTAGGTGTCTGTCTAAAAAAATACAGACACCAGAATGTTGTTTTGGCGTATGATGTTCGTTAACTCATCTATGCATCGAAAATTACGATTGCTCATTTATCTAATTTTCATAGAAATGAGCCATCATAATAACATATATAACAGAGTTAATACATTTCATGTGCTAAGAAATTTTTATACTGTTTATATGTTTTTAGACAGACTCATAAAACGAATTTAAAGTATCAAAAGGAACCATTTTCAACTTTACAGCAACACTAAAAATGGTGGTAACTAAACGCAAATTTTTTGCAGTGTAGTTAAATTTTTTATATAGATTTTGCTTGTGATATTATTTTCAAATTTCAAAACTTTAAAATCTAACATTTAAGCATTTTAAGAAGTTGTCAATTACTAAGTACTTTTTAATGAACACGTAACTTTATTTGGTTCTGATTCTACACATTTTCTAACACAGGCGATACCACATCATTTATTTATGTTCAATTTTTTACAAAAAAGAGTAACTTGATTTTATCAAAGATTTGCTGCACCTTTAAGTTAAAAACGGGGGACTGGAGGTTTTTTATTAAGATATAAGAAATAAAATGAATGTTAAGAAATATAATTAAAATTTTGAAGTGGAGAAGAGACTCTCCTCCGAGCTATATGTGTGGAGGGGATCATATATTTTTGGGAGGTAGAAAAAGTCACAATATTGTCTCACTGTTCCAGTCTTTTGACTATTATTTTCACATTATTACTGTAGTGTTAAATCTCTTGTTTGTTCCGCCCACAACCTCCTGATAATTGATAGCTCCTAACAATGGCTTTTTTTTTTACTCCTAACAATGGCTTTTATAAAATCGTCTCCATTCTTCGGGGGGTGAGATGTCCCGCTCGAATTATTTCGAAGCAGGGGTTCCGTGAAATTCGGGGGGAGGGGATTCCCGCTCTCCTAATGCTAATTAGGGTGGGCCAAAAAAACCTTTTTTTCGAAATCGCTATTCTAATAGTGCGGAAAGGGTTCCCACTGCGTTCAATAAACACGTTGTAAAATATTTTTCTGATTGTATAATATCTTCTGCCCCTGCATCGCACTTGAGTTTTGGAAATTTGGGTAAAATTAGCAGTTTTTACTCCGACTAGGAAACCTAATCATTTCTTAATTTTGC
Source organism: Octonoba sinensis (assembly GCA_038502835.1). Lineage (NCBI taxonomy): Eukaryota > Metazoa > Arthropoda > Arachnida > Araneae > Uloboridae > Octonoba > Octonoba sinensis. The sequence goes on from CM076599.1 coordinate 181,621,233, forward strand.
TGAACTAATAGTGCAGAAAGGGTGCCCACTGGGTTCATATGATAGGCGTAAAATATTTTCCCAATAGAATAATATCTTTTGTTCCCGCATTGCAATTGAAGTTGTGCAGTTTTTGAAAAAAGTACGTTTTTTACTGCTTCTATATGACAGGAAGTAAAAAGGGAAAAGGCTTTCCCATGCGCATTCTTAGCCCTTATTGCTCAGTTCTATCATTTATCGTATTGTTGTGTCACACGATACTGCTGAGCAATTTACAGGGTTTATCCGCGGGAGGGTATGCTCCTCCAGAATGACATCATAGTGTTTCTTGTTACAATTCGTCCCACAAAATTGGAATTCGGAGAGCTTTTGAATTAAGTTCTTCCTTTTTTTTGCTTTGATTGATTTCTAAAATAGGCATCAGTGCTTAGAACAAATTTAAATTCGTAATATTTAGAACTTCAAAAATATATATGAAATGCACCTTCTTACACTCGAAGATATGTTGCGTTTCTGCTTCTTTGGGAGGTAAAACCTGTCATTCAAAACTGGGAACAAAAACTGAGTTTCTCGAGCATTGCGAAAAATGATGTGACTAAAATTAAGTCTATATGGGCAAAAGCAAGCACTGCAATTCCTATTGTGAACCGTACTCGAATACTGCAAATGATCCACAGCTATCATGCAAAAAAAGCCAATATATGTATTTACATAAATCACGCACACTCAATGCCTAACGCAAGGTGTGCAGATTACGAAGAAACGAATAGTTCCATTGATAAAGCTAAAGAACATTTTAATCTAAACGTTTACAAACCATCGACATCGAATCTTTTAATGTCTCCTTACTGATTCTAAGTTCAAACAATTAACTTCGTTTGTATCTAAATCATCACAAACGTGACTTGGCCTCACTTCAACTACTGTGGTTGTCGACAAGTTTGGAGTCTCGGACCAGACAATGGCTGCAATTGTTTCAAGGGTTCTTCATGATGTCAGGTTCATAACTAGAAACAACTTCAAGTTGATGGTGAATTCAAACACGCTTTGAGGAGAAAAAGCTAAAGTTATAAAGAATTTAATATTTCAAGCTTTAAGTAAAATTCAGGCTTTTCCGTTGAAGGAACTGCATTTCCATGGTTGTAAAGATTCAACCACTGAGAGAAGATAGAGTAGGGGCTAAAACATACTCGAGAAAAGCAAAATAAGAAGATATTTTTTTGTTTTTGAAGAACCTTTTTTTCACTTTATGTTACTCATTTGAGTCTATCAGTTGGCTCTAGAAAACATATTTCCGCGACTATTATCGAGTATTTTGAAATGCTCACAAGAGATATTTCTCAATTCGATCTTCCGGCAAATGGCTGTGAGGGTACATCGCTTCCGGATTAATTCGGTGTTTGGAATTCCAAGTTGGCGAACCTCTTCAGTGGGTCTTCTGCATTTTCATGAACTATGAGGCTTTGTTTGGAACGTTGGATGGGCCAACAAATAGTCCTGATACCTTATCATGATCACGTTGGCTGACAATAGCGAACACAGTTCTAAGACTGTAAGTCAAATCTCCTGCTCTTTTCAAAGTGAAAAAAAAAATTACTGTTTGTAATGGAAGCATAATACAGTCCAAATTGGGTTAATATGAAATATAAACACTAGATGAAAGATGCACCTAAGCATTTGTGGAACACTATTTCTAGATCCAGGTATTTCTGCCAGACCTCAAAAATGTAGTTGATTTGTCAAAATTTGTTGTTTGCTCATCCAAGATATATTGCCTATATGCTGAAGGATGAAAGACCACACATCAAAAAATTTGCTGCTCGACATGTAATTAAGACTGTGGAATAATCTTCCAACGTAAAGTCAAGTACACTTATCTTTCTAACACCAAAATTCAATTTTGAAATGATTGACTGACCATCATTAATGATTACTTCTCCACAAATCCTCCTGTGATGTTGTATTTAACTGTATTGTACGAAAATCCAGAATAGAACTTTGTGCATTTCTCCTGTCTCACACAAAGGCGATTTCCGAATAATTTCCAGCTTCAAAACTTATTAATTTTTTACAGAGAACTAGATGTATTAACTTCACATTGGAAGATGATACTCTACACTTAATTATACGTCCCACTTTAAGGTAAATTTCATAAAGAAAACGTGTTTATTAGATCCATATTCGTTTCCCGATCAAGTAAGACTGAATTTACCATAATGTTGATTTTAGCCACTTTCTGTTGATTGTGTGTAAGTAAGAGTTTGGTATTTGCTGATTATAACATTCTGTGACTAAAATATACTTCATTAATATTGCAGTACTATATTACGTGCAGGCTATTATTTAATAGTTTTCAGGAAATATAATAGATTGTACAATTTAAGGTAGCATTAAACAGTGTTAGTACTCATCTACGTTACCTATTTGATTGTTTCTTTAAAAAAAAGAAATAAAATAAAATTAAAAAAAAACTCAATTTTTTTCAAAAACGGGAAAATTTCAATTGCAATACAGAAAGAGAAGATATTATTTGATCAGAAAAATATCTCAGACACTTCTTACTTAACCTAGCATGAACTTCTTCCGCACTATTAGCATACAAACAGTGAAAAAAAATTATAATTCCTACACCGAGGAAAAATTGTCAATTTTTACCAAAAGTTCCAAATACAGCGTCAAAAACACTATTTGAACAAATGAACAGGAGACAAAGAGTATTTGAAAAATGACTTGGTATTTCTTTTTAAAAATAAATTATATTAGTAAAAGAATTATGTTGGCAATAATTACAAAATTGGGGTCTGAAATAATTAGATTTTAAGGCATAAAAGAGCTACGCTAACGAATCATTAAATTCGGATTAAATAACTGGGCATACCGATCTAGAAAGAAAAACTGGATTTCTTCTAAAGCCAAAATTAAAAAAAATTCCAAGCCATTTTTAAATATACTTTGGCTCCCGTCCATTTTTGCAAACAGTTTTTGACGACACTTTATGTATAAATATATATAATTAATATACAGTGAAACCTGTGTAAGTTGACCACTTGAGGGGTAAGACGAAAGTGGTCAACTTAGACAGGGAGCATGTAAAATTTTAAGGATTTGTTTGAGCCCTGTATACTGTATATTTATATACGTATATATATATATATATTCATAAATATTAATATTCGTACAGAGTACATTTCAAGTTTATAGCCTGCTCCAGTCTCTCGTAATATTTCCGTTTATCTTTGTTTTAAATCAACCACTGTTATTTGTGATAAACCACTCATAGCGTCTCTAAAAAAGTTCCGATTTTCCGAGCAGGGTCCTGCAACTCCCCGGACTGCCCCTACCATGCGGTGCCCACCGGGAGCAGCGAGGAAGCGAGCCCACCTGTTGGCCCCTCGCTGGGCCTCGTGAAATCCAGCAGCCTGGAGAGCTTGCAGACGATGGTGCAAGAGCAGCAGAAACGGGGACTCTCCTCCCCCGGTTGCCAGGGAAACAGGGCCTGCAACGAGAGCTTTCGCCAGGCCGTCGACAAGTCTTTCGAGGCTCCCGACCAAGGTCATTGCAAAGCCCTTCTTGACACATCTAATATGTGTTTTATATACTACTCTGTATTTTTTTCAAGTATTAATGATTACTTTTAGCAAATACAGTTAAACCTGTAAAGTTGACCACTAAAGTGCTGCGCCACAAGTGGTTTAACTTACCCACAGGTTTCACTGTAATAATAATTCCTTACAAGTTCAAGAACATGGATGCATACTAGCCAACTTTTACGGATTTTGTGTAAAATGTGCAGATTTTAGTTGCTTTTTATGCTCGAGTCCCGATTTTTTACGCATTTCAAATCCGTTTGCATCCGCTCTAATGAAACTCGATCACTTTTGTTTACTGAGTGATTTTGCTGCTTAGACGTAACTAGTTTCCCGTTTACCATTATTTTTTATGTCTTCATATATTTAACCTTCTGATAAAGAGGACTCGCACGCAACGCCCTCTCTTTTGCCATACCCACTCGAAAATTTTAATCCTGTTCACCAGATAGTATGAAACCAAACATTTTTATAAGCTTTGGAAAATGAGTAAAACACAAATTGTACATACCTATCAGATTCATTATAGAGTAATACATTACTTTTAAAAAGTTAAGTGACAATTTTTACTCGGATGATTAGGTGATGCCAGTTACCCGAAACGGGAATTTTTTTGGAGTAAAGTTATTGAAATCGGCAGCGACTCACTCCATTTCTGCCACTCATCACCTCCCTGTCATATTTATTAAATATTATTTACGCATGAAAACATCAGCATTTGAATATATAATTTTATACTTGTTTTCTCAAGTTTATATGTTAAAAGACAAGTAAAAATAGTTTAGCTATTTATTGTGGTATACACTGCTATATATCAAATCACAAATCCTAATATTGCATTGATGTTCATAGTGGAAAAACGTTTACTGATGCCCATTTGTAAAAGTTGGCAAGTAGGCGGATGTTAATTCAGTATATAATTAAAAATAAGGCAGAAGAGATCACACAGAGAATGGGCACAGCACACCCATTGATCCACCTCGACCCATCCCTCACGAGTGTCCTAAATGTAATTTTTTGTTTTTTCTCAAGAAGCATGATTTGGATAACTTTTCCTGCACTGTGGAACTCTGAAGAGCGCCTTCTAGATCAGTGAAACATTTATTAAAGACAAGGACATAGGACATGTTAACACAAACAATCTGATTGACATCTTCCAGCAGATGTGTTATCAGACTTCACCTATTATTGGAATTTGGAATCATCTTCCAACAGATGTGCATTTCGTTACTGAACACCAGAAATGGTGGCAGCTAAACGCAAAATTTTTGCAGTGTTGAAAAAAAGAAACTTTGTCTGAATGAATATCATATGGTATTCATGCAATACGAATAAGTCACACAGGACATGCGTTTTTTCGAAATCACTTACTATATACAGTTGGTGCCAAGCTGACATATTCCCGAAAAATTGAACTTTTTTTTATACATATAAGTCCTAGCATGTTGCTTGTACTACAAGTCGTTCTCAATATGACTCAGTGGCTTTTTGGGCAAAAGGTGGAGCTTTCATCTTAGGTTTATGTATTTTCCAGGAAAAATTATTTGAAGGGGCGGGGGAGGCAATTACACATCTCCTGTATGTCAGCATTTGATATCCACCTGTTATCAACAATCTGAGGTGATATTTTAATGCATTTTAGTTTTGTTTTACAAGTTGCAAGTACTGCCAGTCGATATTTTTTTTTCACCGAGTGAAAGTTAGATTAAATACGTTTAAATGGGGGGCGGAGGGGGCAATTGCCTCGCCCTGTACACTTGCCTGGGATCTCCTGCCTTTTAGGGACCATTCATAAATGACATCACTTTTCTTTCAATAAACTGGCCCCTTTATCTCATGTCACGATATAATACGAGCTTATGTCCTTGCAGTTCAGAAACAAAGCACTGCGTCACAGATCACGTTTCTAATTTTACTTTTGAACTTTTAATCACATTTGTGAGTATAATAATAATAATGATGACATGTGTGCTTCATTTGTATAAAATGAGGTTAAGGTATGGAACACAAAAGATAATTAGTTTAGAACAGTAAAATATATTACGTGTTTGGATTCTGAAAAAATGACCTGTAACATGTTTGTAGTTTGTAAATACATGGTTTGTTTGTTGCTTGTTGGCAACCGTTTAAATGAATCTTTAGAACTGTAATCTAGCTGTTAATAGCAAATAAAACATTTTGTATACAGCTCGTAAGCAACAAGTATTTTATATTATTTTATGTGACCTACACAAATTTTATTTTAAAAGTGCAAAAGCCTAAGAAAATTTCCTGTTAAACTTTTAACAAGAAGCAAATTCAAACCTCGATCAGCATCGATGTTTACGCTACAAAATGATCCATGAAACTTTAAAATCAAATGATGAAATTCAAAAAAACTTTTAAAATGAATTTAATTCCAGATTTTAAATGCTTTTATAGAAACCGAAATGTGTCATGTTTCAACCTCGGTCAGCAACCATATTCTTGTGAACGATATTCACAAACCGTCACATTTTCTCGAGCGCACTCGAGGCGTGACACCATTTATGAATGACCCCCTTAGCATGTATTTAAGCATGTGTGTGTATTTTATTGTTTTTCATACATTGAGTTTGAAATGGCAAGCCTCATTCAAGTTCAAGAATGTCAAGATTTATTTCAGATGCTGTTAATCCAAATGGTGCTAAAGCGTCATCACACTCGAAGAACACCCACAACCACACCCGTGCCAAAACAGTCGACTCTGCCACCATAGCAAACGCTAAAAGAGATAAACCGGCCAAGAAGAAAGGAATCCTTCGGGGCCTTGGATCCGTCTTCAGGTATCCCGTTTTTTTTTTATTTTTAGTGATATGTCTGGGCTTGTTTTGAAAAGTTGGAAATGACAGTTTGGCACTTTAAAATTTTTTTTCGTGAAAAGATAATACGAATTCTTATAACCGAGTAAATTTCAATTCAAATAGAAGCAGTTATAGTAGATATATTTCTGATTTACATGAACTAAACGCAGGAAACCAAGATAAAATCAGAATACCCTACTATGCTAAAAAGTGAAAATTGCTTTCTTGGATGCAGTCAAGCATCTTTTTTCCCATAAAAAATTTAATTCTTTTTTTCCTTATAAGTCCGTTTTCCAAGTTTTATTTCCTTAAAAAAAGAGAGAGAGGGAGGAACTTGCTCTATTTGTTTCTGTGGCGCCCACAAACCTTGCTATTCGTACAAATGCCTGGCGTAATCTCACTTAAATCTGCCCTTTTTGGTCCTGCAAACAGTGTTTCTTTCAGACCTTTTGCTCCGGGAGGGCAGGTGAAGAATTAGGAGGGGCGGTGTATGATCCAAAGTCATATTCTTTTTTTATAGAATAGAAATGATAATACGGAGTTTTTTATTATATATAATATATGATAGATCCCTGATAATATACAGTAGAAGCAATTTTAGACTATGCTTAATGAAGTTTAAGGGAGTGGGTTTTTAGAGCTTCTGCATCTGAAATTTTTCTAATTAAAATCTTAAAAATGGAATGTCTAGACTGGCTTTAGGCCGGGGGGGGGGGGGGGGGTCGGAGGCCCTCCCCCGGAATTTTTTTGAAATTTTAAGTCCAGAGAACGCAATTTTAGGCTCTTAGGAGACGTTAGGGTAAGGGGTTCAGGGGTTCTCTCCAGAGAAAACTTTCAAAAGTATTCTTAAAAATGCAGTTTTACCCGATTTTTGTGAACGTTACTGGAGACAGTGCGAGGGCTCTCCTCAGGAAACCTTTTAAGATCTAAGTCCTAACAATGAAATTTCATATACATTGTTTGGAGATGTTAGAGGATGCAAAAAATAGCTCGGGGACTCTCCTCCCGCAAATTTTTCGAAACTGAAATCTTACATTTTAGGCTACTTTTGGTGACGCTACTGAGTCTTCGGTGTTGTTCCCCAGAAAGTGTTTCTGAAACTTAAGTCTTGAGCGCAATTTCATGGTATCTTAGATGATGTAGGAGAAGGAAGAGAAAAGCAGAGGATCTAACTCGAAAATTTTCCAAAACTGATGAATTTCTAAAAATAGAATTTTAGGCCATCTTTTGTCACGCTAAGAAAAAAGGAGCGAGTCCCTACTTTGAAAAATTTTCCAATCTGAAGTCTTAAAAAGTGCAGTTTTAAGGGGGTTTTTTTTGGTGGCAAAGGGGAGGTGTCTAAAGTTCTTCCCGGAAAGTTTTAAATTGAAGCCTTAAGTCGCAATTTTTGGCTTTCTTCATGAGATGAAATATTTCAAAATACGAGTATATGGAGCACATGTACATATTTATGTTTTTACTTGCTTGCAAAACGATGATCATTGGTTAATGACCAGTCATGAGTCAAGTAGAAGATTACCAGAATCTAGATTTAAATGTTTTTAAATAAAAATGTACATTTTTTTAAAAGATATTAGTAATCGTTTCTGGAAAATTTCCAAAAGTACTCTTAATGTTGACCTGAAATAAACGATTTAATTTCAAAGTAACAGTGTTAAACATTTCAGTGAAAACTGTCCTCTCATTGCAACTGGATATGGAAATATCCGTATAACAGAAGTATGGATCAAAAGGTTCCTACCATATGTGAAAAAAAGGAACCAATACTAAGGGATCATTCATAAATGATGTCACGCTTCGAGGGGGGGAGGGGGTTTCGTGAAATTGTGACAAAGTGTGACAAGGGGGGGTAACAAGAAGTGTGACATCATGCATTATGCAACATAGCGTGACGCGTGACAAAGGGGGGTAGGGGGGTCCACTGAAGTGTGACATATTATGACAAAGAGGAGAGGGGGGTCAAATATATGGGAAAAAAATCGTGACGTCATTTATGAACGGCCCCTAAATAATAAAAGGCAGCTTCTTTTAGGAAGGGTTTATATTCATGAAATTTAATCGAATAAATGGAGATTGTATTGTTTTACCCGTACTCAGAAACAGGACCACCGAGAGCCAAGGCGGGCCCAACGTTAGTTTTATCCCCCCCCCCATTCCACCTCCCATTATACTTGCATCTTAGCCATAGAAAACTGTTACCCACTGCACTACTCCGATGCCGAACCATGCCCCATGAATCAGCCATACCTGACACCCCTCTGAACAGCCCTTCTCAGAACCAAGTCTTCTCTGAAGGAGCGGAGCTTTAGCGTTTCACATTTTGTTGGCCAGTGAGAGACCAGTTTTGTGGCTACCCAAAACAGAGGCCACTTTATGTCCTCTATACTTTAAAATTTTAATTTTTCATTCTTCCCTCCTCCCCTTTTCTTTTCTTCTTCTTTTTGCTTTGAAATTGTGATCCGAATTTTTCTCCCGGGGGGGGGGGGGGGCAGTTGACTTGCTCCGAGGGGGCAGTGCCCCCCCGGAGAGATGCCTGAAAGAAACACTGAATGCAAATCCGTCATTAGAGCAGATCCCGAATATGCCAAATTTGAGTCTTGGTACTGTATATATATTGTTTCTAGTTTAAGGCCTCAGATAAACAATTTTTACACAAAGAGGACCTATTTACCATTTTTTATCAATGTATATAGAAAAAATAAGCATGAATAACTTAAAATAGATTGCTTTAAAAACACTGAAGTGCCGATCATTTTTCTCATATCTAGGTTTGGAAAATCAAGTAAAAAGACCAATAAGGATTCATCACCAATGGCTTCCACAGAGCAAAGGAGTGCAATTCAGGACACACAAAATAGGTAATTTATGTCATATTTTAAAATTCATATCAATTGTCCAAAGCTTCTTTCATCTTGTATTAGCTCGGTTTGCATTTAAAGTAAGTTATCTCAGAATGAAACGATGGTGAAAGGATTGGAGCCCAAACAAAATAATCAACTTTTTAACCCAAGATTAAATTATTTTAGAGGACAAATTGTCTTGTAAAAATCGGGGCTTGAAAAATCTTTAACTTTGACATGGTCGAACAAAATTTTCACATGCCCAAAAGTTGTTTTATTGCACATTTATAGAAACATTTGAATGTGTCGTATAGCATTAATTGGACAAAAAATTAAATAACAGCTTTATATCGGAATCTGACCGGAATTATTTTAACGTTAATCTAAATCATTAAAAAATTACATTACAAATAAATATATTATAATAAGTCGTTGCAAGTCAAAATTGCAAAATCTAAATTGCCTTACCAATTTTATATGGACATGCATGTCAATATTTTGAGCTCCAGTAAGGATGTGGTAATTTTCAATAAAATACGAAATAAGTTTTGGAAAGATATTTGATTATCATATTACATGCCCTGCCGGGCAAGTAAGGGTAGAAGATTCATGCCCGATCATAATTTTTACATGTTGGACAATATAATTGTTGAGCCCTGGTAAAATGTCATGGTTTTTAAGATAGAGATATTTTGAGAATCAGTTTGAATGTTAAGTATATAATCCACCCAACAGGTATATTTTAGAGTATTAAGTGTTGAAGCCGATTCTGATAGAGGTCGCTATATCTGCGGCCACTGAAATGCTGTGTGTGCGATGGCAACAGATTCTGAAGAAATGTGTAATGTGTTTTTTGGCAGCCATTATTGAGCGTTGTCTTGTGAGCGGAGTTGACTTCTGCCTTTTATTAGAATTTTTATGTGAGTTTTTACTATCGGGTTTCCTTCTCCCGTTGGTATGTATGATTAGTCGTTTAGTGTTTGGTCAGCCTTGCGCATGGATAACAAAATGTGTGCGAAACATGAATGTGAACAACCATGAATAAAGACTGATTACGTGTGACTTCAAGAGGTGTTTTCTTTATTGCATTGCCAAGAGCGAATTGGCATAGTCTAGATGTGTACGGTCCATCGAATGAGTCAGAGTAAAAATATTAAGTGTAAAATATTGTCATGGAAATTAAAATAATAAACAAGTTTTTTCTCCTTTAGGCTAGTTTTAGCATTTCTAAAATTAGCATTTTTCTTGTCTTAGATAAAACATGCAGTGTTAAAGGTTTAACACAAGCATAAGCAACCTTTGAAAAGTTGTGGGCTACACTTAAAAATTTTGATGAAGTTGCTTGTTGCAGACAATCGGTAGTAGTGAAATAAATAAGTAAAATACAAAATTTTAAAAATAAATAAATAGAAATATTAAGTTTTATTTTATTTCAGTGGAACCCCGCCATTTGTAAGCCTCGCTATTCGTCCAACGTGTTCAAGTAAAATTCAACTCGCCATACATACTTGTTCCGCGATTCGTATGGCACCAGGGGTTGTCAGTTTGGCTTTTTTTAAGAAATAAATCCAGAAATTATGCTCATTTTGAACTTGTCTGGAAATAATTTGTTTGGCGTTTTGGATTTTTTAAAAAAATTTTAATACTTTTTGAGATTTTACTGACAATTTTAACTTTCTAAGGGGGCAGCAAGAGGAAGTAGTTGAAGAACTTCCTTCAGAGGAGGAAAGTAGTAAGGAAAGCATTTACTTTATAGCAAACAAAGAACTGTTGTTACCCCTGCCCTGAGAGAAAACAGAGAGAGTGGTGGACAAGTGGCATCCCAACACTGCTGCGGTCAACAGTATTCACTTGTTCAACGACAATGTCGTTGACCATTTTAGAAAAATTCTGAACAATCGTCAAAGGCAGACAACATTGGACAGGTTTTTCGAGAAAGAAACCCAGGATTCTTCTAGTGCAAAAAGACAGAAAAAAGAAAGAACAGCAGAAAGGGAGAAAACACCTGAAGCGATGTTACCTGATGTTTTTATGGAAGGGGACTCCTCTTTCAACCATTTCTCTTCCTCCTCTCAATGTTCCACTTATGCCATCTGCTCACCTCAGTACAAGCAAAGTGCAGTTAAATTTTTATTTATCTATAATTTTTCATGTACAGTACCATACATTTGTTTTTCATAGGCTTAAATAAGCAATCATCTGTGGTTCTGGAACGGATTAATCCAATTTACATTGCATCTTATGTGAAAAACTTAAGTTGCCATTCGCACAACTCGCCATTCGAACTGCCTCCTGGAACGAATTGTGTACGAATAGCGGGGTTCCACTGTTTTTATAAGCAAACTAAAGTATAACAAACTCCAAATAATATTGTACTGACTAAGGATTAAGTATTTATTTACAGTCAGCAAGCATTAATAAGAAGCATGATACAGTAAAGCCTGTAAAGTTGACCACCTTTGTAAGCTGGCCACCTGCCTAGGTTGACCACTTTTGTCGGGAACGAAACTAGCCCTATTTTATATAATGCAGGGAAACTTTTGTCACTTGACCACCTGCCTATATTGACCACTTATGTACCCTAAATTTGGGTGGGAGTATTATAAAAAACCCTTTCTATGTGGACCGCATAATTATTACTACCGTAATTATCTGTGTATAGCCCGCGGGTTATCTACGAAAAACTTCTTTTTTTACTACCTGCGGGCAATATAACGATGCGGGCAATACATGAAATTAAAAAAAAAAAGTATTATTAAAGACAACCACCGTTTAAAAATATCGAAATATCTTTTCCTGCTAAACAAAATTCAGGGAAATAAATCGTAGCTTTCGAAACAATGGTGCAAAGCAGATTGGGGCTCGGGCGCTACAGGTGAATGTATTGTTTTCTAGGGGGGCATCCCATGTTTTTTTCTGGGTGCGGGTTATACACCAAACTTAATTTTTTTGGAAGGAATTTTCCTTCCTGCGGACTATACAACGATGCGTGCTATATACCAATAATTACGGTATATTTATTTATCTAATTTTACAAAGATAAAACAAAAAACTAAAATAACGTACTCAGGATATTTTTTATGCTACAATGCTAGGCCAGTATTTGTGTGGATGGATGAAACATCGATATAATGTTTGTCTGCATCTTTTTGTTAACCATATGGGAAAACAACTCTGAGCACTCTTTTATTCTTTAAATAAGTTTCTTCTTTTTTCTTGTATCTGTGTAGACATTTCGAAAAATGATGTATTTTTAGGAAATCTTTACCATCAAATAAGTAACTTATTAAAGAAATTAATAAGATAGTTAACTAAGTACTTTACTTTTCAAGTTGTATAGGAAAATTGTAAGTCTCATTCGGGTTACATTTCTCTAATGATATTTTTGATAATTGTGAAAAAAATGGCTAATTTTTGTTTTAAAGAAACATTAATACATGAAGCTACATTTTAATGAGCTACAAATAAATAAATGCACAGTGTAAGAAATGAAAAAAAAAAAAAAAAATCTCTGCCCTCTATAAATTGACCACTGAAGTGCTGAACCGCAGGTGCTCAACTTTCACAGGTTTCACTGTCATTGATGTTAGGATGAATCTTACTAATACACAAGAGCATTGTATTTTCAAAATGTTCCATCTGTAAGCCTGATTCAACACTTTGATTAATTCGTTTCCTTATTATTGGTCTCCTCAAGACAAGCCCATTAGAAAAGGTTTGTAAACACTTTGCGGGCCGGCTCAAAAGCCGAAGCGGACCATGTATGGTTTACCAGATGCATCAGTCGCGTATCTAACATGATACACTTTGTTAAATGAGTTAATCAATACCGACTTCAACTTTTCAGTTCAATGATTGAATGCATTATTGAGAGAAAGAAACGATTTATTTAATTTGGTAGAAGCAAAAGTGCAATTTTAGAGTAGTATCAAGATAGAACTGAAACAAATAAATAGATAGATAAATGAATAAGTAATACAATGCTTATTTCCTTCAAAAAGATTTAAAGAAATTTCAAACAGTGATTAAAGAAAGAAAAATAGAATCAATTCATTTGCATCACCACCACCTTGGTGCAAAACATTAAGTTTATATCATTTAACCACTATATTGTTGACTTTTTTTTTTATTTTTACATTTTTAAAAAATTTAATGTGGTGCTTCTATGAATATTTGCAGCATGCATACAAAATTTCCCCTTCCATATTAATTATCGGGGATCAGGAGCAGAACTCGGCAAGACATTTGCCGTGCTCCAGTGCACCGATTATTTCTCCAATGACACTCATAAAAACTTCCCCCTTTATTTCTTTTGGGGTGTCTTGTCTTTTTTTTTTTGCAACACATTGCATGCAAATCATTTTATATTTATTCATAAACAGCAAATCTATAAGTAACATGTTCAATTTTCTACCATATAAAAAAGTGATTGCAAGCAAAGGAACATAATATGATTCCTGTTAAAACTATTCGCTTCATGGGGCGGAGCGACTCACAAAAGCGGTGCTCCCTGCCTGTCGATGACTGCTTGTATAATTTTAAAAAGAGAAAGCAAAAAGTAGTTTTGATTAGAAAGATTAAAAAAACAAATTGTCAGGAAGAACGCAAATAGCTATTTTGAGGCCACAATGGAGCCTCTTCATCAGTGCAGAAGAGAAGTGCACATAACTAGAAAGGTATCAGGAAGCAGGCAAGAACCAGAAAGACGGCCGGTATTTATACCGAAAGGGTCGTATTAGAGGACAACCAATAGGGACAAAAACGGGGAATGGAGAAGGCCAATTATTGGCCAGAATCATGAAAAAGGTAGGATAGAGGGAAACAGGAACACGGAAAATTATAAGAAATTTTTCCAAATATCAGGAAAAAAATAATCCAATTCATTCGGTATGAATTCCCTTCTGGCGGCCGTCTCTTACCTGTTCACTCGCAACTTTCTAGTTGTGTGTTGCACTTCTCTTCCGCACTGATGAAGAGGCTCTATTGTAGCCCCAAAATAGTTATTTACATTTTTTCCTGACAATTGGTGCTTTTTTTACGTTGTTTTATTCTTCGTACTCTTTAAATTCCTCTTAGATTACCCTATTGATTCCCTTCTAAGTTGATGAATGACTGGGCAAATATAATTATGTAAGAAAAGGCGTAATTGTATTCAACAATTCACCCCCAAAAATACCCTTGTGGGATAATTCATAAATGAACTACACTATTTCAAGACTACAGGTCAGTTCACTATTTCAAGACTTCAAAGGGTAAAAATTATAGAAACAATTATTCAAACAATTCAATAAACATTGAACTATCATTCTGATGATTATTTAGATATTATATTATTTCTTTTAATAATCCACATTTTATTAAAATAGTACACCTTTTTTTTCACAATTTCTCTGTTGTCCTATATTTTATAGTACTTTTATTCATTTCTGTATATAGTAATTTTCTCCATTTCCACAAAGCCATTTTAATCATTTGCTTATAAAAAGTAATTTTGTCGCAGGGTCCAGAAGTACGTGGAGGAAGCCGAAAACCTCGGGGCTCAGAGAGAGAGGCCCCCGAACACAAGACTGTCCTTCACCTTCCCGCGAAATGTGCTCCCGAGGCCCGAAGAGGGTTGCGCCGGCGAGCGGCAAGCGAAGATGAGCTTCCTGAGGACGGAGCACCAGAGGAGGCACAAGCAACGTAACGGGTGCTACCCCCGGGAAGATCGGGAGGAGCTGTACGAGGAGCACCTGAGGCAAAACGTCGACAATAGGAAAATGGTGAGCCTTCAGCGATGAGGGGTCATTCATAAATGATGTCACGCTTCGAGGTGGATAGGAGTTCAAGAAAGTGGGACAGTTTGTGACGAGGGGAGGGGGTAAGGAGAAGTGTGACGTCGTATATTTTGATTTCTATAAAAAGACTTAAAATCAGCAAATTAAACTTATTTTATGCTAATGTAATATAATACAGTATGACATGTGACAAAGGGGGGAGGGGGTCAAATATATCGGAAAAAAGGAGACATCATTTATGGATGGTCCCTAACCTACCTCTTTGTTGTTGTTTCTAATGCCACTTGGATATCGGAGCTCCCCTTCCGGATCATTCATAAATGTTATGCTTCGAGGGGGGTTTGTGAAATTGGGACAAGGGGCCGTTCATAAATGATGTCACTTTTTTTCCTATATATTTGACCCCATCCCCCTTTGTCGCAATATGTCACATTTCTTGTCACCCCTCCCCTCCCCGTGTCACACTTTTATGAACGCCCCTCTCCCTCTCGAAGCGATGCATCATTTATGAATGATCCACCCATTATGAATGAGGGGAAGGGGTTGCAAGAAGTGCGACATCATGCTTGTGAAACATAGCGTGACATGTGACAAACAGGGGTAGGGGGATCCGTTGAACTGTGGCGTTTTGTGACAGGGGGGGGGAGGGGGTCAAATATATCGAAAAAAAGTGACATTATTTATGGACGGTCCCTTTCCAGACAGACCGGGAATTGGGGCAGTAAGGAGCACCTTCCGTTTATAGATGAGTGCCACAACAGAGGAAGTACGACTTGGCTCAGCATGTATTTGGATGGCACCAGATGGAGCCACCACAAATATGCCACCTTCCTTTTTTGAGCTAAGTGGTCATTCATGAATGATGTCCCGCTTTGAGGGGGTTTTGAGAAAATGTGATAGTTTGTGACAAGGGGAGGGGGTAAGAAAAGTGTGACATGACACATTTTGGGTTCTATAAAAACATTTGAAATCAGCAATCTAAATTTATTTTAAAAATTCTTTTTAATTTTCCTAACTTGATTTTGAAGTTTTTACATCTTTAAGATATAATGGCTTGGGCCATTTTTTTCCAGAATTTGAGCAAATAATATATTTTACTGTTCCATACTCATTATCTTGTTTTGTAAACCTGAACCTCATTTTATACGAATTAAGGAACATGTCATCATTGCTCACGAATCAATGTCATTAAAAGTTCAAAAATAAAAGTAGAAACGTGATCTATGACGCAGTGATTTGTTTCTGGACTGCAAGTATGCATATGCTTATGGTAATATAGTGTGACATGTGACAAACGGGGGGAAGGGGTATGATGAAGTGCGACATTTTGTGACAAAGGGATGCAAGTTCCTTAGTTTGTGTCATGCATTTTCCTTAGTGATATGCCTCACGAAAAAAAAATCTCTCTCTACTACGGTTAAGGTTGATTTTATATTGCTTGAAAGTCAAGGGTCTTGGGTATAAATCCAATTGTCAAAGCAATTAAATAGGAAAATACTGTATGTAAGATTAGTTTTAAGGAGAGACTTTTTTACCCAAAATTCAATACATGTATGCATATTTCTCAAAATTTATAAAACAAGGAGAATCAGTTGTCTCCTAGAAAATCCTACATAACTTGCAGGCATGCACTTTATCTCCGACTTACGATGGGGGAAAGGGGAGTGAACCCTTCATCGGCTCTACGTCACAGATTACAGCTTTCGGTACTACTACAGCACTGAAATATACTTTACTTTTCAAACACTGTACTATAAAATAAGTAACAATGAGCGTGTTTCCAAAAAATGACATACACACATTCAATTTTTTAAAAATGCCCAATCGTGCAGTACCAGCAAATTCTCAACCACTGTCATTCTGTTTTAACAAAAACATAATTTTTTTAAGAATTTTTAATCCTATAATTACATTAAAGGTAAAATGATATCAGGTCTATATTGATTTCCTTCCAATTTCATCTATAACTATAGATCCACATCGTCCATCCTACGGTAATGAACCATTTTTCTATAGTGAAACCTAAATTTAAACAGCAATAGATAATTCGTAACTTAATTGAGTTAAATTAAAATTTAATTTATTCTTTTCTGTTTTAAGTTAATTTTACATTCATTGTACCAAAAAAGGTGCAACTTCAAAAAAAAAAAAATTACTAAAATTATTATTTATCATATTTTTATCATTGTTTTGCTTAAAACTAAGAAATTAATGATTACTTTCAGATGAATCGTCCTCTACCTCCGTTACCTCACCAAAAGTCAGATTGTTCTAGGGTGAGTAAATTTCACTTTTAATGAAACTCTTAGAGAAAGAAAACTGTTAAAATCGGAAATGTTCTTTTTTCTGTGATAAATTAAAAACTCAGAACACAACAAACTAAAAACTGCTGTTTCTTGGTTAAAAGTAACCCTTTTTTCAATCAAGATGAATGAACGTACTGAGTAAGTTGACTTCTTTTTTGCAATGAAAAAAAAAAAAGAGTTCTTTGCATCCCTCCAAATACGTATACGAGACTACAATTCTATCTGCACCTTTTACATTGTTTTATACAAATACAAAAGTGATGACCAGCAACAGGCTCAGGGTCCAGCTAGGCTGGTCCTAGTCAATTTAGCAGTCCCCAATGAACATAAAGAGCTTTCTTTAAAAAGTTTCTGCCCCAGTGCAATTAACAGTCGCTTCCAGTAAACTATTCCAACTGCCTAAAACCCTATTGAAGTAGTAATATTTCCTCATTTCAAGATTAGCCTGAGATTTGAAAAGCTTAAAGCAATGACCTCTGGTTCTACTTTCAGCACATAGCTGTAGCCCATCAACATTTCCCATTTTAATGAATTTAAACAACTGAATCATGTCCCCTCTAACTCTCCTTTGCTCAAGACTATACATATTGAGCCTTTTAAGCCTAACCTCATAATCTAAGTCTGAAAGATCACTTACCAAACACCCTTACCAAAATCTTCAAATATTCGTTTTGACCACTCTTAATAACGACACTTATCTGTAGGCAACATTCCAAAATGATTGCCAAAGAATCAGTTAGCATAAGCAGAATGGGAACCAACGAGTTCTACAGAATCAAATTTCATGTGCTAAAATGCTTTTGAAAATACCGACCTGTGACTTCAATACTTCTAATGGAATCCATATAAAACTAAAATGAATAATGGTTAAATTTAATATTTGAAAACACTGTATTAACATCAAGTGTCAGTGGCGGATCACCGCACAAGCTCCTGGGGCCTCAGAATCCTCAAGTGCTTAATAATAATAATAGATATAGCCATTTTTAAAAGATCCTATCGATATGTACAAACTAATAATTGACGGACTGCAGACTACATTTGCTAATGTAGAAACTATTTTGAAAATATTTTTGACCATGCCTATCAGCAATGCAAGTGGTGAACGTTTATTCTCTGTACTTAAGAGTTAAGAACTATTTACGCCAAATTCTTTAAGCCAAAATCATTTGAGAAATCTGTCTATTATGTTTATAGAAAAGGATGTTGCTCAATTGTCAGATTATGAATATATTATTGATAAGTTTGCAGAAACGAAAGCAAGAAAAGATCCACTTTAAATGAACATCACTCTTTTAAGGTGGAATAAAGTTCATAGTTTTCATTCTTATTAATTAATAATTCTAAGTTCAGAGGGGAACAAAGAATAGTTGAGGCCTCGGGTGTACAATAAAATATTGCTTCCATTAAAAAAGCGAGAGATTTTGGGGGATAAATATGCATATTAAGAACATTTTGTAACAAGTAAAATATATTGCTATATACTATTTAAAGCTTGCTTCAACACATTTTTTATTGTGATGTAAATGTATAGAATTTTACTTGTAATTGAAACAAGAAAACATTTAAATAAATTCTTTCGTTTTGCAAACTCATCAGTTATCTCTTCACAATCAATAATTTTAATTTTACGTAAATTTCTTTCTATTAATAAAACAACAAAAAATATATATGTATGTATTAGGATTTGAATATCTTATTTAATAAGTCTTTTATGTTTTGTGACGACATTTTAATGCTAAAATTGCATCAGTCAATTGCAGATCATGTTGCATGTGACATTTTTTTAGTCTATAAGAACTTTTATATAATTTATTGCATAGGATGTTCCATAGAAATGTAAATATAGTTGAGAAATGAATAATTTAAAAAGTGCTAAAACTCGTGGAAGCATCATTACCAACTTAATTAAGGAAATGACTACACTCTCAGAAACACATGCTCAAATCTCACGAAACTTTCGTCGTATTTGACAAAATGGCTTCATGAAAAATGCTCCGAGTAAAACTTTCGTCAAGTTGGCGAAATTTGTGTGGTCATTTTTTAAAGTCACGTGATCTCGCGAGCTCGCGAGGAGAGTATCGTTATAAATGACGAAATTTGCTTGACGATTGAAAAGTCCTCGAAAGTGACGATTCTATTTCTGAAAGTGTAGAGCAGCGCTTCCACAAGAAATCAAAAGCCTTAATTGTATTAATTTTCTCTTTAAAACTACTGGTAACTTTAATTGGGGTTTAACAAAGTTCTTATCTTTAATACCATATGCTATTTATATTAAGTTTTAAGACATTTCAGTTATTTTAGCAGTTTCTAATTAAGTAATAAAATTTTGGGAACAGCAAGTGATTAACATTTGATCGATAATTTATTTCCTTCTTGGCGTTAACAAAGAACGATGTACCCAAAATAAAAGCTAAATCCATGTTAGATTTTCTTTAAGAGAAACAAGGCCTTTGAAAGGTTACATTCTCGATGCATTAGTGTACATTCTACTAATATAATACCATTTTTAATTGCATTTACATATTGCTAAAGATGTATATTAGACAAATAAAAAGTGTTTCATTGAATTATCTGTCATTATCATTAATTAAAATACCAATTTTTGACATTGTGCATTATTATATTGAAAAAAAATTGTGGGGACTCCCAGAAGACGGCGCCTGGAGCTCAAGCCCGCCTCTGCCCAAATCACTACAGTATGAACCAGAATTTTTATTGTGATTTTTATTTATTTATTTATTTTTTTTGAAAAATGCTATTTTTTTTTTAGAAATGTAAATATCCTTTTTTTTCCCTTCCCCTAAGTAACTAAGAATGTATACATATTTTTTTCATTTCTGTAGCTTGTTTTCACACGTTTACATGTTGTTGATTCCAAATATACAGAACGTAATGATTTTCTGTTTTGTTCATGTTAGTGAAATATCCTATATTCAGCAAGACCAATAGAGGGCCTCCACTTCAGATTGCGCCTGGGGCCCCACAAAATCATGATCCGCCACTGTCAAGTGTCATCCACTTATAAGTTTTTAAAAATGTATTTGAAGTTGAGTGGATGTGAGTAAAAAGTGTTTTATTAGTGATTGAAAATTTGAACAAGATTCAAGGAGAGTGAACTAATAGGAATTGAAAAAGAAAAAACGTTTTAAGAAAAATGTCCTTTCTCAGGAGGGCAGCAATTGGGTAGATCAGCATTTTGTTACTGAATTCTAATTAACTTCTCTTTACAGGAGAATATCTGTGAATTATCTCCCAAGTCAAAAACTTTTGAAATGTACAAAGAGATGTCCAAGTAAGCAATGATACTAATTTAGTTTATTGTATTTCATTCGTAACTACGAAACTTGTTGATTGAGTGCATAGCTGCCGACATTGCAAGATGAATATCGTCAGCAATAATTATTTTATTATGTTAGACTTTGTTTCAAATGGGATTGCAGCAACCGAGTGGTAGCACTTATTTTTAATTTATTGTTTGCTGATTAAAATTTGTTGATATATTATTATTATTATGTATTCTTAATTAAAAAGCCTTGATTATGGGCAGTTTAGATTGTTGAGTAAAAAAAGATTGGTTCTGATAAGATGCTTCCATTACGTGACTTCTTATGATTAGTATAGAGTTTACAGAGTTATATAGAGATTTATAGTTTTGAGATTTAGAAAATGTCCCCCCCCCCCAAAAAAAAAACACTTTTGAGGGAATTGTCCGATTCAAAAGATTTTTTTTTTTTTTGCATTCGAAAAATCTTGGCAAGGACATCTTATTTCCTTATTTTACTTTTTGATTTCAACAATTTTTCGTTCAATTTTGAACAGTTCAAAAAATCTTAACATTAGCACTTATGGGCAAAAATGTAGCAATTTATCTAAATTCTGGCCATAAGAATGAAGTTCCTAAGAACAAGCTTATTAGAAGCTCTATCGGCAAAGAAATATTTTTCGATTTGAACAATTTTTGTTCATTTTTGAACATTTCAAAAATAATTAACATTAGGGCCTACGGGGAAATTTCAATCCCATATAAATCCTGTTCTAGCAGACAGATTTGCTCGGAGCAAACTTTATCAGAAAGCTGATTAAACGAGCAGCCTACACTTATTATTTTAATCATGTAGCGTGCAGTGGGTCTTCCAAACTTCGTCCTACGACACAGTTGGTTCCTTTTACATAAAATCTACAGAGCCAGATCAAACTAAATTTTATTCACAAATCTCTTGTTTATTTATCCATTATTTTTTTACAATTTGCGCAGTAGGGCTATTTACACATCCATGAAAATACTTTTACCAGATACAGTTATCATAAAAAGGTATTACGCTAGAGCCAGCACCTCGCAGACACTGCTCCCTACGACTCCTCGTGTCCTTCTCTTTCTTCGCATCGTTCACATCCCTCTTCTCTTCAACCCCTGCGCGAGAGTCCCCACCCAAACCGTGACCTTCGAGACTAGGACGAGACTCTCGAAGGTCATGCCCAAACTAACCCGCTGGACCAGGAAGGATGATTCGAGGGTGCGTAGGGTCGAGTATACACTACAAATCACAGATCCTAACATTGCTTCCATGAAATAATGGCGTTCCCGATTAAAATTTTACCGATGTGAATATTCAAAAGTTGGCAAGTATGAAAATATTTAAGTTGCGACTACACAGTTATGAGAAAGCATCTTGCAAAAAAACACATTCTCTGTCTCAACCATGAATAGAGTGACCCTGCGTTCTCGAAATTCCGGGACAGTCCCCAAAGTTGTGTATTTTTGATGCTTTGTCCTCCAAAACACTTTTAACTATTTGGGGGTGCCAAAAATCCCCAAATTTAACATTTTCTATTCTTTCACTTCAATTAGCTTCTAGATTAGCAATTCTTAATCGTTAAGATAGTATCCTGTAAATTTTAGACAATGTTCTGGCAGCTATCAAGGTTATTGGCTCAGTATTTCAATGTCTAACAGGCAATTATATAAGAAAATACTATAAATAAATTATGTACAAAATACGTTTGGATACCCTTTGAAATATGTTAATGAGATTAATTTTTCACTATAGTGGTGTATATGTATTGGTTTGTTACGTCCCCAAACATTTTTCCTGGAGTCCCCACACTCAGAAATGTGGCCACCCGAACCATGAAATAAGCTCAGACTCGAATTGTTTCAGGCCAGGCAGCAGAAAAGGATTCGCCGATCCCAACCGCTACAGTCACTACATGAACTTCCAGGAAATCCAGCAACACCTGCAGCAATTCCGATTCCACCAGAGCCTGTTCATGGGGAGTTCTCAACAGTCCCCCTACAACCTCACAGATCCTGTCCAGCAGGTGTCTGTTTCCAACAAGAGGCACTACAGACACACGGTGAGCTCCCCCCGATCCAGGCCTATCTCCGAATACATAGACTTCACCAGCGGTGAACTGCCCAAGTACGGTTCGGTGAGGGTCAGCGAGTCCGGCTCACTGCCCCGCAAGATGTTCGCCAATTCCAGGCAGAGGCCCAGGATTCCCGATGCTTTCATGGCCGATCAGAAGTACCACGATTACCCTTCCGAGTTTCGTCTCAAAAACCACCATATCACTGGTTCGAAAGTGTGACTTCCAAGAACATGTTTCTTAATTTATTTCCAAAGCAGTATTAAAATTGGGGATGTAACGAATAGTGAATTGGTCGAATCACCGGGTGTTCGACCATTTCTTCTAGGTCGAAGACGTATTCCGTCTTCAGCCAAATACTGAATATTAAAATTTCTAGAAAATCGTTGTAATAGAAAGTATTTGTCAAATTTAAAAGTTTTCACAAAGTCAAACACCAATTCCACACATTAATCTTCGATGTATGATTTTCTTCTTGTTTTTTAAAAATCTAAAATAAAGGTATTTTCTGCATTGTTTTGAATGCAATAAAATTAAAAGCTTCACCCACAAGTGGATAGAAATGACAGGTTTTAATGTAGGCATTAGCATTGTTTTACCAATTACGTAATTCAAATTAAAGAAATTGGTACTATTGCTTAGTTAACTTTAACCTTGCTCAAAATAGTTTTATGAAGATATTTTTTAAGTTAATATTTTTATTTTATGGGTTTTTTTTACATACCTATTTTTAAAAATCTATTGAAATTTAATGCATTTAACTGGAATATACTTTTATTTTCAAAAACCCCAATAACTTATGCTATCTAAATATTCATGACATATTCTAGGCTTTTCACATTTCTCAATTACCCAATATTCACAATAAATACTATTCAACACTAACAAAGTCTGACTTCCACTCTGTTTATAATAACAAAATAAATGTCTCATATTCTCCATCATAATGAACTATTCCCAGGTTTTATGAGCAAATGCAAAATATGAAATACAATATTATAACTTTAAAATCTTTCTGTTCACTCAAACCTAAAAGCAATGTTTAAAAAAAGTACTTTTTCTAACTTATTTTTATTTATTGAAACTGAATACTAATGTATCGTTTTGCAATAAGTGTAATACAATTTTAAATGTTTAACATTGACTCATTTCTTTATTTCTTCACATTTCTACTGTAGCAGAACTATTCGGCGAAATAGTCCGTCAATATTCGATCGCCCAAATATCGAATAGTGGCTGAATATTTGTTACATCCCTAATTAAAATTGAGATGAATTTAAATAATGCAATTTTCTCCTCGTCGCTTAAGTTTTCCTTAATGGTGCCTTTTTACATACTGAATAATTTCATGAGTACACAGAGGAATGGGGTCATGCTTTGCTATTTCACATATGTACCAATGTGGTGTACCCTGGGGGGGGGGGGGGTTGAATCTTAAAGATGCAAACATAAGTAAGTGAAAGGTGTTTTAGCTAAAATAATAATAATAATAATAAGGTGCAGGGGAAGGGGACACTTGAGGTAAAAGAAAAAACACACCATTTACAAAATGCTTTGGTTTGGGTAGCCGGATGATTATTCTACTTTATTCAGCGATTTTTTTTCCGATTAACATTTCACTATAGAAATTCTGTGTCTAGTTGCCACCATTTTTGCCGTTCAATTAGTGTACAGCTGAAAATAATTCATTCTTTGATATATTTCAAATTTTTTTAAGTGCCTGCCTAAAAAACTACAGACAGCATAATGTTTTTCAGCATATAAAGTTCGTTAACTCATCTACGTATCAAACGTTCATTACGATGGATCATTTATCCTATATTCATAGACATGAGCCATGGATCCCTATTGCATAGATGGCTCATGTCTATGAAAATAGGATAAATGATCCATTGCAATGACATTTTGATACGTAACCGAGTAAACAATTTTTATGTGCTGAGAAACGTTATACTGTCTATATTTTTTCAGACTTAACATAAAAAATTTCAGAATATATCAAAAATGGATCATTTTCAATTTTAATCCACCTGAACACCAAATATCGCGTTCAGTTGCACCAAAAATGGTGCCAACTAAGCACAAAAATTTAGGTATCATTTAAAAAAAAGGATATTTAGGCTCGCTAACTTCCCCGACACTTTTTTCAAAAGAACAAAAAATGTGGAAACATGTTCTGCAATAGCACCAAAGAATTCTATGCTGTACTGGTAATTTTAGAGATAGGATGTCCTGAACTAAGAGTTTTGAATTCAATACTTACAATTTAGCCTTGGTCCCCTAAAAAAAAATAGTGATGCTCGTATAAAAATACTACCCAAGCTGTATGTACCACTGCTACTATCTCATAAGGGACCTTCATAAATGATGTCACACTTTTTTTCAATATTTTTGACAACTCCTCTTTTTTGTCTCTAAGTGTCACACTTCAACATACCCCTACCCCCTTTGTCACATTAGCATAGTATAAGTTTAATTTGCTAATTTGAAATGTTTCTATAGAAATCAAAATGTACGACGTCACACTTTCTTCAACTCCCTCCCCCCCTCAACATGTGACGTAATTTATGAATGAGACCTTTTATTGTATCTTGTTTTCTTTTCCTGGGGTTTCCTTATTTTTACCATTGTCACTTTTTCCATATATTTGATCCCCTCCCCCCTCCCCTTTGTCACATGCCACTCCATGTTGCATAAGCATGATGTTCAACTTCTTGTTACCCCTCCCCTCGTCACAATTTTTCAATTTCACGAACCCCGTCAAAGCGTGACATCACTTATGCGAAATCACTATGCGACATCCCTTGCAAATGCGAAATTTGAAACTCCGCATAAAAAAAACCTATAATATGATACATACGATTGGACAGAGCAGCTTAATTCAATTGTGCCATGTACATATATATATATATTTTTGAACTTTGATATAAATGTTATTCCACACTTTCCCAATAATGCAATACCTTACTCACACCCACAGAAAGTCAGACTTGTGTGTTGCTATCCATGTATTCTTATTTTTCTCAATACCTTGATCATTGTAACGAACCGAATTTTACGTCATTTATATTCATCTTAATTTATTGAAGTCTGAACGTATGTACATACGCATGTTCAGCATGTACACAAGTTGTTGATATACATTTGTTTTCATTGCATATCACCGTACTCTATTACCATTCTTACACATTTTGTAAATATGTATTTATATTGCTGTAATAAAGTCTGAACCTTGAATGTTGTAATCTTTCTGTCCGAACCATAGCACACATTGTCCAAGAAACCAAGCATCATTTCGTTAACTGGGGTTCTTCCAACAGTCAAAAATCGACCGGAGTAATTTAATTTAGTATTATGCTATGTATATCATTATATGAGTGTTATTAACTAAATTTGGCGCTTAAAACATCGAATTTATTTTAATCACCCTCACTTCAAGAAAATGTATTGTAAATCAGTAACCATTTCGCTCATCAATGTAGCCGCTCGTACTGCTGCCGATGTCGTACTGAGTGGAGTGGCAGTCAAATGAAACTTAAATGTTTGCTTTCATATGACATTCCCATTTTTCATTTCATTGTTTCATAGAAACCTTCACTCAAACTCTTATTGCGATTGCTTTTAACATGACTGCTTAATGGCAACAAACTTTTTAACAATTACTTTTATATTGATTAACCTAATCATTTAATCAACCAAGGCATGCTGCCATCCGCTTGCTATCTATAACAATTATAAATGAGGCTTGCCTGACGAAAGAAAAGGGGAAATAATGAACTAAAAATGAATCGTCCAATATGTTTTAATAGATAACACTAAATAGCTACAAAACAAAAATGGATCTTAATTCTGCCCTTTATATATAGATTAGGGAAATGAAACCGGGAAAGGACTTTTTATTTATTTATTTTGTGGTAGCTATAAACCAGAATGGGGAGGAAATCATCCCTCATTGCGTTCGTAAAGATTTTAGCAAAAGTTAAAATATAATAAGCCAAATATTATTCCTTAATCTCATTGATTTTTCCCTTCAGTCCGACTTGCCCTGGCAAATTGCTCAGAGTTAAGTAACCTTAGTACTTTTCCTGACCACTCTAAAGAGTAAGACATAAACAAAATTTAAGCTAAACATTGGTTAGTTAATTGTGCAAAAAAATCTACCTTATATATTTCTCAAAACAATTTTTTCAATACGGAACGCATGTTGAGGTAGATAACAAAATCAAATAAATTGTCCTTCCTCAACAAAACAAACCTCCTCACTTGCACGAAGACCCCCGTTTAAAATGCAAAAAGACAAGAGCTTATGAATGAATTGTCATCGATCAGTTCACTACTTTTGCAATTGAAAAAGAACACCCGTTCATCGCGAAACAAGTCTGCTGTCCTGATTGCAATTTATATCCTTTTTTAAACATTGATTATGCTTCTGAGCAACGGCGGATCTAAGGGGGGGGGGGCGATCGCCCCCCCCCCCCTTGGGCTGATTCAAGTGGATACTTCAACAACACTCCTTAAGTGAGTTTTTACTCTTTGTGCCCCGGGACCAGCCATTTTTTTTATGTTCTTGGAATCCCAGCCTAATAGCCCTTCAAGTTCTATGCTTTCCCCCTGTCCCTTTGTCCTTTAGTATTGCTGAGTTGCTAATCCTCGGAGTAATGGGAAAGAGATTCCCTGCTCTTTTCTTCTACCCATCAAACTGGTGACAGCTAGCCAACCCTTAGCACGTGGTGTAAATTCCTGCAGCATTTACGCTAAAACCTGGAGTCTGAAACATTTCATTGCACATTCATAATTACAGATGTTTATATAAATTGCACATACTCGTTGATGGTTTTTTTAGTACATATTTAGTATTACATTTTGAAAATTTTAGAAAATATATTACTAATAATTGCTATTATTTTGTAATTTAGACATATCAATTCAAATTTAGAAAATGTATTTACAAGCCTACATTTTTCTTGAGAAAGCTTGAAGGAAATCCTAACTCGGTTAAAACTTGGCTAAGAAGCAGAATGAGTGATGATAGACTCACTGAATTAGCGTTTTTGCATATCCATAAAGATATTACATTGGACGTTGAAAAAATTATAGACAGATTTGCGAAAGCAAAAAAACGTCAGCTTGTGTTCCTTTTATAAGGGCTTTGAATAAACGTATATGCATTAAAAAAATGTGCTAGGAAAATTTTAAATATCACTACACTAGCATTTTTTTTTTGTTGTTCCTGCTGTTTGAAAAAAAGGGGGGGGGGGCGGAGGGATTGTTGAAAAGGAATGAAGAATCTCCTCCATCCATCCTTACATTGAACCCCGAGATTTCCAAAATCGCCCCCCCCCCCTTGAAGATTTTCTAGATCCGCCCTTGCTTCTGAGTTGATTATGGAATTTCTCTCATAAATAATGATAAAAGAAAAAATACTAATACTTTTTCTGCTACCAAAACTAAGAGGTGGAAACAATCCCAGAAAAAAAAAAACCCCCTGACATTCCCTGATTGAGCTCCAAAAATTTTCCTTCCAAAAATCCAATCTGTTTTTTAAAGAATGCAGACCCCAAATATTTTATGCTTTTATAACTTTATTTGCTCAAGATACATATTGTAAGAGTAAAGAAAATACTGTTGAAAGAAATTCCAAATCGTCACTGTAGGGGAGGGGGGCATGGGCCCTCTGTATCGAGAGGCCCAGAATATCCTGCACTGTGCATAATATTGCAGAGCATCATGCACACTGCAGTATCGTGGACAGAATCAAACCCCAAATTCGGCACGTGTCAGGTCGAATTGTGGAACATGACCACAAATGGCCTCTTATCGAAAGCATCCAGCCGACAAGCGTCTTTTTACGTAAAGATGCAACATCATCTTACCTAATAGACAAAAAAGGCGACTTTTATTTGCTGCTTTATCGGAGAAAGAGCGCTTTCAACCAATGGGAAATCGGCAATCAGGCCGACCATGCGCAACGAAAGGAAATTTCCCAGACAAAACTCCGGAAGTTCGCCAGTTTGGATATTGAAAACGACAATTCTCCCCCGATATTTGGAGAAACTTTAAATTTCCCCAGATTATTCCCTGATATTTTCCAGAACATAAAACTTCCCCGAGAATTGCCGATCGTGTTTCCACCCCGATTCCTCTTTGTCACTTTACTGTTCAGGTCTGTGGTTTTCAAAGTGGTCCATACGACCTCCAGAAGTCTTTTCGAACTTTTAGATATAAAAATCAGGAGAAAACCTGTCATCCATCCACTTTCTGACCATCCCAAACCCCACCCTTCAGGTACGCTGCTCACGAGTTCTTGAGGAAATCTTTCGTATTTAAAGACCACTAATGCATTATTTTTCATTGCAGTTGACTTGCTGATAGACGGCCTTTGATCCCTTTTCAGCCAACACCCTGGATCCTTTAGGGTTTAGCAGAATTTAAAATGATGAAAATATTGCACATAATCAAAACCTGCCTTCAACTGAATTTGGAGGTTGTTACATGGGTAACATTTATAGCAATAGACCCGAATAAAAGAACAAGTATTTAATACTATTGTACATGAGTAAAATTGCGCTATACTCCAAATTACATCATACGACGGCTACACTGTTCTCAGAACACGCGGGAGAGGGCATTTCGAATGATTAAATTAATTAAGAAAAATAAAAATAAGCGACAGGAGTCATGTGTTTCCACCCCGTAAGAATGCGCAAGGGCAACGACATGCGAAAGTAACAATTTATTTCAAAAACATGGTCACAAGACGAGGCAACAGGCGATTCACCAAGGGATTCTCTCTCCGTTGTAATCGAAGAACTGTCCACAGTGGTCGTCCTGGGCTCTGGAGATGACGTCCATCATGCCCGACACGCTGGTCTCCGGTGTGATGAGGGCGTTCCG
The DNA here is from genome assembly GCA_038502835.1 of Octonoba sinensis. Taxonomy (NCBI): domain Eukaryota; kingdom Metazoa; phylum Arthropoda; class Arachnida; order Araneae; family Uloboridae; genus Octonoba; species Octonoba sinensis. Next base: position 181,650,808 of record CM076599.1, read on the forward strand.
GCCCCCCATGTCCGTCAAGACCCAGCCGGGGTGGAGCACGAAGGCCAAGATGCCCAGAGGTTTCAAGTCCACGGACAATGACTTGGTCACCATATTCAGTGCAGTCTGAAACAACAAAAGTAAGTCACTGCATGAAATCTCAAGGGAACATGAGAAAAGAAGGGTTTGGTACCAGGGATGAGGGGTGGGGCAGCCACCAGTTGCCCCACTTCGGCTCATGAGTACTCGCTCTGGGTCGGCTCCGTGCTCCAGAAAGTTTTAGTAAGAATCACATTATTTGTCTCTTTCTTAAAGTTAAAGGGTGCGGGTACCATGACACCATTTTTTTCCTCTACGGTGTTTTTATTTAGAATTTTTGTCTCACATGTCATGTCACATCACTTCATAAGAAATTTAATATTAAAAAAAATGGATTTCATAATATAATTCGAAAATTTTAATTTTTTAAAACAAAATTTAGCAATTTAAAAAATGCATCTCCTTTTTCAAAAATTGGAGTCAATTCATAAAATTTTTTTTTATTGATTCATTACTTATAAAACAAAACTTTTATGCTTTGAATTTTTTTTAAGTCAAATATTTTTTGGAAAAAAAAAACTAAAGTAACGCAGAAAAAACAACAAAAAATTCAAAAAAACCTACAAAAAGAATTCTTTTAAAAAAAGTACTAAGTTATTATAAAAGTAGAGCATAAATTTGCTATGTATAGTTTCAGAAACATGCAGGGAAAATAATCCACATTACAGATTCAAATTTAAGCCTTTACATTTTAATCGAGATGAAATGTGCAAATACAAACAAAGAGAAAACAGCATTTTAAGATTTTCAATCGAGATGAAATGTGCAAATACAAACAAAGAGAAAACAGCATTTTAAGATTTTCGCTTGCAAAAACTTAAATCCTCTCTTTGTCAAAATTTCACGTAAGGAACTTTTTCTTTCAGTTACAGTCATGATGAAAGTGCTTCTTCTTGCTTATTTTATTTAAAAAAATTAATATGTGGCTTATATTCAGCACAGTTACTGTTTCGTAACGAAAATGTGGTACCTCGCACCGTCATAAAATCAATGATAAATCAATAAATATAGGTTCCATTTTTCTGAAACTTTCAGGGAACATTTTTTAGGATTTATTTTACTACTTAAGTCAATAAAATTTTTTTTGCTGTTTTTCAACATTTTGGGTGCGGGCTCTCCTAAATTCAATAACAGGTGATAAAAATTTGTAAAAAATACAATTATTTATTTAACAATAAACACTCATATAATGTTTTATATGCTCTTTATTGCAAAAAAAAAAACAACCTCCCCAAACAAAAGAAAACTGGAGCACTGGAGAAGAAAAAATTTCTTTGCTCCTGGTTTTGATTAAAATCTCGTTGCTCCACTGTAGCTCCAGATAATTATTTTTGATTTTTCAATAGTTTCTTAGCATTATAAAAGTTTCAATTACTTTCACCCACCAGAAGTTTTAATGACTACACGCTAATCCGAGCTACGGTATATTTCCACACACTTTTGATTAAAAAATTGTACTCCGTCAAAATCTGTCGGAGAGTTTACCGAATGCTCCTCACGACACAACTCGAACGGCGATGACGCGACAAATACGGTATTGTTTGCGCATACCGAGCAATACATGGTCAAAAGAATATTTAACAGAATTGGTTTAATCCTGTTCCCCTAACACACAGAAAAACCTTGCGAATATATGTCGCAGCACTTTTGGATCGTCTGGTAATGAATGAGGAATGGCGAAAATGTACAACGCAATCATTTTATAATTCACTGAATTTTTACTAACTAATTTTTTGTGAAGCAATAAATGTTACCAAAAGTGTTCAATTCAGAATGTTTTAGGAACATATACACAGTATATGTTCCAGAATTTAGTAAAATGACTAAACTACTGAATGACTAAGCAATGAATGACAATGAATTTTAAATCTCCTTATCATTAAACATATTATCTTGACTTATAGTAGACAACACATTATTTTTTCTTTTTTAATTTCTTTTAATGAAAAACATTTCACGAGAGGAATCGTATTTTAACATTTATAAAGCAAACCTATTTCTCAGCATAGTAATAATTTGAAAAGAAACTCACCTTGCTTGTTCTATAGGGGTAGCAACCACCACTGGTATTATCATCGAGGGATCCCATCTTGGATGAAATGTTGACGACGGCTGCACGAGAGCACGACAGGTGTTTCACATTTGATGTGGAAGCGGCCACTTTCAACAACGGTAACAATGCCTGCAAGAAATGCACAATAACCGAATACTATTAGAAGTAAAATAAGTGGGGATTGAACCCTCGACCTTCACGACGGAAAGCCAATACTTCCCCACTTTGCCAAAAGGGGTCTAATGGCCAAGTTGGATCATGAGCGCACCACCAGGAAGTTCACACCATTCGTAACTTCAGTGCTCTTCATAAATTCAGTGGCTCGGAATTTTATAGAGCAAAAAAAAAAGTTTCATTACTTCCAGCAAATATCCGACTTTTTGCATGGTTTTAAGAACTTAATAACGCAAGTTAATTCTAAAGAAACAAGAGATCAATGACTATGAAAAAAAAATCATAACCATACAACAATTAAAACACAAAATGCCATGCTTCTGATTAAAATCATGACCTTTCAAAGATCTACCATAGTTAGTGCATGGCTTGTTCATTAATTACATAGCCAGGTTTGGATCAGATCCAAAAGTGAAAGTAGAAGGTATCCCGTTCATTGATGATTTCAAATTCAGGAATGGTACAGCCAAATGTAGAAAACAACACATTTTGGTGCTTCATTACAACATATTCAGAAGATCTTGGTATACATCATTCAGCCAGCTACTCCCACAGCCACAAATGGCAACAATATTACTTTTCTTTATGTTTTTTTAGGGTAGGTAGTTTTATTTTTTTAAAACAATGCTTCCTTCAAAGAAGGCCTAATTGGAATGTTTTGGTAGGGGGGGGGGGGACAACAGCTCGAAATATAAACTCAAAATCCGAAACGTTCTTAGTGTTCCGCAGATTATTATACAGTGGAACCCCGCGATTCGTACGCCGCCAGCTGAGTCGCCAGTTTGGCTATTTTTAAGAAAAAAAAATTGAGAAGTTATTCTCATTTTGAAGTCGTCTGGAAATAATTTGTTCGGCGTTTTGGGTCTTTTTAAAAAAGTTTTAATACTTTTTGAGATTTTACAGACAATTTTAACTTTCTAAGGGGGCAGCAAGAGGAAGTGGTTGAAGAACTTTCTTCTTCAGAGGAGAAAAACATTTCCTTTACAGAAATTAAAGAGCTGCGTTATCCCGGCGAGAAAACACAATGAGTGGTGGAAAAATGGTATCCCAACACTGCTGTGGTCAACAGCATTCACTTGTTCAGTGACAATGTTGTTGACCATTTTAAAAGAATTCTACAAAATCGTCAAAGGCAAACATTGGACAGGTTTTTAGAAAAAGAAACCCAATCTTGTGTGAAAAAACAATTTGCCATTCGTACAACTCGCCCGTCGAACTGCCTCCTGGAACGAATTGTGTACAAATAGCAAGGTTCCACTGTATCACTAAAATCATTGTGACAAATCAGTTAGCTTTTTCTATAATCATTGTTAGAACAATCCAATATATTGTGAAATAAAAGTCCCTTAGAAATGAAGCTTGAAATTTTAAGAAATGTAAAAGAATTGAAGACAATATAAAAGTGATTCTTTAGTCAAGTTTTTAGAAATTCAGTTTGCAATTTCAGAAGCATGTTTTCTTATGACATATTACATCTCAGAAACTTGAAAACTGTCCAAAATATTAACCGGCTTTGGGTATCGTTTGAAACCATTTAAATAATGAACAATGTTTTAACCAGGGTCGGAGTTTTGGACAGTACAGGTGGTTTTTACCATTCAAAAGGGTCTTAAACTTTCCTAAAGCTAAAGGGGTATAATCTGATTGATTTATATCTAATGAAATATTAGTAATGCATAAATATTAATATTAATTAGTTGTAAATTATAAATATTTAATAATATTTTTATTTGAAATGATCATTTGATAAAATATATTTTGCATGAAAAAAGTAAAAAAAAATGCTAATCTAGGGACACGGGAGCTTCTCGCCCACCAAGAAAACCAAAAAAAAACAACAACACAAGGACCTCGTTTACCCGCCAGAACATGTTGGGCTTTTCACCCCCTCTATCTCAGCCCCATGAAGGTCAATAGGGTTGTTTTTCTGCAAACTCCTTCTCGAGAGTCTTCGTCAATGTACACAGAAATGCAACCCCCAGAACCATTAGGGGCCTGAGTATTAAAAGTAAGAAATGCACTTTTTTCAGGTGTGGTTGTCGTTGTCGTTCTTTGACAGGGCTACATCCCAGACAAAAAAGCAGATCGAGCAGAAATCTCACACACATTCCTTATGCACCAAGAGTGCCCTTTTGTTTCATTTAGCTAACTTCATCCCTAAAAATTTGATTTTCACCCCCTGTATCTCTGCTCCATGGGGGAATGTGGTGTTGATATTTTGTATAAATATTTTCAGGGGGTCCCAGAGTACATATACACAAATTTAACCCTCTGGGACATAAGCGGCCGGAGTAATGAAAGTTTGAAAATCACAATTTTTTAGATTTTTCGTGTTGTTTTTGTTCACCTTTGATGGGGCTACATCCCAAACGAATCGAGCTGAATACATTAAAACATAAGTATTGCGAAGTCAAATTGAACAAGTCTCAGTTTCTGAGTGGTTCCGGGTGCTAAATCTTACAATACTTGTAAAAATTCTCCTATCCTCTAACCTCAGAATTTTCTAGCACATTTCATTTCTTAATTTGCATATTCTCTATACATAGTTTTTTTCTGTTCGCATATAAACTCTCTCCTCGAGCAGGAGTCTTGAGTTCAATTATACTTAAAATTGCTTAAATTATAAGCAAATAGAGTGGAACCCCACGATTCATACACAATTCGTTCCAGGAGGCAGTTCGAATGGCGAGTTGTACGAATGACGAAGTGTTTTTTCACATCAGAAGCAATGTAAATTGGATTAATCCGTTCCAGGCCCACAGTAGGTTGCCTATTTAAGCCCATGAAAAACAAATGCACAGTATTGTACACGAAATGGTACATAAATAAGAAGTTAACTGCACTTTGCTTGTAATGAGGTGAACTGATGGCATAAGTGGAATGTTGAGAGGAGGAAGAGAAATGGTTGGAAGAGGAGTCATCGTCCATAAAAACATCAAGTAACATCCCTTCAGGTGTTTTCTCCATTTCTGCTGTTCTTTCTTTTTTCTGTCTTTTTGTACAAGAAGAATCTTAGATTTCTTTGTCTAAAAACCTGTCCAACATTGTCTGCTTTTGATGATTGTTCAGAATTTTTCTAAAATGGTCAATAACATTGTCGTTGAACAAAGCATCCCAACACTGTTGTTGACCACAGTAGTGTTGGGATGCCCTTTTCAAAAGGGCTGTGTTTTCTTTCAGGAGTAACACAGCTCTTTAATTGCTGCAAAGGAAATGCTTTCCTTCCTACTTTCCTCCTCTGAAGAAGAAAGTTCTTCAACCACTTCCTCTTGCTGCCCCATTAGAAAGTTAAAATAGTTAGGAAAATCTCAAAAAGTATTAAAATTTGAAAAAAATCCAAAACGACAAACAAATTATTTCTAGACAAGTTAAAAATGAGCCTAATTCTTGATTGGTTTCTTAAAGAAAGCCATAACGGCAACCCGGCTGGCTCCCGGTGCCGTACGAATCGCGGGACAAGTACGAATGGAGAGTTGAATTTTACTCGAACAATTTGGACGAATAGCGAGGCAAACAAATGGCGGAGTTCCACAGTATGAGGTTAATAATAAATCGAATTCAAGTTTGAAAAAAAAAAAAAATTAAATAGGTTAAAATAAATCCAACACGTATAATGCAGTGCCAGCAGCAAGAGCAAAAAAATATATAGGACATTATCATTAAAAATATAGGACAAATTTAAAACTACTTTAATGCATAACAAATAGGTCTATTAAGCTAAAATAAGACTTATTTTAGCTTAAATTCATTCTCAATATATTTATGGCAAACTCAAATAAAAAAATTGTTAATTTAGACAAACAGCAGACTGTAATAGAAATAAAATTTCACGTTAATTTAAAGCACAAATGAGCATTAAAACGCATAGTTTTTCCTCAAAATAATGCATATAGAAATCACTTAAAATAGGACTAAGAGGACTTCCCATAGCCAGGCCATCTACCATAGCATAGAATTTACCATTAAATACAAAAGTGCTCTGTTGAAAGCACACATGAGTAAGAAAAACTAATTCCTCAATTTCCACAGAAGTAAAATGGAATTCAGAAAGCCTATTTCTGAGGCAAGTCAAAGCGCCATCAACAGGAACATTAGTAAACAAAGAATTAACATCAAAAGAAGCCATAACCGAATTATTCGGAACGAAGTTATGCAGTTTATTAACAAAATCGATGGAATTTTTAACAGTGAAAACATTCCGACTCCTAAGTGGAGAAAACACAGAAACTAAATACTTGGAAAGTTTATATGAAACAGTGCCAATATTGGAAACAATTGGTCTAAAAGGAATACCTGCCTTGTGTACCTTCGGTAAAGCATAGAAATGCGCACAATTAGCAACAGAAGGAATTACAGACCGTTTAGCAATCAAAGGAATAGAATGAACAGACTTAATAGCAGAAGAAATAGCTTTTAACTCCTTGTCGCTAGGATCTTTATAAATTTCAGAATAAGGACCAGAAGCAATTAAGTCATCAGTTTTTTCAACATAAGATGATTTATTAAGAACAACAATCTGACCACCTTTGTCAGCTTTGGTAATGACCAAATCAGAATTTGAGACTAAATTATTGACACAGCGTTTCACAGAATGGGTAAAACCAATATTAGGAACTTTTGAATTGAAATCAGCATTGGAAGCAATAAGATGCCGAACTGACTCTTTTTGAGTGGAAGTTAAGACACTAAATTTGAAAGCTTTTTCAACCGGAGCAATAAGTTCACAAAAAGAAGGCTTTTTAGCCAAAGCAAAATTATTATTACATTTCATTAAATTAACGTGAAATTTTATTTCTATTACAGTTTACTTGCACAAAGTTAACTTATTATTAAACAGCAGACTGTCTTTAACCTATTAGAAAGGTTAAAAACAGTTTGCTACCTGTTGCTAAAAGCAAAAAAAAAAAAAAATGTAGGAAATAAGTAACTTAGTTTGTTTTGCTAAATTACTGGTGTTTTCAGTCATTATAGATTTTGTCCCCATGAATGAATGTACATTACCAATTTTCAAATTATTAAATACACATTATTTATAATAAATTGTATTTTGGAGACTATTTGCTTAACAATTATAAGGAGGGAAAAATCTCTGAAGATATAAGTTGAAGAAGGTTTATTTTACTTTTTTACCCTATGAAATAATTTTTATTTCACCAATTGGAAACATAAACAAAATTCTAAAATGTCAGCACACACATACATTTATAGACATGCATACTTGCCAACCTTGGAGAGAAAAAAAAAAGATTTTTCCAATGACTCCCCCCCCACCCCACACACACATACAGTGAACAACTACAATGACATACACAATTTTTTTAATGTTCATTACAGCAGTATTTGATAAAAATTTCTCTTTGAATGTTTGAACAAAGCATTTTCTTGCAAAATTATTTTTTATGATAAATATATGTTCTCTAGATTTTCATTTGGCATTGGACGAAACTCAGTTTCACTTAACAGAAAACGCATTACTTTGCCGAATGCACAAAATCCCCAGCACTACATTAGTTACATTAAAAACAAACAGTTCTCCTTAATACTAGGTTACATCTACACCACAACAATTGAAATAAAATATCAGACCACGTCTGGTGTACATTTAAGGAACAAATTATTCTAAAATAGTAAAAAACAAAAGCAATTCTTTAATTATATATTGAATGAAAATAGGAAGAAGTATTTTCAATTTATTTTGTAGCAATATATAAGACGTAAATAAAAGGGGGGGGGGGACACTAACCCTAAGACTGTGGGGGGGGGGGGAGAATGTATTTGAAATTCCACGCAAAAATATTTTGAAAAAAAAAAAACTTTTAAACAAGGGTATTAATAAGGATGCAATATTAATAGTTATAATGAACAAATATGACCACCAAATTTTAAAAAAAGGGCTAAAATTTTGCATTGAAATTTCGAGTGGGTGTGGCAAAATAACGAAAGTGAAAATCCTCTACTAAAGAGGCTGAATCGAAAAAAATATCAAAATAATGGTAAACCAAAAGTTATTGATGCCCAAGAGATAGAATCCGATAGTAAACGATTACTAGGGAGCTATACTGAAGCGGATGCTATCGGATTTCAAAAAAAATTGGGACTGACCCTTAAAAGCATTAAAACAAAATGCGGAAATTTTACTGCTAATTTGTAAAAGTTTTGTAAGTCAAGTATGTACGTATGCTGCTTCAAAATTTTGTCACTAAAAAGAAAAAAATAAGTCTTCCAAAATTACGAATTTTCGTGGAACTGAAATTTTGACTTTTCAAAATTTCCAAGAGTACGGAACTTCGCCAAAATACAGGAAAAATCACATGTCTGCTACTAACATCGGCAAAAACTACGATCACACGCGCCATCAATTGAGAAAAAATGAGGCTTTATTAATTTTAAAAGCGAAAATTACTAAAAACGGAAGAAAATTACGACTAAACGGAAGATTGGGAGATAGACGCAAAAAGCGGGAGTCTCCCGTTAAAACAGTAGACTTGACAAGTATGCATCATTTTATTTAAGCGAAATAAAACTCATTTTCAATGGTCAAAATTCATATAAGTAATTCAACAATGCTTTTTCAAAATACGAACAACGGGAACGGTAAGCGCGAAGTGCGCGCACGTAGGGAAATCGCAACGAAAGATGGGCAAGGTTGCCAGCTTTTCCAGAGAACAAGCATCCAACTCTTTGTCTCCATGTTTCTCTTTTATTTAATATATAAATATATACATATAACTTTAGTTCTTTTTGAACGTTATTTTAAAAGAATCTATGAGAATTTGTTTAAGAAGTACAAAAAGAATACTTAAGCAGACAAACGATCGATTCGCTCAAAAAAGTAGCCTACATTGGGGATGTTTTGCCAAATCTGGCAGTAAATGGTTAGAGTCTCCAGTTGAGCGTACTTTGCTTACTGCCAAAATAGTTTTTTTTTTTTTTTTTTTCATTTCTCTCTCTCTTTTTCCTTCTATTCAATGGCGCCAACTGCCAATGAGCATCGTCGGTGCTTGCTTATCTTTTGCCGCGTTCCATAGCTTTTTTTGTCAGGAAATTTTCGGCGCGCATTTCCGAATCGCGCATTTAATTGTCAGAAAAATAGGACATGCTATAGCTTTTGTAAATATAGGACAAAATAGGAAATATAGGACGGCTGCGCGCACTGATAATGACAAAATCATCAATTCTAGTTAATAACTTCCTCAAAACAAAAACAAAAAAAACCATTCCGGTCATCATTCTTCTGCACAAAACCTCGAGACTCGGCACACACGAATATCGGATCGGCAATGCACTTTACCTTGGTCAAGAGCAGAGGACTGACAACGTTGATTTCGAAATTTTCCATCATCGTCTCTCTGGTCACCGCTTCCAGCTCGTCGCGAAACAGGATGCCGGCGTTGTTGATGAGCAGATTCAGGCCCCCGTCTCCCAAATCCTGCCGCAGCCGATCACGAACGGAAGAGAAAGATTCGACTTCCTTCACGTCTAGGAGTGGTTAAAAACAACCCGTTAATGTATTGTAAAATGTATCCTTCATAGTATTATTATTTTCATCGACATAACTCACATAAATGGCTTTTTATTTATGCACCATTTTATTTATGTCTTCCACATAGAGTCTTTACAATAAAGACGCTATAAAGATCACTTCATAGTGTGTGTACATGACTTTTCACGCCAATATTTTGGGATATTTTTAACCAGGGCTGGTGGATTTTATGTAGGGCAAAAAAAGCCTGCCGGCTTTTTTTGGTTCAAACCGCTTAAAAAAGGACGGCTTTGATTACAAAGATTTTTGGATTTTTTCCCCAAAAAAGTACTAAATAAAAAATTATATTTATATCATTAATAAAATTAAATTATTACTGCAATAGCAAAATACTTGAAATAAGAATAAATATGATTCAATAGAATGATACATAAAAAAAAATGGCAAAAACAAAATACTCCTTGTTAGAAATTCATACCTGCCAACATTTTGAGGAAAAAATCCAGTAGATTGCGATACACTGCAATTTTGCACGTATTTTTAACTTTTTTTTTTTTTTTTTTGAGGGAAATGAGCAGTTTTAAAGATCCCTTAAATGACAACTACCCTTATATGATATGTTTTCCAGCATTACTAACAAAATATTCAGTCCTCTAAAGTTATAGTTGATTTTACTAAATTTCTAAAACTGTAAGTTTCTTGTGTAAATCCATTTGTCAAAGACATTAAATAGGATAGTAACATTGCTTAGTGCTGACTCTAAGCAATTTTGACAGGGCGCTGTGCCCGGCGGCCTCTTTCTTCCCTTTTCTATGCGCCCAGCGGTCTATTCAGACCTGCCAACATCGGCCGAACGGCCTTTAATCCACGCATCTTGCCCCCCCCCCCCCTTTTATTTGTCCCCAATAATTTTCTCAGAACTCCAGAGCATTATTGTCTTCTCCCCTTTAGCTTCTTGGAATAACTGGGGGTAGTAGATGGACGCATCACGTGCCTTTTTTTATTTTAAAGTGTTTAGCCTTAAACAAATATGAATGTCTGCAACTTAAATTATGCTATTTTTAGTAAGGAGGGGCAGCTTTCAACCCGCTACCTGCCGATGATGTGCGGCAATTCGGAAAACCCCCGATTTTTCAAAAAATAAAATCGAGCAAAAGCGGCAAACTTTCCGCATTTTGGGTCCTGATTCAAAAAATTTTGTAAATAGCACCAGAACTCAAAGATTTGGCCATTAGTATTTCATTCATAAACAGTATTTTTTAATACAGTACTACACTCTTATAAGTCGAGAAATTTAGCACAAAAAACGAAGTAAATGTCGACTTAGGTTCTCGGCAAAACATCGAAAAATTCGGACTTTTCTCGTTTTTTTTTTTTTTAACTTCTTTAATTAAGCAATACAAGAAAAGAATATCATCAAATTCTGACATGATTTTCAATGCTCTAGCCGCTTACTAAACATTTTTAATTATAAAAAAAAAATCAGCTTATCGGGAAAATAAAAGAAAGCCCGAATTTCAATTTTACGAATTTTCTGTATCGCGTAGTATTTAGCGCCCAGTCTAAAAAACAATAATAATAAATATAATAAAAGTACAAAAAATAGAAACATTTACTTAGAATTAAAGCAATAATTAATAAGAACTCTTAATCGCGAAAGCGAACCCTTTTTCAGAAATCACGATCTCAAACATGAAAACTTTTTCGGACACGATCATAAAAACTACATCTTTATTTAAATACGTTCATTATAATTATTTTTTTTTATTTTTAAAATGTTTATTCCTAAAAGAAAAAGAAGAAAAAAAACAGTAAAAAAGAATTTCCGATTTTTCATTGAAATCGAAATTTTTTTTTTTTTTTTGAAAATGTTCCAAATTTTGGGATTACGAATTTGGGGTTCCATGATGTGTAATTGTTCTGAATGTAGCATTTAGCCTCAAAACTGAAAAAAATAAATAAATAAAATAAAACAAAGTCATCGGTGTCATTTCACAAAATCTATACACAAGACAAAACAGTTAAATACTATTTTCAAAGCATTTCTTTTCTTTTCAATTCAAACATTTTAATCTCTACATACTAATCAGTTTATATGTGCTAAACATAGTATTTGTATCTCATGTATTTCTTCGTTTGCACGCGGAAAACGGTCATATGCTAATTAGGGAACTGCGTAAAATCGGGCAGCAATCTTTTAACATCTGCTTTAAGCTTACAATATTTCTTAAACAGTGAACAGCAAAACTCTTATTGGGCCTAAATACAGTTTTTCCTCTCCAAGACTTTTGACACTATCCCCCCCCCCCCCCCCGGCTGAACAAACTGTTTAAACAGAAAATTATGGCTCCATTAGAAAGAAAATTTAAATTAAATAAGACGCTGAATACAAGCACAATTTGCACATTATTTTCCTCTCATAACACTTGCCCATAGAATAAAAGAAGTAAAGATTGCACTAGCATTGTTGCTCCCACTTGCCCTGTGAAAAATTATCTTATGTAATTGTAGTGTTTTCTTGCTGCATATAATTGTGCGGCATTTTTTTATCACCTGTTAAAATTTTTTTCTTAATGGTAAAAAGGACAAAATATATTGAGCCAAAATAAAAAGCTATTTTCTCCAAAGTTCCCATCACACCCCTCCTCTAAAAAGAAAAAAAAATGTTTGAATTAGAAATAAAATGATTAAAGAAAAATTTGAAAGCTCTATGATTGAGGTTTAAAATGGCACCAAGATTGAAATCCTAGGTCACTGTCACCTGAAATACTTGTCAATAATAATCAGAGCCACATTAAGAGCACTTTCGTGGGGGTCGCGATTTGTTGGAACTTTGGTACACCTCTCCCAAACCTGGTGTGGAGAAACGTCACCAAGACCTAGAATTTTCTTTGCTGAGTAGTTCATAATTTTGCAGCAGAATACTTATGAAAACGTGCGTAAATGATACATATATACCTATATATTTTTCAAAATGAAAACTTATACTTTGAGATACACATGCAAATGCAACCTTATTAAGCTTGAAGCTTTTTCAATGCTTAAATTTTTTTTGCAGGGGGGGGGGGGAAGAAGAAATATTTTTAAGCACGACTCAAGAGTGCCCTTTTTGAAGAAAACATAGTGCCCTTTTCAGAGTTCCCCCTGGCGGCCCTTTCATCCTGGAGTCAGCACTAATTGCTGAAGTGATTTTTTTCCATAAAATTCCCCATTTCTAGGGGATAACCCCAAAATTTATGAAAACCAGGAGATTTTAAATACAAACCGGAGACCAGTAGGATAGGGGAAAATCCAGGAGTCTCCTGGAAAAACCAGTAGAGTTGGCAGGTATGGAAATTCATCCAGATTCAACACAATTTATTTTCAAAGACTTTCATTAGGAATTCAAAAGTGCACTTAACCCTGGTATATAAACTAAATATTACCCGTTACACTTTATACTTTAATATAGTTTGCCTTAGTATTCAACTAATAATCGTTCGCGTATTTTAAAGCAACTTTTACGCTTTTTGTTTTTTTCAGCACCTTAACTAGTTCTCTGCTACAAATAAAAATAAAAGCTATTCAAATAAAGGGAAATAAATTGCATAAAAAAGGATGCACATCTTGAAGCAGACCAACCGGTCAACATCAGTGGTCAATATTAAACTCGTCTTGAATGATATTTATCTTTAAAAACTGTTACGTATAAAAAAAAATTCACTTATGCAAAAGCGAGGCAAATACTCATCACGGGCAACTTCTTTTACATTTTTACCATGAGCAGTGCTGTGGGATAACACTAGTTTAGTTTATTAGGATTATGTAAGTATTTTGTTAAAGGAAAGGAAATACTTGAAGTTGTAAATATAAAAACAGAAACTTTAAAATCACTTTGTTTTTCTTCCTCTTCTCGCCTTGAGCAAAAGACTCTTAATTGTAGCATAAAATATATGCTGGAAAAAGATAAATGAACGTAGTTCTTTACTGTGTGTTTCAGTATTCTAAATTATTTTTAAGTAATTAAATTCTCAATACTAAGATATTAATTTTAAGTGAGAAGTATGTATTCTTGAATCTGTATATAACACGTACAAAGATAAAGGATTGTGGCTAGTGGTTTTGGTTTGTTTACCGACACACACTCGACTATAGAGGAAGTAGAATTCGATTCCTTTCCCGATCTGTATTCAATTTCCTTCTCCTTTTGTGTTGAAGAAAATGTATTGTGTACTACCCATAATATGAGGCGAGGGTGTAAAGAGCATACACACTTAAAAATGAAGCATACAAACCAGAAAATGGTAATCAGCATTATAAAATACATTGAGGTTGTGTAACAACACAATTCTAAATCTCATTTTAAAAAAACTTTATTAAAAGAAGGATTTGAGCTTCATTTTACACAAACTAACAATAGCAACATAAACTATAAAAAATAATGGTACCGAATTAAAGCACAAATGAGCATTAAAATACAGAGATATGTGTCGGGATGGCTCGGAATCGTTTCCTCGATGCGATGGGGAGCTTCTAGGTGCAAAGAACATTGCTCTGCTATTTCATTGAAAAAGGGATTCCTAGCAATCCCGAAACATATCTCTGCATTTTAACGCTCCTTTGTGCTTTAATTCGTTGCAACTATTTTTTACAATTTACTTGTGCACAAAGTTCCTTTATTATTTGTAATAGTGGCATAAATTAACATAGTACAGGTGCTAACTGTAAACAATATTGTGTGAAAATGGCCAGTAAAGACCAGTCTTTTTAATAAAAGGGAGCCGGTCCGGACACTTTTTAAAGCAGTTTCTGCAGCCCTGGTACTTTCCGTTAGAAACACACCAGTTGATGCTTTTGACGCTTTTTATGTTTTGGCAAACTTCCGTTGGTGAAAGGTCACCAATGTGTGTCACCTTTCTTAAAAAGCTCTTGATAGAAAACCAACTCTATTTCTTTCTTTTCTCCCTAAATTTACTTAAAATGTTGTAGTAATTTAGTGCCAAAAAAGGGGTGTGTTTTTGACGGAACAAGACCGTACTTCACTTTAACATCAAAACGACAAGTCATCTTTTGTAAAATTAATAGACCACAACTAAAATTTGTCATCAGCTGCAATAAATAATACAAAATAAGTTAGCATTAATTCTATCAAATAACAAATTTCTAAAACATATTTACCCAATTTTATGACTTTCACATTGGAATGTTTCTTCGCAATCTCCTGTAATTCCTATAAACAATTGAAATAGGTGAGTTGGGATTTTGCAATTATTTATTGCAACACAACCATCAAAGCCTTATGTAAAAAAAAAAAATTCGGGAGTGGGGGCCTGTTTCATTCCATTATGTTAAGAAAGGTTTTGGAAAGGAATTCATGCTATGTTAGGAGAAATTTACGAGTTGGAGGGAGCGAGTCCCCCCCCCCCCCTCCCGGCTTACCGGCCTCTCATCACATGAATGATAAAAACTATGAACTTACATTTTTCATATTAAAATTGCATGAACTATAGTTAATGGTTGACATGGTTTACTAATACAAATTTTAATGCTTATGGCTCATCTTTCTTTTTTGGATTAAATTCAACTTTCTTCTATATACACATAAATAGTACTTTAATTTTAAAAAAATTCACTTTTTCACTGGGAAGTGCATTTTTTTAATGTTTGAGTGCTTCCATTGGCTTAGGTAACCAGTATCTAAGTGGTTTTGAAAAGGGTGACTATGCATGGCTATAGGTCATTTCCCACTGGATCTGTCCATCCCATTACAGCTACAAACCTTGTTATACTACCTGAATTTACACATTTAATTCTATTTAATCTTTACTTAGTAATTGTAGTAAACTTTCTGTAGATATAACGAACAAAAATAACTAGGGACATAACGAATATTCAGCCACTATTCGGCATTCGGCCCTTTTGCTGAATATTCGGCCTGGCCGAATATTCATGGAGTAGTCGACCGAATAGTTCTGCTACAGCAGAAATGTAACAAAATAAAGAAATTAGTAGATGTTAAACATTTAAAAATGTATTATAGTTAGTTAAAAAGAATACATTAGTATATAGTTTTAATAAATAAAAATATTTTAGAAAACCTACTTTTTTTAAAACATTGGTTATAGGTTTGACTTAAAAACACAGATTTTAAAGTTGTAATATTACATTTCATACTTGGCATATTCTTCCAAAAACTGGCAATAGTAGTTAATTACGATGGAGATTATGATACATTTATTTTGCTATTATTAACAAAGTGGAAGTCAGACTTTGTTTACATATAGGCTGATTTATAGTGAATATTGGGTTAGAGAGAAATGTGAAAAGCCTAGAATATATCATTGAATATTAAGATAGCACAAGTTATTGGAATTTTTGAAAATAAAAAGTATATTCCAGTCATCTGGATTAAATTTCACCAGATCTTTTAAAAATAGGTATGTGTGAAAACACAGAAAAGAAAAATATTCATTTTTTTTATATAAGTTTTAAAATATCTTATTAGAACCATTTTGAGCAAGATAAAAGTTTACTACACAATAGTATATCTGTCATTTGAATAAAATAATTTGTACAATAATGCTAATGCTTATATTAAAACCTGTCATTCCTATTCCACTTGTAAGTGGGGGTCAGTTTTAGTTTTAGATTCTTAACAAACAGCATTAAATCCAGTGGTGTAGTCTTGGGAAAAAGGGTGGGGGACGTTTTGCATTTTTATCAACATCAAAAAGTGGGGGTACGCTTGTGTTAAAGTAAAACGGTAGCCCCCTACCTTTTTACTTTAACAAAGCCGATCCGTTACTATTAACGATCCCCCTCGACTACACCACTGATTAAATCATACATCATAGATTAATATGTGGAATCGGTGTTTGACTTTGTGAGTACTTTTAAATCTGACAAAAACTTTCTATTACAACGATTTTCTAGGAGTTTTAATATGGCCCGAGACATCGGGCGAATATTCGGTATTCGGAAAAAACAATATATGCGACATCCCTGTTTATAACACACTGCTTGTGTAATGTTTTCTAGACGCATTATGTCTCTACGAGTATTGCGTGAAAGCCATCAACTTCACCTTTGCCCTTGGGCAGCTTTCAAAAACTAGTCTGTAGCAAGCCTGCATCATATCTTTCTGCAGTCATCTAGCTCTACATATTGTGGAAATTAAAAAAAAAAAGTAAAATGGGGATTTTGGGGGGGGGGGGGGGGGTGATATTGAAGTAAAGTGTTTTTCATGGGCATTAGACTTTTTTCTATTACTTGAGTGTCATCCAGGGGGCTGTGGATAATTCTTGACAGCAATTTGGATATTCTTGCTCTTTTCGTTATTTTTCCTCTAGTTTGCTTTAGGTAAATTTCATGCTCATTGTATTTCAATTTCATATAGCTCTAGGTAATCCTCTTTATTTAATAATGCTCAGTTTATTTTTTGTTCTTTCCGAGTGTTTCAATTCTCTTTCCAGTACATTTACCAGATATCTGGGTTGTTTCTAAACACCTTTGCGTTTTCAGACTAGGTCTTCTAGATGATGAATTTCAGTTGAAGGTTTGTCTCTCTTGAATGTAATAAACTTAAACCATTTTTAAAATATAATTTAAGAATAAAACAGTAGACCTTAATGAAAAAAAATATATAAAACAACGTGTGTAAAATGGTAATTAGAAAATTTTAAAAAAAATACTGTTGCTATTGAAGATCAAAACATTACTCCAGAAAACTTCAAAATTTTAAGTTTGCTATGAAAGAATCAATGCTAGTTAACTAACACAATATAAGATAGTAGTCTTACATGAAAGAAAATGACAAAAAAACTTAAAAATTAACTTTTGCAAAGTTTTGAACAAAAAAACTAATAAATTGTGACACACTGGATAGAATTTTGATCCGTGCGGTAAGATTTTAATTTATTTTATAAAGCTTGTAAACAAATTGGTAATCAATAATCATTCACTGTTTTAGAAAGATTGTATGTTCAGTCTCAAATCTTATTACTTGCATAAAAACACCTTAAAATGGCACACACAAAAAGTAATTCATTAATATTCTTAAATTTTCTTATCAAATTTTACCATGATATTACTACAGAGGAAGCTTTGTAAAATGTAAAATTTTGAGTCTAAACACAATATTTTTTGAGTTATTTCAACAAAACAAATTGTCCCGTACATTATAGATTTTTTCATTAGGCTACAAACAAGGGGCTGTAATTTTTTTCTCCGCTGGAAATAGAAGCATAACCTTTTACAAGATTCCCACACTTTTTGACATTCTATTTTGGGGCGTGTACACAAAATACTACGGCAGGAATATTTTCTTCAAAATAGCCTCCAACTATCTCGTAACAAAAGCAGTAATAATTAGAACATACGATATCTCAGAAAACAAAAATGCATTATGCATAAATAGCACATATAAAAATGTAAAGCATACATACGGTTGCTTTATCAGTATTCCGGCAAGATGCAAATATATGTTCCGGAGGATTAGCCGTTGCTAGAAATTGCCGGACAAATTCCAATCCTAACCCTCTGTTCGCTCCTGTTATCAAAACACTAGTGATACTCATTTCAAAATTGCAAATATAAAAGAAACTCGTTAGAGGAATTTTAACAAACACCGGTGTAAGCTGCCTTGGAATCTCGAATAAAGGTTTTTAACAGTCGCAAATAATCTTCCGATAGTGTAAATTACATTACATTCGGCGGAAAAGGGTGAGAAGAGGAGAGAGATATTATGTAAAATTCTCTCCTCTCACATAACCATATAATAAATCTAATGAATGCGGCTCTCCTTCTCTACTTAGTAGTCCCTATATATATCTCAACCATTAAGCTATCAACTAGTTTATAGCTCAATGTTTGCAAATCACAGGTCAGCAATGGAAAGCAAAAAACCGAAAAGAAAACGAAAAAATGGCTCAATGGAGAAAAAGTTCCATGGTTTGGATACTTAAATATTAACCTGGGTTTATCCATCTTTTACACTCCTAAATGAAGTTCATCTGTAACCCGTCGGTTTCGTTTGAGCCTTTTCATTATTTCCCTAGACTCATGGGTGTATTCAAGGAGTAGAATATCGTGATGCATAGCTCCCCCCTCGGTAATACGAATCTGAAATAAGTCTTTGAAATAAAGACATTAACTAACGGCTTATAATTAACATCACCCCCCTCGAAAAACAAATCTTAAACCCATTTGGAGTTTTTTTCATGCTATCATCTTTCTATTTTTTAAAACCGGATTCCCTCCCCCCCAACTGCTCGGCGATTTCGGTGAATGCCAACTATGTATTAACATTCTCTGAATCAAAACTTGTTAACTAATAGTTTTTTGCTTGTGGGTAGTGCCGGCATCGTTGAGAATTGTGGGACCCGGGAGTAATAAGTTTGGTGGGGTCACCCTCCCGATTCGTTTCAATGTTATTATACCCCTCCCTCTCATGGTCTTAGCGAAATGTCCTCAAGACCTAAAATTTATTATGTTGAGTTCATAATTTTGCAGTAGAATAGGCGACAGCAAAATGTGCATTTATAGAAAAAAAAGAGAAGCATTTTTTAAAATTAAATGTTTTAAAGAGAACGCAAATATTGAGGCACATACAGGGCCGTCCCGACAGAATTTGGCGCCCTTGGACTTTATAAAAATAGTCGCTCCTAGCCCTCTTTCATCGTACAAACTAAAATAATCTAAATTCAAATAGTGCATAATTTTATTGCGTTTTCAGTTACTTTAAAAACTTTAATAATTACATACATGAAACAAATAACTCTTTTTTTTCTTTCTAATGGGCTGCTGTTGGCTTCTCGTCATCGCAGACCTAGTGCGTTTCACAGGGATTGGTACCATCTAACCATCTCTATCAAGCACCACAGTGGGTATAGTATCATCGCTACAAGTGAATTTTGACGCTAAGTTCTTTCACTTGAAAGATGGAGTATCTGGGAGGAGTCACCGTCATTGGGTCTGCTTCCGTTAAGACAACTAGAATTGTTGAACTGATTTTATGAAACAGAGATTATTATTATTTTTTTTTTCTCTTACGCTGAGGCGCCCCCAAGATGATGGCGCCTTTGTACTTTGCACATCGATAGGGCCGACCCTGGGTATATACTTATTTTTTTCTTTCTAATGGGCTGCTGTTGGCTTCTCGTCATTGCAGACCTAGTGCGTTTCACAGGGATTGGTACCATCTAACCATCTCTATCAAGCACCACAGTGGGTATAGTATCATCGCTACAAGTGAATTTTGACGCTAAGTTCTTTCACACTAGTTTTTGACGCTAAGTTGGGTATAGTATCATCGCTACAAGTGAATTTTGATGCTAAGTTCTTTCACTTGAAAGATGGAGTATCTGGGAGGAGTCACTGTCATTGGGTCTGCTTCCGTTAAGACAACTAGAATTGTTGAACTGATTTTATGAAACAGAGATTATTATTTTTTTTTTCTCTTACGCTGAGGCGCCCCCAAGATGATGGCGCCTTTGTACTTTGCACATCGATAGGGCCGACCCTGGGTACACATGCAGAAGGCTTGCAAGTTGCATCTTGTTAAACTTACATAGTGTCTTTCTTTTCGTTTCCGCGCTTTACTTTAAAAAAGAATAAGCAAAGACGCCTGAAGCTCGGGCCTTACTGGAAGCAATCAGACCAATCGGCTGAAGACTGGCCCTTAAGAGTGATAACGTAAGAAAAACAAATTGTTGAACTGATTTCAAACAAAACCCTCTCCCAATTCACACAGGACGTACGTATATTCAGAAAGTCCTTGTCATAATCGGCGTCGCAAGGCTTTCAAAACGCCCGGTTTATTCCCGGGAAAAAACCGGGTTTTTTTCCCCCTGGAATTTAAAGCAAAATCGGAAAATTTGAAAATTCCCAAAAATTGGGAACATTCGTTTTTTTTTTTTTTTTTTTTTTGAAATACTAAAACAACTGTTCACCTCAGCTGATAATTATTTGCTGATGAATAATACTTTCGGAATGAATGGTATTGGGGAATAGAAAAAGTACTATTCTTTGTACCAAACATGAAAGTTCTAGTCCAGAGTCCTGAAGATTTTTCTGATGAAATCATAAGCGAATACTTTATTTTAAAGTATTTAAATAGATAACATAAATTGATTATTTTGTAATGGCCATTATTTTCGGGGGGAGGGGGGACTGAATGCTTATATTCATATTTGATGCAATGTGGATAAAAGTCTTTATGAGAGAAGGTACTGTTTGCTTTAAGATGAAGCTGAGATGCGAAATAGTGAAATATTGTTACAACTAACCCCAGAGGATTAGGAAAATATTTCAGTGTAATGAAATTGAACATTATTTCGTTGTGTTGGTATTCGCTTTAACAAAATTTTAGTTGAGCATGAAAACAGGAAGTTGTTAATATTTTTGTTTACATTGTAAAACTTGATATTTGATTAAGTCAGCTATAAAAACAAAATAACACATAAAATTTAAAAAAAAAAAATATTTATTGAAATCTATAATGGTGCTTTAAATAGTGTTTCTCATAAAAAATACCCCTCAAAATGTGTTGGTAAAGTTGCAATAAAATGCTATGAATGAAACAGATAAGCTATTTATATATGCATGATTTCTTATAGTAATTTGAAATCTATGAATAAAGAAGAAAAACGATTTTGAAGGTTAATCTTATTTTCTGCAAAAGTAACCAAATAAAGTACATTTTTAGAATAAACAATATACTGCAACAAAAAAGCATATTTAATTTACAAGTTAATATTATCAATAGTTGGATACAGAAAACATTTGTATATTGAGTGAATAATTTACGCTTGTTTCAAGAAAGCTTAAGTTTGTTTTTTCCCCTCAAAATTCCCAATGTTCCCACATTTCCCAGTTTCTCCCCGAAAATTCCCGGATTTTTTCCCTCACTTCAAAATTTCCGGGTTTTTTGCATCTCTAGTCATAATACGATGTTCCATCTGGGTAATGTCTCTTCTTGCGACTGCTAGGAATCTGCAGTGGAGCATGGAGCAGCTAATTTTGCTTGAAATTGGAGTAGAGTATAGGAGCAAAAAAATTTGTTGTTCTCCACTTCTCAATTTTCTTTAAATTATATTCATAAATTTTAACAATAAATGAATGAGTTTTTTTAAAGTGCACATAACACATTATATACCCACTAGCTGTTCCCGCGACTGTGTATGTGTGAGAATCGATGGCCTGATCAAAAGGGCGAATATTTTAAAAGGCGTACTTTTGGGCGGCAGAAGTCCTACACAAAATTAAATGGCTACGATGGCTTAAAAACCAGAACATTATGACGCTGTTTAAAACATTTTGTTTTTAAAGTGAGCGATCAAACGCTCACTTTTGGGCAGTAAATTTTTTGTCAACTCTGGCTGGAAAGCACAGCATTCAAATGCAACTATACACTACAGTCGTTTTCTAAGAATACAGAGCAATAACAAACTACGCAAATTGTAACTAACCTAAGAACAATGTACTGTACTTAAAAAGCACGCAAAAATATAACTAACCTAACGACAATCTAATTACAAAAGCAAATAACTATCCTATTGTTTAAAAATAGTAAAGAAGGACTAAATTCGCGAACATTAATTTAACAGAGATTGCAAATACAGTGATGCCTCATCAAAATGCTAGAAACGTTGATTTATATTTGATTTGTTTAACAATGGCAAATGCATTGATTTGTTTGTTCACACGGCAACTGTAACAATTGTTGAAACAATACAACAATGCAACTAAAATAAAACGGTCATCAACTGGGTCAAATAAAATTAAAGTTAATTACCGTGAAAACATAATTTCAAACAACAGAGAAAAACGCTTATAATTTCTTTTCTAGTTAATTTAGAAGCTTCCAATTTTAGCACAAAGGACAAAACTCTTTCTAGGATAGTTTTTTACGGGCTTTCCAATGGTATCAAGCTCGAAAGGATGCGATAATTTCTTCCGATCGAAAAGGACTATTTTATGCAATTTTCGGATCTCCGCTCCTATTGGTCTTAGCGTGATGATATATAGCCTTCCTCGATAAATGGGACATCTAACACTGAAAGAATTTTTCAAATCGGACCAGTAGACTCTGAGATTAGCGCGATCAAGCAAACAAACTCTTCAGCTTTATATAATATTGGTATAGATTAATAAATAAATAATTTACAAATTACTTTTTAAAATTAGAGGATGAATTATGAAACAGACAGATCTTGTGTTCAAATATGCTCGATTATGTACTACAGAAAAATTTCACAAAAAAAAAAAAAAAAAAAAAAAAAAAAAAAAAAACCACCCTGCATTGATTTTTTGAAATGTTTCCAAATACGAACATTGGCCTCTGGTGAGTACTTTTCGTAGAAATATCATTTCATGAGAAGAATATGAACACCAAATTATAAAAATATTTACGTTTGACTAAACTTTTAATATATTTTTTAACTTACTATTTTTTTATAGCTTTATTTGCCAGGCTATCAGGAAAAACATGCTTTTTATGCATTATTTTGTCATATTCCACACATGTTGTGGCAGTTTTTTGACAAATTGCATAACGTCCCTACATGTAGATGTTAGAAAATTATAATCGTCTATTCTAGAACAGCCCATAATAATTTTCCAACATCAGTTGCTACATGTACTTTTGTCTAAGAGTTAAGATAATCAACACTAAGTTGAGTTTTGGAACTCAACAAGCCCACTTCTAGCAGTTTGAGCGCCCGTGTGCAAAACCTATCGTGCCGCCCCTTCGATGCGAAGGGGGCAGGGGGCTGCTTTCACCATCATTGTTACTATTATTTTATATAGATAACAGTATATTTTGTTGGAGACCAAAAAAAAAAAAAAAAAAAAGAATTTAAATGTTATTTAACTTCTCTGCATTCATACCTTTCTAGCATCTGTTTTTTTTTTCGATTGGTGGCACTTTCCTACTCTGCCGGAAATCAAGCAATGAATGTATCGCACCTCCAATGCACACGAGAAAGACACAGCTCAAAATTGACTATTTTGACGCTCTCAGAAGAAAATTAGACAATTTTGACCTTAAATTTAAATGTGGGCGAAATTGAGAGGAGGGAACGACCCCACCTTCAGAACGCTTTGCCTCCAGCTATGTTATGAAAAAAAGGTGGGAGGGGGATCAAAAATATTATTGAAAAAACTGTTTCATTTATGAGCAGCCCCCACAACGAAAGATTTGAAAAATGGACAATAAAAATTTGACTGTAATTCCGATTAGAAAACGTTATTTTGCTACAGGTAATGGTAATTCTAATATGCAGTAAAACCTGTAAAGTTGACCACCTGTCTAAGTTGGAAACTTTTGTCAGGTACGGATTGAACCCTATATTGTTTCATGTAGAGAAATCTTTGTAACTTGACCACCTGTCTATGTTGACCTCTTATGTCCGCCAACTTTGGGTGGGAGTATTATAAAAAACCCTTTGTAAGTTGATTGCCTAATTATTAACATATTTATTTGTTTATCTGTTTTTGCACAGATAAAAAAAACTTAAAATAACTTCTCCAGCATGTTTCTTATGCTATAATGTTAGACCAGTATTTTTCTGGAAGGATGAAACATCCATATAAAGTTTGCCTAAATCTCTTTGTAAGCGAACCATGCGGGAAACTATGAGAACTCTTTTATTCTTTAAATACGTTTCTTCTTTTTTCTTCTATGTGAGATAGACATTTGGAATAATTATGTAGTTTTAGGAAATCTTTACCCTCAAATAAGTAACTTACATAATTAATAAGATATCTCTTTATTTTAACTAAGTGCTTTAAGTTTAAAGCTGGATAGGATACATTGTACGTATTTCAGAGTAAAGTTATCTAATGATATTTTAGATAATTTTGAAAAACAGCTAATTAGTAATTTTAAAGTAATGTTAATACATGAAGTTATATTTTAATTAGTTACAAATAAATAAACGCGTAGTATAAGAAATGACAAGAAAAAATGTTTCCACCCTCTATAATTTGACCACCTGTGTAAATTGACCACTAAAGTGCTGCACCGCAAGTGACCAACTTACACAAGTTTCACTGTACTCGTATTCTATGCCTCAGTGAAAGAAGCAGACTTTTCCCGCCTTTGCCACGAAAGAAAAGTTTTTAAAAGTTATTAAATTAAAAAAGTTTCTTTGTGTATCTTATTTTAAATTAAGTAATAAAACATTTTATTTACTCTTTAAACAATATAACAAGAACAAAGAACATTCTTTTAGAGCATAATTTTTCAGCAAGTTCAATAAAAGTTTAAAAAAATTAATTTATAGAACTACATTTTTATTACACTAGTAAAATCTATATCTAAATAAATACGTACGATAAATCATGTTTCATTTCCCATTTATGACGGAAGACACGGTAAAAATCCGAATGAATAAAATTAAAAATTAAAAAAAAAAAAAAAAAAAAATGGATCATAGGTTGAAAAAAAGTGTTTTAATCACATCCAAGTAAATTAGTAAGATTTATACAACTTTCGCGCTAGTTTCTGACAAAGTGAATAGATCACTAAGGCTGCCAAATTTTTTAATTCCAAAATGAGAATATGTCCACATTTCAAAGTGAAAAGTATATACTATATGCACTGCACGCAATAATGAAAAAGATTTTTGAAAAATGTTTTCTAATTGAGAAAATCAATGTTATTAAAGCACAAAATTACAAAAACATACGTAAATGTGTTTCGAAATTACAAGGAATCTCTTCCTCTTTGCTAAAAACAGGATTACTTGTAATCTCGAAGCACAAAATACGCAACAATTGTGCAGATTCCGTAGTTTGATTTTATCGTTTACTTTCTGTTACACAAAAATATTTTGTTTATTTCTCATTTCAAAGGGTATATAAAATACTTTGGTTTACTTTTTCTTTAAATGGGGAGAAATGGGCGCAAAATTTGCAAAAAATGGTCCCGACAAGCTATTCTTAAATGTGGTGAAAGTTTTAATTTCCGATTGTTCCCACAAAGGGGGTCCCTATTCCTTTCAAAGAGAGACTCGATATAGCATTAAACTACTAGTATTTTCTATACGGCTTCTATAAGCTTTGGAAAGTAACCAAACTACCTCGAAATGCCAGTGAATCGTACGCTCATTTGAATTCTAAGTTTCCACCTTTACACTTAAAAAAATTCTTTATCTAAAGATTTATTTTATTTTATTTTATTTATTTATTTTTTTGTGCGTGTGTTTATTTTGTTCTTTTCTTTAATACACACAGCGCAGCCCTGTCAAAAAAAAAAAAAAAAGAAAAGAAAAAAGATAAATAAAATAACGATTATGCTCTTTAAATGAATGCAAATGGGGATCAAAAGGACGTCAATACTTTAAATTGAATCTTTACTTACACTAGTTGCGCTCCGCGCTGGGTAGTACATTTTCATTGACGACGCTTTATTCATTTATTTATTTTTTTAGAAAATGAAATGATTAAAAAGGCATTTTCCTCATTTTGTTATAAACTTAGCATCTTAAAAGACGAAGACATCAGTTTTTCTGCAGGACAGCACACCTGCTTGTACATTACTACCTTTGCATGAATTCCATAGTGACAGGTCTTGTTACACTTCTCAAGAACATTAGAATCCCATCTAGTCCTAATCTTGAATTGGACATTTCGAGGGAGAACATTAGAATGACCACGGAGGCCAAAAGAATTCCCAAGAGAGTTCAGTAAAGGGCAGAGCCCAAGGGTAATTCTCCGAGTGTGTCGCCTTTGAACCGAAGGCGTAAGGTCCGCCTTATGTTCATATTTCGGCAACAGTTCGATAAGTTAATAGTTCTCTCTTTGTCTTAGACCGTGGTCTAAATTTTTGCAGAGCAGGGGAGGGGTCGTTTTGAGAAAACAAAAGCTAATCAATCGTCACAGCTGGTGAGGAAGGTCTCATGTGAGGCAAAAAAGTTTAATATTTTCACAAAATCTGTGATGAAAGTTAGGATTGATAGGCTGAATTTGCCGCCCCCTTACGAAATTCATATTATGCCCTGGAACTCAATAAGGTCACAGTTGCGCCACGACGAAATTCTGGATATGGTACCTAATACTGGACCCAACCCGACTTCACTTTTGCCGTAAATCCCATATCTGCCGTCACCGTAAATTTTCGCAAATCCTATTACCAGCTGTATTTAGGATTTCCAGTACAATTTTAAGAGTCGCACTTCCAAGAGTGCTGAATAATGCCAAGTTTGTCCGGCGCAGATTGGATAACAGACCCCAATGTTCTTTTTTCACCAATCCACTGAAATATGGTAATAACACACAGGGCCAATGAAAGTGGGGTATCAGGCATGGCTGATTCCAACCTTTGGAGGGGTCCCTGTTGGCATTGGAGTAGTGCAGAGGGTAAATGGTTTATATGACCAAGATGCAAAGGGAGTTGGGAGAGAGGGGGGAGGGACAAAACTGGATTTATCTGCCATAAGGCATTTGTACCAGCACACAACTTATACTCAGAATAGTTTAATTCTACTTAGATGTGACTTTTTTTTTCCTTCAAGAAAAACATAAGAGAGAGAGCTCAACTTTAACTTTTCCAACAGCTGCTAAGAAAATAAAAACAAGCATACTAAATTTTTCTCCCCCCTTACTCCATCAGAAAAACCTACAACTCTGACTCAATCGTCTATATTTTTGTGTTGTACTGACCAAATGGACATTCTTAGCAAGAAAGGACTAGTGGGCTGTCTTTATGCCGCAAGAAGCCTAAATATCTTTCTCCCAATGTTGTGGACTGCATAGAGGTGAAACATATACAAAAAGATCGCTCTTATAGTATCCTTACTATAAGAGCGATATTTTGATGCTCCCAAATGATCGTTTCCAGCAACCACTCTACTGAAACTTAAAATCATTCGGGCTTCTATCTTTTGAGCTTTTATTTTCATAACTCTCTCAAATTTAGAACCAATTTCTGTTTCATTTAATATTTTCAAAATTTCGGAACACTCCAAGCGAAATACGTAAAAATTCTATTTTTTTTTTCAACATAAAGAAAATAAATTATTCTGCTTTAAGGCATTCCAAAAACTCGATCACACTTTCAAGTTCATGAAATAAAAATTTCATAATGAAATATTGGAAATTACATTTTTGGGGACTTTTAAAAATGGATGTTCGCAAGTGGAGTATTGCCATGTAAACGATTAAAGCAACTGGGAAAAAAAAAGATAGAGTGATTCTTATTAAAATATGACACCCGGAGCCAAGCGGAAGTGGTGAGCTACAAGATTTTACTTCAAACTGAGGCAGAGCCGGAGCACAAAAACTTGTTGCGCTCCACTGCTGCGATTTTTTTTTTCACTTTTAAAATTTTTAGCACATAGAACATTAAATTAACTAAAAAAAGCCCCATATTCCAATGAAATAATTCGGAGCATGGATCGGAGCTGGAGGAACTCTACAGAACGGCTGCTCCAGATCACCGATTTTTCCCCCACAATTTCCCATTCAACAACTTGTTTCAGAAACTATATATCGATGTGTAAAGTGGAACCCTGGGTAAAAAGTGCACTAAAAATCACATAAATATTTTATTCATAAAATATGGTCAGACAATGTGTCTCAAAATAAGGTAAAAAGCACTTTATTTACAAAAATTTCAGACAGTTCTCACAAAAAAAGAATAATTAGGAAAAAAAGGTTCAACAATAATTTTATAACTCGATTCAAACAACATGCCATTGTAGGTAACTCCTGATTTTGAAATGCATCCATTTTAAAGTTAAATAGAGCAAGTAGGGTCGGTTCAGCAGCTGACTAGCGTTTCTATGGAGAAGACGTACACATCCTGCCCCAACTACAAGGCACGGGCGATTCCGAGCGGAAAAATCTTTTCACGAAAAGTATGCACCATCCATTTAAAATAAAAAATGATGTACCCGGGTCAGCGCACATCCCCTTCCTCGACCCACGATACACACGCATCTCTATAAATATTATTTCTCTAGCCTGTTGCTCTGGGATATCTTCCTTATTCCTTTATCAAATTCCATGATTTACCTGTCGTTTTAAAGCTCATGACGAAAAATAGGTCTAAAAATGTACCGCTGAAATTTAAAATCATCCAGGAAGAGGTCCTGGAATGGATGCCAAATGGGTGTTGTGTATGCTGGAGCCATCTGTTATCAATTAAACAAGCAGGAAACTCGTCTGTTTTTATTGCACGGCAAATGGGACAGTTTCAGCCGCGTCCGTGCGTCACCCTCATTCAATCGTTTGGCGCTACATATTCATTTACGTCATGAATGCGTAAAGCCTTACCCATCAACAGTAACTATTTCGAGTGATTGTATTTTCAGTTTATTGTATTTAAATGCTATGTATGCTAATAATAAAAATAACTATCATTATTATTGGGATTATTTTAGGTAATTAAATTTAGCCAATAGATATTAAATGGGAAAAATATTGTAACAGCTATTTGTACTGATGTGTTCAATGACAAGTTCCCTTTCGTACCAACACCCTTTTACTTTATTCTGTACTCCCTCATCATGATGTCTTTTCTCCCGAATTCCGCACGTCGGCTCAAAAATAATCTTTCGAGTAATTAAATGAAAGGTCCAATATATGAACACCAGAATTTTGGTTTTCCCCGGAAAAAGTCATTGTATTGGAAATATTTTTTAAAGTAGTACAAAGTAGGTTGCTTGCCTGAAGGTAGATAGAACAGCAGATATTAATTGTCAAAGAAATCCCGAGATTAATAAATTAAAAAAAAATTTCGTAAACCGATTTTTCTATCCTCCACTTTGGGAACGGGTGGTCGAACATTTCCGGAAATGTCGGACCGGGATCGCCCGTGCCGCGCAGATCGAGTGAGAGTTCATATTTATTGGCACTTCATTCAAAACGAAATTCCGAGGAATGTTCTAGAGGCAAAAATTAAGGAATGGAAACGAATACAAGCAAGGGAATGTTTCAACACAGGAACCATTCACAAACAATGTCACACTTCATCATACTACCCTTCGTCATGCTATATTACACAGGCACATGTGCTCACATTTGTATGAAATGAGGTAAAAGCTTACAACCCAAAAGATAAGGAGGGTAGAACAGTAAAATATATTCATTGTTCGAATTCTGAAAAAAAAATGACCCCCACCATTTCATCTTAAAAGTGTCAATGCCTAAAAACATCTCTTTAAACTTTTGACAAGAAGTCAGTTTAAACCTCCGTCAGCATCGGTGTTTACGACACAAAAGGATACTTGAAACTTTAAACTAAAATGATGAAAATCAAGAAAAACTTTAAAAATAAATTTATTTTGCTGATTTTAAATGTTTTTATAGAAACCAAAATATGTCATGTCACACTAGTTTTACTCCCTCCCCTCCTCACAAACTCACAACTGCTTGAACCCCCCTCTCAAAGCGTGACATCATTTATGAATGCCCCCCTACGAAAACACAAAGATACATATTTGAATATTAGTTTATGTAAAACAACAATACTTTGAATAAAGACATTTTAAGTAAGCTGTCTAGATTTCCTAGCTTCCCCCCCCCTCCTTCTTGAAAATGTTTGATTACAATTACATACAAAAGGTTATTCTTTACAGGCTATTTTAAGCAGGAACTCGGCATCAGGCACTATTTAAGATCCTATCAAGATCCATTTTCAGCTAAAAGCCTAGTCCTTGATGCAGATTTGCAAAAATTCTCAATATTTACAAAAATATTTCATGATTTACGAATAAAATTTTCAACATAATTATCTATAACAACATAAAATATTTTTTATGCTTAAAATATTATTGGCATCCAAATCAAATCAATTCATAAAGATATTTATACAATTTCTGAGACTAAAAAAATAATATTTTGATACATTTAACATAGAAATCAAATGGAGCATTCATTATTTTAAATATAACAATGTCTCCACTTTTAACAACAAAGACATTTCAAGCAAAATATAAACAAAGAGAATACTACAAAATTCTCTCATTCATTCTTTGGAACATAAAAAAAAAAATTTATACAATTGGCCACAGAAAAAAAGTATATATTTTTTAATTAAAAGAAATGTAGCTGGTGAAATAAATCTAAATGACATTTTACAACTTTTAGCTACTCTCTGAAAAAAAAAAAAAAAAAAAAAATCAATAAAAAACAATAGAAACAGTTGTAAAAAATATTTTTACGAACTTTGCAGCTATAAATCCCGGAGTTTGCAATAAATAAAACTGCTTTTTTCTGAAAGCGGAGCTGCCAGCGAAAATTTCTTCACGCAGCCATCCCGATGTCGCAGCAGAGAGAGAGAGCTCCCCCCCCCCTCGTGTCTCGAGAGAATGTGGTGCTCCGAACGCACCGAGTCCGTTAGCTCCAGACATCCGTGGAGTATCTCCGCTGGGACTCCATTTTCTTGATGAACGCTTCCGCCTCGTTCTTGGTCTTTTTACTGAATTCCTGGATGACATCTAGAAGAATGTTGTGCACATCTTTTGCCATGTTTCTGGCATCACTGGAAGGGAATTAAAAAGTTTTAATTTGTGGGAACAAAATATTGAATGCTACAAAACTTTTGAAGAGGGTCATCAATGAAACTTTCACGTGAATGAATGAAATGCTACAAAACTTTTGAAGAGGGTCATCAATGAAACTTTCACGTGAATGAATGACTTCATCGAAGCCATATTAACATTTGAGGCTTAAAAAATATCGGCATATGGTACAATAACTATTTTTATTTGTCTTTAACATCACTTTTGGTTGCAATGAGTGCACTTCAAAAACTATTCGCTCTTGGTGTCAATAGGTGGGCATCATTAATGATGTAAATTAAATTCTCTTTTCTTTTTATAGTGAAGCATCTTTCTTTGGAGTACAAGAGCAAAAACTTCATTAAAAAGTTCTTTCACTCCCCAACCCCCCCATCAAACAACTATAACAAAATCTAGATATTTATGATATATATATCAACACATGTATCATAAATGCTCTAGCTCAAATTGCAAAATCACTATGCACACATAAATGTGTCAATTAATAAATGAGCTAATTATGGATTAAACTTTATTTTGTTGGGAAAATAGAATGTATCAAAGCATTAATAATTTTCAACATTTTATTTAACAATTTCATCTTATGTAATCTATGCGGATTTGTTCAGGAATATGAGAAAAAAAATCAATAGTCTAATCTTGATATACCATTTTTGTAGGAACATAGTAGGGCACTCTTCTAGGCACTGATAGGTGTCCTGTTTAATAATAGAAGATATAATGAGAGAAAATGACAGCTGCATGCCTGCCAACCTGTTATTTTGAAAAATATAGAAAGTTATCTAAAACTTTGCAGAAGATTTTACGTGACGCCAAAGTAACTAAAATTTAAGTTTTATTGTCAATTCTGAATATTTACAGCTATTTTATGTTGACATTTTCTAGAAAACACATGTTTATAAAATGAGGGATTTGGTCCAGTTATATTATAAAAACATTGTATCCCATGATTATGAATAAGACAATTCATCACCTTTAACTATCTATTCTGAAACAAAATGCTATAAATTAACAAATGAATTTCTTATTTCTTGCTGAAAAAATTGTCATGTTTTTAAATATATCCCTTTGAGGGGGAAAACCGTGAACCAGACGCTGCGCCGACGATGGTTCGAGTTCCGAGCCCGTCGGTCGAAGCTCGGTTCAGACTCGGCTTTCCGGCGAACGTGCATCCTAATCTGGATGCGGCTAAACAGCGGCCTGTCGTACTTCATTGCCGTCAGCGAAAAGGAGGACACTCCGATCGTCGGTGCGGAAAGGCGGAAAGCGAACGAGGAAAGCGTCTGCAAAATGAGGAAGGGTTGGCAGCGATGTAACAGTCGAGTACGAGATGAACACGAAGAAATATCGCTAGTTCCATGATGATGATGAACGTACAGTAAAATCCCGAAAGTAACTCCTCCATCGAATGTAACCACCCCCTCAAATGGCTGACGATTTAAAAACCAAGTTTGTATTTTTTCTTATGATAAAGATTACATACGTCCAATTTCTTTTTGCACTTTGTGCTTTATTTTATTTATTTACTTTTTTTGGAAATACTCAATAAATATGCTTAAAAACAAATCTCATGTACTTGGATTTGATTCTTTCCTTAAGCCGCCATTTCTGGTCTTGTTTTGAAATTCGGCACATTAAGAAATGCCGACGTAGCGCTGGTCCCGAACATGCCAGATTTCGGTTTTAATATTGTTTTAGATTATAGGGATTTCCGCTAACTGGAGTGCTAAATTCTTTTTCCGGTAAAAGATGGCATCCGCATGCAATCCGTTTACAGTTAGAAAATTATGAGATAGATTTTTGTTTCTATATTTTTTGAATTTTGTTTTATATTAATGTTTTTTAAATGGGTTACTTATTATTTATCTTCTGTAGATGCTCTTAATTAATATTAAAAACATCTTCTTTTGATAACCTTTTCCGAAAATCTCGATTATAACGCCCTTCACCTGAAATTTGCCAGTTTGGTTTCTAAAAAAGGGGGGGGGGGGTTTCGGTAAAAAAGTACCAACTTCCTATGAAGGCCGACTCACCCACAGATATATATGTGTCCGTTCTGCACCCCGATGATCTTCCAGATCTCCTCCTTGTTCTGCTTCAGCAGGTGGGTGACGTAGAGCTTCTCGGGCTGGTCTCGGGAGAAGGCCAGGTAGAGCTTCGTCAGGGTCCCCTCCTCGTGGTACCTCTTCAGCTCGTCTCCGTACAGGAAATCCTCCGAGGACTTTCGGCAACCGAAGTACAGGATGGTGTCCCCGACAGGCTTCCCTGGAAAGTCGAGAGGATCCTTTAACGGCCCCTTTCGGGAAATGAGCACTTGAAAAAATCTGAGCCCCAAGTTAAATTTCGACCGTACCCGAATCGGTTTCGGCACGAAAATACAACCGACGTATGCAGAAAATAGAGGTAAATAAAACAAATGGAATCCATTTTCAATAGAAAATGTTATTCATAATGATGTCACGCTTTGTGTGGGAGGGGGTGATAAGAAATGTGGCACCACACATTTTAGTTCCTACAAAAAGGTTTACAAATGAGATTTATTTAAAAAGTTTTTTTTTTTTTATTTTCACACTTTGATTTTAAACTATCCGATTACATTTTGTACCGAAAAAATCCTGATGCTGATTTGAAGTCTGAATTTATTTCTAGTTAAAAGTTTATAAGGAAATTTACTCGGGTGGCATTTACACTTTCAAGATAAAATAGTGCGGTTATTATTTTTCAGAATTCGAGCTATTAATATCTTTCCCTATTATATACTGATTATATTTTCTCTTGTAAACCTTAATTAAAAACCTTCTTTTAACCATTTTATACCAATTAAATACACAGCATATAATCATTATTATTGTTATGCTCTGCAATGTGAGTAAAAGATCAAAAATAAAATTAGAAAGGTGATCTATAACGCAGTGCTTTTTTCCTGAACTGCAAGTATATGTGCTCATGTAACATAGCGTGAGCTGTGACAAAGAGGGGTAGTGGGTCCGTTGAAGTGCGAGAATTTGTGACAAGGGGGAAGGGCTTCAAACATATTGGAAAAAAGAGCGGCATCATTTATGAACGCTAACAAATAGAATTTACGTACGGGTTCGGTGGAAAGACACCATTCCCCAAACTGAAAAGCAACTTTCTCTGAAAACATTATGACCACAATCTGTGGATGAAGCAAAATAAAATAAATTTTCAATTTTCTTTTGTGGTCACTCGATGACAGCGTTAGTGATATTTCATTTTGAAAAAGAAGATTTATTTTACTTTCCTACTCCTAAATATTGCTCTAACTCTGCTCCGCTAGAGCAGCTTTAACAAGAATCATATTATTTAACATTTAATTTATTAGTTTTATGTTATTTTCATTAATCTGTTTCATTTTCGCCTTCGATACTTTCGAATAAAATGAACGAATTTAAAATGGGTCAACGAATATAAAGAGTAATGTATTAAACAACTACAATTCCTGTGACTTTCAGTGAAATCCCACGATATTTACTACAAGGGAGTGTGTAACAAAATTCTCAATAACTGGCAGTACTATGAAAGCAAAGTTCGAAGTTCAAGAGAATTTTCGAATCTACTCGGTTCAGCAGTGGGCACATACAATAAAATTATGATCTTAGTAAAATTCTTTGATTGTAAAATAAGTAATGTATATTTTAAGGGGAGATTTAATAGCTGTTGTGCGCTTTTTAACCCTCTAATGCCCAAGTTTTGTTATCGTTGTCCGCCTTGAGGCGGAGTGGGGAATTAGAGGGTTAATTAACCCCTAATTCTTTTCCACATTCTTTTCATTGTCTTACATTGTGGTTAATAGTTTGGTAGGAAGTTTTAGTGTTATTTTTGTGTGCTGGGTCTTTCTGGGTTTTTATACAAATTATTTGCATGACATAGACTGTCAGATTTTATTTTATTCCTGTAGAGCACCGAGTACAGAGTCACTTCGATCTACAATTTCTGTATTTTTTATTGCACCACTCTTGTATGAGGTGTGATTGGAAAGTTAAAAGAAAGGGCTTGTCATTTCACAATGGCGGTACTTACGTGCTACTGTGATGCATCTCCTTCAAAATAGAGTCCCCTTCTGACTTATCACACCGACCCCAACGGTGTTTCCACTTTTGGAAACATTCCTGGAAAAATATTTTCTTGAGTGTGTTAAGGACGCTCTCCGAATTCACATGGATGTCTTCAATCCAGTCAAATTGCTTCCCTTTCACTGAAAATTTCAGTTCAGGAAACAGGTCGAAGAACTTTTGACCAAATTTAACATTCCCGTGCTCCCACAACCGCCCTATTCCCACGATATAGACCCTGCGGACTCCTACCCGTCTCCTAAACTGAAATTTTCACTGAAAGGGAAGCAATTCGACTCAATCGAAGACATCCAGGCGAAGCGTCCTGAACACACTCGTGGAGAAAAATTTCCAGGAATGCTCCCAAGAGTGTTGGAGTCGGTGTGATCAGTGGGAAGGGGACTATTTTGAAGGAGATGCATCACAGTAGCACATGTAAGTACTGTGGCGATTAAGCACTTCAACTTCTAAAAAATAATAACTTTCACTTTCACCAAAAAAAAGAACTCTAATTAAAAGTTTTTAATTTAGCGGTTGTTGGAGTAGCGATGTATGTCGACGCTTGTTGTTCGGAAGCCTCATTCTTAATTGTTTAATACTGCATGATTGTGTTTATTTTTTATGTAATAAATATTTGATAAGATGACAGAGTTATCATTGTACGAGTGACACGCAATTTTAACTTCAAAACCTTGACTATAGTTAGTATGGAATAGACTTTACTACATTGGTGACCAAAGAACGTGTGAACTTTTACGATGATAAGTGCAATCGAAAAATATCTAAGCTGCGTAAGTTACCGCACGATTTTATTTGTCTAAATGAATTTGGTTTTATATTCACGAGTTGGTACATTGCCTTTCGATGTTGAGTGACATAGATTCTCTTTGCTTACTAATGATAAATTGTAATGTCGTTTATGATAATTGTCGCCTTGATAATAACTTTCTTTTTGAGTGCTACTTTAATGTGTGTTTTTTTACGTGTTAATCCCTAATGGAATTATATTTGTAACTCAAGTTATATATAATGTCGACATCTGAAGATCAAATTTTCAACGAACCACAAATTTCTCACGTTGCGGTGAAACCACCGCCGTTTTGGAAGAATAATCCTAGCCTGTGGTTCCTCCGCTTAGAAGCACAATTTTCCTTGGCACATGTGACGACTGACGAAACCAAGTTCAATTATGTTGTGGCAGCTGTTGATTCGGACATACTAAGCTCCGTAAGTGATATCATTATGCGACCTCCCGAAACCAACAAATATGAGCAGTTAAAAACACGTTTGGTTGAATTACACTCAGAAAGCGAGTCGTCTAAAATAAGGACATTGTTACAAGGGTTAGAGCTCGGTGACCAACGTCCGTCACAATTGCTTATACGCATGCGTGCTCTAGGTGGCGATTCCGTAGGTGAGCCATTGCTTAAATCACTCTGGCTTGGACGACTGCCCAACAGCACGCAATCGATTTTGGCAGCGTTGAATGAAGATTTAACGAAACTCGCATCTATTGCAGATAAAATCCACGATTTAACGCCTCAATCGTCCATTAATTCTGCACAAGTCTATTGCACCACAAAATATCGCGCTACAGGCGCAAATTGACCAATTAACCCTGCAAGTCAAACAGTTAACTTCTATAGTTCAGGAACGAAGTACACGGAGGGACAATTACATTAGAAATCCTAGACACCGAAATAACTCTCGCTACCGTAGCAATTCTCGCAATCGAAGTTATAAAGAGCCAGAAAATGGTTTATGTTTCTATCATATTAATTTTGGTGAGAATGCCAAAAAATGCAACCCTCCTTGCTCTTTTCGTCATTCGGGAAACGTGTAAGGCGATCGCTTACCGGCCATAATGCTGACCGCCACCTTAATCGCATATTAATGGCCGATTCAAAGTCTAAACTTTCCTTTTTAATTGACACTGGTGCGGACGTATCAGTCATTCCTAAAACGTACGCTCCGCACTCTAAATCGCAATATTTAACGTTGTATGCCGCCAACGGCACAAAAATTGCTACTTATGGAACAAAGCGCATGACCATCAATTTGAATTTGCGCCGTGATTTTATATGGTCCTTTGTAGTAGCAGACGTTAAACAACCTATTATCGGCGTAGATTTTTTAAAACACTACAATCTGCTAGTTGATGCTAAAAACCATAGAGTTATTGATGCGAATACTCGACTTTCCTCTAATGGACAACTACCTTCACTTAACTCTCCTGAATCGAACATCGCTATATTGGTTGGTGATGGCATACTGGATAAAATCCTTAGTGAGTATCCTGAGTTATTAAACCCATCGCAACCCATGAAAGGTAGTAAGCAAGATCAAATTTACCATCATATCGAAACAAAAGGTCCGCCTGTATTTTCAAAACCTAGACGACTAGCTCCCGACATTCTTAAAGCTGTTAAAAAAGAATTTGAATATTTATCCGCTCAGGGCATCATCCGACCATCTAAAAGCCCCTGGGCAAGTCCTTTGCACGTTGTCAGAAAACCTAACGGTGAGTATCGTCCTTGCGGTGACTACCGTCGTCTCAATTCTACAACCGTGCCTGACCGCTATCCCGTTCCGCACATCCAGGATTGTACCCAAAGCTTGCATGGAAAAATAATTTTTTCTACTCTCGACTTAGCAAGAGCGTACCACCAGATCCCTATAAACCCTGCTGATATACCCAAGACAGCTGTAACCACACCGTTTGGTTTGTTCGAATACACTGCTATGCCATTCGGATTGCGGAACGCAGGGCAAAGTTTTCAAAAGTATATACACCAAGTTTTATCCAATCTTGACTGTTGTATTCCCTATTTCGATGACATATTAATAGCTTCTTGCTCAGATGTTGAGCATGCTAAACATTTGCACGAGGTGTTATCCCGGTTAAAAAAGCATGGGTTAAAATTAAACCCTGACAAATGTGTATTGGGAAAACCTGCCGTAAAATTTCTCGGGTGCCTCATAACTGCTGCAGGCGTTAAGCCGCTTCCTGATAAAGTTGAGACCATCATTAACTTCCCGAAACCGAAAACTATTTCTGAGCTGAGACGTTTCTTAGCGATGCTAAACTTCTACCGGCGGTTCTTGCCAAAAGCCGCAGAAACGCAAGCGTCTTTAAATGAATTTCTGAAAAATTCTAAAAAGAACGACAAACGTCCTGTGCCTTGGGATGATAAATCGACTCTTGCATTCGAAAATTGCAAATCCGATTTGATTAATGCCACAACATTGACGTTTCAGTCACCTGAGCATCCACTGGCCCTCATGGTCGACGCCTCAACCACTTCTATTGGAGCAGTTTTAAATTCCCAGTCTCCTAATGGCCCAAAACCGCTCGCATTCTTTTCTTGTAAATTATCGACTGCCGAAGCCAAGTACAGCACATATGATCGAGAACTTCTCGCTATGTACTCTGCTGTAAAGCATTTTAGGCACGCACTTGAAGGCCAATGCTTCACAATTTTTACTGATCACTGTCCCTTAATTTTTGCATTTACTAAAAATTCTGACACCTGTTCCCCTCGCCAGCTCAGACATCTCGACTTCATTGCACAATTTTCAACCAATATCAAATACATCGCCGGAGAAGATAATGTCGTCGCTGACACATTGTCTCGCATTCAAGAGATTTGTCCAACTCCAATACAGTTTGAATCTTTATCACAAGCTCAAGAAACCGACGCCGAATTACAAAATCTCTTAGGCACAACCAACCATTCCCTAAAACTGAAATCCGTGCCAATTTCTCCAACGTTGAGACTTTGGTGCGACATCACAGACGATAAGGTGAGACCATTTGTACCAAGCAATTTCAGAAAGCCAATTTTTAATTCTCTCCATAACTTATCTCACCCAGGTATCCGTGCTACTAAACGACTAATACTGGACCGTTATGTGTGGCCGTCTGTGGCTAAGGATGTTGTTACTTGGTCACGTGCTTGTGTGGACTGCCAGAAATCTAAAATAAGCAAGCACACTCACAGCCCTATTCAACCATTCTTAAAACCAGCACGAAGGTTCGACCATGTGCATGTTGACTTGGTCGGTCCATTACCACCCTCTGATGGATTCTCTTACCTCATGACTTGCGTCGACCGATACACCAGATGGCCCGAGGCTATACCCGTGACTGATATATGTGCTGAAACAGTGGCACGTGCAATTGTGAATCACTGGATTTCACGTTTTGGGGTACCATCCATCATTACAACAGACCAAGGTCGGCAGTTTCAATCCACACTTTTTGCTTCTCTTTCCCGACTATTGGGAGTTAAGCATATAAGAATAACCCCATACCACCCTGCTAACAATGGAATGGTCGAGAGACTTCACCGTACCCTCAAACAGGCTCTTAAATGTTACCATAACCATCGATGGACTGAAACATTGCCTCTTGTGCTTTTGGGATTGCGTTCCACCTTCAAGGACGATCTCCAGTGCACTACTGCAGAGCTGGTATATGGCTCAACACTCCGACTGCCAGGAGAATTTCTCTCTCCGTCCACGATATCCAGTGAAGAACCATCTGAATTTGTACAACAACTCCGGATAATTATGCAAAATCTCTCCCCGACACCAGGATCTGCCCATAATAAACAAACACCTTTCATCAACCCAAGTTTACTCAACTGCACCCATGTTTTTGTTCGGCACGGTGGAGTTAAGAAGCCGCTACAAACACCTTACGATGGCCCCTACGAAGTCATAGAGCGCACTCCTAAA
Organism: Octonoba sinensis; assembly: GCA_038502835.1. Lineage (NCBI taxonomy): Eukaryota > Metazoa > Arthropoda > Arachnida > Araneae > Uloboridae > Octonoba > Octonoba sinensis. Next base: position 181,690,915 of record CM076599.1, read on the forward strand.
CACTTCACCCTGATAATCAACAACAAACCAAGCACGATTAGTGTTGACCGTCTCAAGCCAAGCTTTTCCTTAGCTACTGACGACCTGCCTACTGCAAGCAACTGTACGCCCTCAACGCATAATCTAGCTGACGTCCCTGTTGCTCTCCCAATGAGCAATGAAACCACCTACATCCAGCAACCCGTTCCAAGAAATGAAACCACAGACATAGTACAACCTGTCCCAATAACCACTCGCTCAGGAAGACAAGTTCGCTTCAACAGAAAATACTTGTAACATCAGTGCCCTTGGCACTTGGGGGGGAGTACTGTGGCGATTAAGCACTTCAACTTCTAAAAAATAATAACTTTCACTTTCACCAAAAAAAAAGAACTCTAATTAAAATTTTTTAATTTAGCGGTTGTTGGAGTAGCGATGTATGTCGACGCTTGTTGTTCGGAAGCCTTATTCTTAATTGTTTAATACTGCATGATTGTGTTTATTTTTTATGTAATAAATATTTGATAAGATGACAGAGTTATCATTGTACGAGTGACACGCAATTTTAACTTCAAAACCTTGACTATAGTTAGTATGGAATAGACTTTACTACAGTACCGCCATTGTGAAGTGACAAGCCCATTCCTTTAACTTTTCAATCACACCTCGTATAGTAATGTTTACAGGCATAAACTGAAAAACTAAAGTACTACATAGTCACTAAAAATTACGAAAACCTTTAAAATGAATGATCAACCTGTTACAAACTGATCCTTCCATGAAGGATCAACCACACCATAAGAATGATTTCAAATTATTTAAGATTCAGAATTATTTAATAAAAGTATTATAGTTGTGCCACTTTGAACCAGAAAAAGAAAATTTCTAAATATTTATTTATTTTTTAATTTCATAACACCACAGGATATTAAAAATTTATGATACTGTACAGAACAACGTCAAGAATCTCGACCCTTCCAGTTTTTTTTCTAGCCCAAACATACTTTTGAAAATGGGACCTGTTTCAAAACGTACCCCCAATGGTTTAAAGTGACCTTGATTGACAAAAATGAAAGAAATAACTGAATTATAATAAGCAGGAGTATTTTAAGTAGGGCTCGACCAATGGCATATTTTGGCCGATGGGCCGATGTCGATTGTTCCGAGACCGGCCGATGGCCGATTGCCGATTATTCTCCTCTTCCATCGGCCGATGGCCGATGCCGATGGCCGATGAAAAAAAAAAGTCACTTTAAGCCATTAAAACGTGGTAGAATGCTTGTCAAAAATGTCATTTAAATCATTTATTTATTTTTATGTTTATAAAAACATAAAGGCATTATTCAAGCACCGTAAAACTGTTTGGGGGAAGTTAACATAATAATTAAAACTAAAAGAATCACTCGCGATTCTAGTAAAGTAATTAAACTATTTGGGAGTTAAAAAATATTAAAATATGCATCAGAGGATCTTTAATTTTTTTTCTGATCTTTGCAAAAAACCTCAACAACTATTAGATCAAATCGGGTCTAATTCCCTTTCCTTCAACATTTTCTCTTTATAACACCTGCACTACAAATGCCAAGTGCAGCTGCCTTTATTCTCTCTTTTTTTTTCATGGAGAGGAATGCAGATCTTATAATACATATTAACAAATAATGTGGGTTTGTATCTTTAACGAAATTGTCAACCCTCTCCTTTCAGATTTTTTTTTTATAATTCAACCCCCCCCCCCCCCCCGTTTTTAAAAGAAAAACGGAAACGATTACATGTTTATTTTTCATTATAAAAGTTATTTCACCTAAAAATAGCTCTTTTTCTAAAATAAAAAAACATATTAAAAAATTTCGCTCGCCCTGTTCATAACCAAGAAATACTGAATATTTGCTTTAAAAACATAGACGTGAGATTTTTTTGTCATTACGAATTAATTCTGGGTCTAAAATTACACTGAAATACTTGACATGTTCTTTATATTTTCATGAGCACAATGTAAGGTCACCGAAATAAGCCAATATTTTGAGCACCAGCAGTTTTCTGTTGACAAATAATCTTCTGAAAAACACTTGATCGTTTAGTAATGATTAAACTTTGTGCAAAGTAATAGAAATAAAATTTCACGTTAAATTAAAGCACAAATGAGCATTAAAACGCAGACATATGTTTCGGGATCGCTTGGAATCCCTTTTTCAATGCGACAGGGAGCTTCTAGATGCAAAACATCCAAATGAAGCAGACAGAACAACAAAAACAAAGCTTATATAGCCTAAGAATTAACTGTAAACCAATGAGAATAAAGGTAGTGTGAAGTGGAAGTAGAAGTAGTATTAAAGGCACCAATAAGAGAGCAACAAACGAATGTAGTTGGAAGTACAGAAAGTAAAAAGGAATATCAATAAAAACAAAGAAAAAGACAACAGCATAAAAATGTGAAAATACATGAAAATTGCAAAAAAATAAAATAAAATACAAAGAATAAAATGGAAATAAAATAAGTACAGAAAATACCGAAACAAAAAGCAAAACAAAGTACACATGCAAAAGAGGGGGAGGGGGGGAGAGAGAAAAAAATTGACACAAAAAAAGGAAAACTAACAAGAAAACCAAGAAAGAACAACAAATTAAAGGAACATATGCCAGACCTTTGAAAAATAAGGAGTTGAGGAAGAATCATTAACCAAATTAGAACTATTCCTGTTAATATGATAAGCTTCCCAAAAGTCAAGTTCTAAAGGGGAAGAACATTTTTGAATAATTTTCCCAGAATTGAAATCAAAAGAGTGGTTGGAATTCCAACAATGTTGAGCAATGCTAGACTTATTCAACTCTTGCTTTCGTACATAACCTTTATGCTCATTTAACCGAATTTTCAGAGCACGTTTTGTCTGTCCAATGTAAGAAAGGCCGCAACGGCAACTAATTTGGTAAATACCCCAAGTATTAAGTTGATCAACAGGATCTTTAAGAGAAGTTTCTACTTGATCGTTTATAAAAACTAAGATGTATTTTGAAAAAATATATATATATTTATATATACATTGTCAATTTTTGAAATTAATGAAATTGTAGCATTTTTATTAAGATATTATTCCACCCTGTCGCGCGAGCTCGTTTTTTAAAAATTAAATTTTTGAAAATTGCAAGCCGAACTTGGACACAAAATTTCGATCAATAAACATTTATACTGAAACATTGATTCATATTTTTTATCAATATGTTCTATGTTGTAAACTAACAATAAAATAAGAAGAAATATTCTAAACTGAAAGCAGAGATTGTTGTACAATAGCAGAAAAACTGTCAATTGTCTAACACGTGGAATCAAAGCCAAAAAAATGCGCTAAAAAAACGAAGCATAAATGGGGAAAAATTAAAATAACTATCATATAAAAAAAGTATTGAAAATAAGGAAATTTTAGCATTTTTATTAAGATATTATTGAATCCTGTCGCTCGAACTCGCATTTTGAGAATTCAATTTTTAAGAATTGCAAGTCGAACTTGAACACATAAAATTTCGATCAATAAGCATTTCTACTGGATTTTTTTTTCTTATTTTTGATTTGACCAATCTTTTTTATGTTGTAAACCAGAAATGAAATAATGAGAATAACCGCACACTAAAAGCAGATGCAACGAGATTGCTGCACAATTGAAGAAAACTAACACGTGGGATCGAAGCAGCAAAAAAAAAAAGGTAAGAGAAAAAAGTTTATGCTGGTAAAAATTAAAATTATTATCGTACTTCGATTGAGTTGACTTTTCATTGTTTACAATTTCGAAATAATAAGAAACATGACAAACTAAAAGCAGATGGTATAATATAATTGCACAATGACATCTAATGCACTAAGTAATCATTAAAGGAAAAACGGACAAAATGAGGCAACTAACCTAGTGCGAAAAACAAATGGCACCCATAAGACGCCACTATTACTTTTACTTTAACATATTCTATTTCGCGAGCGTTCTGTTCAAAGAGAAATAATTTTAATAATGAAGGTTTACGGGCAGCGATTGCTTAAACAATTTTTTCGAATTTTTTATCAAATACTTTGTTGAATGACTTTATTTTTGTGTTTTTTTTTTAACTGATGTGCTGCCTGTT